>PVHT020000077.1:36377309-36406084 GCA_004024745.2 Catagonus wagneri
CAGCCACAGCAACGCAGGATCCGAGCCGCGTCTGCAACCTACACCACAGCTCACGGCAACGCCGGATCGTTAACCCACTGAGCAAGGGCAGGGATCGAACCCGCAACCTCATGGTTCCTAGTCGGATTCGTTAACCACTGCGCCACGACGGGAACTCCTGGTCCACCACTTTGAGGCAGATCAAGAGTATGAAGATTTGCGAGCCCCTCCATGCATCCTGATCTGATAACTTTAGTTCCTAAATTCACAAAACAACATGCTTCATCTCATTTAAACTGTTCTGTGTGGCAAAGACTACAGGGATTATTATCCCTACCTGTGATAAGAGCTCACATTTGTACCAGATTTTACTTTATGTAGAACCTACGCATACTTCATCTCAGGGTTTCCAATTGCCTGATCATATGTGTCCCCTGGGGAGTCTTCCGAAAATATAGATTCCTAGTCCTCTGTGTTTTGAGAAGTGGCAATTAGTGGGTGAATCAGATCTGCAGAGGTGTTTATTTTGCTGGAGTTTTGAAAAAATGAATTTATATACCCTTAGATCCAAATATTTATTTGTGTCTATGCTTACTTAATACCTATGCTTACTCTGGTATTATTTATTTCTGACTCCACATAAAGGAATTTTGGATCTAGAGAGGATGTTATACACCATCCAACCCTGAGCTGCTCCTGTTCTGGGTTAGATTTTCCCCAGTCATACAGAACTTACTGCCAGGTCTCCACTGAGAAACTCAAATGCCAAATTTGCATGAAATCTATAAAGAAACTTCACACTTGATTAGTCTTACCCACCCACCTCATCATTTGTGTCACTGATGAAGGGAACGAAATTTTTTTTTTTTTTTTTTTTTTTTTTGCTTTTTAGGGCCTCACCCAGGGCACATGGAAGTTCCCAGGCTGGGGGTCCATTCAGAGCTGCAGCTGCCAGCCTACACCGCAGGCACAGCAATGCCAGGTCCTTAAGCCACCGAGTGGGGGATGGAACCCAAATCCTCATGGATACTAGTTGGATTCATTAACTTGCTGAGTCAAAATGGGAATTCCTGGAACCAAGCCTTTTAAAGGGCCCCTTCTTGTTTCCAACTCCCTCCTTCATAGAGTTAAGGCCAAGAAATGAGGCCAGTTTTGCCCAGGCCTGTGCTGTGCATCATTGTAGAGAGTTTGCATCATTATTGTGGTGATTGGCAAAGTCTCCAACAAAATCATGACCTCAACCCACACTTGGCATCATTCCATTTCCCTGGAATCTTGAGAACTCATTTTTATAGTAAAGTCAAACTGGGACATGGCTTTTTTCCATAGTTTCTGAGGATCAAACAAAAGGAAAAACATTGACAAGGCATTAGGATGGCCTGAGGTTAAGTTAAAGTGAAAACTCAACCCTGGAAGACGGTTCCAGTAACTGTAGGTAAAGGAGGCATTTTATTTACTGATATAATCATTTGTTTAAGCATGTAACAAATATCAGGGTCTGTGTTGGCTTCAATTTTGTAAAGTGACTGAGACATGATCCATGAATACCAAGAGGTGGAGGGAGCCTGGAAAAGAGAGCCTTCAATAATAAGAATGTGTCCACTGCAATAAATGTTGCAGCAGAAATCTAAACAAAGAGGCACAGCCTGTAAAAACATCACCAGGGATGTCTTGATGCTTACTAGGAAAGCTTCCATGTAAGCAGCAGCGTGTAGTGAAAAAAGCACTTGCTCTGCTATCAAACGGACCTGGAGTCAGACACCAGACACTTTGCCATGTATTAGCTACATAACCTCCTGCTGCTCAGTTTTCTTGCCTGTAAAATGGTCTGAATGATCCTTACCTCATCAAGTTGGGGGTGTAGATCAAATTAAATTGTTTGTGGAAAACGTCTAGCACAATACATGGCCCAGATTAGATGCTCAGCATATGCTGGTATACACTGTGATGTGGCTTTCTACATACCTTCGTTCTAGGAAAGTCTTAGCTGTATGGGGAACAGAGATTCTCGTTTCTGCAAATACATCTTGCTCCATTGTAAATCAAGAAGTTTTTTTTTTTCCTAAATGCAAAAATCTTTATAAAATGAGGCAGTCTTTCAGAGACAATTTAATTCTGGTTTCGTGGGGGTTTTTTGTTTTGTCTTTCAGGGCCGTATCTGCGGCATATAGATGTTCCCAGGCTAGGGGTCTAATCAGAGCTACCGCTGCTGTCCTATACCACAGCCACAGCAATGCCAGATCCTAGCCGTGTCTGCAACCTATACCACAGCTCACAGCAATGCTGGATTCTTAATCCCCTGAGCGAGGCCAGGGATCGAACCTGTGTCCTCATGGATACTAGCTGGGCCCGTTATTGCTGAGCCACCATGGGAACTCCAGAGCCAGCGTAATTCTGAATACACTGACAAACAGAACCTCTCTGGGCAGGAAATCAGCATCTTTCTATAGTTCCTTCCCAGCTTCAATAAGAATTAAGACATCCATCCACAGACATGAGGTGGTTTTTGAGATTTGTCCATCAATATGCATTCTCCCTTGTTGAATATTATCAACCCTCAATGGCCGCCTAACTAGAAATACATTTTCCAGAATGTTTTACAGACTCTGTTCTAACCATGTGACTAAATTCTGGCCAATAAGATGGGAGCAAAATGTTTTCTCTTAATTCTGGATTGTGCTCCTAGAAATGCAGATTCTAGGACTTTTTACTTTGTCCATTGGCTAGAGCAACCCTGTTGGCCTCAAGGATGGAAATCGCATGTTAAAGGTGGTAGAGAGAAATCCTGGACTTATTTAGTGAACCATAATCTGGACCCTCATTTGAGAAAAGAAGAAAATCACCTTGCTTAATCTTGTGCTTTGATATATCTTTGTTATAGCAACTTAGCCTGTATCCTAAGCAATAGCTGAGGCTGAGGCTTTACTAAGATTGAGTGAAATAATACGTGGAAGCATCATTCAGGGCTCAGGACACAGTACCACTCAATAAACTGCTGTTAAGTTGTTGATATTTATTTATTTATTTATTTATTTATTTATTTATTTATTTTTTTGATTATTAGGACAGCACTCGAGGCATATGGAGGTTCCCAGGCTAGGGGTTGAATCGGAGCTATAGGGGCTGGCCTACACCACAGCCACAGCAACACTAGATCTGAGCCACATCCGTGACCTACAACATAGTTCACAGCAATGCCAGGTCCTTAACCCACTGAACGAGGCCAGGGATCGAACCTGCAACCTATTGGTTCCTAGATGGATTTGTTTCTGCTGCGCCATGACTGGAACTCCTGGTGTTAAGTTTTAATTTAAAAAATTTGACAACTCAAGAGTTCCCTTTGCGATGCAGCAGAAACAAATCTGACTTGTATCCATGAGGATGCAGGTTCGATCCCTGGCCCTGCCCTGTGGGTTAAGGATCCAGCGTTGCTGTGAACTGTTTGTAGGTCACAGATGCGGCTCAGATTCCGTGTTGCTGTGGCTGTGGCGTAGGCCGGCAGCTATAGCTCTGATTCAGCCCCTAGCCTGGGAACTTCCATATACCACAAGTGTGGCCCTAAAAAGCAAAAAAAAAAGAGAGGGAGAGAACTCAAAAACATTTATTGGATGATAAAAGTACAAAAGTATACAAATTGTAGTTCTCTTGTGGCGCAGTGGGTTAAGGATGTGGCGCTGTCACTGTAACAGCTTGGGTTGCTGCTGTGGCAGGAGATCAATCCCTGGCCCGGAAACATCCGTATGTCCCAAGTGCTCAAATTATGTGGTAAGAACGATGCAGAATTGAAAAAGGGATAGAATATGGACTTTCTTTCTAAGAGCTCATGTTCTAATGGGGGAACTGAATTCTTTATTCCTTCTCCTAATCCCTTTGCAAGAATAACATCATCAGCATTGCTAGTGGAAGCCAACTTGTTAAACACAGTGTTGAGATCTTTCAAATGCAGTGTGTTAGATCTTTCAAGTTCATGTTCCTCTGACTCCTCTTAAGAGGTCTAGAGACTGGCTACTGGCTCGCCTGATCTCCAGGTATAAATAAAGGGCCCAGTTCAACCCCAGGGGTTTCCTAAAGTTTACTGAGAGATTGGGTGACTCAAAGATGAATTTCTTGGAGTTCCTGTCATGTCGAAGTGGAAACGAATCCAAATAGGAATGATGAGGTTGCAGGTTTGATCCCTGGCTTTGTTCAGTGGGCTAAGGATCTGGCGATGCCATGAGCTGTGGTGTAGGTCACAGACAAGACTCATATCCTGCATTGCTGTGGCGTGGGCTGGCAGCTGTAGCTCTGATTCGACCCCTAGCCTGGGAACCTTCATATGCCTCAAGTGCAGCCCTAATAAGCAAAAAAAAAAAAAAAAAAAGATGAATTTCTCTAGTGTACCATTTCCTAGCAGAAGAAGGCTGCAGGCTTCTGACCAGGTTGCTGCAAACAGTTGTGCTGGTTATTCACAGCACTAGAATGCTTGGTAAAGGAGCAGAAGGGACTAAAACTACAGCCCAAACTCTGCTCACCAAACTCTCACCCTGGCCTTGAACTTGATGCAACTAGAAAAGTAATGGTTACCTATTTCTAATTCTCCAGTATTTATTCAAGTATTAAATGCCAAATTTAATTTTCAGATGCTGGAAAGAAGAGGAGAGAGAGGCAAAATTCTAGCCCTGAAAGAGCTATTGAATTTTTCAATTGCCCAGAATACGGAAATTGTGCAACAGTTCCACAGGTGTTCATTGAGTGGGCATTTGATGCCGTGCATTTGGCACTGAAGACAAAGTGATTAGGACAAAGTTTGTCCCTGCCTCCATAGAATTTAGACTTAGCAGATCAAATTGTCAAATTGCTAGGTACAACGTAATAGAAACCAGTAAATCTAAACCAAAACCAACTCTCCCAGAAGGTTCCAGCTTGCAAAAGAAGTATGTTAAAAATACCCCTGCGGCAAAACTGTATTCAAATAATTTTCATGGGCAGCTGTCAGGTATGCCAGTAAAACAGATTCAGGAAGTTCCCTTGTGGCGCATCAGGTTAAGGATATGGCATTGCAGCAGCTGTGGCAAAGGTCCCAACAGCAGCTCAGGTTCCATCCCTAGTCTATGAATTTCCACATGCCTTGGGTGTGGCCGAAAACAACAACGACAACAACACTGATTCAAAGAAAGCAAATATTTAGACATTAATTATGTCATAACATATGCTGTGCATGAAAATTAACGCCGCCAGTTTTGATAGGGCTCTTTGGTGCATTAAACTAAACCCATCACAGACGTGCAGCTCAAGCACACCAAACTTGGCAAGATGAACTTCCAAGCCATGGCACTGAGTTGTTTGCCTGGTCACACATACAAGTCAGGTTGTTCTTGTGAAGAATCTAAAATTACCGACCATTTCTACTTGGAAAATGATTCTGCCCACTAATTGGACCTCCCAATGGATGAAAAACTGCTATTATGTCTAACAACCCTGACAGTACAAACAATGAAGGCTGCTTCTCTCATGGTTTTTTCTTTCTTTGAAAATTTGACTTTTTGTGACCATACAATATAGGCAAAACTAGTTACTAGTAACTTTTCAATCGAAGACAATGTTTGATGTCCTTAATTGCAAGCATTTGCTAGTGACGTTTGCTTACAAATATTGTTTACAAAGTCATCACGAGGGAAAAAGAATTCTTAACTTGGTAACTTGGTTGAAGTCCTTCTCACTGCTCTCTTTGTTTTTTAATTTTTTAAAATTAGAGTTGATTTACAATGTTCTGTCGGCAATGGAAACGAATCTGACTAGCGCCCATGAGGACGGAGATTCGATCCCTGGTTTGCTCGGTGGGTTAAGGATCTGGCGTTGCTACGAGCTGTGGGGTAGGCTGGCAGTTGCAGCTCCGATTTGGCCCCTAGCTTGGAACCTCCACATGCAGTGGGTGCGGCCCTAAAAAGACAAAAAAACATGATGTTCCATCAATTTCTGCTTCACAGCAAAATAACCCAGCTATACATCCATATACATATCATGTGATCAGATACTCACTTTTTAAAAAATTTTTTTTCTTTTTTTTTGTCTTTTTGCCTTATCTAAGGCCGCACCTGTGGCATATGGAGGTTCCCAGGCTAGGGGTCTAACAGGAGCTGTAACTGCTGGCCTTCGCCACAGCCACAGCAACGCGGGATCTGAGCCGCATCTGCAACCCACACCACAGCTCGCGGCAACGCCGGATCCTTAACCCACTGAGCAAGGCCAGGGATTGAACCTGGAACCTCATAGTTCCTAGTCGTATTCGTTAATGGTTCCTAGTCGGATTCGTTAACCACTGAGCCACAACGGGAACTCCCTAAAATTTTTTTTTCTTTTTCTTTTTTTCTTTTTTCTTTTTGTCTTTTTGCCTTTACGTAGAGCCGCACCCACGGCATATGGAGGTTCCCAGACTAGGGGTCTAACAGGAGCTGTAGCCGCCGGCCTTCGCCACAGCAACGCGGGATCCGAGCCACATCTGCAACCTTCACCACAGCTCACGGCAACGCCGGATCCTTAACCCACTGAGCAAGACCAGGGATCGAACCCGCAACCTCATGGTTCTTAGTCAGATTCGTTAACCACTGAGCCACGAAGGGAACTCCAAAATTTTTTTTTCCTAATGGCTGCGCCCACAATATATGAAAGTTCCCAGGCCAGGTATTGAATCTGACTCACAGCTGCAATCTACACCAGATCCTTTAACCCACTGTATGGGCCGGGGATTGAACCCACACCTCTGCAGCAACCCAAGCTGATGCAGCTGGATTCTTAACCAACTGCGCCATAGTGGGAACGCCTCACTGTCCTCACTTTTGACCCATCTTGCTTCTCAATGTTTTTCAGCTTGGAAATTTAAAGAGAGACAACTTGCTTCACTTACTGCTTTGTACTTGCCTGAGAGAACTAGTCACTTGCCCTGTTACCATGGGGCACAGCAACAATCACAGAGATCTAATTTACAAACCTAAGTTGTACCCTGTTCCTTTGAACTCAGGCCTTCATAAGGTGGTGTTATTATCCTATCTGAGACATACTAAAATTAATTCCCAAACTCAATAAAAAGTAAAATTAATTTTTAGCTCTCCCAACATCTTATTTCTTCCATTTCTTTCCACTATTTGCTTGTTTTTAGGTTTTGCAAAATAAGTG
The DNA here is from genome assembly GCA_004024745.2 of Catagonus wagneri. Taxonomy (NCBI): domain Eukaryota; kingdom Metazoa; phylum Chordata; class Mammalia; order Artiodactyla; family Tayassuidae; genus Catagonus; species Catagonus wagneri. Next base: position 36,384,441 of record PVHT020000077.1, read on the forward strand.
TGATTCCTTTTTCTGAATTATAACATTTTAATTTTTGAAAGTAAACGATGATATGGAATTTATTTTTATTTATTATTATTATTATTATTATTATTGCTTTTTAGGGCTGCACCTGGGGCATATGGAAGTTCGCAGGCTAGGGGTTGAATCTGAGCTACAGCTGGCAGCCTACACCACAGCCACAGCAATGCAAGATCCGAGCCGCTTTTTTGACCTACACCACAGCTCGTGGCAATGCCGGATCCCTAACACACTAAGCAAGGCCAAGTATTAAACCCGCATCCTCATGGATCCTGGTCAGGTTCATTACTGCTGAGCCACTACAGGAACTCAAATATGGAAATTTTTAAGCCATGTTGCCATTGGACAAACGGTTCTTCTAGGAGTTCCCATTGTGGCTCAGTGGATGAAGAACCCAGTTAGTATCTATGCTGATTCATGTTCAATCCCTGGCTTCACTCAGTAGGTTAAGGATCCAGCATTGCCGCAAGCTGCGGGTGTGGGTAGCATATGCTGGCTTGGATCTGGCATTGCTGTGGCTGTGGCATAGACCGGCAGCTGCAGCTCCAATTCCATTCCTAGCCTGGAAACTTCCATATGTTACTGGTGCAGCCCTAAAAAGACCAAAAGAAAAAAAAAAAGGGTGTTCTTCTACTCTACCCCTATTCACAAAGATAATGATTCTCAAACTTAAGCCTGTGTCAGAATCACTGGAGGGCTTGTTAAGAGTTTGCTGCCTCCTTTCCAGCATGTCTGATTTAGCAGGTCTGGAGAGGGCCCGAGAACTTGAATTTCTAACAAGTTCTCAGCTGCTGCTGCTAGACCTGGGAAACCCTTTCAGAACCATTGCTTTCGAGAAATATGAATGCCAAAGCAACTGGGACTGTTGCCATGGGTCTGCTATGTGAAACTTGAGCCATAGTCTCTGCAAAGACTCAGAGGACTTGCCCTTTGCAATCATAATACTTAGAAATAATATTGCAGGATACCACAAAGGAACTGGATGGCCCAACTCCAGGGGAATAATGAAGTGTTAGAGGTCAGGAGACAGTGCTGCACTGTCAGAGCTAAGACAAGGGAAATTAAGTCAATAAGCCACGGGGATGAAATGGTAATTAGAGAGTTTTGTCCCCTGAATCTGTGATGATGGCTAATACATCATGGGAGTCCCTAAAAATGAAATAGAGGGGCAGCTTGCTAAGGTGCTACTTGACATACATAAGTGGAAAATTAGAGATATCTTGTCAGAAAACACAAAGCAAGTCACTATAGTAGGACTTTTATGATCTTTTACCCAGTTCCCTAACCTAAGCCAGCTCAGGCTCCAAGGGGGCTGATCCCCTTTAAGAAGGGACTCTGCCCTTTTCCACCGGTGTTTATGGTAGAACTTCCCTCAAACCTTCTCTTGAATCTGTTACGAGATTCCCCGAACTGAGGGAAGGAAAAAAACCCAGAACTTCTGAGAATCCTATTAGACGATCACTCTGAACCTACACCTAAACCAGAGGCCAGAAAGACCTCCATGGACCATCAGTAAGGGTTGTGTTTTGGAGGTAAAAGGACCGAGAGGCTTGACCTAAGTCCATAAAAAGTTGTGTCAAGGTGGTGGCACCTAATGATCCCTTACCTCTCAGGATTATACCCACCAGTGGTCCCTTCTATGTTCTAGCCAATAAAATATGGCAGAAGTGATGATATGTCATGCTTGAGATTACATTGTAAAAGACCACAGCTTTCATCTTGGGCTGTACTTGGAGGAAGCCAGCTGTCGCATCCTGAGGACACCCAAGCAGCCTATGGAAAGGAAAGAAAGTGAGACCTCTAACTACAGCCTCTACAGCCAGTGAGGAACTGAGGTCAGCCAGAAACTACTGGGTAAACACTGAAGCATATCCTCCAGCCTTCAAATGACTGCAGACACTTTGATCCAGAGCCACGCAGTTAAGCTACTTCTGGATTCCAGCCCCAGAGACACTTTGAGATAAATGCTTGTTGCTTTAAGTTGCTAAATTTAGGGGTAATTTGTTCGGCAGAAATTGGTACTTAATACCCTATCATACTGAGTTCATTTGAAGTAATTGCCAGATATAATACCATTTCATCCAAAATATATTTTGGTGTATATCTCTAAAAGATAGTTTATCCTTTCTAAACATTCCACAATATCATTATCATGCCTAAAAATTAACAGTAATTTCTAAAGATCTTCAAGCATTCAGTGAGATCCAGAATCCAATCACTGTACAAATTAGCCTGATTGTCTTATTATCAAAAAGGCAAGAAATAGCAAGTGATGGTGAGGATGTGAAGAAAACAGAATCTTCATACGCTGTTGGTGGGAATGTAAATTCGTGCAGTCACTATGAAAAAACAGTATGGAGATTCCTCAAAAAATTATGGATCCTAATTGCCGTATGATCCAGCTATATCACTTTTGGGTATTTATCCAAAGGATCCGAAAACACTAATTTGAAAAGGCATATGCATCCCAATGTTCATAGCAGCATTATTTACAATAGCTCAAACAACCTAAGTGCCTATCGGTGATGAATGGATAAGGAAGATACGGTATATACATACAGTGGAATACCACTGAGACATAAAAAGGAAATCTTGCCATTTGTAACAACATGGATGGACCTTAAGGATATTATGCTAAGTGAAATGTCAGAGAAATACCACATGATTTCACTCATATGTGGAATATTCAAAAGCAAATGAAGCGAAACCACTTATATACAAATAAGAGAAGTGGTTATCAGAGGAGAACAGGAGTTGTGGGGAGGGTGAAATGGGTAAAGGGATCAACTGTACTGTGACAGATGAAAACTAAACTTTTGGTGTTGCGTACAACTGCAGTGTATACGGAAGCTGAAATATACTATTGTACACATGAAACTTATATGTTATAAACCAATAAAAAAATTACCTCCCTTGATCATCTCATGAATTTACTTAAATACTATACAACTTAGGCTTCACATGAATTCCATTCATTGCAATTAGTTGGCATATATATATTTTTTAATTTATAGGTTTTCTTCTCAATTAAAATGAAATTTTGCCATTTGCAACAACATAGAAGGACATGGAGGGTTTTAAGCTTAGTGAAATAAGTCAGACAGAGAATAACAAATAACACGTTATCACATATGTGGAATCTAAGAAATAAAACGAATGAATCTATCAAAACAGAAATAGATTCACAGATACAGAGAACAAAATAGTGGCTACCAATGGGGAGAGGGGCCAGGGGAGGGGCAAGATAGGGGTACAAACCAAGGGGTACAAACTATTATGTATCAAGTAAATAAGCGACATGGATATGTTGTATAACACAGGAAACATAGTCAATATTCTATTATAGCATTAAATGGAATATAATCTGTAAGGATTTTGAATTACTATGTTGTATACATGAAACTAATTATATTGTAAATAATTACCTATACTTCAATTTTTAAATTTTTTTCTTTTCTTTTTTTTGGGTGGGAGGGCATGCCCAAGGCACGCAGAGCCTGCTGCATCGCTGGATTCTTAACCCGCTGAGTGAGGCCAGGAATCGAACCCAAATCCTTATGGATACTGGTCAGTTTCTTAACCCACTGATCCACAATGGGAACTCCCTAAATTTTTAAGTATCACTGCAGGTTAAGGATATTGCATTGCGTCAACTGTGGCTTGGGGATGCTGAGGCACAGGTTCAACCCCCAGCCCAGTACAGTGGGTTAAGTGTCCAGCACTTTGGCTCAGATTCCACCGTGACCTGGAAATTTCCACATGCTGTGGATGCAGCAAAAATAAATAAGTAAATAAACAAACATATACAATTTTATTTTATTTTATTATTTTGCTTTTTAGGGCCACATCCACCGCATATGGAGGTTCCCAGGCTAGGGGTCAAATTGGAGCTACAGCTGCTGTCCCACACCACAGCAATGCCAGATCTGTGACTCATCTGTGACCTACACTACACCACAGCTCACAGCAATGCCAGATCCTTAACCCACTGAGCAAGGCCAGGGATCAAACCTGCGACTTCATGGTTCCTAGTCAGATTTGTTTCTGCTGTGCCAAGACAGGAACTCCAAAATATTTTAAAGAATATTTTAAAACGAATATTCTTTCAGAGCAAATTTCTTGCTCTAGTAAAGGATAATTTGGAGCAGCTTCTATTTTCAGGTACTGATTTCTTTTAAAAAAAAAGGGGTGGGGAGTTCCTATTGTTCCACGGCCGTGAGCTGTGGTGTAGGTCGCAGATGCGGCTCAGATCTGGCATTGTTGTAGCTGTGGCATAGGCCTGCAGCTGCGGCTCCAATTTGACCCCTAAGCCTGGGAACTTCCATATGCTGCAAGTTTGGCCCTAAAAAAAAAAAAAAACGGAGGAGTTCCTGTCATGGCATAGCAGTTAATGAATCTGACTAGGAACCATGAGATTGCAGGTTCGGTCCCTGGCCTCGCTCAGTGGGTTAAGGATCCAGCGTTGCCGTGAGCTGTGGTGTAGGTTGCAGATGCGGCTCGGATCCTACGTTGCTGTGGCTGTGGTGCAGGCCAGCGGCTACAGCTCCTGTTAGACCCCTAGCCTGGGAACCTCCATAAGCCGTGGGTGTGGCCCTAAAATGACAAAAGCAAAAAAAAAAAAAAAAAAGAAAAAGGGAACTTTGCTTGCCAATCCTTGAAGAATTTGTCTACTGAAAACTATGATGCAAATGAGTGCTCAGATATATAAAGCAATACTTTAGATGTGATAGATCCATGGAGTGTGCCTCACTGTGATTACTATTCTGAATACTGATTAGATTGCAAAACTAAGAACCTGATGTGTTTCCTTTTTTTCAAATGACCCACATTTTCTTACATTCAAAGTTGTATATTTTTTCCCCTGCAGCTCTTAGCGAAAGCATTTTTGGCCAAGATATAACGGGACTGGAATTTTTTTTTTGTTTTTAGGGCCACACTTGCAGCATATGGAGGTTCCCAGACTAGAGGCCCAATCAGACCTACAGCTGCTGGCCTACACCACAGCTGCAGCAATGCTGGATCACCAACCCATTGAATTGAGGCCAGGGATTGAACCTGCATTCTCATGGATACTGGGCGGATTCATTTCTGCTGAGCCACAATGGGAACGCCCCCTGAGCCTACCCTTTAATGTGTACTTTGTTTTTTGTGCTTCTGGATTGCTGTTTAAACCAGATTTCATCTTTACTCTTATAATTATTAATGGGCAAAGAATTAGGCAAATGAGAGACAAGGTATTTTGTCTCAGGCACTACACTTCACCAGATAGCCATGTTTATAGTGCTTGTAAGTCCTACCTCCACCCCCTCTCTAGGCCTATTTGAAAACAGCAGGGGAGTTCCTGTCGTGGCTCAGTGGTTAATGAATCCGACTAGGAACCATGAGGTTGCGGGTTTGATCCCTGGCATCGCTCAGTGGGTTAAGAATGCGGCATTGCCATGAGCTGTGTTGTAGGCTGCAGATCCAGCTCGGACCTGGCGTTGCTGTGGCTGTGGTGTAGGCCGGTGGCTATAGCTCCGATTAGATCTCTAGCCTGGGAACATCCATACGCCATGAGTGCGGCCCAGAATTACCTTTCAGTAACTTAGAATGTCCAAAAGCACTCAGGACATGCATAAATACAAGAACAAAGATATAGAAGATATATAAATATATGTATGAAAATAAACACAAAAATACAGATACATAAAAAATATATGTAGAAGAGAAATATTTCAGGACCAAGTAACATTATAAAAAATGAGTGCTGAGGGAAGGAGGGAAGAGCAAGATGGGGTAGGGGATTAAGAGGCATAAACTACCCTGTATAAAATAAGTAAGCTACGAAGATATATAGTACAACACAGAGAATATAATACATATTTTATAATAACTATAAATGTAATATAACCTTTAAAAATTATGAATCACTATATTGTACACCCGAAACATATAAAAATGTATATCAACTATGCCTCAATAAAAAAAAAAGAACATGGAAAAACAGTGTTGTATGAAGCCATATTAACGAAATAAGCCCCAGACAATGTGCTTACTGTTAGGAGTAAGGAGGAGTTCCCATTGTGGTGCCGCAGAAATGAATCCAACTAGTATCCATGAGGATGGGGGTTTGATCTCTTAACAGTGGGTTAAAGATCTGACGTTACTGTGAGCTCTCATGTAGGTCACAGACATGACCTGGATCCGGTGTTACTGTGGCTGTGGTGTAGGCGGGCAGCTGCAGCTTGCATTCGACACCTAGCCTGGGAACTTCCATATGTCGTGGGTGTGGTCCTAAAACGACCAAAAAAAAAAAAATGACAGGACATCCTGGTCTTCTAAGACTCAAGTTCTAATGGGAAAGGCAGCAGCCTAGTAAGTTCTATAATAGAAGTGTGTGCAACATCAAAAGCAGGGAGTGAAGTATTCTGCTTTATGAGGAGAAATTTTCAGAGGAGATATCTGAGTAAGAGTTTGCCAGACAGGATTTTCCAGCAGAAGGAGCACGTGCAAAGGAAAAGAAGCATGAGATTGCACTACAGAATTATGAGGACTTTTGAGACTGGACCCTAGGAAGCAAGAAAGACACTGGTGAGTTGAGTTCAGACCATGAATAATCATGCTCAGAAATTAGACATAGGATTATATTTAAGTCAGTGTGGAACTTTGATAGGTTCTAAGCAGAGCAGTACCATTAGTAACTTAGCCTTGGCCTTTGACAGAGATTATAACCTGGCATGTGGTAAATACATTAAAGGGAAGGAAACTAGATGGGAAGTTACTTCAATAATTAAGTCCAGAGGAGGAGCGTATTCTAGAGATATCCAGAAGGATGAAAATTTGGCCCCAACCTGTTCATTTGATCATTCCAGTAACTCGGTCATTGCTTAAAAGGAAATGTTCTAAATATCCAGAAAATTGGAGGTTGGTTAAATACAGTCTTATACACCTCCATGGGATAGAATGTTATACAACCTTTAAAACGTTGTAGAGTCCCATGATCAATATGGAATTTTTACTGTGCATTGTTGATTTTTAAAAAGCAAATTCAAGACAATATGTATGGTAAATCCCTCTTTTTATATAAACTTTTGCATACTCAAACTTTTATTATCTTAGAATAAATTTCCAAAAGTTGTATTCCAGAGTCAGAGGGTTAAAAGTTTAAAAATATAGAGAGGGTGTGTGTGTGCATGTGTGTATCCAGATACATGTGTTTTACAGAACAGCAATCTGTAGAGTATATGCTAACATGGTTATTGGACTTGTAGATCATTTCCAACTTTATGAAATTATAAGCATTGCTTTTCTTTTTTTGCTTTTTTTAGGGCTGATCCTATAGAATGTTGGCATATGGAAGTTCCCAGGCTAGGGGTCAAATTGGAGCTGTAGCTGTCGGCCTACACCATAGCCACAGCAGCATGGGATCCTTAACCCACTGAGTGAGGCCAGGGGTCGAACCCACATCCTCATGGATTCTAGCTGGATTTGTTTCCACTACACTACAGCAAAACCCCCATAAGCATTCTTATACATAAATCTTTAGCCACAGTCCTAAACATGGAAATTCGTCAACAAAAAGGGTGCTTATTATAGGTTTTTGGTACACACTGCCAAAAATTTATCTCTACAAAACTATACTTTTGCATTCTGTCCTCAGTACGTGACAGTTTATCCATTTTTGCGTCATCATGAGTGGCGACTTTTTTTTTCTGGCCATGCCCGTAGCATGTGGAAGTTCATGCCAGGACCAGGGATTAAATCCTTGCCACAGCAGCAACCCAAGACACAGTAGGAACAATGCCGAATTCTAATCTGTTGTGCCAAAATGGGACTCCAGTGGTGATTTTTTTAGATTTTACCTATCAGATGATACATGATATGTAGTTGATTATTTTCTGACAAAATTATTAAATGTTTATTTATTTGTTTGTTTGGCTGCCCGGAGGCATATGGAGTTCCCAGGCCAGGGATCAGATCTGAGCCATAGTTGCTACCTATGCTGCAGTTATGGCAATGCTGAATCCTTAACCCTTTGTGGTGGGCTGAGGATCTAGCCTGTGTCCTGGTGCTGCAGATATGCCACTGATCCTATTGTGCCACAGTGGGAACTCCTAAAGATTTATTTTCTTCTTAAGCCTTTTTTTGTTTTTTAAGGGCTGCATCCATGGCCTATGGTGGTTCCCAGGCTGGGGTCCAGTTGGAGCTACAACTGCCGGCCTATACCACAGCTCACAGCAATGCCGGATACTTAACCCACTGAGCAAGGCCAGGGATCAAACCCTCAACCTCATGGTTCCTAGTGGGATTTGTTTCCTCTGCACCATGACGGAAACTCCCTTAAGTCTTGAATATGTCTGGAAATGCTTTTACCATAAAGTGTGGAATTAGGATCCAATTCTATTTTTTCCCTAATTGTTGCAATGATAACAACATTTAGCAAATAATACTTTTCCTGTAGATTTGAGATGTCACCTTTATTAGAGACAAAGTTTTTACATTTATTTTTCTATTTGTACACGGCCTTTTTTAACAGTTTTATTGAGATATAAATTCACATACTACAAAATTAACTCATTTAAAGTGTCCAGTTTAATGGGTTTTGGTATATTATTAATTTTTTAAAACTTGTGGTAAATATATAATACAAAAATGACCGTTTTGACCGTTTTGGGGGTGTACAATTCAGTGGCATTAATCACATCCACAATGTTGCATTATTTCCCAAACGTTTTAATCATAAAGTTAGAAACCGTAAACATTGTTGCAAATCTCCAATCCCCCATTCCTATCTTTCTTCTTCTGTTAATTGACCATCACTCTATTCCCCAAGCCACTCTCATGCTATTTTTATTATGATAAAATTGTACATTCTTTTTTAGGTTTTTAAATATTTATTTATTTTTTAAGGCCACACCCATGGCATAAGGAAGTTCCTGGGCTAGGGGTCAAATTGGAGCTGAAGCTGGTGGCCTACGCCACAGCCACAGCAGCACCAGACCTGAGCTGCATCTTTGACCTGTATCATAGCTTTTAGCAATGCCAGAGACTTAACCCAATGAGCACGGCCAGGGATCAAACCTGTGTCCTCATGGCTGATCCTCAGGTTCATTACTGCTGAACCGTAATGGGGAACTCCTAGGGTTTATTAAACTTGAAGTATAGTTGATTTACATGTGCTGATTTCTGCTCTACAGCAGAGTGACTCAGCCATATATACACTTTTTTCATAGTCTCTTCCATCATAGTCTGCCCCAGGAGATCGGATATAATTCCCTGTGCTATACAGTAGAACATCATTGCTTATCCATTCTAAATGTAGTATTTTGCATTTCCTAACCCCAAACTCCCAGTCCTTCCCACTCTCTCCCCCTCCCTCTTGGCAACCACAAGTCGGTTCTCCACGTCTGAATCTGTTTCCCTTTTGCAGATAGGGTCATTTGTGGCATATTTTAGATTCCACATGTAAGTGATATCATCTGGTATTTGTCTTTCTCTTTCTGACTTACTCCACTTAGTATGAGACTCTCTAGTTGCATCCATATTGCTGCAGATGGCATTATTTCGTTCTTTTTTACGGCCGAGTAGTATTCTATTGTACATATGTACCACATGTTCTTAAATTTATGTATTCTTATGTGCAGATTGAATGACTTACTTTCTATTTTTATAGGTTATTTTATTTTATTTTATTTTATTTTATTTGTGCTTTTAGAGCTGGACATGCAGCATATGGAGGTTCCAGGCTAGGAGTCTAACAGGAGCTGTAGCCGCCGGCCTACAGCCATAGCAACGCGGGATCCCAGCCACGTCTGCAACCTACACCACAGCTCACGGCGACGCCGGATCCTTAACCCACTGAGCAAGGCCAGGGATCAAACCTGCAACCTCATGGTTCCTAGTCGGATTTGTTAACCACTGAGCCATGATGGGAACTCCTAAAGTGTATAATTCAATTGCTTTTAGCAGATGCAGAGATGGGTGTAACCATTACGACAATTTTAGAACATTTTCATCACTTTGAAGTGAAACTCTATACCTTTAGCCACGACCCTTCTATCATCCCTTCCTACCGAGCCCCTCCCCAAGTCCTATGCAACCACTAATCTACTTTTTGCATCTACAGATTTGCCTATTCTGACTTTTTCATAAGATATATTTCATATTTTGTGACTGGCTTCTTTCATTTAGGGTAATGTTTTCAAGATTCCACCATGTTGTAATACATAGGGGTACATTTCTATTTTTTATTGCCATATCATATTCCATTGTATGGATATATCACATTTTGTTTATCTATTCATCCACTAATACACATTTACCTTGTTTCCATCTTTTGATATTATGAATAATGCTGCTATTGCATGGACATATGTTTTCGTGTCTCTCCCTCTCTCTCCTTTTTAATGGCCACACAAGCGTTATATAGAAGTTCCTGGGCCGGGGACTGAATATGAGCCACAGCTATGGCAACAGTGGATATTTTAACCTACTGAACCAAATCAGGGATTGAACCTGCACCTCTGCAGCAATCTGAGCTGCTGCAGTTGGATTCTTAACCCACCACGCTACAGCAGGAACTCCTGTTTTCATGTGTCTTGGGTATATACCTAGGAATTTGAATTACTGGGTCGTACTATAACTCTGTGTTTAACAGTTTGGAGAACCACAGCTGTTTTCCAAAGCAGCTGAACAATTTTACATTCTCACCAGCACTGTATGAGTGTTCTGAGGTCCAGAAAAAGAGATAAAATTAGAGTTATTTTTACAATTCCTCCCAGACATTGCAAATGAAAAAAAAAAATTGACTATTCATTTCTGTTTTCCTTTCTCAGAAAAAAGAAAAAAAAGAAAAATCTCTTGGAGTTTCCACTGTGGTACAGTAGGTTAAAGATCCAGAGTTGTCCCTTTGGTGGCTCAGATTTGATTCCTGGCTTAGGAACTTCCATATGCCTTACGTGTGGCCATTAAAAAAAAAAGTTGGAAAAAAAATCTCTCTTCCAAAAATAAATAAATAAATAAATAAAAAGTAGCATCCATGAGGACGCAGGCTTGATCCCTGGCCTTGCTCAGTGGGTTGAGGATCTGGCTTTGCCGTGAGCTACGGTGTAGGTCAAAGATGAAGTTCAGGTCTGGCGTTCCTGTGGCTGTGGTGTAGGCCAGGGGCTGCAGCTCCAGTTCGACCCCTAGCCTCGGAACCTCCATATGCTGTGGGTACAGCCCTAGAAAGACAAAAGACAAAAAAAAAAAAAAAAAAAATCTTAAAAAATTTTTTTGAGGGGTTGACAATCAATATGGGATTGATTTCTAGGATTCTAGAATTAAGACCATCTAAACCTCCTTTATGGAAGGTTTGGTTTGGGAAGGCTTGAAATACCAGAAGACTGGAAAGAGTAAAGAATGGACAGATCTTCATCACTTGCCTGTGACCTATTATTCTTCTCCACACTAAATCTCACAGTGTCACTTAAGGCTGGCTTGTGGCTTAAATAAACATGTAAAGGTTTTAGAAGAGCACTGCTGGGAGTTCCCATTGTGGCTCAGTGGTTAACGAGTCCGACTAGGAACCATGAGGTTGTGGGTTCAATCCCTGGCCTTGCTCAGTGGGTTAAGGATCCGGCGTTGCCGTGAGCTGTGGTGTAGGTTGCAGACGCGGCTCGGATCCCGCGTTGCTGTGGCTGTGGTGCAGGCCGGCAGCTGCAGCTCCTGTTAGACCCCTAGCCTGGGAACCTCCATATGCCGCGGTGCGGCTCTAGATAAAGGCAAAAGGACAAAAAAAAAAAAAAAAAAAAAAGAAGAGCACTGCTGGTGCAGGCTGACTCTCATTCTTTAGTGGGTACTACAATGGTCGCTGCAGCTAAGACTGTCCTTAAGGGGCTCATCTGGGTCAGGGCTATGGCTAGCAATTACCTCACAGTGTTTATTAAGGGCTGAGATAGGGGTCAGTCCCAGCTGCTGTGGAAACATATAAACTAAACCACTGGTTTTCAAACTTTTTGGTTTCCAAGAACAATAGAAAACATTAAAAAAAAACCGAAATTCATTGTTACAAAAGATTTTTATTGTGAAAAATACGTTTTCCAACAAAATTTAATGAAAGAGTGGCACTGTTTTAAATTTTTGCGAACCTTTTCAATGGCTTAATAGAAGGAAGATTCTGGATTCTCATATCTGCTTCTGCAATTAATCCACTGCTACACGTTGTTTTGGCTGAAGGAGATGAAGAAAATTTGGCCTTACACACATCTGATTGCAGAAGAATTGGAGATCCTCTGAAAAGTCGTGGGGACCCCTCCGGGGATCCTGTGGCCTCACTGCGAACTGCTGACTTAGGTCAGGAATATTTCTGGGAGGAGGTAACTTCAGTCCTGAAAGCAGACCAGTTAGCTAACAGGGTCAAGATGAGGGCGAGGTGGTTCACTAAGGGGCTGTTGTGCAGTCAGCAGGGATTCCCGGGCAAGGGGCTCGATCGGCTCCACCCCAATCCGCCATTCTGGAACACTCACCAGAATGTAATTCATAAAAAGTACCCTAGGCAGATCCGCCTATCTATATCACATGAAGTAGTGAGCCTTAGCTGTTACTACAATCCTGAAAAAGCCACTGGTTTTAGCTTCAACCCCGTCCCGCAGGCGGTGCCGCGCCCTCGGAAGCCCGGGAGGCCCGCACCGCGCAGGCGCGGCGCAGCGCGGCCCCGGAACGGTAAACAGTGCGGTCACGTGACGCGACCCCGCTCCAGCCCCCCGCGCCGCCGCAGCCGCACGCTGATGGCTGCGGGGTCTCGCGCCGCCGCACGGTCCTCACGAGGCGAGCGGCCCTCGGGTTCTGGGCGGCGGCGGCTGCAACGAGGATAAGGAGGCGTCGCGGAAGGCAGGACAGTGTGGTCCGCACGGCCGCCCGAACCGTGAGGAAGAAGAGGCTGTGGCAGCGACGCCTGCGTCCTGCGCGTACCCCCTCTCGGCGCGGCCGGCCCCCTCCTCCTCGGCGGCGCGGCCACCATCTTCCTCTTGCTGCCAGTGGTAGCGCTCGTCGGCGGAGCTGGTGAGTTGCGGTGCGGCGGCGGCCGGGCGGCGGGCGGCCCTCCCCTCCCCCAGCCTCTGCCCCACGCCCCGCACCCCAAGGCCAGTGGGCCTCCCGCGGCAGCGCTCCGCGCCTTTCTGCCGCGCAGCGGGAAGGCGCTTCTCTGGCCTCTTGCGCGACGCCCTCGGCCCGCCCGCGCCGCCTTTGCTGCCCGGGACCGTTTGGGCCGCGGCGGCGGGGCTGCCCGACAGAGGGTCGGGGTCGCGGCCTCCCTGCCGGCTTCTGCGCTTGGGGCCTCCGGGTGAGTCCCGCCGCCGCGCGGGCGCGCAGGCCCGGAGGCACGGCAGGCGCTTCTGGGGAGGCCCAGGCCGCAGGCCCCGACCTGGCCCTTCGGCATCGAGCTCGGGCCCGGGTCCGGGCAGTCGGCGTTGGCCTTGGCAGCGAAGCCGAGCCGGGTTCCGGCTGGTGAGGACCAGGAGTTGGCGCTCCATCCACCTTCTGCGACCGCGCGCTTTTGTGCTCGGGCCCCAAACTGTCGACTTCCTTTGCATAGTTTGAAATGAGAAGCCTGGAATCTGGCCTTCCAATAATACGTGTAATTTAATGAACCACTTGTCGATACGTGGGTGTTAATGGTGCTAAATAACTGATCACCTGACCCGGGGGGGGGGCGGGGAGGAGGGAGAAAGGGAGAGAATGTTGGTACCTGGCACTGTCCTGTGCCCCTTCTCGCCCCTAGCTGTGTATTGCCGAGTCCGATGACTTTTTTCCATTTTCGGGTTTTAAAGTGCTATTTCCCAAAGACTAGGATTCGAAGTAATTTGTGTGATTACTGGTGTTATTCAGGGATTTGCAGAATATGACCATGGGTAGTCATTCGTGTAGTGGCAACAATGCTTTAGTATCTTCCTAGTCCTGATCTTCATTACGTGTAGAGATACGTAATTTAAAAGAAAACATCGGTAAGTGAGAACCTTCTCAAGTAAGAGCTTTACCATTTTATTTTAAGGAGACGGGAGAAAAGATACAGTAAACTACTTAGAGAGTACTTTGTTCTATTTAGTTACTATTTCGGGTTCGCACTTGTCTTCTCTTTTCTAAGCTGGTTGAGATCTTCCCAAACTATGCCTCCATTACTCATTCATTACTTGCCATTTTTTTTGATTCTTAAATAAAGTGTTTGGGATTGTGAAAATGTTTGTAGATCTGTTTGTTTTTCTCGTAGGAAAGAGACATGAGTCAAATAACCAGGAAATCTGTACAGCATTCTTCTGTTTTAGCATTTGTATCTTCACTCCAGAGCACATAAAAGGTGTTTTGCTGTGAAGATTGTTTCAAATAGTGATTTTTTAAACCGTTATCACCACTTAGACTTTTGCTTAATTTATTATTTTTTCCTCCCCAATTCCTCTGTTTACTGGCCATATTTTACAATAATGAGTTTTCCTTCCATCATCATCTTCATCGTCACTATTTTAAAGTATATACTTCATTTCCCCCACGATGGTAACAGAATTTTAGGAAGTACTTTCAATAGCAATTATTGCTCTGATTAAGCTGCACATAGCCCTTCCTTAGTAGCAGAAAGACATCTACTCAACTGAAGTGAGCCACTTTTTAAGTATGCAGAACTACAGCCTTAGAATTTAAGTTTTATTTGATAGCTCTACTGGAGATTTGTGAGAAGGATGACATGAGTTAGTAATGGGACCAATTTTTCCCTGTTCCGTGCATGCATTCTTCCTAGGCCCATCTATTGAAGAGCATGAAAATGTAAATTATACTGCTTTTACATCCTTTGGGAGAATAGTGAACTTCCTTAATGACGATCACAGAGAATTTGTTATGCATTCCATGCTGTTGATTGGGGTAGACCTCAGACTGTCTAGCTGATCCTATGATATACTCACCTGTTGGCTATTCAGATAAGTCAAAACTATAAGAAATGGTTTGTGTAAATGTAGGTGAAAAATCAAAGCAACTTTCAGGATAAGAGAATTTAAATAAAGTTGTCTTTATTAATCATTGAAAGCAATAATATTAAAAATTGAATTGTATTGAGTATTGGAATCAGGAAAGGTGGGTAATTTTTGACTTACATAATAGCGTGTTAATAAAACTGTTTCATTGATAGCATTTGAAGGCAGCAAGTGACAGTTTGGATTACTGCAAAGTTGTCTTGAGTATAGATTTTTACATAGTATGGATTATACTTAGAAAACTTGGTGAATATACATTGTGCATACAGTTTTGGTTTTGGGGTACTAAAATGTAGTTATTGGTTATCTTCCTTGAGGTAATGTGGTGTTTTCCTTTTTGATACATTTGGCTATCTTAAATGTGGTTTCCTTTTTCTTAACACAGATTTCTTATGAGGTCCTTTTTACACTTAATAGTTTTTGTCAGCAGGTAAGATCTTTGCAATTTTGTACTGAGGGAGTGAGATTCATTGATCAGCCTGTCAAGTTGGTGGATTACTCATAGTTACTTCACACATTGGCAGGAAGTGCAGGGTTCTTGGAGTGCTGATTTCTGAATATTTTCATTTATCCACATTTCATTAGTTCTTTTGGACACATGGTGTCTGGATTTCTCTTCTGGAATAGTACTTCTTGGGCTCAAGTTCTTTAATTTCTTCTTGGAGCACCCTCTGAGAATCCTGGAGTGTCTTTTCAGAAGCATAGACATCTTATTTTTTAACTGGGAACATGACTTTGGCAAATTGTTACACATTTATGATACTGTTGCATTTTTTTGCCCCCCTCCCCCTTTTTAAAGGGCTGCCTCTGGGCAGTGGTCTAATAGGACCTGCAGCTGAATCAGAGCTGTGGCTGCAGGCCTTCACCACAGCTATAGCAAGGCCAAATCCGAGCCACATCTGCGACCTACACCACAGCTCAAGGCAACACTGGATGCGTAGCCCACCGATCAGGGCCAGGGATGCCGAACCTGCATCCTCATGGATATATTAATTGGTTTTGTTCCCCTGCTGAGCCACAATGGGAATTCTTACTGTTGCATTTTTTGGGAGTAGTAAAAAAATTCTTTGTTGCCCATTGATTACACAGGGAAGATAATTGAGAGTATTGATTTAATTCAGAATGTCTGAGACTCAGGTTCTGTTTGTACTCTCAAGGAACATAGTCTAGGTTGAGAAACCAGATTCAGAAATGAGATGTTAAATCATTGTATTAGAGTTAAAAGAGAAAGATATTTAAAGAGTTACAAAACACATTGTATGAGGAATTGCCAAGTGTATAGGCTGGACAGTTATTGCCATACATTGTGTATTTAATGTAGATCATTTTTTAATGGTCAAGGGACTTAAATTTTTATGATCATTTTTATAATGGAGAGAGGTTGGAGAGAAATAGTTAAGCAAAAACTCCAAACTCATATCTAGACGTTTTATCTTTTGACACAGTCTAACTTTATTAGGTAAAATTTTGCATGGCATAATAAGTAGGTTGTACATTCATAATTTGTGTGAGCTGGCCACATGAAAACGTTCTAAAATTGTAGACTGAAAATAAATGGTGAAGTCTGTGGTTGATCACTTCCAAAATGATGTTTTTGTATACACACTGAAGTTAGCCATTTTATTTTTTATGTGTAGGGACTGGCTAAGTGCATATTTCCTAATTTATTTTGGAAGTGGGTATGTCATTTTGTTTCCAGTATTTAAAGAGTTCATTAATGATATATTAACGTAGAGGTTGATATGTGCCTGTAGACTGCGTAAGGTATAGTAAGTTTAAAAGTGTAGGCTTAGGAATCTTACTACCTGGGGTTCAGTTTGGCTGTATAGGCATACCTCATGTTATTGTGCTTCCACAATACTGTGTTTTTTACAAATTGAAGGTTTGTGGCGTCTGTGCATGGATCAAGTCTATCGGCGCCAATTTTTTAATAGCATTTTTTACTTCCGAGTCTTCTGTGTCACATTTTGGTAATTCTCTATTTCAAACTTCTCCATTATTGTATTTATGGTGATCTGTGATCAGCGATCTTGATGTTACTACTGTTATTATTTTGGGCACCACAAACCACACCTCTCTAAGATGGTGAACTTATTCTAAATGGTGTGTGTGTTCTGACTGCTCCACTGACCAGCTGTTTCCCATCTCTCTCCCTGTCTTTGGGCCTCTCTATTCCCTGAGATGCAACAGTATTGAAATTATGCTAATAACCTTCCGATTAAGTTCCAAGTGGAAGGAAGAGTCATATGTCTTCCACTTTAAATCAAAAGCTAGAAATGATTAAGCTTAGTGAGGAAGGTATGTCAGAAGCTGAGATAGGGCGAAAACTAGGCCTTTTGTGCCAAACAGTTAGCCAAGTTGTGGTTGCAAAGGAAAAGTTGTTGAGGGAAATTAAATGTGCTACTCCAGTGAACACATGAATGAAGAAAGTGAAACAGCCTTATTGCTGATATGGAGAAAGTTTTAGTGGTCTGGACGTAAGATCAAACCAGCCACAGCATTCTCTTAAACTAAAGCCTAATCCAGGGTAAGGCCTTAACTGTCTTCAATTTTATGAAGGCTGAGAAAGGTCAGAAGATTCAGAAGGAAAGTTTGAAGCTAACAGAGTTTGGTTCATATGGTTAAAAGGAAGAGGTCATTTTATAACATAGAAGTGCAAGGTGAAGCAGCCAATGCTGATGTAAAAACTGCAGCAAGTTATTCAGAAGACCTAGCTAAGATAATTCATGAAGGTGGCTACACTAGAGAACAGGTTTTCAGAATAGACGAAAGGCTGTAGAAGCAGCTTTCTATTGGAAGAAGATGCCATCTAGGACTCATAGCTAGAGAGGAAGTCAGTATCTGGATTCAAAGCTTCAGAGGACAGGCTGGGGAGTTTCTGCTATGGTGCACTGCTATGGCAGTGTCTTAGATTGGCGGTGTCTCTGGACAGTGCTGGGATGCACGTTTGATGCCTGGCCTGGCACAGTGGGTTAAGGATCTGATGTTGCTGTATTGTGGCATAGGTTGCAACTGCAACTTCGGTCTATCTGATCCCTGGCCCAAGAACTCTGTATGCCACGGGGTGGCCAAAAAAAAAAAAAAAAAAGGTGGGGGGCAGGTTGGCACTGTTGTTAGGGGCCAGTGCAGCTGATGACTTTTAAGTTGGAATCCACTGCTCATTCACCATTTTGAAAATTCTAGGGCTTTATGCTAAATCTGCTCTTCCTGTGCACTGTAAATAGAACAACAATGCCTATATGACAGTGCATCTGTTTACAACATACATGGCTTACTGAATATTTTAAGCCCATTCTTGAGACCTACTGCTCAGAAAAAAGATTCTTTTCAAAATCTTACTGCTCATTGAGAATGCACCTGGTAGCCCAAGAACTCTGTTGGAGGTGTACAGTGAGATTAATGTTCTCATGCCTGCTAACACAAAATCCATTCTGCAGCCCACAGACGAAGGAGTCACTTAGACTTTAAAGTCTTATTATTTAAGAAATACGTTTTGTGAAGCTATAACTGTCATTGATAGTGATTCCTGTGATGGATCTGGGCAGAGTAAATTGAAAACCTTATGGGAAGGATTTGCTTGTGGGTTGGCCACCCGGTGGGTGTGGGATTTGCTTATTATTGTGAAAGTGCCCTTCCTATTGTCTCGTTGTGGCTTCCTTGTCTTTGGGTGTAGGATACATTTTTTGGTAGTCTTTTTGGTCAATGATTGTTCATCAGTTAGTTGTGATTTTGGTGTTTTCTTGAGGGGAGGTGCACTCAAATCCTTCTACTCTGCTGTCTTTTCTCTGAACATTTGTGATTCATGGGAAGAGTTCAAAATAACAGGAGTTTGGAAGATGCTGAACCCAAACCTCAAGGGTAACTTTAAAGGGTCCAAAACTTCAGTGGAGGAAGTAACTGCAAATGTGGTGGAAATAGCAAGAGAACTAGAATTCGAAGTGGAGCCTTAAGATGTGACTGAATTGTTGCTGTCTCATGAGCGAAGAAAGTGAATTCTTGAGATGGAATCTACTCTTGGTGAAGATGCTATGGAAATTGTTGAAATGACAACAGAAGATCTAGAATAGTACATAAACTTAGTTGATAAAGGAACTGCAGGATTTGAGAAGACTGATTCCAGTTTTGAAAGAAGTTCTACTGTGGGTAAAATGCAGTCAAGTAGCACTGTATGCTACAGAGAAACCGTTCACAAAAGGGAGAGTCACTTGGTGCACCAAACTTCATTGCTATCTTGTTTTAAGAAATTGCCACAGCCACCTTATAACCTTCTGCAGTCACCACCCTGATCAGTCAGCAGCCATCAACATCAAAGCCAGACCTTCCACCAGCAAAAAGCTTATAGCTTGCTGAAGGCTTAGATGATGGTTAGCGTTTTTTTTTGTTTGTTTGCTTGTTTTTTAAATAATATTTTTTCTTTTTAAAAAATTCAGTGAATTATATTTATAGTTGTGCAGCCATCATCACAACCTGATTTTGAACATTTCCATCCTATAAAGTATTTCTAATTAAGATTTATACTTTGTTTCTTAAGACATAATGCTATTGCACACTTAGACTAGTATAGGAACATAACTCTTATATGCACTGGGAAACCAAAAATTGGTGTGACTCGCTTTTTACTGCATGTGCTATTCACTGTATTGTGGCGCTTTAGAACCAACCCTGCAATACCTTTGAGGTGACTTTGGACCAATTATGTAATGGTCTGGGCCTCAGTTTGCTCATCTCCAAAATAGAGGTAATAATTGTACCTACCTCCTGGGATGGTTGTGAGGAACTAATGAGGTGTGCATACGGTACAGGTGGTAAAGGGCCTGGCACATCCATACTACATGCTAAGTGCATGTTAGCTTGGACTGTTATTACCTAGGCCATAGTTTTAATGAGCTACTTGTACTGTTTGTGGTTAGTCCAAACAGCTAATGCTTGTCATAGTGATATAGATAGAGTTGTAAAGTTTTAAGGTAACTCTTTCTTACTAATAGCTAAGTGTAATTACGCTTTTGCCAGTTTCAACTTTACACTTAATAATTCTTTTTTGAGACTTTCAGGTCTGCTTTGGTCTTAGTATGGCAATCATCTTGGATTCGTACATATATTTTTTCCCTCTGTTAAATTCAGAAGCACAGTTATGATCCTTGCTTTTTCTTGTGAAGTCTTGCCAGTAGATTCTACCCAATGAAACTGGACCAGAATTTGAAATGGGTGATGAGGCTGCATCGCTCTGTAGAATTGTACTTTGTGGAATTATGTCACACCACACATCCTAACCATTTAGTGACTTTCCTTGACTCTGTCCTGGGAGGATAACCTGTCATTCATCTTTAATGTTGCTATATCATGGTGGGGAAGAACAGACCTTTGTGTCAGAGCAGGTATGAGTCCCAGCTCTGTCACCTATTTACTCTGTAATATTGGATGTAACTTTGCTTTAACTCCTCTTATAAATTAGAATAATAATAGCTGCCTGATTGTGTGGCTGTGAAGTTTAACGATCTTATTTAAGTTTAGCAGGGTTTCTGGCACATAATAAACAGTCAATGAACTTTATAAAGAGATAATATAGAGTTGTGGTAAGGTGTCGACTCTTGAATGAAATTTTCAGGGTTCAGATTTCATCGCTGCCTCTTAATATAGCAAGTAATTTAATCTCTCTTACCCCGATTTCATTTTTTTTATATAATCAGGATTAAAATACGGCATTGTTGTGAGGGTTAAATTAATAAATGTTGAGCAGGGTTTCTTAACCTCAGCACTGTTTTTTTTGGCTGGATAATTCTTTGTGGTGGGGCTTTTCTAGTGCATTGTAATATATATCAAATTAATTGATTAATTATTTTCCCTTTTTATTACCACACCTGTGGCATGTGGAAGTTCCCAGGCAAAGGGTCAAATCAGAGCTGCAGCTACTGGTCTGTGCCATAGCCATGGCAAATGGATCTGAGCTGCCTCTGCGAATTGCAAGGTAGCTTGTGGCAACACCAGATCCTTAACCCACTGAGTGAGGCCAGGGATGGAACCCGAATCCTCAGAGAGACCAAGAGCATTGGGTCCTTAACCCACTGAGCCACAATGGGAACAGCAGCATTGTAGTGTATTTACTAGATGTCAGTAGCATGCCTTCCAGTTTTGATGACCAACAATGTCACCTGGAGGAGCTTAATCTCCTCTGATTGAGACCTACTGACATAAAGCCTGTTGACCATTGTCTGGCATGAAATTTTACATTTTATCATGATTTTAGTGTTGGTTCTTTTTTTCCTACTACTGCTAATGCCTATTGGAAACCCATTAATAGCAAGCACGCCTGATAAATTGACAGCTTAATTTAAGCTGTGGTGTAGGGGTTGAAAGGCACCAAACAATTCCACTCCCAGGGACTTTGTGTTTAGGTCTTTGCCTGGAGACTGTTCCCCATTTATGTGTGGATCACTCTTTAATTTCAGGTTTTGTCTTACATTTTGCCTTTATTTACTGTAATACTTAGAATGCCCTCCTCCCATCACTATACCATGTTTAATGTCCTTCATAGATTTTTTTTAATCTTTTGATAATATATCTGCCCCCACCCCCAACATCCCCTCCCTCCCCCGCCCCCACACACACGGCTTTGATAACTTTAGTGACTTATTGTTGTGTGCTTTT
>PVHT020000077.1:36406184-36420365 GCA_004024745.2 Catagonus wagneri
GTCACAGCATATGGAGGGTCCCAGGCTAGGGGTCTAATCGGAGCTATAGCTGCTGGCCTATGCCATAGCCACAGCAACACGGGATCCGAGCCGCGTCTGCAGCATACACCACAGCTCACAGCAACGCCGGCTCCTCAACCCACTGAGTAAGGCCAGGGATCGAACCTGCAACCTCATGGTTCCTAGTTAGATTCGTTAACTACTGAGCATGATGGGAACTCCAGGGAAATGTTTTTGAACTCAGATTATATTTTATTCAGGATGGTTTTTTTTTGTTTTGTTTTTTTTGTCTTTTTGCCTTTATGTAGAGCCGCACCCGCGGCATGTGGAGGTTCCCAGGCCAGGGGTCTAACAGGAGCTGTAGCTGCTGGCCTTCGCCACAGCCACAGCAACGCGGGATCCGAGCCGCGTCTGCAACCTTCACCACAGCTCACGGCAGTGCTGGATCCTTAACCCACTGAGCAAGGTCAGGGATCGTACCCGCAACCTCATGGTTCTTAGTCGGATTCGTTAACCACTGAGCCACAAAGGGAACTCCTATTCAGGATGTTAATACCAATCCTTCAGTTGAATTCTGAGTTTTTCTAAATGGTCCATTAGGCACCTGCTGTTCCTTTGCCTGGAGTAGACCCTGGACCTTTAGGATGCAGCTCACCTATCACCTGCTGAGCCCTTCAGTATGGCACTTCCGTATTTTGTTGTGATGTTATCATACTTGTTTATGTGTTATCGTATTTGTTGTGGATTATGAGTTCCTTGAATTTGAGACCAGGGTTAACTTCATTGGTATCCTTATGATAGTACTTCATAGTACATACTTGATAAGTATGTGAATAAAATGAGTACTTTTGAATTAAGCAAATTATCCAGTTCTCTGACTTATCTGGATACATCTTATTGTCAGCAAACTTGAGGTGTGACCATGAACCTATAAATAATTTCTGTGATTTTAGCATATATGTATTCCCAAGTTAATAGTATTAATTTAATCATACACATATGTATATCATTAGCCACTTAGAATACATCTTAGGTTTGTCATGTTTTAATTATTAAATTTATAATGCCAAATATAGGGAAGCATTTAAGTAAAATTTCACTGTAAGAGAAATGAGAATTTTTTCAAATCAAGCAATTTGTTTAACAGACACCAGATCAACTCTTAAATTTCTCCTTAATTGGATCTGATTATCTTTGCCTATCTACATGGTAGGTGTTTCAAGGCATTGTATTTTAGGTTAGCGGGTTTTTTTTTTTTTTTTTTTGATTTTTAGGGCTGCACCCATGGCATATGGAGGTTCCCAGGCTAGGGGTCGAATTGGAGCTGTAGGTGCCAGCCTATGCCACAGCTCACGGCAACGCTGGATCCTTAACCCAGTGAGCGAGGCCAGTGATC
Source organism: Catagonus wagneri (assembly GCA_004024745.2). Classification (NCBI taxonomy): domain Eukaryota; kingdom Metazoa; phylum Chordata; class Mammalia; order Artiodactyla; family Tayassuidae; genus Catagonus; species Catagonus wagneri. The sequence goes on from PVHT020000077.1 coordinate 36,407,581, forward strand.
GAACCCGCAACCTCGTGGTTCCTAGTTGGATTCGTTTCTGGTGAGCCACGATGGGAACTCCAGTTAGTGTTCATTTTTCAAAAAGACCTTATTTTGGAGTAATTTTAGATTTATGGAAAAGTTGCAAAAATAGTGTAGAGTTGCCATATACCCTTTATCTAGTTTCCCTGATTGTTACTTCTAACCTAATGGTAGTGCCTTTATCAGAAATATTAGCTTAAATCCCAGACTTCATTCTGATTTCACCAGTTTTTCCACTCTCCTTCTTTTTTTCCATGTTCCAAATCAGGACATCACATTGCATTTAGAAGATTAGTGTGTTCATGTTAAGTTAATGTTGTACAGTTGGCTAACATTTGTTTTACAATTTGGCTTGGAGTTTTTGATTTTTTTTTTTTTTTTTTTTTGCTTTTTAGGGCCATGCCTGTGGATATGGAGTTTCCCAAGCTAGTGATTGAATCGTAGCGACAGCTGCCAGCCTATGCCACAGCCACAGCAGCTCGGGATCTGAGCAGCATCTGTGACCTACACCACAGCTCATGGCAATGCCGGATCCTTGACACAATGAGCGAGGCCAGGGATTGAACCCTCAACCTCATGGTTCCTAGTCGGATTCTTTTCCGCTGTGCCACAACGGGAACTCCTGGCATGAAAATTTTTTAATTTTATTTTTGATACTGAGCATTTGATGTCTAAAACTGATTTTTAAAAATAATTTACTGCTCTATACCTCCATTCAGTGTTACTTTTAAGATAATCTTGTAAGATGACTGTATACTATATGATTTTTGGCATTCTTCCCTTGGAATTGGCCCCAGTGCTTGTTGGAATCACTTGTGAAAATAACATCTTACCAATTTATAATACTAGTCTTGTGTAGAAATTGCCTTCTTTGGACCCGTAAGTTTCAGGATGCTTTGTATACTATTTTGTCTCGGAAAATTCCCATTTTCCTTGGCGCAGTAAAGGTGTCTTGCACCATGGTAGCTCCTCAGTGAACTTTGGTTGAATAAATTAAAGGTATTATTAAAGAAATGTAATTTTGTCACACCAGCCTTTCCTGACATTTGACCATGAATGCTTTTGTCCTAATCTGCTTATTTAAATCCAGGGAAACACACTTCATAAATCATACTACTTTTGCCCCCCCCCCCAAAAAAAAAGCCATACTGGAAAGTTAAGCTCACCCATCTTATTTACAGTATGCTTTACTTTTTTTTTAAAATTGATCTTTAAAGACTAAATGTTGTCTGCTAATTGAGATTTTAAAAATTGGTCATAGGCTCTGAAGGCACTTTTTAGTAAAAGAGTTTGGGTTGTTTTACTAATAGTATCATTGAAAAAAATATTCCTCATTTAGGTGACTCTTCAGAATGGTCTGGTCTTCCATATAGCCTTGTGATTTTAAGCTGTGTAACTGTAACTTCTGGATATTTTAAGTGTCCCCACCAGTTGAAAGCACACAGCCAGAAGTTGGTGCAACAGAAAGATTGACCTCAGGTGAAGTTGTAGAATTTACCAGACGTGTATTGCTATGAGACTTAATGAATGCATTGTCACAGATTCAGCATATCATTTTTGTAAGGAATGTTAACCATTTGTTTCTAGAGCTGGATTTGCCTTTTTTTGTTTCATTTGAGGTGCATTTCTGAAGAGGTAGTTTTGGCTTGTGGTAAACTTTGGATTCTAGCATATTCAGATAAAAAACTTTGTTGGTAGTTCCACGTACTTAACTTTGTAAACATTTAGTAACATTTCTGTAAATTATTTTTACTTACCAGAAATTTATTATATTAAAATTTCTTTGGAACATAAAAACATTAGTGCAAGTATTGGTGACATATGATAATCGAGCCTTTCTTAATTAGAGATCAGATAGCTTCAGGGAATTAAAACGTTTCCTGACTTTTCATCAGCGTTGTATAGCTGCAGTTTTCTGGCAGTGTTATTATTAGAAAATGCATGTAAGATAATCAGCCAGTCAGTCAAATAGTTAACATTTTTTTCAGTGCTTGTTAATATTTAAATATAAGTTCCAAAAAATTTGAGAAGAGATACTGAAATCCTATATTTAGAAGATAATTAACTTTTGTGAGAGTGAGGAAATTTTCTTGTGTTCTTGTCATTTATCTCATTTTATCCTTAAAGGCGTTCTCTGCGAAATGTGTGTATGTGCACGTCTGTGCCTGAGTGTGTGTAGTTTTTTGAGTTTTGATTTGTTGGGTTTAGTTAATAGTTTCTTTTCATTTTTTCCCTTTATCCCTACAAAAAAACTTTTTGTCTCTATATTATCTTTCTTTAATTTAAATGCATTGTAAATAAAACAAGGCTATTTTATAATTTTAATGGATATGGGACAATAAATAATTTAATTTTAGCTCTTTTATATGGACTTACTGTAAAAGCAGTTTCTGAGTCTTAATTTATGAAAAGATTATGGTTAAAAACATATGGTTTTTATGGTTTAAGCCATGCAATTCTTTCAAATGTATCAAGTTAATGGACTACATATACATAGGCTTTTTTCCCCTAAAAATAATTAATTAAACATTTATTAGGCTCTCTGGTAAAATAAAATTCTACATGCATGATGAAGAAACATTATTTAGCAAAAATTTGTTCAACATGTCCAAATGTATATTCAAAAAATGAGGCTTTTTTTTTTAAACAATGCAAAAATACCTAAGTGTGTTCATAGACTCAAAACTATTAAAATAATTTGGTTTTAGGTGATTTTCAATTGATAGCTTTATTTCTTATGGTATTTTTTTTGTCTTTCTATAGGGCTGAAAGACACACAGAAGTCTTCATGGATATAGTTGATACATTTAATCATTTAATTCCTACTGAACACTTAGATGATGCCCTATTTCTAGGATCCAACCTGGAGAATGAAGTCTGTGAGGATTTTAGTACAAGTCAAAATGTCTTAGAGGACTCGCTGAAGAACATGCTCAGCGATAAGGATCCTATGCTAGGATCTGCAAGTAACCAGTTCTGTTTGCCTGTTTTGGATAGCAATGATCCCAATTTCCAGATGCCTTGTTCAACAGGTAATTCTTACTTTTTTTTTCTTTTTTTTTAGTCTGCAATTTAAAATAAAAAGAATACTTTTTTTCTTTTTTTTTTTGATGAGGGTAGTGAATTTAGGACTCTTTCCTTTGAATTTAGAGCTCCTTTCTAGGTATCAGAATTAGAATTTAAATTTTCTTTCAAGAAATACAGGCATTTTCTTCTAGGATATTATGAATATAGATAGGGTGACCATATGGTTTATCATCTAAAGTGAGACGCTTTTTTTGAGAATTACAAGGGGTGCTGTTATTAATTACATTATGACAACAGCTATAAATTGGGACTCTTCCTAGCAAATAGTGATTGCCTTACCAGTTAGGACATAATAACATCCTAGGCTTATTGGAGTCGGGGGGAATGGCTGAATTGACCTTTCTCAGCACCCCTCCTAGCCCTTCAAATTTAGTATATTGTGTGCTCCCTTTTCAGATCTTTTAGTGTTTTGTGCTTGTATCTCAAAACCAGAGAAAGAACTCTAGACCTGTGCTGTCCACAGTAGCAAACTACTAGCCACATACTGTTAATCACATGAAATGAGTCTGGTCTTAATCAAGATGTTCTGTAAAATGCACACTTGATTTTAAACACTTACTATGAAAAAATAATAAAATATTTTGTCAAGTTTTTGAAATAATAGGTTACATGCTGAGGTGTGATGTTTTGTATAATTTTGGTTAAAATATTTCATTAAAATTAATTTCACTTGTTTTTACCTTTTTTAAAGTGACTAGTTGAAAATTTAAAATTACGTATGTGGCTTGCATATTTACATTGGATAGCACTACTCTGGGATCTATAGTTGGAGTAACTGAAAGATAGTAACTTTCAGAGGATAATAACTTTCTGTAGGGCTGATCAGATTCTTAATAAGAGATTATTTCAGAGATATTTTAATATATGGAAAAATATGTAGGTTTTCTTTTATTAAGCAAAGAAATTATTACAACAGACTTTGGGGCAATTAGCTGTTCCATAGGCTAAAATTAGACAAAGGAAAATCAGCTTCACATGAAGTTAGGCTTTCCCTCTCTGTTTCCTAGAGTAGTTCAGGTTTATATGATATTGCTCTGTTTTTCAGTGACTCTAGATGTCTTCTCACTACATTTTTTCAGGATTTTTCATTTCCTTTTAATATTTTCTACCTAACATTTTGATACAATGATACTTAAAGTTTGGATTAGGTGGCCTGCTATTCATACATAAATTTGTCAGCTTATTCTGCCTGAAGACCTCAACACTTTGGCTTCTAGGAATCTTTTCATTTAACAGTTCTTTAATACTGAAGTCTTTTAAATTGCTTGCTAATAATAGTATATTTCTGAATTATATACATTATGTTGTGTTATTGCATAGGTTTACATTGTTTTTGTTGTTGTATTCTTAAATGTTTTAAAGCTTTCAAAATTTTGTTTTCTGTATGCATTGTTCCTTTGTCAGTATAGTATATCTAATTACTGTCAAGCACTTTTGACTCTGTTTGGTTATATGCACAGAATTTCACTGTTTAGTCTGAATTCAGGAAGAACATTTGTTGAATACTGATGTGCTTTGTTACTGGAAATACAGTTACCCTCAAGGATGTTATATTGGGCCTGGAACTGGCAAATGTATCATCCTAGACTTTCTTATAAAATGCCACCCCCTAAGTAATCCTGGTTATGTTACTTGCTGTCTTTTTTATTTTTTTTTAATTGATTTCTGTTGATATAAAAAATTTTTTTTTCATACCAAAAGTCTTTTTGGTTGAACATTTCTTTTGCTAATAGAAGACTTAGAACATCTATATTGAAGTAATTAAAATTTTTTACAGTATGATTAATACTTGTTTATGATTTCATTATCTTGTAAACTAATTTTTTTGAGAACCGACTAGTAAAAGTATTTTCTGAGTTTTCCTATTTTAAACTTGCTACAATTATTTATGTTGATTCTGAATCAGCGCTGTTTATATTAATATATGTGATATATATATTCTTAAGATATGTAAGGGAATATGTGTAGGAAACTTAAAATTATAAAGCTCTTTGTAGGATTGTTTTAGATTTGCTTTTGCCATCAGGTAGGGGATTTATTCTGATTGTTTTAAAGTTCCTTTTACCCATTGGGATATTTAGTTCAGTAAAAGGCCTGTATATTTTCTGAAATGATAGCAAAGTAGAAAACATTAACATTTTTAAAAAATCTTGTTTTGAAGTAATTTTAGATTTAAGAGAGTTGCACAGAAGAAATGTTACTCTATAAACTAGTGAAAACCCTATATGGACAGCTTTTATAACTTTCAGCTCTTCACAAACTGCTTCAACTTTTTGCTAGAAATTAAAAAATGACATAGTTCTTACCCAGATGTTGATACCTGGTTTTATAGATTTTTAGTGATTGTATTGACTGAAGCTCAGCACGGAAATGACCCTATCAGTATTCCTCAGGCCATTGAAAGCTATAGATTAATGTTATTTTGTAACCTTGATTTTTAACAGTGTGAAAGTAGCAAAGAAAAAAAACTGTCTTGTTCTCTACTATGCTGACTTGGTTGGTTTGCTGTAGTTGTTAAAGACCCATTTTTTGTTAACATGGTTGAATGTCTTGCATTGTATTTGTTCTGTCTCCAAAAATCGTAGTATAGCCTTAACAACTTTAAAAATAGGAAAGAAACACGAACGATCACTTTATAAGTTAGGATGCTAATTGTTTCATTCTGAGAAAGTATTTGGGAAATATTTGATCTTAATGATCAGATCAATTATTTTTATTCTTAAAGGAAAAATCCTGTTATCCTTAAAATAAAAATAACATTTTCCCAATAGGTTCAAGACACTATATTTGTTATATATACCATGTGAGGAATGTATTAAAAATCATTGAAATGGTATTTGAAAAACTGACATTATCAGTGTCATAAAGAAATATTAATTTTATCTCTTATTTTACAAATCATATACAGCTGTGATTCATAAGGTGAAACAAACCTTGTATTTGGCAGCCATTTCTTTACATGGTATATTGAAGAGAAATGTTGAGTGGCTCTAATTTCCTTAAGACCAGGAAGGTCAGCACACTGTAGATAATATGGATATTCAGAGCAACCTTTTATTCAGGTAGCACTTGTAGCTACTGAATCCTTTAGTGAAACCAAGATATCCTTTCCATACTGTATCATGACTTATAAAAATCATCATTCACTAAATTAAAAATTTAAAAAATTCCTCCTGTAGTGTGATTTTTGGAGATTAAACACATCAAAAAGTCATTAAATTTAGTATCTTACATTTTTGCCCAGAGTTGATTCATATTGTGTACTTGAGTGTTTTTTCAACTGTAAAAAAAAAAAAATTCCTGCTAGCTTGCATATGTGATAGTTGTTTCAGAATGCCACTGCTGTATGATACTAAGTAGCGTTGTTTAGTAAAAATTTTATCTTGTGCTGCTTTTCTTCTGAGAAAAATATTGTTAACACATGTTAAGACTGGTTTGTTTTAAAAGCTTCTCAGCAATAGTGTGATTTGATTCTTTTTTTAGCACACAGATTTTTAACCCAGAGCTCTGTAGAGGCAGAATTCATCTGTGTAGTGTTGAAAAAATTATATGGTACTTGTACTGAGAAGATGATTGGTGTTCTTTTGCAAGACTGAGGTTTGTTTACAAGATATTTACAAGTTTTTATGGCTTTGTGCTTCTGTTGGACAACATTTCCAGTCAGTACATTGAACTAAACACAGTGGACCCGTGGTCCATTAAAATTCAGTTGTCAGATATTAATTATTGTTTTTCTTATTTGTACTTTATTTGTGGGGGTTGCAAACTCTTTGTGCAAATTTATTACACCTGTAGATCCAACTATATATATAAGTTCATTACATATTTGCACTGGGATCTTTTCACTATTTTTATTATACTATGTAGTAGTGTAGACTTTTTTTTTTGGACTTTTGTGCTTTAGTAAACCTCTGGTGCCATTTATCTTACTTTTGCGAATTGCATTGGAACAATAAAATATAAATAGTACATGTAAAGTAGTCTTGTAAATGTGATGAAAATATATCGGTTAAGACAAAGGTTTTTTTTTTTGTTTTTTTTGGTTTTTTTTTTTGCTTTTTAAGCCTGTACCTGCAGCTTATGTAAGTTCCCAGGCTAGGGGTCGGATCAGAGCTGCAGCTGCTGGCCTGTATCACAGTCACAGCAATACCAGATATGTGCCCTGTCTGCTACCTACAGCACAGCTCACAGCAACTCCGGATCCTTAACCCGCTGAGTAAGGCTAGGTATCAAACCTGCATCCTCATGAAGACTAGTCAGGTTTGTTACTGCTGAGCCATGATGGGAATGCCCCAAAGTGTATACTCTTAACTGAGAGTTAGAGTTTACCAATTGGCCTTGTAAGAACAATGTATAGCTTCTAAGAAAAAAAACCTTCATTTCCGTAGGATTGGTGATTAATATTGTTGTATATTTTGACTTAGAGTGGTTTTGGTGAAAGTAGGGTATATATAGAAGAGAACAAACAGAAAAGAGGGCAGACACCTTGAAAAATTAGTAGAAAAGACAAAATGCTGGAGAGTAGAAAGAATAGGATGTACTAGCAGCCATGGATGCTTGGAAGTTTGTCACATTAGCAAGAGATTTGATGTTTTTATGGATAATGGGAAAGAGCTAGATCTAATAGGTGGCAATCTCAAGGGAAGCAGAGTTTGATTGGCTAAAAGGAAGAATTTGGGGTTCCCTATTCCCAAGTAATACGCTCAAGACACTATTGGTTATATATATACACCATGTGAGGAATGTATTAAAAATCATTGAAATGGCATTTGAAAAATTGGCATTATCAGTGTCATCAAGAAATGTTAATTTTGGAAGTTCCCGTTGTGGCTCAGTGGGTTGCTAACCAGACTAAGATACATGTTTGATCCCTGGCCCCAGGATCTGGTGTTGCTGTGAGATGTGGTGTAGGTAACAGACATGGCTTAGATCTTGCATTGTTGTGGCTTTGGTGTAGGCTGGCAGCTGTAGCTCTGATTCAACCCCTAGCCTGGTAACTTCTATATGCCTTAGATGCAGTCCTAAAGAGCTCAAAATTTTTTTTTTTAATGTTAATATTATCTCTTTCTTTACAAATCATAGAGTAATGGATTCCCTGGGGAACATTTTTACTGGATTTTTTTACGCTTTTGTTGGATTCAACTCCCTTGACCCAGGGTATTTCACTGGGGATTTAGGTGTCATGTATTTGTTTCTATAGGTGACCTGTTATGGTCAGTATCCTCCCAGAGTCCTTCCTTTTTCATTGTCTGTTCCAACATAAAGTGCCTGTTATTTATTCTTTATTAGGAATTAGATTATGTTTACTTTAATCCTAAGTCTTATTTGTAGGTGTTTCATTGCTTTAAATTATTTGAAATACAAAGCATAGTTAGTGCTCATGTTTATGTAAGCAACTATTATTGCTTTTAATTCACTCTTTCTTTCCATCGTATTTCTAATGCTCTCTATTCAGTTTAGACATTTTAGATAGATTTTAAGTAGTTCTTCTTAAACAGGTATTTTTCATTAATAATTGCCACAGGTCATCCTTACGACCAAAATAACAACTAAACTCTGAGATAAAACAAATAAGCCATTTAACACAAGCACTAAAGTATTTTCTAAATTCAGAAAATTCAGGGATAGGGAATTTTTGCCCAAAGCCGGAGTTTTCCAGTTTATTGTTTCAGCTTGTGTATTTTGTTTCTTTTCTGTGTTTTACCTCTACTTGATTTAGTCAACTTTGCTCTCCTTATCTTGACATAGTATAAAGCAGAGTATATTTTAATTTTACTTTGCACTGATTGAGCATTTAGTTTTCTTCCTTTTTTTTTTTTAAAGTTTCATAGAGAGTTATTTATATTTTGGCAAGCCTCTCTATCTACTGTGATCCTGATGCTGATAAAAGCAGTTGGTATTCAAAAGACATTAATATCTTAGGATATTTGGTAATACTTGGTATTTGGTAATACTAATTTGGTAGTACTTGCTATTTGGTAATATTGCACTGTCCGTCCACATTATATGAAGCCACCAAGAAAAGCAGTCCTCTGCATGCAGGCCTCCAGGTTGTCTTCACAGTCTTCACAGCTAGTTTTCTTTTAAATTTAAAATGTGAAATGAAATTAATCATGTCTTTGTCACTATATTCCTAATGTCTTTCAGTTTCTTCCTTTCACCTGTTATTTAAAATTCACTCTGGGAGTCTGTCATGGCGCAGCAGAAACGAATCCAGCTAGGAGCCATGAGGTTGTGGGTTTGATCCCTGGCTTAGCTCAGTGGGTTAAGGATCTGGCGTTGCCATGAGCTGTGGTGTAGATCGCAGATGCGGCTTGGATCCCGCGTTGCTGTGGCTGTGGTGTAGGCTGGCAGCTGTAGCTCGGATTCGACCCCTAGCCTGGGAACCTCCATATGCAGCGGGTGCGGCCCTAAAAAGACCATAAAAAAAGGAAAGAGAATAAATTGGTTTATTTGATTGTAGAGGCCAGCCGGATAAACTGCAGGAAATCTGCAGGATAGTTTGGAGACCCAGGGAAGAATTGATGTTGCAGCTTGAGTCTGAAGATGGTTTGGACACAGAATTCCCTCTTACTTGGAGAAACCTCCATCTTTTCTCTTAAGGCCTTCAGCTGATTTGATGCAGCCCATCCACATTGTGGAGAATAATCTGCTTTACTCAAAGCCTACTGGTTTAAATGTTAATCTCATGTAAAAAATACCTTCACACTGGTATGTAGGCTGGCACTTCACTAAATAAGTACTGTGGTGTAACCAGGTTGACCCTGAGAACACAAATATTCTTTGACCTATTAAAATTAGTTTATATGTATTATGAAACTAGTTTTAATCTCAGGACTTTTGGGACAGTGCTTTCACAGGGAGTTTGTAGGCAAAGGCAGTTTATATGGCCCACAGGTATTTTCTCTCATGAAGGATTTTACATAAAGGAAGTTGATAAAATGGCTAATATGTGTGGATGTTAATGTACCAGATACTGTATGATAGTACTTTGCCAGCATTATTTCATTAACTCCTCACAGAAACCTTAAAGAGCTCTACGGGAGTTCCTTTTGTGGCTCAGCAGGTTGAGGACCTGATGTTGTCTCTGTGAGGATGCGAGTTTGATCCCTGGCTTCGTTCATTGGCTTAGTGATCTGGTGTTGCCACGGCTGTGGTGTAGGCCACAGCTGCAGCTCCTATACGACCCCTGGCCCGGGAACTTACCTCTGCTGCAGGTGCAGCCATAAAAAGAAAAAAAAAATGTTCCTAATGTAGGTGATTTTGCAGTTATTCAAGGTTTTTACATTTTAACATAGTGGAGTAAATAAGTTGTATGATATTCTGGGTGGGTAATGGGTAGTATTCTTTGGGCCGAAAGGCTAATATTCTATGATTTTGCAATTTGAAAGACTAGGATTCTTAATCTGACAATTGTTTAATGTACCAGCTGATTGAATATGCTTACTTCTTATAGTCATAGAATATTGTTATATATTAGATGTGCAAAAGTTGATATTTAGCTAATTAATCAACGTGAATGGTTTATGGACAGCTTTTTAATTTTTGAAGTAGTGAATTATTCTACTTTGTAATTTAAGATAATTTTGGTATAAGAAAACTAAGGTTCCTTCCCTCCATTTTTTTTTTTTGTTTTGTTTTTTTAATAATTTTATGGCTGCACCCACGGCCTATGGAAGTTCCCAGGCCAGGGACTGAATCTGAGCCACAGTTGCCGCAACTCGAGATCCTTTAACCCACTGCGCAGAGCTGGGGATCTAAACTGCATCTCCACAGTGACCCGAGCCACTGCAGTCGGATTCTTAACCCACTGTGCCCAGGCAGGAACTCCTAAGTATCCTTGCTATCTTGATCTTGGTTTTGATCTCCTATTCCATTCCCTATTCATGGGGGAATGAAAACCGCATAGTTTTCGTTCTTAGTTTCCCCCCCCCCAACCCCCCCAATTGGGAGAAAAGTGAATGATAAGGTCTCTAAGCTCTTTTACTTTGCTATCTTTTGAGGATATTGACCAAAAAGAAATTGTAATAAAAGAGCTGCATCTTATGAGATCTGCATGAGACTATTTGGGACTTGTAGTGTCCAAAGAAACAAATTTGTTTTAGGGCCTCACTCCTGGCCATTCTCCCTGTCCTAGAGATGCCAGCTAGGGGAGTTGAATTTCATAATTCCTTGGCACTGGCATATTTCTGTTGTTAGAGCATTAGGAAAATCTGGTTACCTGGATTTTCCCAAGTCAAAGACCTCAGCATTCTCAGCCTCCTAGCTGATCCTCGAAATGCTTTATCTATTCAAGGCTCTCTGTTCTTTTCCTAGTCTGTTGCTGTCATGGATTTGGGTTTCATGGATTTTGACTCACTGGGTCATCTTGATGAAAACTTTTGCCGTAGGTTTAGGTTCAGCTGGGAGCAACAGAAAACTCCACATAACAGTGGTATAAAGGAAGAAGGGCCACCAGCTGAGAACTCCCTTCACAATTGCCTTGGTGGTAGAGTTGCCTCACCCAGAATCACACCCTCTTCCTGGGGCAACTTGCGTCAATGGCAGGATGACATGGGGGTAAAAAAGCTTGGTACCGTCACTACAACTCAGAAAAACTCATAATGTCCACCCCAGCTTTGAGCTTCCCATGGGCTTGGCCAAGGCCTGTGTTGCCACTGCACCCCACCCAAACATTTCCTTCACGCCAGTCTTGCTTCCTTCCTTTCCTTCCGCAGATGTCCATCCCAAGAGCACTCCCCAAGAAGACTTCCGCACTGCATGCTGATCTCTCCTCCTGGCATACTGGCATAGAGTTTAGCACCCCAATGTGTTTCGTAAAATAAACATGTCTTCTGAAGTCTGGAAAAATAAATTAATTTTGTCATGTAAATAGCTTAGAAGAAAGTAAATGGTGTGGGGCTACAGAATGTCAGGGACTACAGTTCCCTCTACCTTGCTCTTCCAAGTATGAGCCCTGTCTCCAGATACCTCATAGGTTGAGATGGCTCTTCCAGCTATCAAGTTGGATTCTAGCCAGAAAAAGAGAAAAGGGAAGGAGAAGGTATGCCCCCTTTCTTTGTGATCATACCCTGAGAGTTGCCTGTGTCATTTCTCCTTTCATTCTAGTGGTCATTACTTAGACAGTAGTCACATCTAGCAGTAAGGTAGAGTGAAAAGTGTACCCTTAATTTGGATGACCATGTGAAATAACAGGAATTCTAGTGAATGAGCAAGGATGACTGAATAGATATTGGGCAACTGCTAGTAGCCACCTGGCTCAAACACAACTTTTGCAGTTCATTCTATGGGGAGGCCGAGATTAGGACATTTTTCTTGGTTGGCCTGTCAGCCTGAGTTTGAATACTCAGCTCGTTTTCAGCTAAGTGCCTCACTTGTTGAAGACTTTTCTAGGTTATTTTTCCCTCCTAACTAATGGAACTTAGGTCTTTGTAAAATTCAGGTCTTTGTTCATAGATTGTGGTCATATGTTCATATCTGAAATTTTAGAGGGAGACTCAGTTCTTGTACTTTTTCACCCTGAAGAGGGGTGGGTGTCAGAATTGCTACGTGTGTCTGAGATTTAATTTCATTATGGGAATGGTGTCCAAGTTTATTAAGTGTACATGTTTGTAAGTAAGACATTTTTGAGTACTTATTCATACTTGTTATTTATATACTTATCCTACTTTACTGTT
>PVHT020000077.1:36421365-36432009 GCA_004024745.2 Catagonus wagneri
CCTACTTTACTGTTAATGTTCATTGTCTAACATACAGTAGATATTTTAAATAAGCTATGGATAACAAATGATATTTACCCTCTAAAAATTATTAATTGAAATGATCATTTGTACAAGAAATTTTTGGGGGTGATTGAATATATTTAATTATTTTTGAAAATTTCCTCTTTTCATTCTGATACAATCTTTTTTATATCTGCTTCTATGTTGAGTTTATTAGTGTCCAGTTAGGGGTTTTTGTAGGTGCTGTATTTCATTTTTAGTCACAAAACATATAATAATGGAACCATTTTTAAACAGCAATTTGTTTAATCCAGGTTTCTTTTGAAAATCAATTATTTTCTTACTCATTTAGTTACTAAATGTCACCTTTGTCTAGACAGAGGAGATTAAGGATGCTTTTTTTTTCATATGAATTATCATTTACATCTGCTTTATAATAGGAAAGGCCAGTATATTTGTAGCACTTGTCTCACTTGTAAAACATTTGTTTCATCTTGTGTAAAAGAAAGATGTGTAAGTCACCCTTAGGTAAAACAGTTCTTTGTTGTCAGTTAATGGAGAATCTCTACATGGTATAAAGATTTAATAGTCATTTTCCACTTCATTTAAATTACTGTAAGCAGTGTCCTGTTTATAGAGTTTTTTTTAATATAAAAAGAACTATATTGATGACATCCTGAGACACTGCAAAATGTTGAATGCAAACACCTACCATTAAAGGTGTTAACTCCTTCATTTAATGAAATTTCACTCTTCTCTTAGGATCTTTCTCTTTAGGTAATTGTGACTGACATGAATTGGCAAGGTCCTAGTGTAGGTTTGATTATATTAAAAAGCTTAATTTCTTCTTAGTTTTTAGGTAATGGTTAACATACATAGTATTATTTTCTTCCTGGACACAGATTGCGTATGCACCCCTGTAGATATTAATATCCTTAGGAGACCACTGGCTTAGTATATACTTAATTTTAAGGTCTAATGAAAGCTGCTGTAAGGGTGTCTGGCAGTGGTAAAGTATTTTATTTAGAGGCAGTACTTAAATGTATAATGACTGTTTTTCATATTTTTCCCCCTGAAGTGTTTAGCTAAATGCTTGATAAACTTTGACTTTAAGCTTCATTAAAATCGGCGAACTCCTGGTATAATGTAAATATTTCATTCTGGATACCAACATCATCCTTGACTTCATCTTAGTTTCTTACTCATATTTTTCTTTTGCTTACTTTTGCTTGCTTTGTTTTTTCTTTGAAAATATTACCTTATATTGCATATCTTTTTTAGGTCCACTTTAAATCTGGTTGGGAACGAAATGGACTATTAAATCAAATGTATGTTGTTTAGATACCTAAAAGGGTATACTTTTATCTTGAGCTTTTTTCCCTAAAAATTTAACTATATTTTGAAAAATTAAAACATTGAAACAAGAGGGGAATAAATACTTTATTTAAAATACATTCAGTATATAGAGATACAAAAGTTTCCCATTTTATATATAATGGGTACCAATGATATAATTTATATACATACTGGACAACATTATACATAAAATAATCAGTGTTATAGATAACATTACATGTCTGTCCAAATATTAGATGCAACTTTTTATGATGTGAATAAACTTTTATGTTAAATATCATCACGTTAACAGTAAAAATGACTAAGCAAAAAAAAAAAAAAAAAAATGGTAGAGTGTATACACATTTACTCATCACCAAGATTCAACTATTAAATGCTTTGCTGTGTTTGCTGCACCCATTTGTCAGTTTGTCAGTTCATCCAGTCCTTCTACCTACCTTCATCGTACATCTCCAAAAAAAGAACTTCGACATAACAGTACTGAAACCACACCAAAAATGTAGTTTCCTAAAATCTAATACCTGTCCATCATCAAATTTGCAGCTTTACAAAAAGTACATCTGATGTCAGTTTGGTAGCTAATCTTTGATGGGGTTTGGTTGAAAAATTTTTCCTAGATTTAAGGTTTAACAAATTGATAGAAATACTTTAAATCAAGTTTGATAACATGCTGGTCACAAGAAAATTGTCAAACAAATGACTTTGACCAGTGGAAAGCAAAGTCGTCTTTAATATAGAAATATTCAGGTAATGTTTTAGGTAAATGTTTCACGTAAACAAGTTTCCCAAGAAACAGTTTTAAAACCATTTTTTTACTTTAAAATATATTAGAGGCTCGTCCTTTTTAGAAACAATATAATGAACATAATTTAACTGTTTATTGAATTATCATAGGAAATAAGTTATGTGATTCATTAGCAGTGATATCCTTAGGTACTGTTTTAGTAGATAGGGCTTTTGGTCCCTGCATTAATTGGATCCGAGACTACACTTGAAAAAACTTTGTTTTGATTATTTATTTCTCCTTTTTTAAAAACAATGATGTCTTTGGAGCTATTAGTGTATCTTCTAGTATGTTGTATCCATCTAATTGAGAGGCTAGGAAACTGAGATTACTAAAATATGTGAAATAAAAGTAAGTGGGTACATGCTTTATGAATAAAGGTGTATGTATTTGTAACACATTGCAGAAGTAAACTTTATTGGTTTTTCTCTGAGGACTGCTATTTACTTGATTTTCCTTAGGAAGGGCTCTAGACTTAGAATCTTAAGTAAAATGAACTTGATGAGGGATTACCCAGGCCATTGTTGCTCATGGGAGCCCAGAGAGACTATTGAAAATAACAAAATGTTTACTGACTTCGAAACCTACGTTATGGAATGGAATGAGATAATTTTACTATATGTAGTTGCTCAAGGCTAGATACATAAAATACTCATTTTTTACTCATACAGGCTCTATCTAGGTATATTAAAATTTACCCAGTATGTTTATTAGAATTCTCTTGTTTTACAAGCTCTTTTTCTTAATGTGTTTTAAATTTATTGCAGAGTTGATGCTATTTTTTGCTCATTTCAATTATATCAACTATAGTCACCAGGTTTTACATTAGATCCTCAGACCTTATTCATTTTGTTACTGACAGTTTTTACCCTCTTACCAACTTCAACCTCTCTTTGTTTCCTGCAATCCCTGGCAACCATCTTTTTACTCTGTTGACTTTTTTAGATTCCACATATAAGTGACAACCATGCAGTTTTTTGTCTTTCTCTCAGGCTAATTTTACTTACCATAATGCCCTCAGTGTCCATCCATGTAATCCCAAATGGAAGGATTTCTTCTTAGGGCCGTATTCAGTTATACACACACACACACACACACACACACACACACACACACTACACACTACACACCACACACCACATAGGGCCGTATTCAGTTATATATACACACACACACACACACACACACACACACTACACACCACATAGGGCCGTATTCAGTTATATACACACGCGCACACACACACACACACACGCACACTACACACCACATCCAGTGATCCTTTGTTGGATTAGGTTGTTTCCATATCTTGGCTTTCGTAACTGATGCTGCAGTGAACATGGGAGTGTAGATACCTCTTCAATAGCCTATTTTTATCTCCTTTGGTATTTAGTATTTTGAGGAACTTTCATAGCAGCTGTGTCAATTACAGTCCTACTGACAGTGTGGAAGGACTCACTTTTCTCTGTATCCTGGCCTTTTGTTATCTCATCCCCCTTTTTTTTTTTAAGGCTATAGTGTGACATATGGAAGTTCCAGGGATAGTGGTTGAATGGGAGCTACAGCTGCTGGCCTGCGTCACAGGCACAACAAAGCCAGATCTGAGCCACACCTGCGACCTACACCACAGCTCATGGCAAAAACAGCTCATGGCAAAGCCAGATCTTTAACCTACTGAGCAAGTTAAGAATTGAATCTGAGTCCTCATGGATACTAGTCAGGTTTGTAACCCGCTGAGCCACAACAGGAACTCCCTCATTGTTAAAATACCTAACAAACCTGGATATGGCTTTGCTATGGCTGTGGCATAGACTGGCAGCTGCAGCTCCGATTCATCCCCAAGCATGGGAGCCTCCATATGTTGCTGGTGTAGCCTTGGAAAAAAAAAAAAATTGATTCTTCCAATCCATAAGCATGGAATATCTTTCCGTTTGTGTCTTCAGTTTCATCAATGTCTTACTGTTTTCCTTGTACAAAACATTTACCTCCTTTGTTAACTTTAATCCTAAGTGTTTTATTCTTGTTGATGCAGCTAAAGTTATGTCTTTAATCTCTAGCATATTTGATCCAAGTTCCTTTTAGATGGATTCTTTTATCAGTTATATTTTATTTTTGCTTTTTAGGGTCACACCCGTAGCATATGGAGGTTCCCAGGCTAGGGGTTCAATTGGAGCTAGAGCTGCCAGTCTACACCACAGCAGTAGCAACGCCAGATCTGAGCTGAGTCTGCAACCTACACCATAGCTCATGGCAACGTCAGATCCCTTAACCCACTGAGCAAGGCCAGGGATCGAACCTGTAACCCCGTGGTTCCTAGTTGGATTCTTTTCTGCTACGCTATGACGGGAACTGCTATCAATTGTATTTTAAAAAGGATTTTTAGTTCTGATAAGTCACTAATTGTTTCTTTCTGAGCCCTTAGCTTTTATGTTGTTGTTTGGTTATTCCCTGTTGGGATACTTCCTTCTAATCTGTGCTTTTAAAAACTGTTTGCGTTCTTACTCTGAGTTCTGCAAGGGGTCAGTCAGCACTACTGTGAGGGAGTAGACGTTTGTTACTCTGCTTTGTTTGTTTGCTAAGGGTAACTTCCTGATTGGAATTAATTTATTTAACAAAGAGGTTTTAATCTTTTGAGATAAAAATTTAGTAATCTTGAACCTCTGGTAAATATCCATGCATTTGTTCATTCAAGCGGTGCTTAGGACTGAACCCTTACTCTATGTTCCACCTGCTGTTATAGGAATTACAGATAGAAAGCAATGACAAATTCCTGCCCTCATGGAGTTTTTATTCTATTTAATGTTGTATATAATACCATTAAAAGTTTTTTTCCTGAGAGTTCCTGTTGTGGTGCAGTGGAAATGAACCCGACTAGTATCCATGAGGATGCGGGTTTGATCCTTGGCCTCGATGAGTGGGTCAAGGATCCAGCGTTGCTGTAAGTTGTGGTGAAGGTCGCAGACGTGGTTCAGATCCTATATTGCTGTGGTTGAGGTGTAGGCCAGCAGCTGTATCTCCAGTTTGACCCCTAGCCTGGGAACTTCCATATGCCACAGGTGCGGCCCTGAAGAGAAAGAGAAAAAAAAAAGTTTTCCTGGGTTAGTACAGATTAGGGGATGTTAATTGTTTTAAGTCTTATCTACTGAAAAATATGTAATCCTCTAAGAATTTTTGCTTGGCCTCATTTGTCTCTCTGGTTTTCTCATATTTGAGTAAAAGCAAACAAAATAATTATCGAACAGAGTACCTAGCTGGGATCTGATTCATTGTAATGTGAAACGCAATAAATAATGGTAAGATCCATATTGTAAGAGAGTTAGTCATCTTTTTTCAGCCATTTCCTGTTTTATGGTAGCATTCTCATTAAATAGCATTCCGGACATCAACAACTTACAGCATGATTCCACCGTTATGGGGTATAATGACTTGCCTTGGTGAAAAGTGGTTAGTTCTGTTTGTTCATTTAACAAACATTTATTGCATACCTATCATGTGCCAGACTGTTTAAAGTGCTGGAGGATACAGCTGGACAAGGTTTTTGTCCTCGTGGAGCTTGCCAGTAGAGTGTCAGGTGATAGAAAATGTCTGGTTGATTGTTTGGTGGCTGAAGCATATATTTGAGTTGGGCTGGTCAGGCCAAGCCTGTGCAGGTGACATTATGAGTAGCAGCATCCTTAGAGACATGTAGTGGCCAGCCTTTTGACGATTCTGCGTTCCTGGGTAAGAGAAGTACATTCCCAGTAGAGAAATAGCAAATGAAAATTAGGAAAAGTAATTTAAGTGGTGATTAGTTGATCCTTTTGTTAGATTAAAATAATTCAATGCTAATAAATAATTCTACAGTTGACCCTTGAACAATGTAGAGTTAGAGATGCCAGCCCTCAGTGTAGTCAAAAATTTGAGTATAACTTAACTAGTCATATCAGAGAGTCCTTCCTGTCCACAGTTCCTCCATATCTGTGGTTTTACGTCCACAGATTCAACCAACCATGGATCATGTGCTACTGTAGTATTTAGGAAAAAATCCTCATATAAGTGGACCCCCACCATTCGAACCCATGTTGTTCAAGGGTCAACTGTAGAGTCACTTTGGGTTGTGTTTATAGGATTACATTCATATTTAGTTTTTCACCCAAGTGATTTTATAATTGGTGGACAATGTAATTGAACTGTGAGACAATGATTTCCTCATATGCTGTTCCACCAGAAGAGAAAAACAGTCCTAAGAAATAAAAATAAAATGTAGACAACAAAGAAGCAAATCCTTAAGCAACCAAGTATAATCCTCAGTATCCCCTAAACGTTCAAGTTTGTAATAAGTGTTTACCTGATCACTGTAGTTTTCTAGAATTGGCCAGTGGGTGGCCAGATGCCTCTTCTCTGTGTTTATGGACAGAAATATGGGCAGAATTAATTCAACTGTAAATTTGTTATATATGTTTTGATATTTTTCTTAATTTCATAATAAGTATATCTTGGTAGTTAAAAAAAAACAACGTTGGTACATTTTTGGCCCTATATCCTATATTTGGGTACATATTTAGATATTTATGAAATTAGATTTTCATGTTTTTTGATCTGTTTTCCGTGGATGTGGTTTGTAGTTAACATGATGGGATTGCCACTTAAAATTTTCTCGGTGCTTGATAGAATTGAGACGTCTGAAAGAGTCTCTGTTCAAGTTCTTAAAATCGAATTTCAGTATTAAATACACATCATCTTTTATATTTGCTCATTAGTATATTTGTGTTTCCTGTCTTTTTGCTCTGTTTATAGCACATTCCTGGAAAGAATTCTAATGTTCTCTGTCCACAGTATAGTATCTCTCTTCCAAATCCTGATTTTGTTTTCACTAGCTGCACTGGGTAGCGGGTAGTGTCACTTTGCCAGATGAGCACTCGCATCACCACTTCTGGTTCTCACCTTCCTGTCTTCTTCCTCACAGTTTCTTCTGAAAATCTTCTTCATCTTCCTGACATCTAAGTACTGGAATATCTTGGGGTTCAGATTTTAGGCATATTCTCTATTTCTGCTCACTTTTATGGTGATGTTATCAAGTTTGATGACTTAAACTCTTTATAATTCAGCTCCCAAATACACACACGCACACACACACACCCCGGACTCCTGGGATTATCTTTGGATGTCTCTTAGGCAGTTTAAACTTAATGTTTAAAACTGAACTCTTGATACCTGCTTCTTCACCCCCCAGCTCTCTGTGTGCCACTTATGTCCACAGTCTCCCACATCTCTATAAATGGCAGCCTCTTTTGAGTTGCTTAGCATAAAACTTTGAAGTCATTCTTATGCTCTTCTTTCATGTTCTATATTCAGTTGATTAGCAAATTCTATTGGCTTTATTTTCAGAATATATCCAGAATCATTTTCTTCACTGCCATTATGGTTTTGGCCATTTCTTGTCTGGTTTATTTATTGCATTAGCCTGTAAGTGGCTTACTGTACTTTTGCCTTTGGGGAAGCAAGTCTCCAATCTATTCTCAAAAGAGGGCCCAGAATATTCTTTTAAACAGTTAGATCACGTCACCCTTGTTCACGGTGCTCTGGTAACTTTCCATTTCTCATGGCCTACAAGACTGACCTCAGTTTGGCCCCGGTACCTCTCTATTTTATCTGTTCTCCCCCTTTTCCCTAACCTGGCCTTGAAGACCTGCCCTGTTCTATTCTTCCAGCACCCTTGGCATGCATCTGCCTCAGAGTCCAGGTACTTGATATGCCTTCTTACTGGAAAGCTGCTCTTAAGCCTTTGCTGAGAAGCCACCTTAGGTGTCATCCCCAGGTTCCTAGCTGCACGGGGGGCTTCTGGCTCCTGGGCGGTAAACTGCCAATGTCCGCGTCCCTGGCTTTCCCTGGCCATTTGTTTAAAATTACAAACCACTGTTCCCTTCTTTCATGCTCCCTGTTATTCTTTCCTTTTATTCATGTGACTTATCACCTAATATGCTATACATCTTATTTGTCTCACTCTTGTTAAAATGAAGCTTCATGGGAATAGTTTTTAAAATGTTTTCTATTTTGTGGAAAATATCAAACTGAACTCCCATCTACCTATTACTTAAACAGTTAATGGTTGGTCTTTTTCTGTTTATACCCCACTCTTTACCTCCTCCCCAAGATTATTTTGAAGCATAGCCCAGAAATCATATAATTTCATCTGTAAATATTTCAGCATATATCTATCTCTAAAATGTAGGAATTCTTTATTTTAAAAGAACACATTCATATTATCCTGCCGAAAACAAATTAAAGATCTTAATATTTCCAAATATGCAGCCAGCTTTTAGTTATTTACCCAGTTCTCACAATATTTTTTTTTAACTTTTTGAATTGGAATTGAAATAAGTCAGTATATTCATTTGGTTGCTACATACTTTAGTATATTTCAGTCTGTGGAAATGTTGCCCCCCTTTTTGAGATGTGTATTATCACTGGTATCTAGAATAATCTAGGACAGCCTGTGACACATAGTAGGTGGTCAGTAAGTATTTTTGAAGGAATTACTTTAAAGGTACATAATTTATGGTATTTTAGGATGGAATTAAAATGTTAAAACGTTTAGGGACTGATTACCATTTCACTTTTATAATAGCTTGATAAAATCATTTGCATATCAGGCAAGCACTATGCCAGGAATGACAGTAGTTTATTCAGTTTTCACAGCAGCCTTTCAATGAAGGCTTAAAATATCCATGTTTTCCCAGTGAAATAATTGCAGTTCATTGAGGGAGTCGTGGGGAAATGGGTGCTGAGCATTAATGTTTTTAACTTTATAGAACTAGACACAGCTCTAGAATTATATGTATGTATAACTTACATTAAAAAGAAAAGCAAAGTTTTAAAAATTGGCACCAATAATACTGCTTCCTGCTGCATATAAAATCTTTCTAGCTTTTCTAGGCATTCATACAGGTATTCCACATTTTTTGGAAAACTCTTTTTAACTATATATAGTCTTTTTAGGGCCACACCCGCAGCATCTGGAGGTTCTCAGGCTTGGGGTCAAATCGAGTTACAGCTGCCAGCCTATGCCACAGCTGCAGCAGTGCCGGATCTGAGTCCCATCTGCAGCCTACACCACGATTTACGGCAGTTCCAGATCCTTAACCCATTGATTGAGGACAAGGATCAAACCTGCATCCTCATGGATACTAGTCAGATTCAATTCCGCTGAGCCACAATGAAACTCCTTAACAAAATATTTTTGATGTGAGATGGATTAGAAAGTGTGAATAAGAAGGGGGAAGATCCTTTCTGAAATAACCGTCATTAGCATTTTGGTGTCTGTGTGTGAGAATATAAAGCTTGGGAAACAGTTTCACTATGTGTAGTCCTTTGCCTCATGCAACACTGCTGTTTATTTAGCATAGTGAAGGCTCTGAAGATCTGCAGGGAAGAGACATTTTTTTTCTTCTTTTTACGGCCACACTTGTGGCAAGTGGAAGATGCCAGGCTAGGTGTCAAATTGGAGGGGTAGCTGCAGGCCTATACTGCAGCTTGTGGCAACACTAGATCCTTACGTCATTGAGTGAGGCCAGGGATCGAACTTGCATCCTCACAGAGGCTACAGGTCCTTAACCTGCTGAGCCACAGCAGAAATTCCAAGAAACTATTTTAATGTCCTTTAACCCAATATCTTTCTTTTAGACTTGTTTGATAGACAACCCCCTTTCTGTGAAGTAATAGTTTTGCCCAAAGTATGAAATTGAGTTTGGCAAAAATTGAAGTATTTGTGCACGTTTAAATATAAAACTTTTGGAGTTCCCTTCGTGGCTTAGCAGAAACGAATCTGACTAGGAACCATGAGGTTGCATGTTCGATTCCTGGCCTTGCTCAGTGGGTTAAGGATCCGGTGTTGCCGTGAGCTGTGGTGTAGGCTGCAGACATGGCTCGGATCCCGCGTTACTGTGGCTGTGGCGAAGGCCGGCGGCTACAGCTCTTGTTAGACCCCTAGCCTGGGAACATCCATATGCCGCGGGTGCGGCCCTAGATGAGGCAAAAAGACATAAATAAATAAATAAATAAATAAATAAATAAATAAATAAAAACGTTAGAATATGTTTAATTACAGCAGAAAGGATGGATAATTTAATAGTGGAGTAACCTAAGACAACATTCTGAAGGCAAATTAACTTAGACTGACACTGGATAATACTAAAATAGGAGAAACAAGGAAAAATACTTGCATCAAATAGGTAACACAGATATTATATAAAGAATTCATATAAATTATTGAGAGAAACCTGACTAGGAATATAGGCAAAGCTGAAGAAATACAGGAAGGCAGTATTTATGTCAACCTTTTTAAGTAATTGTGTTTCTTTTAAAAGTCTGAAATTCAGTGCTAGTAAGTTGTTACTGAGACTTAATATGAAGCTTTTTTGTGCTGTAAATTGTTTATAATCTTTATGGAAAACCATATGATGAGATTAAAATTTGGTAAAATATGTAAATTTGCCCTCTTTGACTCAGTAAACCTCTGTTTT
>PVHT020000077.1:36433009-36507836 GCA_004024745.2 Catagonus wagneri
TATTTATGTCAACCTTTTTAAGTAATTGTGTTTCTTTTAAAAGTCTGAAATTCAGTGCTAGTAAGTTGTTACTGAGACTTAATATGAAGCTTTTTTGTGCTGTAAATTGTTTATAATCTTTATGGAAAACCATATGATGAGATTAAAATTTGGTAAAATATGTAAATTTGCCCTCTTTGACTCAGTAAACCTCTGTTTTAAAGTTTATTGTAAAGACAAGTAAGAGGAAAAGAAGATAGTAGCATTATTTTTATTTTTCAAATTAGCAATATACTGATATTTAAAATGATAAATTGACCCAGCAGATAGCCAGTTTTATATAACGCACAACTTGATGGTGTGTATCATGCCATGGCCTTTTTTGGGAAGGAATAAATCATCCGTAAAGGAAAGGCTGGGAGTGGTCTTCTGCAGTGTTAGATGGGCACTTGGTGGGGGCTTTGTCATGAGGATGTATCCCTATAATTTCTTACTTCAAATCACAGGCCTGTAAAATAGGTACCCAAATTTTATTGTTGTGGCACTGCAAAGAGATCATGTTCTTTTTTCCTCGAGTGTGGTGTTTAGGGTCAACTTTCATAAAAGAGGAAATAAGTGTTCTGGAAGTAGCTGAGTTTGGCCTTTGCACTGCCAGCATGAATTAAGGCATGTCTTACGTGGAGAGTTCCCTATTGTACACTGGTTCTCCCTTTTGTATGGTGTAAAGTGATTTAAACTAATCCCAGTTTTTGAGAAATTCAATGCATTTAACCTCAAATGGTTTGGTTTTATTCCCTTTTTTATCTCATTTACCTTCTCTTTTCAAGGAGGTTTGATTTAAGTAGTCTGGAATAAAGTAGTATTAGTGTCAGGAGGACTTCACATAGGCTTGACTCAGCAGATTTAATTATGGCCATGTGGGGGTGGGGGGAATTTTAATCTGATCTAAATTTAGGCTCAGGGAAGTTTTGAGTATGATTATGCCAGAATTTCAAAATGAGAATGACACCTGGTTCTGAAATATGGGGAAGAGGAAAAGGTGTATTGTTTTTCTGCCATACTGCATGCCTGTCCACTTGGCTCTTAAAGAAGTTAGGCCATTGCATTTTTTTTTTCCAACAACCCTAAATTCCCTTTTTAGTGGATGTATTGAGTAGGACTGGCCACTTTCTAAAAATTATATATCAAATACTGAATTTTAGTTTGCCTGTGACAGTGGGAGGGGCAGGTGTGGGAGGTCCCTGTGAAAAGGCAGTGTTTTGTAAAGTACACAGACAGATTCTCCTTCTTTCTATTCATTTTCTTAGCAGAAGCTGTAGGAATTAAACCCTTTAGAACACAAATACCTAATTGGGAGAGTTTTGCCAGAGAATATTCATTCTGTATTCTGAATTACTTCAATCAGATAAATGGATTAGAAGAAAGAAATTTCAGATACTTTTTTTTTTTTTTTTTTTGGCCGTCTTGTGGCATATGGAGTTCTAGGGCCAGGGATCAGATCAGATCATATCCAAGCTGCATGTGAGAACTAAGCCGTAGGTGCAGCCAGGGCAGATCCTTATCCCACTGTGTCTGGCCAGGGATTGAACCTGCCTCCCAGCGCTCCCGTGATGCCACCCGTCCTGTTGCACGATAGTGGAATGCCTCAGATACTTTTTAAAATAGTTCTTTTGTTCTGGGGGGAATTGAAAGAAAAAAGTAAGGATAAAAGAGTACATGATTTTGATGGTGGGGGTACATGATGAGGGAGGCTCCAAGACAAAAATCATCAGTTAATATAGGGTCTTCTAAGTGCCAGGGGCTATTTGCAGCCTCTGTAAGCACTAATGTAATCATCCCAGTGCACCCTCTGGCAACTAAGACGATCTCCATTTTATAGAAGAATTTGAGCCACAGAGAGGTAAAGTAGGTGCTTTGGTTGTTGGGGGGGTGGGGAGGGTTACTTCTGTGTGAAAGCCCTGGAGATGTTGGAGACAAGGTAGAGCTTGATATAATGTAAAGATGAACTGTTTCAGTTGAAGGAGGTTTTGCCAGGAACAGCAGGAGTAGAAGAAAGATTCCATGCTCGGAAATCTCACTGCTGAGAAACATCTCATGCAGTCTTAAGTATTCTAATTGTAGGCTGTTGATTTAAGAGATTTTAAGATGATGGGACCTCAAGGCATCACTCAGCTTCTGAAGTTATTTCCAGCAGTGGAAAGGTCCTTGGGGGTCCCGCCCCGTCCCCCCATCCTTCCAGCTCTCCACTTCCCTCCTTTGCAGGTTCTTTCACCCTTCTTACTTCATCTCCATCTGTGTAAAGAAACTCTCCCTACCTTACCTCCTTCCCCTTCTCCTCACTTTGTACCCGTCTGTCACTTATATAGGGAGATCATCTTCTGTCACTTATATAGGAAAATCATCTTTTGTCTTGTTAACTTCATTCAGTTGATTGTCCCCCTTTTTTTATCTTTTACCATTAAGTTTTTATTTTTTTTTGGTCTTTTGTCTTTTTAGGGCCGCACCCATGGCATATGGAGGTTCTCAGGTTAGGGGTCAAATCAGAGCTGTAGCTGCCGGCCACAGTCACAGCCACAGCAACCCAGGCTCGGAGCCACATCTGCAACCTACACCAAACCTCATGGCAATGCCAAATCCTTAACCCACTGAGTAAGGCCAGGGATCGAGCCCATGTCCTCGTGGATCCTAGTTGGATTTATTAACCACTGAGCTACAATGGAAATGCCACCATTAAATTTCATAAAAATTTTTATTATGCTGTTATCATTCTTACTCACTTTTAACCTCTTGTCACCTTGTCCTCTGCTTCCTTGTGTCTCCTTCCTTTGATCTCTCTGTAGCAGTTAACATTCCTGATACGAAAGTCTCCTTACCCTTTTGTGATGTTGTATTACCTTGATGCTTCTTTTGCCTGCTCTTTTTCTTCATTCGTTAACATATTCAAATAGTTATGTCATTACGTTACTTTTCAGATTTCTTCTGACTTCTCTCTCTCTTTCTCTGTCATTAAAGTTTAAATTTTCCTAGTCCTTTCTTTCCCCTAATTCTTATAATCAGGAAGTATTTCTGGAGTACCTAATATATACTTGGTTATGATTTTAGGTTCTGGAGTTTCAGCAGTGGATAAGAGACAAAGTTCGTGAATTGTAGAGGTTATAGGCTAGTGGAGGAGATAGTTAATAAACATTTAGATACTTTTTGGGTAATAAAACACATTTTCAAGTATAAAGTATGCTTGGGAGTGTCCATCATGGTGCAGCGGTTAACGAATCCGACTAGGAACCGTGAGGTTGCGGGTTTGATCCCTGGCCTTGCTTAGTGGGTTAAAGATCTGGCGTTGCCGTGAGCTGTGGTGTAGGTGAGCTGTGGTGTAAATCGCAGAGGTGGCTCGGATCTGGCATTGCTGCACCTGTGGTGTAGGCCGTTGGCTACAGCTCCGATTCGACCCCTAGCCTGGGAACTTACATATGCCGTGGGTGTGGCCCTAAAATGACAAAAGACAAAAAAAAAATCAAAAAAATCAAGAATAAAGTATGCTAAAGATCATTAGGCAGTGGTGGGAGAAAGTACTGTTTTGGATAAGATCCTTAGGAAAGGCTTCTGTGAGAAAGTGGGTTTTGGGTGAGTTCCGAATAAAGCGGGCAACAGAGTGAGCCATGTGGCTTTCTGGGAGGAGAGCTCTCCAAGTGGAGAATGGATCAAGTAAAACGACCTTTAGCTGTCCTTTAGCTTTCCGGTGTTCCAGCAGGACCAGCATGCTCAGAGCACAGTGAGTCAGGGTGGTTGAGTCAAGACCCTGGAGGCCCTGGCTTATTTTGAACATAAATCTAAGTGTGTTGTAAGGGTTTGGAGGGTCTTGATAGAAGAATGGTAAGATGATGTGACTTCATATTTTGGAGGGATCTAAAATAGAGATACGACTGTGTGGAGAATAACCTGTGTATGTATGTGGGAGGTGTGTAGAGAACCTGGGACACTAGGACAACTACAATATAGGCTTGATGGGAGCTGAAGGTGATTGGGAGTAGAACAAGGAGTAGCGGTGAAGGTGATAAATGGGGTTGAGATTGGTGATGTGTTTGGTAGAGCTGGTGGGATGAGCTGATCACTTGGAAGTGGGATACGAGAGAGGACCTAGGGGTAGGAGAGTTTTAGGCTTGAGCAGCTGGGCGAATGGAGGTTCCATTACTTGAACTATCTTTGGAAGGACAGTTTTACTAGGGGTGAGGGAATGGGTCGAATCAGGTGGAATCAGTGTTTATTTTCTGTATGTTACTTTTGAGATACCTGTTGGATAGCCTGGTGCACATATCAAATTACTTTCTGGAGGTCAGATGTGAGCTTGCGACTGGAGAAGATAACTCTCAGAGTCGTGTGAGTATAGATGGATTGGGTAAAGGTGAGATCATTCAGGGAGGAGTGAGAGTAGCTGGAGGAGAGAGGTGGGAGGACCTCTTCAGGAGGAGGCACTCTGTACGGATATTGAGAAGTACTAGTGAGGGAGGAGGATGTGGTGTTCAGAAGCTTAGTGAGGGAATGGGGTTCAAGAAGGAGAGAGGGGTCAGCTCTGTCAGCTGCTGCCGGGAAATAGAATAAAGTAAAACCTAATAATTGACCTTTGGATTTAGGCTTGCCAAATCCTGTTGATTCTGCTTTACAATATCACCCTAAAATTCATAACACACTTTTCACTCCCTACCAACCAACACTGTTAATCAGGCTTTAATCGATTTTCTCCTGGACTGTTTTACTCTTTTGAATCATATCTTTCTCTCCTGATTACAAACAATATAAAATGCATGTTTATTGCAGAAAATGTGGGAAGCACAGAGGACAATATAACAGTGATTAAAAACTCTCAAGTTCCTTATCCACCTTTTCACTGGAGATGTCCCTGATAACACTGCAGTCCTTCCCCCATTCATTTCTGTCTCTGCATGTTTGTAATGCATCACTTTTACTTTATTAAAATAAACGTGGTGGAACTATTCATCTGATGTTTAAAATTCTTTGAGAATGTGTGTGAATGTGTGGCAGCATTAAGTACTCCATCGTGATGAAGTAGGCCTCTTCCTGAACTCCCCACTTGTTTCCCCTAATTATATCTTAAATGAATCCCGATAAGTTTTCGTAAAGTATATTCTTTAAGCTTTTAGTGCATAAAACATAGAAACTAAAAGTATGGACTCTGTTTTTAAGAGTATATATGCATTTAGCAAGAAATGTGGACAACAGGGGAAAATTATATTCTCCTATATAGTAACTATTATTATAACTTTCATCTATTTCTTGCTAAATCTTTTTTTCTATTTGGTGAAATGTACATACACAACATTTCATGTGTGTGTTTGTTACTAACAAGTATCACACTACATTTTCTAGCCAGCAGTCTTTTTTCATAATTTATTCTCTGTGATATACTTTATAATTTATTGGTCAAAGTATATAAGTAGTTTCATGATTCTGTTTGTTGAAAAATTGCTCTTCAAAAAGATTGTACCATTTGAAAGTATATTTATAAAGAATTTTGTTCTCTTTAAATTTTAGGATAGACCACTTTCTTGTTGAACTCTTGAAGTTCTACTTGGATACAAAGATGAGGACTAGATAACTTCTTGAGGTTCCTTCTAACCCCTAAGATGAAGATAATAACTAACATTTGTGTAGTGCTCTAAAGTTTACAAAGTGAGTTCTCATACATCATCTCACTTGATCCTCACAACAGCCCTGTGAGGTAGGTAGGACAGGTATTGTTATTCTCATTTTAGAGATAAAGAAACTGATAGAGAGGTGAAGGGACTTGGTCACATTTTATTTGTTTTAGCAGAGACTTGAATCCAATCCATTTGATTTAAAATTCTTTGAAATTTCATACAACTGCACATTTAGATTTGCTGTATGTCAGTGACATTTGTTATATGTGGAAATAAGCCCATTGATAATACAAATATAGTGTTCATAGTTTC
The DNA here is from genome assembly GCA_004024745.2 of Catagonus wagneri. Lineage (NCBI taxonomy): Eukaryota > Metazoa > Chordata > Mammalia > Artiodactyla > Tayassuidae > Catagonus > Catagonus wagneri. The sequence continues at coordinate 36,438,955 of PVHT020000077.1, forward strand.
TGCAGTCTTCCCCAGTCCTTTTCCATGCCCCCTCCCCTGCAATTAAATGAATGACTATTGCTCTTGATTAGGGGAAGGTAATTTAAATATATAGTTCTATTAAACATCTATGATTTTTACCTAGCATTTGGGGAAAAGAGAATTTAACATGTTTTTTTATTTCTGTGTGTGTGTGTGCGTGTGTTTGCCACAACTCAAAAAGTGTATCTACATTACTTACTCTCACATGTAGCATAAAGTCTTTAAGGAATACATTACATTTAGAACTAGAATCTTACTGTAGTTCTAGCGTGAACCTAGAATCACAAGGTTTTCAGGTTATTATACTCTTTTTTTTTTTTTTTTTGTACTGCTGTAACCAAAATTAAGGTAATTGAGTACTTCAAGTATAGTTGCTTATGATGTTCACAAAGATACAGTGAATGACAAGTGAGAGTGAGTGATAGTGGGGATCAGATGAAGGAGAATGACAGCTAGTCTTCTCTTTGACTAGTTATCTTTTAGGGTAGAAGTTTATAAAACTGAACTAGGAGCTTGGTGGTGGTATTGTCACATTTTAGAAATAGACCAGGATTTTCAGGACTACTTAGTATTGCTGTCTCACAGTGTTTTCTGTACTGCCTTTAAATACTTAGCATCATGAATATTTTTAAAAATTAATTTTTTTTTGTTTTTGTTCTTTTCTAGTTGTTGGTCTTGACGATATTATGGATGAAGGAGTTGTTAAAGAAAGTGGCAATGATACCATTGATGAAGAAGAACTGATTTTACCTAACAGGAATTTGAGGGACAAAGTAGAAGAAAATTCAGTGAGATCACCAAGAAAATCACCTCGTTTAATGGCACAAGGTAATCCTTCCAGAGAGGACTAGCTAGAAAATTAAGCATAGGGACAGATATGATAGGTTGTAAACTTGCCGAGCAGTGATTGTATTTTCTTGGTGTTTGCTAATCTGAGCATTTTGATAATCACTTTTGAGATTACAGCAATTTTTTGGTATAATTTTAAAAAATTTTATTGGAATTACACATTCACATGTTTTAAAGAGTTGACTAGTTCTGTGAGTTTCCAATACTTGCCATCCTACCACTTATTTCCCCTTCCCTAGAGGAAAATACCGTTAATGCTTTCATCTTGTTTTATTAGTTTTTTGGTATTTACTTCCATATTTCTAAGTAACACGTGCGTATTGCTAATTCTTGATTAGTCTGATACAGATATTTATTGATTTCCCATTCTGAATGGTGAATTTAGCATTCTTTTCTCCTCTTGTTCCCCCATCACACACAAAAGTACATTTTGAAAATACCATTAATGCTTTCATCTTGTTTTATTAATTTTTTGGTATTTACTTCCATGTCTCTAAGTAACACGTGCATATTGCTAATTCTTGATTAGTCTGATATAGATATTTATTGATTTCCCATTCTGAATGGTGAATTTAGCATTCTTTTCTCCTCTTGTTCCCCATCACACACAAAAGTACATTTTCTCGTCTTTGAAATATGTAATTTTGTAAGATTGGTAGTAACTACTTCCTGTGACTCACTCAATATACTGTGAGTGATGATCCATTCAGTAAACTGTAGTTACTTTTCCTACACAACTTTTTGTTTTTCTAATTTAATAATTGATTTTGTTGTTTATTTGCTTATAGTTTTATACATTTGAACATACAATTTTCAGTGCACATATAGGCACTTACACCCCAACTACTCTGCCAGTTGTCTGAATGTTTCCTAAAGATATTTGTGCATATCTGGTATTCTGTCATATTTGTTTTATTGAGGAATTATCTATTGGAGGCTTCTGGTCTGCTCCCGTGTGCACAGTGGTGTGTTAGCTCTGCATAAGCCCCATGCGTGGCTATTGTTCTGAGATCCCCCTTTACCATTCTTCTGAAGATTCTGTCTTTTATCGCAGTTCCTATTTCCCCTCCCATTTCCTCCCCCCCCTTTTTTTGGTTTAGCTCCTTCGTTTTAGTGACATACCTCTTTTAATAGTTTTTTGAGAGAAAGGAATATGGATATTCATTTTTTAAACCTTGTATGTTTGCAAATGTTTTTAATCTGTTCTCACTTGGAATTGTCTGATTGGACGTAGAATTAATTCAAGGTTGGAAATCATTTCTGTTTAGAACTTTGAAAATGTTGCTCCATTTTCTTCTATCCTGTGTTAAGAAGTTTATTCTGATTCCTTAAAAGTTCTTTTGCTTTGAAATTTTTTAAAAATTGTAGTTGATTTACAGTGTTGTGCCAATTTCTGCTGTGCGTACAGCAAAGTGAGCCAATCATACATATATGTAGATTCCTGTTCTTGTATTATGTTCCATCATGGTATATCCCAAGGGATTGGATATAGTTCACTGGGATATATATATATATAGTAGGACCTCATCGCAAAATTATAAAAAAATTTTTTTTATGTTTTTTTGGTTTGTTCCCTGTTTCCTTTTGGAAACCATGGAATCTTCCTCTTGAGCTCTACTGCTTTGATATTTCTGATAATGTACCTTGGTGTAGGTGTATTTTATGTATTGGGGTGGGTACTTGGGTACTTGGTAGCTCTTTTTAAAAACTGTTATTCAGTTCAGAGAAAAATCTCTTGAATTATTTCATAGATTATTTTCCTCTTTATTTTTCAGCTCTTGCTTCCCGGAACCCCTATTACTCGAGAATTAGATATCAGGGACTGATTCTTCCATTTTCTTTTTTCTTTTTTTGGCTGGCCTTGCAGTATGCAGAGGTTCCCAGGCCAGGGATTGAACCTTTGTCACAGCTTCGACCTGAGCCACAGCAGTGACAGTGCCAGATCCTTAACCTACTGAGCCACAAGGGACTTCTATTCAATTTTCTCTATCTTTTCTACTTTCCACCTCTTTGTCTGTTTCCTCTTACTTGCAGAAATTTTCTCCTGTTTATCCTTCAACTCTTACATCAAATTTTTATTTCTAGCTTCTGAATGTTCTTTTTTGTTTCGGAACTAATTCTTTTTGTAGCATTCTAGTTTCATTTCATGCACGCAGTATCTTTTATTTTCTTTTATAGTGTTTTAAAGGTTTTTGTTTTTTTGTGGGTTTTTTGATCCTTTTCTTTCTTTTTGTTTTCCTCCATCTTTCATGTTAAGAGACTTTCCTAAAAAGTCTGATCCTTGATTGCTTGCTTAATGTTTACTGTTTTGTCAGCTGTGAGCATCACTGTTTGGTGATTTGAGTATGTTATTTTTGGAGGAATCCCTTATGTTAGATTTTAGGCTCCTTAGATTGCTAGCACGTTGATGGGAGCCACTGAGGGAAGGCAGTGGGGGCATTGCAGCTCTCAGTTTATACAAAGGCACACAACCCCAAAGTTTCAGTGTACTTCACTGCCTCTCCTAACCGATGCCTGATGTTCCTTAGTCTAGAAACTGTTTTTACACTCATCAGAGAGTGAGCCTCCTGACCTGGATTAGGACCTAAGAAGGGCAGTTGTGCAGTAGGTGGCATAGGGGAGAGGGAGCTCGGGTTCTGACTGTTCCTGACATAGCTTTTAACCATCCTCGTTTTAAGTGCCTGCCTTCACCCCTACTTTAGAACTTTAGAATCATCTGGGGTCACCCATTCCTAAGCCTTGTGAGGTGTTAATGCTATTGGTTCGGCCAGCACTGCCAGATTAGTATTTGCCTTTTTTTGAATTTCCAACATCAGTTACTTCCTGATCATCTCTTGTTTGGCTTCCAAAATTGTCACTCTTGTTCTTCCTTTCCTTTTAGATTCATAAGTTTTATATAGCTTTAATGTGGGATTTTGAGAAGTGGATTAACTTAGATTCATGTATTTACTTCATCTTTTGCTCAATTAAAAAAAAGCATGTAGTTGGTATATATCTGTGACTTCGAGAAATGAAAAGATAGAATGAATATTATAGGCAAATAATGATAAAGTTTGGCTTATACAGCCAGGCTTCAAACCAAGCCTTCTATTTAGAGAAGTTACTTTAGCCTTTGACTGGTTAATCACTTACTGTTTTTTTTAATTACTCAATGAATTTTATTACATTTATAGTTGTACAGCAATCATCACAACCCAATTTTACAGTATTTCCATCCCAAACCCTCAGTGCATCCACCTATCATCCCCCAACCTGTCTCATTTGGAAATTATAAGTTTTTCAAAGTCTGTGAGCCTGTATCTGTTCTGTGAAGAAGTTCATTGTGTCCTTTTTTTAGATTTCACATGTAAATGATAGCATTTGATATTGGTGTCTCATTGTCTGATTGACTCCACTTAGCATGATAATTTCTAGGTCCATGCATATTGCTGCAAATGGCTGTTATTTCTTTCCTTTTGATGGCTGAGTAATATTCCATTGTATATATGTACCACATCTTCTTTATCCATTCCTCTGTCGATGGGTATTTAGGTTGTTTCCATGTCTTGGCTATTATATATAGTGCTGCAGTGAACATTGGAGTACATGTGTCTTTTTGGGTCATGTTTTTCTCTGGATGGATGCCCAGGAGTGGGATTCGCTGGATCAAATGGTATTCTGTTTTTAGTTTTCTGAGTAATCTCCATACTGTTTTCCACAGTGGTCACCAATTTACATTCCTACTAACAGTGTAATAGGGTTCCTTTTTCTCCACACCCTCTCCAGCACTTATTGTTTGTATAATCACTGTTGGAAAACATTTTTTTCTTTGAATACCTTCACAGTTGAATATGCTATTCATTTGTCAACCACTTAGGTAATGGGTTTAAAAGTTCTTCATTTGTTTCGGAACAGATGAATATAGCAGAGCTGTAACTATTATAAACCATCTTCAAAGCCTTAAAAATCATTAAATATTGATAATAAAGCATTAACATTTTAAATTAATATTTTATTATTGTAAATGTTAATTTAACATTACATTATTTTAGTTATTTAAAAATGTTATATGTTTGAGCATGAGTAATTTTTTTAAAGCTGTTAGGTACTTACCTGATGACTAAATAGTGTGCCAGGTTCTGGGGGAATTAGAAAGGCTATTAGGATGATCATTAATTTATCGTCCAAACTGGGACACTTTTGAGTGTCACAACTACAAGCATCTCTAGGACCATCAGAGACAAATGAGAAGGATGTGTGATACCTTTAAGACTTTCACAGTTCAGTGATGTATGACAAATTAGGAAAATGTTCTAAATATTGAGCCATAGTAGGATTTTGCATTGAAAAGGAAGGAGCTTTTTTTTTTTTTTAATTGGTGTTCAGTTTTCATGCAGAGTTGATTCAGAGATATTGGCTATATATAGGCTTCGATATAGCTTATTTTGTAGTTCAGCTTTTAATTTTCTACATAGTGAATTATTTAGCTCACTTTATTTCCAATTTCTTTTCAGTTTGCCTTCTTCCTTCCCTTAGAGGATATATCCAGATAGGGAAAGGAGGAAAATGGATTCTTTGTTAGGAATATTGTTAAAAGTGGGATGCTTTCTTAAACTATTTTTGTATTTTCCTTGTTTTCACATATCCATTTTCTTGGTTTAATGTTTTGTTTTTGTTTTTGTTTCCATTTTTTTTTTTTTTTTTTTTTTTTTTTTTTTTTTTTTTTTTTTTTTTTTTTTTTTTTTTTTTTTTTTTTTTGGCTTTTTAAGGCTGCACCCATGGCATATAGAGGTTTCCAGGCTAGGAGTCTAATTGGAGCTACAGCTGCTGGCCTACGCCGTAGCCACAGCAATGCAGGATCTGAGCCACACCTGTGACCTACACCCCAGCTCACAGCAATGCTGGATCCTTAAACTACTGAACAAGGCCAGGGATCAATCCTGCAACCTCTTGGTTTCTAGTCAGATTTGTTTCTGCTGAGCCATGACAGAAACTCCCTTGGTTTAAATTTTTTTAATTATAGTTTCTCTTTTTGATGATCTGTGTAAAGTCCTCTAGTTTATACTTATTTCTTCTCTGAGGAATAGCTTGAATGCTAAAATGGAGATGTGCGGAAGCACATTCATAAAAGCGTTAGAGTTCTTTTGAGGCTGTGCTTTGAGACTCACCCAGATCCTGTCTGTGATAGGTGGTTTAGTTCAGATTTTATTCAGTCCTGAATTTTTTTGGTTTTATATACGAAAAGGTGTTTAGTGTTCAAAACTATATGACAGTCTTGCTTTAAGATGGGTGTTAATATAAAGGAATCTCACTTATTGATTTTACTCCCAGCTTACTTTTATAGAAAAGAAATTTGATGAGACTGTTTCTCCCTTATTGTAAAGTACAGTATCTTAGTCTAAATTTTACAGGTTTTTTTTTTCTGCACCAGAATTGATAGGACTTTAATCAGTATAAAATTTAACACACACATATGTATTTATATACATATGCATATAAAATATGCTTGTCATCATTAATAAGTGTTTACCTTTTCATTGAAATGGGAAAATAAATTTTACGGCTCAGAATAAAGAAGTGATATTCTAAATTGCATTAAAATAAAAACACATGGCAAAATAGCTAAGCTATTTTTATTTATTTTTTTCCCTTGTAATAGAACAAGTAAGAAGTTTGCGACAAAGCACTATTGCCAAGCGTTCAAATGCAGCACCTTTAAATAGCACAAAAAAAGCATCTGGGAAGACTGTGTCTGCCCCTAAAGCAGGGGTGAAACAACCAGAAAGGTGTCAGGTCAAAGAAGAAGTTGGTGCATCCCCGAAACTCGAGCACCATAAAGAGAGCAGGAGGAGCAGCCGACATGCTGGGCAGATGGAAGCAGCAGTGTCGTCTTGTCTTGAGATGCAGGGTGAAGCTGGAATAGATTCTGAGCAGAAATGTAATAATCAGGGAGGAGCAAATGTGCCTTCTCATGAGTTAAACTGTCCACTCCTTTCAGAGACTTGTGTTAGTATTGAAGAAAAGAAAAATGAAGCTCAGATGGAGTGTCAAACCAAGACAGTTAGTAATCCATTGTTTAAGTTGCCAGATAAAGAAGAACATGAGCAGAATGATTCCATTTCAGATAAAATGGAAGAGACTGTTGTTGAAGAATTGAAGGCAAAAGGAGAGGTTGAACAAGAATCGAAGGAGACAGTAAGATTACCCCATGAAGATGACCACGTTATTGAGGAACCTGCATCTTCTGCTCCTTTCTCTGGTGATGCTGCTTGTACAAACCCAAATAAGATAGAAGAGAACCTTGTAGATTTGTCTGGTTCTGTGGATGAGGCAAATGAATGTAGTTTGGAATTGAAAAATACCACGGAAGTTGCTGATAAAGCTGAGAACCCCCTTCAGAGAAATGAAATAGAACCATTGGCTTATTGTAAAGACACGGAGTCTAATGATAAACAGTTGGAAGGTACCAGATTTAATAAGTCAGACTTAGAGGCGGTTAATACCAGTGCTTTGGAACCGGAAAGTAATATTGTAGATAATGCTATATATGATGCATCTGACCAAAGTTCAAAACAGTTGAACGTTGTTGAAAGTATTAAAATGGAGTCTCATGAAACAGCAAACCTTCAGAATGACAGAGATAGCCTGTCAAGTAGTAATTCTTGCCTAGAGTCAAAAAGCATAAAGTCTAAACATACAAAACCTTCAGTTCATTCTAAGCAAACCGTGGCCTCAGATACTCAGAAAAAAACTGTTGCAGCAAAGCATGAATTAATGCCTAACAAGACTAAAGTTAATGTCAAAAGTGTGAAGCGAAATGCTGATGAATCAGAATCTAAGCAAAATTTTCATAGGCCAATCAAAGTGAGAAAAAAACAGGTTGATAAGACTTCAAATATTCAGAGTTGTAATTCTGGGGTTAAATCTGTGAAAAATCAAGCTCATTCTGTATTTAAAAAGACATCACAGGATCAAAATTTAGTACAGATTTCTAAACCCTTAACTCATTCTTTAAGTGATAAGCCTCATGGTCATCCTAGTTGTTCTAAAGAACCTCATCATTCTGTACAAACTGGACATTTATTGCATTCCAACCAGAAACAGTGCCATAAATCCCAGCAGTTGACTCCAGCAGTGAAAACCAATAGTCATGTGAAGGAAGAGCCTGAACATACAGGTGGTGTAGAACATTTTAAGGAAGAGGATAAATTGAAATTTAAAAAACCCGAGAAAAACCTACAACCTCGCCAGAGAAGAAGCAGCAGAAGTTTTTCTTTGGATGAGCCACCGTTGTTCATTCCAGACAATATAGCTACTGTAAAAAGGGAAGGCTCAGATCATAGCTCTTCATTTGAAAGCAAATATATGTGGACTCCCAGCAAGCAGTGTGGGTTTTGCAAAAAACCACATGGCAACAGGTGTGTGTGTTTGTGTATGTGTGATCTGTACGTTGAAGAGAAATTGCTTTTATTTTTTTTTTTTTAGGGTGGGATTGGTGTGAGAACTTTTTAATAGAAAGAGATTATTTAACCTGTGAAGACTTGTGCAGAAACAAAAACCCCTCATCAATCCTGGATATATGATAGAAAGATGGAGCCACTGAATTTACAAATATATCATCCTAGAACACTTTAAAACACATAGTCTGACCAACAGCTGGTATATATGGAAATGTTTTGTCATTGTAACCAGTTAGTGTAATTTAGTCACTGCATCTAAAAAAACAACAACACTTTTTAAAATCAGAAAATTGTTATACTTCTTTGGGTCTGTAAGTTATATATTACTATGTTTGGCTTGAGAAGAATTAGTAATAAAGTGTAAAGGTCATGATAGAAATTCTATATACAATATATATGTTTAAATAACTATGATATGATACCACTACTGCAGAATTATCAAACTTAACCTTAGAATGAAATTTGATAGCTAAAGTAACTGTTAAATTCCCCAGGTGAATTTTGTATGTAACATGGGATAGAGTGAAGCATGTATTTCCTTTTTTCATGATTTAGTGATTTGGATTTCTTGTGAATTCTGATCTTTGAGGAAGTGATTTTATAGCATTGCCCTCAACATTCTTTCCTTAGGATTCAGTGTTTTATAGTTTTATGACACTGCTGCCCTTTCGGCTCCCCCCGCCATGTATTTTTTATCTGCTAGCTTTTTAAGAAAATCAGAAGAGATGAAGTGGAGTTTTCAGCTACAAGATTATCCTGTTCAAGTATTCAGATTGCTGTTGGACCTTCTATCAACATTGATATAATAAAAGCACATTGTGACTTGCACCTTGTAATATTACCTTTACTCATGAAAGTAAATGTTAGAGTGACTGCCCAGCACAATTAGATTACATGAAATGAAGCTCTTTAGGGAGGGCCAGTTTAGTACAGTGTCTTGTAATATATTATCTTTGTGTGGAGGGTGGCAGTTGGGAGTTTTGGGGCTATTCTGTAAGAAGTAACTTTTATATCAAGGGGTTTCTTCATTTGTGATACAGCCCATGGCCTATTTTTAGGGTCAGTGATTGTAACAGCGTATTGCAGTTTTTAAAAACTGTGACTTGTTTGAATGTGGTGCTACATTTGCCCTCATTTTTGTGCTCTTTATGCCTTTTTGTTTAAAACACCTTATTCACATATTTTGAAGTGGGCCTGCTAATTTTCAGGCCAAAGAGGATTAAGGGGGTAGATATCCTTGTAAGTGCTCTTTTAAGCTTGCCCCTTTTTCTTTGCCAGAATTTTCTAAAAATCATCACACAGACCCGTGGTCAGAGTAATAAAACAGGAGCCTTAAACTAAATGAATTTATAAAATGAAACTTTGGCATAGAGTTGGAAGCCACATTAAGTATGTTATAATGTAGATTTTCTGGAGATTAACTTTTTCTGGTGGCTTCATCCTCAGAGGAGTTTGCTCGGGCTTTAAAATGAGGACTGTCACTTTATCAACATCAGTTATTTTCCTAGAATGAGGATTAAGTGTTAAGTCCCATTGTTTTTTACCTAATGCTGCCTTTTGGATCTACTTTATAAAACTCAGAGTTTCTTTGCCCCCATCTGGAAAATGACTAGAATATTAGATGTATAGGGATTTTGAGTTTACCCTATGTAATTGACATGACTAATATAAATTATGTTGGAAACTGTCAATTTTGGAAGCAACACTTAAATTACACAATTTTGTGAATAAAGAAGCCTAAGTAATTGATTGTTTTTTTCTTTATAGAATAACTAGCCTTCATGACTTCTTTGATGCATTCTGCTTGTAGACATTGAGGTTACTCAAAAAATGCACCTGTCATTGCAGCATATGTTATTTTCCTAGGTTAATCCACATGTAAGAATACGAATTTATTAGGAAGGACATATGTGCAGAATTTTTCATCCTTTTTTGTTATCTCATGCACTAGCTACACTGAAAGGTTTTTCTTTTTTTTCCCCCTTGCTTTTGTCTTTTTAGGGCCACACCTGTGGTGTGTGGAGGTTCCCAAGCTAGGGGTTGAATCGGAGCTACAGCTGCCTGCCTACGCGGCAGCCACAGCAATGCTAGATTCAAGCCACGTCTGTGACCTACACCACAGCTCACGGCAACGCTAGATCCTTAGCCCACTGAGTGAGGCCAGGGATCAAACCCACAGCCTCATGGTTCCTAGTCGGATTCGTTTCCACTGCACCACGACGGGAACTCCAAAAAGCAATTTGTTAATGTGGTGTTTTGTTTTTTTTTTTTTTAGCTCTTGTGACAAATTTATTTCTGTAAAGATTATAACTCTTCAGCATTTTACATGTGACATTACCTTCCTGTATGTGCTTCCAGTTGGAGATTTTTTTTTCATTTTTTGAAGTTTTGTTGCAGTATAGTTGATTTTCAAAGAAATTACTATTTTTAAATGTAGGTTTGTTCACGGCATGCCCAAATGTAATTTGACCACTGGCAACTTCTCTTCCTCTCCTAAAGACATTAGGTATTGACTGCCTCACAATTTACACTCGTACTGTTTGTTTTGACTTCCATTTATTTTCCTGATTCAGCCTTATAGCAAAGGCTGAATATATATTCATCATTTTAAAAACTGGACTCTTTGATACTTTTTAAAAAAGTTATCTTTGAACTTTTAATCATAAGCCAGTCAGTTCCCTACCTTTCCAGATGACATTTGTATCTTCAGTTGTATTGTACTTTCTTGCTCAGTTGTAGAAGATTAGTGAATGGATGAAATTTAAAAACAAAAAATATCCTTGGTATAGAGTCATAGCTTTATCCTCAAACAAGAAAAACTTTTTCTGAGAAGGAAACTTTCTCTTAGAGTAAGTGATTCTGGTTTTTCTCAGTAGTTTGATAAATATTTTTCTCTTCTCAGGAGTTTGATAAATATTTTTCTCTGCAGATTAGATGTTAGTGACAAAAACTGATTTAATGTTTATGTAGAACAGAATCATTTTATCCTAGAAAAGAGTAAGTACATATACATTCATAGTACTACACAGATTGTTGTTTAAAGGAACCACTTAACAGAACTTGAAGGCTCATTTTGCGATAGCTCCATTGTTAGTGAGTTTGTGACATGACTTTGCTAAGAGTAGGGATTCTCAATGTTGCTTCTCTGACTTACTTTGAAGAACTTGAAGGTTTTCTCAGAACATTTTGGTTTATGCCAAAGAGATTAGAATTAAGATTATATTTTAAATTAGGTTTAAATTACCTTGTAGGATTTTAAATTTTGTATATGAACATATAGCAGAAGAACACAGCATTAGTATTTCTGAACTTTTCCATGTAACTATTTCATGCTAATTTGGTCCAGTTAATCCAGGGCTAAATCCCACACGTTAGTTTTTTAGTGAAATGTTTAACACCTAGGTGAAAATCTTTTCCTTAAGTGTTTTTGAACATTAGTAGTCAGAATTTCAAGGACAGAGCAGAAAGTGGGATAATTACCCATTTTTGTTTTGATTTCTCATCATTTTACTTAACTGCATTATTTTTTACATAAACTCTAAACAATTAAGGTACATGTAGATGACAGTAGAGTTTTGAGATTTCCTTTTTAGAGCTTCTCAGGTTTGAGAAGACATTTCCAAAACAAACCTGGTCGTAGTGATATAATTAATACATTGCACATCATAAAGTGGCTCTTCCCTGGTTAAATAAAGATTTGAAATTTCTTTTTATAATTTGTTAGATTTGAATTTGGGGCAAAAGCATAGCCATGGTCATAATGCAAGTTTTTAAGTAGTGTTCTATTGAAACTATTCTGATAGTGAAAGTACAGGAAAATCACATTAGCTTTCCTTCAGTATTTCAAAAGTATTAGATAGTGCTTTCAAGAAATAGCAGATCTTACAACTTTGGAACGTGAAGGTAGAATTTAAAGTATCTGTGTTTTTCTGTTGGCTGTAAGATCTATTACCATTGGAACATGCAGGGACTGACCCATCTAAGATCTCCCAAACCTAGAGAAAACATTTCTATCTTGCAAACAAATACCACATTGTTGGAAGTTTTCTTACTAGACCTATGAATCCAGAATCCAAAATATTCTGTATTTTTATATATTTTTACTTTAGACATGAGGTTTTTTGTTCTTTTTTCAAAGAATTTATGTATGTATGTATGTATGTATTTATTTATTTATTTTTAATGAACCACTGAGGAAATTATGACAACTGAAAAAGCTAGCACAAGCATCATCAGTTAGGGTAAAGAATGATTAATTGTAGACATGGAGAAGTCAAGTTTTTCTTAGTGCGCAGCAGGTATTGGTGTACAATGGAACAGCACATGAGTAGGAGTAGAGTTTTCTATTAACTGGGGAATGAAGTATTTGGCATGACTTTTTCAAGACACCTTGTAAGGTTTGAATCTCGGTGTTTTGATTTTTATAGTCCGTACATTAAGATGAGACCACTGGTATATTTAGAGAGAGCTGGCCATACCACCCAGTGTATTACCTTTATTAACATCTCTCTGTTGGACAATAGGTTTTTAAAAAGAGTTTTGTTACTGTTGGTGCTGCTAATGTTATCAAAAACAGCACAAAGTCTTTAGATTATTAAAGAGCATATATACTTAAGTCCTTTTAAATCTTATAAACATGAATTACTAACATAAAGAAAGAAAATGTTAAACATGCTTAAGTGAGCTTGTCATTTTCCTAAGACTGGGTTGAAAAGTATGTGAAAAAGATATCTCCATCAAATTGCTGTTCATACATCTTTTTTTACTACTTTATTTAAAAATAATTCCAGGTATTTTGAGTTCAACCAACTTTAGGCTCATGAATATGTCCTTGGTTTTTTTTTCCCCCCCAATTGGTTGGTGAAATTATTTCTTAGATAAAATGCAGTAAAGGGGAAATGTTAGTAAGGAGATTGTTTTGAAAGTTAAAAAAATTCACCGTGAAGAGTAATATTTTAATGTTGATATATTTAGGAGGACAAAGTTTATTATCTAAAACACAAGTTCCAGTAGTTAGGAAACCCACACTCAAAAGTACATGAAAAGATTCTTTAGCAAAATTATTGGCTGACTGTGAACCAGAATATTTTGAGCTCAAAAAATAGTTGTATAGTTAAGGTGGCTAATGAGAAACAATTTGTGAGTCTCCATTATGTTAGTTTTGAGTTGCATTTTTGTTTAATCTCATTTTTTTCTTTTTGTAATTTGAGTAGTCGAATAAATGACCCTAATTTTAGGTATGATTGCAGATCTATGTGGTAACTTAGATGGATTGTCTGTGACCAGGTTATCACAGAGCTTCTTACCATTCACAGTGGAGAAATACTGCTGTTCTGTACTTTTTCTATACTATCTTGTATGCTGACAGAGGTCAGTTGCCCTTTATTATTATGATCCCCACCTTGGGATTTTCTCACATCCTAGAGGGGAAGTATTTGACTTCTTAAAAGTTCCCTTTTCATAGAATATTTTCTTTGGAAACTTTTCCCATGCTGATTTGTTAGACTGGATAAAGAGAAAACTTGCAAACTATCAGAAAAATAAAATTTCAGTTTAGGTTCACTTAGCATTGGTTTTTAAGAAAATGTATCAAATCAAAGTTTTGCTTTTTTTTTTTTTTTTTTTTTCCTTTCCAGGTTTATGGTTGGCTGTGGGAGATGCGATGACTGGTTTCATGGTGATTGTGTTGGGTTAAGTCTTTCTCAAGCACAGCAAATGGGAGAGGAAGACAAAGAATATGTGTGTGTGAAATGTTGTGCTGAAGAGGACAAAAAGACTGAAATAGTAGATCCAGATATTTTGGGAAACCAGGCTAAAGTTGAAGTCCATATTGAAGATAAAGCCATGGAATATGAAAAGCTTGGGTTATCAAAGCACACTACAACAAATGACAAAACCAAATGTGTAGATGATACAGTGAAGCACAAGGTCAAAATTTTAAAACGGGTGAGCTTCTCATTAATGCATTCTTTTTACTTAAGAACTTTTGTGTGTACTGATGAAATTTCTCTTTAGCTCTCACTAGTATACATTTTCACATTCATTTTTCCATAAAAATGAACTTTTATTTAAAATATTTTGTCAATCTTGGTGAAAATGGGTAGTGACATCTTCAAAATATGCAGATCTTATTCTTACAGTCTTTTGTGCATATTTCTAATCTCATTTGGTGCTTGGATTTTCTGTGGTAGAATGTGTGTGTGATCTTGTGCAAATTGTGCTTGCTGATAAGTTTTTAAAGTTTTTCAGTCCATAAATATCTATGAATCCTCAGACCACATTTGGCATTGTTATTTTCAAGTGGAACAGTTCTCTCTAAGGAAAAGTAATCTTACTTCTTTTGATTTTTGTCCCACTATTTGCTTGGAATCCTTACCTCATAATTTTAAGATGTGGACTCTTAAAAAGTTTTCAGTTTTCCCTAACCTTTGTTTTTAACTATGTTCTTACAGTATTTTCTAAATAGAAATTTGAAAAATTTAGTCAGTTATAGGAGAAATGTATAAAGCACTTTACTTGATTAAAATTTTACTTTTATTGCCTGTCTTTTTATTTCCTTTGATTTTTCTAATCATTGACTTGTACTCTTGTAGGTAGTGCTAGAGAGGAAACATTGGCAAAAGATGTCTGGATAGTCAAGTGTGATAACCCAGAACACAACAAACATGAGTTACAAAGTTGGAAGGAACCCAGAAATCTTTTAGTTCAACCATTCACATTGAAGAACATATTTTTCCCCAAATCATCTTTATTATTTATAAACTCTGTTCTTTTAGACACTCCTTATGTGACAAGCATGGATTAAATTCCAGTTTGCCAAAACCTTGTGGCATCTAGTGTTTTCTGTCAGTCAAGACTTTTAGTGAATCAGGTTATGTCTTTGTGACATTTTTTTTCTCTTGTTTGATTAGCATCACAGTAGTTGATAATATGGAATTGAGAGCTTCATTGAAAAGTTTATAGGAAGGCTTTGGAAAAGTTTTGTTAACTTTTTTTTGGGGGGGGGTTGTCTTTTTTGGGCTGCACCCGCAGCATATGGAAGTTCCCAGGCTAGAGACCTACACCATAGCAACACTGGATCCTTTAACCCACTGAGCGAGGCCAGGGATCAAATCCATATCCTCATGGATGCTAGTTGGATTCATTTGCACTATGCCACAATGGGAACTCCCTGCTTACTTTCCTTTTTGATGTTGAACTGGTGAATACTGTTTGGACTAGTATGAGTTTATTAAATCTGCTTTTTAAATATCACTTCATATCTGTAGAGATTGTTGAACCGTTTATTGAGTTTCTGTTGTGTGACAAACATGGTACCAGACTTGAGTATATAGCATTGACTGAAAAATGTTTCTGCTCTCAAGTAAGTCTAGTTGGAGAGGTAGGAAATAAGCAAGTAAATGAAAAATTAGAGGATTCCCAGTCTAGAGAAAATCAGTTTTTTGTATGTACCGTCTTTTTAAAACCTATATTTTTTACACAGAATTCTTCTCACTAGTATAATGTGGTTTCATTTGTAGTTCTTTGTGGGTTATAATTAGGACAAGAGTAGTAGGTATCCTGATGGTTCTACCTTGTAGTTATAATTGTCAATAGGTAAACTGAGAATCTGGTACTTTTATTATAGGTAAATAGGACTTCATTTGTTTTAGAAAGTAAAAAAATATAGGTAATTTAATTCTCCACAATTTCTCCTCTCTTTTTTCATATCCACAGCCTATTAAGAGAACTTTCATTATCTTATACCTAATCTTCTTTCTAGTACTGTTAGAGGGAGCATACTATCAATGTTTTTACAGGCTGCTGTGTGTTCTGCAGAAAATAGGTGTTGAACAAATGGATTTTGGATAAAAGAGTAAATGTCCTTTTTGTAATAATTGAGTTTTGTGTATCTTCAAAAAATAGTTACTGGGCTGAAAATGGAATAGGTTATAATACTAATTTTTATACACACACACACACACACATACACACACTATTGAGGCTTGCTTTGTATTAAAGATAGTTTAGAGGTGTTCATTCTAATGAATTAAATACTATTTTTTCCAGGAATCTGGTGAAGGCAAAAACTCATCAGACTGCAGGGACAGTGAAATTAAAAAATGGCAGCTAGCTCCTCTTCGAAAAATGGGACAACCAGTTTTACCTCGGAGATCCTCAGAAGAAAAAAGTGAAAAAATACCAAAAGAGTCTACAAATGTTATTTGCACAGGAGAAAAAGCTTCAAAACCAGGTAGTAAGAATAATATGAATTTTTTATACTAATGTATTTATATTTCATACACTATCAGTATATTTAGGGAAATTAAAAAATTTTTTTTACATTGTAATGGCAAGAAAAATAGATGATTGACTTGACTTGAAATAAAAAGATATTGCTGTAAATTCTGGGGAAGTACTAATGAACTTAATAAGACCCCTGACTTCATGGTGCTTAAATACCAATGGGAAATGATAGTAAGTAGACAAATGAAATGGAATGCTTTTTTAGAGAATTTCGACACTAGAAAAAGTTGAGTCAGGGCCAAGGAGAGTGGTGCGCTTTCGTTTCAGACAGAATGGAGGGGTACGAGGTGGGATCTGAAGGATGCAGAGTTGTTTGGGAGGAAGGAATACATAGGGCACAGCCAATCTGGAGACTTTGGGGTAGAAACAGTCTCTGCCTTTGAGAAGAAAGTCACTGCAGAAGGATTAGAATGTAGTATACAAGGGATAGAAGGCTGGCAGAAAATGAGTTTAGAGAAATTATGTAGGAACTTTGAGGCCATGACGAGTTTATTTTTTTTTATTCTGAATATAATGGGAAATCTCTAGAGGAATTTGTACAAGGGAATCGGCTCATTCTGGTTTTCTGTGGACACTGGACAGGTAGGAGGAGAGTAGACCAGTTAGTCTATAGCAGTATCCTAGGAAAAAAATAACAGTACTTTGGAACAGAGGTACAAGGAAGATAGAGTGAAGTGGCCAGATTCAGATGGATTTTATGGTAGACTTGGCAGAACTTGGTGACAGTTTAGGTAGGTGAAGGAAAGAGTCTTAGCAGATGAGTAGATCAGTGTTGGTGCTATTTGCAGAGATGAGGAGGAGATTGGGGGAGGAAATTTGAGAAACTGGTTTACAATCAATGAAGAGATTGGAGGGTAGGAAAGCTTGGTGGTAGGAAAGGAAAACTTGTGCATTGTAACTGTAGGGAACACATATGTGGTAGCAGGGGACAGGTGAGGCAGGTTAGTAGATACAGTGATAAGAAAATAGCTGACATTATTTTTGTTTCCTCTGTCAGGTATGAAGTGAGAAAATAAAATGAGGTCAAAGTTGGGGAAGGAGGTATTATTGTTCTGAAAAGAAAGGAGAAAAATCATAAAACATGTTTTGGAGATTGGGAGAGCAAATTAACTAGGAAGTATAATAGGATTAGGGCAGCCGATTGAGCTATCTACTTGAGATTTGTGGTTATAAATTTAAAGTGAGCTGTGTCAGTACCGGTACTTACTTTCTTAAGTTACCGTCAGGTGTTTGTAGGTTATCTGGGTGAAGGATAAAAGTTAGCTTTCACCATGGTGGTGGTTTTTGCCAATGCAGATGTTTAAAGGAGAGAAAATAAAGATGTTACGGCTGCAAGGGAATGGTAGGTATTGGTTATCTGATGAAAGTCGGTTATGTTGGAAAGTGAGGGCATGAATGGTAAAAATGATAGATTTAAGAATTGTTGGGGGAGTTTCCTGGTGGCTTAGTAGGTTAAGGATCCAGCATTGTCACTGCTCTGGTGCAGGTCACTGTTGTGTTGGTTTGATCCCTGGCCAGCTTCCACCGTGCCTTGGATGAGACCAAAACAAAACAAAACAAAACAAAAAAACAAGCCCTTGTGATAGGAGGTCAGAGGAGTAGTGGGTTGTTTGACATTAAGATTCTCAAGATCTGCATATATTAGTAATGATAGAATGAAAAATCATATGAAAAGCTTAACATTCAAATTAACACAATTGTTTTAAAACCAGATGAGATTTGTCAGTTTCATAGAACTTGTAAGGTCATTACATTGTCTATTCACCTAATAAATTCAGATCAATTTTTCTAAATAGTTTTCTACAGGTGTGTATGTGTTTATATATATGTAAAGTAACTAGGTCTAAAAACCATAATCTAAAATAGGGAAGGAGTATGATATATTTTATAGCTTTAGAGCCATGTTTTAGTCACTTAATTTCTTTTTTTTAAATTATAGTTGATTTACAATGTTGTGCCTATTTATGCTTTACAGCAAAGTAGTCACTTAATTTCTAATTAAAATTCATTTAAATTAGAACTAGTTTTTCTTGAGATATAATTGACATATAAACATACTAGTTCGTTGTACAGTATAATGAGTTAATATTCATATCTATTGCAGAATGATCCACCACTGTAAGTTTGGTTAACATCTGTCATCATACATAGATTAGAATTTCAGTGTCAGGAATATTTTAGTGTGGAATATGAATTCTAATCTTATTTCTTTTTTTTTTTTTTTTGACTTTTGTTTTTTTAGGACCACACCCGTGGTGTATGGAGGTTCCCAAGGTAGGGGTCAAATCAGAGCTACAGCTGCTGGCCTATGCTATAGCCACCGCAGTGCCAGATTCAAGCCGCGCATGCGACCTACACCACAGCTCACGGCAATGCCAGATCCTTAGCCCACTGAGTGAGGCCAGGGATTGGCTTCATGGTTCCTAGTCAGATTCATTTCTGCTGCACCACAATGGGAACTCCTCTAATCTTATTTCTAAGTAGTGATTTTTAATCAGCTTTGTTATAAACTTATGAAAAGGAAGATATCTTTTTAAAAATAACTTAATGAGTTTCAATATTTCTTTAAATTAGGTGCTCATGAGAAGCAGGAGATAAAGAAGAAGAAAACGGAAAAGGGGACACCTAGCGTGCATCCCCCAGCCACTCCTGCCCCCAAGCCTTCTGCAGACCAGATCCGACAGAGTGTCCGACATTCCCTCAAAGACATTCTTATGAAAAGGTAAGATGCATTGTTATTATACAAGATTGAACAATATCTGCTTGTTGTATTTGAAAAATAATTGAATTATTCTAATTTTAAGACTTACAGAATCAAATTTGAAGGTACCAGAGGAAAAGGCAGCAAAAGTTGCCACAAAAATTGAAAAAGAGCTTTTCTCTTTTTTCCGGGACACAGATGCTAAGTATAAGAACAAATACAGAAGTTTGATGTTCAATCTAAAAGATCCTAAAAACAATGTAAGTATGTTCTGTTCATGTCTGGATATTAATGCTTCCACCTTTCTTGAATGCAGAGGGGTTTATAGTTGTAATGCAATAGATCTATAATTTATTTCTTAAAGTGAGACCATGTAATTTTAGTAAAATATTTTGCTACTAAACAGTAGTGACTAGTGTTATACACTGTCTATTAAAATATAGTATACTAAATCTGTCTTAACCTGAGTTATATAAATTTTCTTTCCTTTATATCCCTTCTCTATTTAATCTAGTTCATTAAAAAAGTCATTCATATATATACTTCAAAAAATGTATTGAGCCAGAATTTGTAACACAATGTAATGAATACTTCTGATATACATCTGAAAATAGCTACACTGCTTAAGAAAATAATTTACATTATGATAAAAAAAAAATCTTTCAAAATATTTTTGTTAATTTAAATAAGACTTTAGTTCTGAATATCTTTCAGAAATGTAGTAAACTTTGACTCTAATCTTTTCCTGGGATTTCTTGTTTGGGATTTAGAGGAAATCTAAAAGCTATGGGAAAAAATAAAAAAATAAAAAATAAAATAAAAGCTGTGGGTGTGGATGCAAACTCCTTGCATATTTGCTTAAGTTTTACAAGGTTTTCATATAAGTGACATCAGTTAGTCAATTGTGTAATGGGACTTTCTGTACTATTGTTGGGAGGTATTTTCTTTTTTTTCATTTTTATTTTTACTTACTGTTTTATTATGAAGTAATATGTAATGCAAAGTAGTTTCCTCCTCCCTCTTTTCCTTCTGGGAGGTACTGAAGCACGCCAATAGCTACTTAAGAAAAATCTAAATTGTACAGTCTGCCATTATGATCCAGGGGATCAGATACTTTTTGAATTATGTAATCTGGAAGTTTCATTTAAGTAAATACTTATTTCCTTTAGGTTTTTTTCTTGCAGTTGGTTCTTTGCCCCAGAGTCCACTTCAAGCCTATTAGGATTTAAATATATGAAATCTTTAAAATATGAAAGATTCAGCATTCAGTAAAGTTCTTTGGCACACCACCTTTTATGCAGCCATGAGAATGGCTGTTATGACAGTGTCCTTGGAAGGTGTGATACAACTTTTGGATAGGGGTTGTAATGACTTTATCATACATGCTTCTCCATTATGTGTTGATTTTTATATACAATGTGTATTTTGTAGCCTTAGGTGGTAAGTTCCTAGAAAACGAGGCTGTCATTTAATCTTTGCAGTAGGTAATACGTAAATCATTAAACATTTGTAAGTCATGTTTCAAAATTGCGTCCTATTTATTACAAGTTTCTGTACAGCAGCCCCTTTTTCATTTTAAAATGTTTTTCTCTTCTTTTAAATAATTCCAGATATTGTTTAAAAAAGTGTTGAGAGGAGAAGTAACTCCTGATCATCTTATAAGAATGAGTCCAGAAGAACTAGCTTCTAAAGAGTTAGCTGCTTGGAGACGAAGAGAAAACAGACATGTAAGATTATCTGTGAACATATGTTTGTCTATATCAAAACTATTTTTCAGCCATAGTGAAAGAGTCTATACACAGAGGTAATTCAATACAGAATGTGCAGAAACAGACGTTGTGTTCTGTGATTCTTGTTACTGATCTTCTAGTAGCCTGTTCTTAAATTCTTTCTTTTGTTTTTTTTTTGATCTCTTATGCTGTTTTCTCATTTCCTCCAATTATCAGCTTACATAATTACCATGTTTTGTCACTCAGAAGGATGGGAAAATAGATGTATCTTTTCATTAGTCACATATACATGTATCAAAAGCACAATTTGAAAGTATTATGAATATCGGTAATTTGTGAAGCCAGATTAAGTCAGAATGAAAATTTCATAGGTTTGTAATCCCTTATTATTCAGTTTCAAATGCCATAAGCTTTGAAAGATAACTTTTTTTTTTGTTTTCTCGTATAGCATTTATTGATAAACTGTGACCCTGGAGTGTCAGGTGTGAATGTTCATATTCACAGAAATACTTTGTGTTTAGTAAAGAAGTGCTATCCCAGACCTAACTGGTGTGTTACATAACCTCTGTAGTATGTGTACTGTACTGCATTTTTAAAGCTAAACAATTCTGAAAGTCACCAGTGCTAGTTTTAGTTTGGGATTTGTGAACTTGAAATACCTTTGAAGGTGATGTGAATATATGACTTAGAGTTATTGTGACAGTGAGATAGCCACATTATCCACTATTTTTATTACAGTGGCCTTAGGGTATTAGCCCTTTATTATAGAAAATACTAGTTCTTTATAAGTTCATATTAATTCTTCATGATTTATCTGATTCTTTTCTCCATAATACTTTCTTGCATATTAAACATTAAACCTCCATGTTGATCTTCTACCAAATCCAGTTCGAAGTGCAGGAGGCCTTAATTTGATATATTACACTCATTCATATATTTCTTCACTTTTGCGCTGTGTAATTTCTCCTCTTCTTTCATTTTGGAAATAGTATCACATCTCTTTTTCCATCTATATCCCAGATATGCACACGCCTCTCTTCTGCTTTGAAATTGTGGCTGCAAGTATCATCTGCATGAGAGACCAGCTTGTTCTTTTTGGGGTTGTGTGTCTGATTTCTCTCTGTAAAGAAAGCTATGCAGCTACCAATGGCAAGATAAATGGCTGGACCCATCTTTACCATACTTAACCCATTCCACTCTCAGCTACCTTGTACTAGTTCTTTCTGCTCTTGCTTATTTATCGTGCTTTATTGCAGAGCTTATTCAACTGTGACTTATCGGTGTCACAAAATATGCTCAGTCAGTAGACTGCTGATAGGGGAGTAGACTTCTGTTGTAGGGGATGTTAGAATATTAAGTTAGGAAACTAAGAGGAAGTTGGTTCTCATTTCTCTGTGGCAGCTGCTAAAATACTGGATCCGAAAGCAGACTTTAAATATAAATATCATGTTTCATCACCTTGCAAATTACATTGTACTTCAGTTGCCTCCAGTTACTATACACATAAACTTCTCCAGGCTGAGATATGAACTCTAATCTTTGAAACCCCAGCACTTAAAACATTCTCTGACATTTGTAAGTACTCAGTAAAGGTTTGTTGTTTGAGAAACCACCTAAAGATTAAAAATCATACGTGATTTTAATTGTGAAGTATTTCTTTCTTTAAAATATTTCCTGATAGACCATAGAGATGATTGAGAAAGAGCAGAGAGAAGTAGAAAGACGACCAATCACAAAAATAACTCATAAAGGTGAGATAGAAATTGAGAGTGATGCTCCAATGAAAGAACAGGAAGCAGGCATGGAGATTCAGGTAAGTTATGATAATAAAAGTAGTATGTTTTATAAGTGCTGAAAACATGAAGATTCAGAAAAGAGTATTTTCCTAAGGCTCTTAAAAGTAGAAAGAATTTTTTAAATTATATATTTAGTAAAGTAGTCTATTTTATAGGTTTAATGATTTTTTTGAGTGTTTAAAGTATTGTTTCTGTTTGTAGTGTTGCAGACCATCTGCATCACAGGCACCAGTTAAACACTTGTCAAGATATAGATTCCTAGGGTCTCTGTGACCTAGCAAGTTTCTTAGTTGGACTTGAAATCTATAGGTGCTTCTCAGGCAAACTATAGTTTGAGAGGTGGTGTAGCTTTTCTTATTTTCAAATATCAATGAGAAAATAGTATGAAGTCTTGTTAGAGGTCTTAAAGCATGAGGAATGTTTGCGTTTGCTCTATTTTAACTCAATTAATATCTAGCATTTATTTTTTAAAGAAATATGAATGGAGCATATGAATGGAACAGTTTCATTCTGGAAAAAATTAGTATGAAATACAAGTTGATTTAAATAATTGTCCACATTTTTTCTGCTAAAACTAATTTTTGCTCCCACTTTTGTTAGGAACCTACAGCTAATAGATCAATGGAGAAGACAGAAGGATCTGAAAAACCAAAAGAAGAGATTGATTCCATGTCTAAAGATACCACTAGTCAACACAGACAACATCTTTTTGATCTTAACTGCAAAATTTGCATAGGTAATTGGAAATACTTCTCCCTAAAATATTGTTTTCATTTGAGAAGAGAGGAATACGTGTAATTTAAATAGGCTTTTGTTTTCCCAGTATTGGTGGTGAGCCAGATTGTGACTTAGTAGTGGTAGTGACATCAATTTAGTAAGTAGTTACTAGAATTTTAGAAACAAACAAAAACAGAGAATAGAAAATATCATGGTGAATTGCACTGATGAATATAAGTATGATTTTGGGAGACTTTAGATCCAATTATTTATGTATTAAAAAAACTCACACATGCATACACACATACCTACTATATACTTACACATGCACACATACACATGTGTGGGTATGTGGAGTGTGTGTGTATGTTAAGTAATGGATCATGATGTAAAATATTACTTTACAGATTATGACCAAAAATCCTGAAAACCAGAGTTCTCTTGTGACTCAGCGGGTTAAGGACAACAGTGTTGTCACTGTAACTACTCCAGTTGTTGCTGTGGTGTGGGGTCGTTCCCTGGCCGGGGAACTTCCACATGCTGCGGGTGCAGCCAAAAAAAATGCTGAAAAGCTACCTTGGTAGGCCATATTAAAGATTTTGTTTTTTTTCATCTAAGAGCAGTGGATAGTGACTGAAGGATTTTTAGCAGGGGGATGACATGATCTGACTGGGATTTTATGAAGGTTTCTCTGACTTTGAGACGAGATTACAGTGAAAGAAACCAGGAGAGAGACACACACACACAGAGAGAGAGAGAGAGAGAGAGAGAGAGAGAGAGAGAGAGAGAGAGAGAGAGAGAGAGAGAGAGAGGGAGAGACTCTAGGTAGGAGGCCTTTACACTAGCCGCAGAGGGAGATGAAGAGATTTATGATTAAGGTGATAGCATTGGAGGTGGAAATAAGTAGAGGCTGAGATGCTCAAGTTAGGTAATATTGACAGATGTTGCAGGGTGACTGGATTTAGGGCATAAGAAGTACAG
Source organism: Catagonus wagneri (assembly GCA_004024745.2). Classification (NCBI taxonomy): domain Eukaryota; kingdom Metazoa; phylum Chordata; class Mammalia; order Artiodactyla; family Tayassuidae; genus Catagonus; species Catagonus wagneri. Next base: position 36,463,475 of record PVHT020000077.1, read on the forward strand.
TTGTGTTGAGAAAGTTTTAAATTTATATTCAGTTTATTGGTAAAGATGGAGGATCAAGAGCTTTTTTTTTTTTACTGTAGAAATGTAGAGTTCCTCTGTGGCACAACGGGATAGGTGGTGTCTGAGAAACACTGGAATGCAACAGATTCTATCCTCAGCCTGGCACAGTAGGTTAAGGATCTGGCGTTGCTGCAGCTGCAGCTTAGATTACAGTATGCGTATGTCATGAACTGCTGCTAAATGGAACACAAAGTAGTATACAGATTTGTTTTACTTAGTTCTTCAGGGTACCTCTCAAGACTGTTGGAATTTGGTGTAGTTTAGTTTAGAAAATGTTTGCTAGGGAATCAGGAAAGCTGTTTTAGGTTCTAGTCATAATGTTTCCTTTTCAAAGCTTGTCTGAGTTGTTTAACGTTCTCTTTTCTAATTTTTCCCATCATAAAAGGAGGTGTTCTGTAACTCAGTGTGAGAAATGAGTTACCCCAAGAAGTGTCTAGTTATGCAACAATTCAGTCAGGGAAACTGAATAACTTTAGAAGTGAAAGTGGATGAAATTAATAGAAATTTCAGTTTACGGAAATGGTATTTTGGTGTCTCTGGCTTTAGGTCGAATGGCACCACCTGTAGATGATCTTTCTCCAAAAAAAGTGAAGGTTGTTGTTGGAGTATCTCGTAAACATTCAGACAATGAAGCAGAAAGTATAGCAGATGCATTGTCATCAACCTCAAATATTTTGTCCTCTGAATTCTTTGAAGAGGAGAAACAAGAGTCTCCGAAGTCCACATTTTCTCCTGCTCCACGGTAATTGTCTCTTAGTTATAATTTCTATAATAATCTTTATAGACCTTTGCCAGATTATACTTAGAGGTCTTCAAAAACAGAAAGTGACACATTTCATAAGAAAGGAACCTTTCTGTGGTTGTCTTTGGTGCCGTGTGTCGAGGATCTGATGTTGTCACTGCGGTGGCTCGGTTTGCTGCTTATAGTGCAGGTTTGATTCCTGGCCTAGGAACTTCTAAGACCTGCAGCAAGAGTGCCCCCCCACCACCACCCCCAAAATAGAAAGGAACCTTCTTTCCAGAAAGTAACTGTACCTTCCCATAATCTAAACTAATGGAGACTTTGTGCAGGCTTGACTTTAAAACTCTCTTTAATTACATTAGTCCCAGGAGGCAAGAGATAAGTCATTAAAGAAAAATAGCTTGCATTTCTCTGGATCTTAGCCTAAATAAGCTGGCCAAGAAGGATGACTTTGTAAATGACTGTGTAAATATGAGTGTATTTTATAAAGTCAAAAGATAAACTCTTTTAATCATAGCTTTTACATATTTTGGTCTTTCTGACATGCTAAAATGGAAATAATGGATGACTAAGTAGAAAATGTATTTATTCATGAACACTATCTTTAGGCTGAAAACTTCTTCATGTCATTTTTTAGTCCAGAGATGCCTGGAACTGTTGAAGTTGAGTCTACCTTCCTGGCTCGATTGAACTTCATCTGGAAAGGTTTTATCAACATGCCATCTGTAGCAAAATTTGTTACCAAAGCTTACCCAGTGTCTGGTTCCCCCGAGTACTTGACAGAGGTACTGTGAACTTTTCTGCTCTTCCGTGCATATGAAGGCAACAGGCAAAGAAATAACAAAAATATTTATTGACAGTAATCCTTAAACCAGTTATTGGAATTATGAGTTCATGAACAGTTTTAGAACTATAGAAAACTGTGTTCTGACAGTTTTAAATCTACATATCCTATATACTCTTTACAAAAAGTACTTTGTCAGAGAATTAAAAATTAACGTCTGCATGGATATCTGTCTTCCTTCCTTCCTTCCTCCTTGTCTTCCTCCCTTTCTTTCTTCCATTCTTTCTTTCTTCCTTCCTTTCATTCATCTTTTTGCCTTATCTAGGGCCGCACCTGTGCAGCATATGGAGGTTCCCAGGCTAGGGGTCCAGTCAGAGCTGTAGCCGCCTGCCTTCGCCACAGCCACAGAAACTCAGGATCTGAGCCGCGTCTGCAACCTACACCACAGCTCATGGCAATGCCAAATCCTTAACCCACTGAGTGAAGCTAAGGGTCGAACCCACAACCTCATGGTTCCTAGTCGGATTCGTTAACCACCGAGCCACGACAGGAACTCCAAAAGTTTTTTAAAAAATGTTTTTCAGTGTTTTGTAAAACGTAAACCATATATATGCCTGTTCTTTTTAAGACTAACATAAACTTTAGCTCTCTTTGTATTAGGATGAAATTAGTTTAACTCACTGTAGTGCTGCTTATCTAATATCAATCAGCTTATTTGTCTAGGAGTTGTGTTTTTTGTTAATCAACAATTTATTATTTTTACATATAGTTTGCTTGGCAAGTAATATTTTAGAAACATTGATTTTATAAAAAAAAATCAGTGGACTCATGATGCTTTTCTTTTTGAACAAATCTGTTTAGAAATTTAGTTTTTGATCAGTACATGGTAAAGATAACTTCTTTTAAATGGAGAATTAAGTCCTGAACTATAGGACCCTTTCGATTTTAAACAAAACTATTACTCTTTTCTGAGCCAGTTTCTATGTGGTTGCTTTCTAGAACTCCATCTCTGCCTTTTACTTACTTTTAGTTTGATTTGGACTAAAATTTCATAAAATATTTGAAGGAATTATTTAAATATACTTGGTTGAATTTATACCAGTTAATTATACTTTTTATGGTTTTTGTCTTCATAAAAAATAGAAATATACTGATTAAAGTTTCAGATATTCTTAATTGCACAACTCTTAATTGATTTTATATATAGGCGTCTGTTTTCAGAATGATTTCACCTTAAAAATGAACGTTGCATTATTAGAGTACTATTCTTTGTGCAAAAATATACTTATTAATTAAACTTGATATCCTCTGAAATCCAGCTGTGAGTGATTAAGGCATACCCCAGCTCACTACCACCCAAAAAAAGGAGGAGGAGGTGGAAGGGGAAATACAATGTCCCCTAATATTCTCCAGTCTTTTGTACTCTTCCTGGATTCTCAGAGTGGTATATTGGCACTGCTTCCTTTTCTTGTGCCTGTGTTTCCCGATGAGAACTGACATGACCTCAGATTCTTTCTTAACTGTATTTTGGGCATCCACCTCCATCGCTTGGAGTTGACATTTGACGTAAAGCCTGCCTTCTATCCCTATACTTTCTTATGTTCTCTGATGCATTTTATTATCTCATTTACTTATTCTTTTATTACTATTTCAAATTAGTCTTAGAGCTAAATTTGTATGAGATATAAGATATTATAATAAAGGTAATCAGTATACATTGATCGCCTTCCTTTTTTTACCACAGGATCTACCAGATAGTATTCAAGTAGGTGGTAGGATATCACCTCAGACAGTCTGGGATTATGTGGAGAAAATTAAAGCTTCAGGAACCAAGGTGAGGAGAACTTTTTTCACCATTCAAGCATGACAAAATAATTGAGAAGAAAAGTGCTGAGCATTCTTATGCAAGGTGCCATGGGAAGGGAGCAAGTACAGGTTCTAAACGCATATAATATGCCTGACAAAGCTGAACTGCAGCCGTTTGCTAAGGTTCTAAGCCCAGCATTTCTTCTGTGAGTTTTTGTGGGTTTTTTTCCCCCCTTTTGGTATGCGCTCTCAGTGATTTCTTCATTGTTTTGGAAGAAATGTTTTAGAGTAAGTATTGAGATTCATCCCAGGATTTTGCTGTGCTTTGATTATGGGCATATGTTTTAGTTGGGGCATAGGCTATAAGGTGTTGGGACAAGGAGGCCTTTAAATATAACTGGCCCAGAGAGTATGGTTTTTTGTTTTCCTGTTACATTAGATAGGTTCAGGGTAGTCACGTGGCTCTGTTCTACGACATGATTCAGCGATTAGGTGCCCCTGTCTTTGCTGTTTCCAAGGCTCTTGACCATATCAGTCAAGCAGAGTCAAAGCTGATTTATCAGTACCAAGGGGAGAAAAGAGTGCCTGAGCAGTTGTTTTAAAAGCAAGACCTAGAACTCACAGTTCTCATTTTACTTCCTCTAACTTCCATTGGCAGGATCCTCCTCACAAGCTTAGGTGGCTCCCAGGGAGACTGGAAAGTGTGATCTCTATTGAATGGCCATGTACCTAATTAAAAGTTAAGGGCTCCTCTTGTAGTTGGAGGGAAGGAGGAGGATAGATCCTGGGAGATAATTAATAGCCTCTGTAGGAAGAATATTTCTCTTTTTCTTTTCTCTCTGTATATCTTCTGTCGTTTCTTTAACTCATAGAACACTATGACACAGGAATATTTAATCATTAGAGGAAATTTTAATAAGTGAACATTAATTTTTTTTATTTCTTAAGATCAGAAGTCTCTAGTAAGATTAGCAGTAATCCCAAATGGAGGATCTTCAGCTAAAAATAGTATTTTTTCCATTATAGGTTTTAGAATTTAAATTGATAGTGTTGGAATACAAATAAAACTCTGATGCACTATAGGAAAGTTACTCCATTTACTTGTTTTCACTTCTCTTGACAGCAGAAGTCATAGGAAAGTGTTGGGACGTATTACTCTTGGACATTTTGGGATTCACTGTCGATCTGCCCATGTATTACTGCCCAATACTGTATGGTGTGCTCCATCTTGAACTGACTGAGACACTGAGATAGTTGTTACCTCCAAAGGAGGACCTTCTGGATGAAAGACCTCTTATAGGAGGCAGAACTGTAGTTGAGCTCATTCACCTGTTTTCTCTAGGGTCTTGCATCAGTTTAGGCTTTGCAGTAGATCTTACTCTGCCCCTTTTGATTGTATACCTTCATGAAAGAGCGTCTGTTTTTCACACTACCAAATTAGTACCGACTTGGAACTATCTTTTCTATCTGAAACAAAGCTAAGAACCCAGAGGCAGGCAGATGAAGTTCCCGAGTAAGCCAGATGATTTCACAGGATTTATTGTCTATGTATAGTTGAGGTCTTTTCATCCAGCTTCCTTTCTTCCTAAAGTTAGACCCTGTAAATTGGATTATTGGTGGACTTAGATGTGTCTGTGGACATGGTAGGGAGCTGGTGATAGCTGCTATTAATTTGCATTGTGCTGAGAATACAGGCAGCCCACTGTAGAAGTTATAACATTGGAAGTAAGGATATATAGTATAGACATCAAGAGACTTGGCTTTAAGTATCTTCTCTGCCACTGACAATTTGTCACCCTGAACAAATTAATTACCTTGGCGACTCAGTTTCTTATGGGACACTTTCGATGAAACAAACCCACCAATGAATCATCAAAGATCTTTTCCTGAGAATTATTCCTTTTTAGTATTCACATCTGCATTTAAGTTGGTAAACCGTGTTATTTGGTAACTGTCATAAAATTCAGTAGAGTAGTACTAATTGAAAAATGGTTTTTAAACCCAAGCTATTGTTTAGGTTATTATTTTAAAAACCCTTTGTTATTTTCTTGGATAGGAAATTTGTGTGGTTCGCTTCACACCTGTGACTGAAGAAGATCAAATTTCATATACTTTGCTATTTGCATACTTCAGTAGCAGAAAGCGCTATGGAGTGGCCGCTAACAACATGAAGCAGGTTAAAGATATGTACCTAATCCCTCTGGGTGCCACGGACAAAATCCCACACCCTCTTGTGCCCTTTGATGGACCTGGTAGGTATATGTTTAATAGTAGAATATGAATGAAATGAAGTGAGAGTCAGGCCCTGGTCTCCTTCTCGGGACTCAGTCTTCTAGATCTGCCCTAATGGGGACAGGCAACTGTTTAAGAGGCTATCATAAGCTAGAAGCAAATTAGCACTCTTTATTGCAGTGATTGAAAATGACTGATAGGTGATGTTTTTGATTTTACACAGGGCTTGAACTGCATAGACCTAATCTCTTATTGGGCTTAATTATTCGTCAGAAACTGAAGCGGCAGCATAGTGCCACTGCTAGTACTAGTCACACAGCTGAGACACCAGAAAGTGTACCTGTAACATTGCCACCTGACAAGAAAAGTAAGATAGAAGTTTCTGCAGAGGAAGCGCCAGAAGAAGAAAATGACTTTTTTAATTCTTTTACAACTGTATTACACAAGCAGAGAAATAAGCCTCAGCAGGCTCTTCAGGAAGACCTGCCAACAGTAATTGAACCTTTAGTGGAAGTCACCAAACAGGAGCCACCAAAACCTTTAAGATTCCTTCCTGGGGTCTTGATTGGCTGGGAAAATCAACCTTCTACGCTAGAATTGGCCAATAAACCTCTTCCTGTGGATGACATACTTCAGAGCCTTTTGGGCACTACTGGTCAAGTATATGAACAGACTCAGTCAGGGCTGGAACAAAACACTCTTAAAGAAATTCCATTTCTAAATGAGCAAGCCAACCCCAAAGTAGAGAAAATAGATACAGCGGAAGCAGCTGATGATGAAGCTGAGGAAGTGAAGGTTAAAGGAGAGAATCTTTCAGAATCAGCAGGTGATTCAGTAGGAGGAGGAGAAGAAGCACCAGGAATGGGAGCATCTTCCACTTCTCCTGGACCTTTGACAGGTCTTAGTCTCAGAGGTAAACCTCCAGATGTTTCTACAGAAGCTTTCTTAACAAATTTATCAATTCAGTCAAAACAAGAGGAGACTGTGGAGAGTAAAGAGAGAGTATTAAAAAGACAGCTGCCACAAGATCAAGAGACTAATTTGCAAGATAATCGGACTTCAAATACTAGTTCTCCCTGCAGGTCTGTTGTAGGAAAAGGAAACATAGATGGCAGTGCGAGTTGCAGTGAAAGCCTTGTTGCTCATACGACCAGGTCCCCCCAGTTTATCAACCTGAAAAGGGATCCCAGACAGGCAGCAGGACGAAGTCAGCAGGCTCCTCCTGCAGAGAGCACGGATGGAGAGAGCTGCCAGAATGGAGAGAAACACCCTCTGCCTGGCCCACCGCATCAGGAGCACTTAACAGAACAAAGTAGTGTCGAGGAAAAGTTGCCTTCTGTAGAGAAAAACTCATGTGTTCAGCAGAATGATGATTCAGGGGTTGTACAAAACTCACCATCAGTAGAAAACATACACACTTCTCAAACGGAGCAGGCAAAACCTTTACAAGAGGATACTATAATGCAGAATATTGAAACTGTGCACCCATTTCGAAGAGGATCAGCAGCAGCATCTCATTTTGAGGTTGGAAACACGTGTCAATCCGAATTTCCTTCTAAAAGCATCAACTTCACTTCCAGAAGCACCAGCCCCAGAACAAATGCAAACTTTTCACCCATCAGGCCACAGCAGCCCAATCTCCAGCATCTCAAGTCTAGCCCGCCTGGATTTCCTTTTCCAGGACCTCCTAATTTCCCCCCACAAAGCATGTTTGGATTTCCACCACATTTGCCACCCCCCTTGCTTCCCCCTCCAGGCTTTGGCTTTGCTCAAAATCCCATGGTCCCCTGGCCACCTGTTGTTCATCTGGCAGGCCAGCCGCAACGTATGATGGGTCCCCTTTCACAAGCATCAAGGTATATAGGCCCCCAAAATTTTTACCAGGTTAAAGACATTCGGAGACCAGAAAGGCGCCATAGTGACCCTTGGGGCAGGCAAGACCAACCGCAACTGGATAGAGCCTTTAACAGGGGTAAAGGGGATCGTCAGAGGTTTTATAGTGATTCACACCACCTGAAAAGAGAGCGCCATGAGAAGGAATGGGAGCCAGAGTCTGAAAGGCATAGGCGCAGGGACAGAGCCCAGGACAAGGACAGAGACAGGAAAAGCAGGGACGAGGGGCACAAAGGTAAGGAGAGGGCCCGGCTCTCACATGGGGATCGAGGAGCAGATGGAAGGGCCAGCAGAGATGGCAGGAGTGTAGACAGGAAGTCAGACAAACCTAAGAGTGAAGACCAGGAGAGGGACAAAGAGCGGGAGAAGAGTAAGCATAGAGAAGGAGAGAAGGACAGAGACAGGCACCACAAAGACAGGGACCATGCCGACAGAGCCAAGAGCAAAAGGTAGGGCTGGCCGGCTGCTGCAGGGGCGCGCTCAAGTAACTGGCAAGTGCTGTATCTTTAAAGCCTTGTGATTGCCTGCTAGGACCGTGCCATCTCTTCCATCTTTAACATTGGTGGTTTGCAGAACCGTAAATTCTGTGTGTTGGTGCAGATGCTCTGTGCCAGTGCTCGTTCCCCCGCTCCGTACCAACTCCCCTAGTTATAGGATTTGAATATTTTTACAAGTTTTACATCGCTGTATATTCAAAGATTCGTTTTATTAATATGCAATAAAGGCTTAGAAATTTTAGTTTTATTCCTTAATTGGTAAGTATGGTTAACTATGGAATATATTTACCGCCTCTAGTGAATGTCCTTTATATAATGACTAATTTGAGAGTAACGTGTACTCTGTAAGTTTGTTTTAAATTGCACTGTTTTTAAAGAAACTGTAGAGGAACAACAAAAAGCCAAGCATCTTCGTAATCGGATTATATTAATCATTTAGCTGAGCAGTTTTTGACCAAGAATCAGAAGCCCAAGGAGTACATTTATTGCTTTAATCTGCACTCATTGAAGGCGTTTATTACCGTTACTACAGCTTTGTGGTAGTCCATTATTTTCCTGTTCATTTTTGGCTCTTCAGAAACTTGAATACTTAAGCTTGTACATGATCTTGTGTTTTGCTATCCTTTTTACTGTAAAATGTAAATATTTTAAGGGATATTTTGATTCTAAATATGATAAAAGAATTTCTCACCTATTTTGTGTGTGTGGTTTGAAATTCAGTAGTAAAAATTTCTGGAATTTTTTCCCACTGATCTGGTGGTAGAATTCAAGGATGTAGAACCCACAGATTCAGAGGGTCAGCTGTGTATATGTCAGTAAATCTTTCACTGGTCTGTCTGGTCGTGGGGTTGATCAGACACCAGATTTCTTTTCTAAAATACAGGAAGAGTGGTTTAACCAACTAAAGAAAGCCTTTAAGTCAGTTTTTTATTACCTCTTGGTCAACAGTTTCTTAAGCATATGGTTCTGAAATTTGCTTTAAAATTCTGTCTTATCTCACAGAATCATGAAAGATCCTCCTCTGTTAGTGATGGCCATCTGGGATTACAGGGCTACTGATGTTAGAATCAGGTCTCTTAACCCTTGGGACTGAAATAATATGGGAGTAGGTATGGGTGTATTGAGTATTTTGAGGTTTTTAATTTATGAAGAAAAAAAGGGAAAATGAGAAAAGTTAAATGAGTAGTAGCAGCTCCAAAGCCATTCTCAGTCCTTAAGTCTCACCTCCCAGCCATCCTTATACAAACTAGTGGAGTTATATGAAGTTCACCTTTGAGTTTCTCCTGTTTTAAGGAAAGCTTACTCTTTAAAAACAGTTTGATGCATTAAAAAATTTAGAACCACCTTAAGACAGTTTACACACATTTCTGTTGAGTAAAATGTACCAGGGTGTCTCGGTACCTATGAAGTCCACCCCCCGTCATCTTGTGTCTGTAGGAAAGCTTCAATGAGCCCTCTGCATGTCAGACCTCATGTTTAGCACTGTGTGTGTGTATGTGTGTTGAGCACTTTTCACAAACCTCAGCTGGCCAGGAAGGTGAAGACTTCCCCTAGAGCTGAGGAAACTGGTTCTGAGAAAAGGTGGACAACTCACCCAAGGTTTGACAGCTGTTGTCAGAGCTGGAATCCTCGCTCATCTCTACTTTTCTCCAAAGTCTGAATGTGTGGCAGTTGTGCTCTGAGAATGGAGACTGGAAGAGGGACGCACACCTTTCACAGCCTGTTTTCTCACCCTCCCATTGACCTCCCTGAAACGATCCTGGGCCTCTTGTTCCTCAGAGTGAGCAAGAAGACAAGGACCAAAAACCTGTGGCTTTCTTAAATTTCCATGGATTGAAATCTGATGGTCCCAGTGGTTGAGATCAAGGTATCATAGGGTGTGGTCCTTTTCTGGAAGCTTTAGGGAGAACCCATTTCCTTGCATTTCCATCTTCTGGAGGCTGCCCACCTTCCTTGCCTCATGGTCCCTTCCTGCATCTTCAAAGTCACCGATGTGGGGCTGAGTCTTTCTGCCATCTCCAGCTCTCCCTTCAGATTTCCTCTTCCACTTTGAAGGACCGTGTGAGCACCCAGCCAGGCAATCCAGGGTAATCTTATTTCAAGGTCCATTGAGTAGCAACCTAAATTCCATCTGTGACCTTAATTCCCCTTTGCCACGAAACCTAGCATATTGACAGGGTCCAGGGATTGTGCTCTAGGAAACTTGGAGGCCCATGGTTCTCTTTACTATAGCTCCTAACTTGCTAATTGTAGTTAAACTGCGGTAAGCCAAATTTTAGTTTAAAATCTTTTGGAGTTGTAAAACACCTAAGGCCATAGTAAAAGTTTGAAAGAAAAATAATGCCAACAATAGAGCAGGAAATGAAGTGACGAGCCACTTGATATTATTAATGTAGTGTTTATGTATGTGTGATAACATAAAACTACTTGTGGAGTTCCCATTGTGGTGCAGCAGAAACGAATCCAACTAGGAACCGTGAGGTTGTGTGTTCAATCCCTGGCCTCGCTCAGTGGATTAAGAATCTGGCGTTGCCATGAGCTGTGGTTAAGGTCGCAGATGCGACTCAGATCCTGCGTTGCTGTGTCTGTGGTGTAGACCGGCAGCTGCAGCTCCAATCTGACCCTTAGCCTGGGACCCTCCATATGCCACAAGCATGGCCCTGAAAAGCAAAAAAAAAAAAGAAAAAATTAAACTGGTAAATTTATATTCAGCCATGCTCAGTTTTTAGTAGTTGCTGTGTGTAAATTAAGTGCATTGTGAGAGCTTGCTAATGAACCAGATCTTATTAAAGTGAATAGTTGTTTTTCTGTTTTTTAGATTTTATTTTTTTGCCTGCATTTGTGGAATATAGATGTTCCCGGGCCGAGGATGGGACCCTTGCCACAGCTGTGAGCACCATATCTGTAACCTGATGAGCCACCAGGGAACTCCTCAAATAGTTTAATTTTAACATTTGGACAGTTGCATCTCCTTAAATCTCTTCAAAACAAGGGTCGGGTTAACACTAACACAAAGGGCGATAAAAACAATACACACTTGACTTTTGTCTCCCAAAGCAATTCACAAATAAAATTGATTACTGCTTTTATAAAGTCCAAACACCCTGATTTTTTTATTCCTGTTTCAGAAAATGGATAATTCTGAATAGAGTAGAAGGGTAATGAGTTGGTGAGTTGAAACACAAATATTAGATTAATAGCTACAAATGTCTTTAAAAAATGAGTTCACTGTTTTATAGGTAAATATTGCTGTCCTCTGGCTTGGGTATTTCAACTTACTTTATTGTTTTGGGATTTTTGTTTGGCTCTGTGGGTGGCATGAGGAAATTCCAGGGCCAGAGATCCAACCTGCTCCACAGCTCAGGCCCAAGCCACAGCAGTGATAATGCTGATTTCTTAACCCACTGCATCAAGGGAATTTCTTAAATATACTTAAAAAAATATATTCTTGGAGTTCCTGTTGTGGTACAGCCCACAGTTCCTGTTGTGTTGCAGCTGCATCTCAGAATCCAACCCTGGCCTGGAAACTTCCGTATGCCATGCGTGCGGCTAAAGAAAAGAAAGTTGACATGTTTACAGTCAACACTTTGTTTCAGAAGCATCATGACATTTATAGTAAAATTATCTGAAAGGTCTTTGTCAGTTATTTTTATTTCATGCTAGAAAAGCTTATCACGTAGGAAATCTTCAACACCATCATCACTAAGATAGTAAAAACAAATGTGTTTATAGTTGTACAGCAATCATCACAACCCTATTTTACAGCATTTCCATCCCAAACCCCCAGTCCATCCCTCCCTGCCTCCAACCTCTCTCCTTTGGAAACTGTAAGTTTTTCAAAGTCTGTGAATCAGTATCTGTTCTGCTAAGCAGTTCACTGTATCCTTTTTTTAGATTCCATGGGTTTTAAAATACATCCAGATTTTAGATTTGCTTATATTATCACATATAAGTGATAGCATGATATTGATGTCTCACTGTCTAACTTCACTTGGCATGATAATTTCTAAGTCCATCTGTGTTGCCACAAATGCCCTTATTTCCTTTTACCACATCTTTATCCGCTCCTCTGTCGGTGGACGTATAGGTTGTTTCCATATCTTGGCTATTGTATATGGTGCAGCAATGAACATTGGAGTACATAATTCTTTTTGAGTCATGGTTTTCTCTGGGTAGATGCCCAGGAGTGGGATTGCCGGATCAAATGGTAATTCTATTTTTTATTTTTTGAGGACTCTCCATATAGTTTTCCACAGTGGTTGCACCAATTTACATTCCCACCAACAGTGCAATAGGGTTCCCTTCTCTCCACACCCTCTTCGGCATTTATTGTTTGCAGAATTTTTGATGATGGCCATTCTGGCTGGTTTAAGGTGTTACCTCCTAGTAGTTTTGATTTGCATTTCTCTAATAATTAGTGATGTTGAACATCTTTTCATGCGCTTTTTGGCCATCTGGAAATACTGGATTTTAAAGTGAAAAGAATATTTTGACAAAGTCATTTTGACTTGGAGGAGAATCTCTAGGTAGTGATTTTCAGATCTTAATTTGGTGCCTATTCTGCCTGTGTTGGCTAGGTCCTTGGAACTCTGTTGGTGAGCAGTACCCTTCACCTCCAGCCTCTTGGAGCTGGCAATATGTGGAGAAGGCAGGTGATCCCATCTGAATGCACAACTGCAGCTGTGAGAAGCAGCTATAAAGCAGCAATTCTAACACTCTCAACTATTAATCCTAAAGACCTTTGTTTTTATAGGTTGTATCTATCCTTGTTTGACTGTAACCCCATTACGTGTTAACACTTTCATGACACATAACTTGCAAGCTAAGTCAGTTAAGAGACTGGTTGTCTTCACGTTTGTGCATCTCCATTGTCTGACTTAGGACAGCTGAATTCTGTCTGCTTCTGCGCTTACTGTTTAGCAGTATATCATTTTGTACAAAATCTGGCTTCACATGGATTTGTTGGGAAAGGAAGTACTCTCTCTGTGGATCCCCTGAAAATATCTAGGGGCCCTTGGGGATCCTTGGCCTACACTTTGGGAAGTGCTGCTGTAAAAAAAGGTACACTATTTTGAGAACATGTGGCCAAAGGTGAAGGGTGTGTGGTTTAGGCAAAATTTCTTTAAAGCGTTTGCAACCTTCCTAGAACAACATTCTTGCCTTAATGCGTGAAATGTGTGTCTTTAAAAATCAGCTGTCAAAATACGGTTTTTAGAACAGTTATCTTTATAATCTCAGTAACTCCAAAGTTAAATAGTATAGACCAAAGCAATTTACGTCAAAGTTTTTCAGCATGTATCAGACGGAGTTGTCCTGTGTGGCTCCCGTCACAAAACAAAATCTTGGAATTGATGCATAGACATTCTCCAGTTCTACCCGACACTGTATTTTGTTCACTTTCTAGTGTTGATAAGGAATTATATATCCGGGGGTGCTTTGTGTCCCATCGAATGATGCCAAAGTTTTAGACTTTGGTTCTAGCGCCTCCCAAGACTGTAGCTTTCTGATTGCAATGCAGTGGTATAAATATAAAAGACAAAAGGTCTATGAAGTTCTCCAGTAATTAAAGATAAACTGCTTATCTGGTTTCTCTGTATAAATTGGAAGGTGCATAGGCAGGTTTTGCTTATAAGTGGCATTAGGGAGTTAGTTATGCATCAGATTTATGTGCAAAGTCTTCTCCCCATTTAATAATTACAGATTTTTCTTTTTAAACTTCACTTTCTCCTTACTACCAAGATTCTTTTCTCCACACAGTCCTATTCTACCTGTTAGAACTTTATATCAGTCAGTGTGGTCAGTTGCTTTCTTGGTGGCACAATTTTCATAAATGGCAACCCAGAAAGTGTAAAGTAACTACAACAGCGGTAACTACCTCCCAGTCTCAATGGCGGGGGTGAAAGTGCTATTCACAGTTATATCAATAGCTGATATTTGGGCAAAATGGACTTTCTCAAGTTATGCTTTAAATGGTACGGATATTATCAGGACATTAACTTTCAATGGCATTATTCAGAACCTGTTTTATGCTCAATTTTGAGACCTATAGACTTGAGTAGTTACATGTAAATGAAGCTTAATTTTAAAATTTGATCAGTTATATAAGTATATGGTTTAAATAGTAATTTTACGAGGTTCATAAACAAAACCCAAGTGTCTGTACTGCTTAACCACTTTCAATTCTTTTAGACATTTCTTAGGATATTTGCCTTTATATTTGCAAGAGCCATGCATGTGCTTTTTTATTTATTTATTTTTTAAGTTTAAAAAGCCTGTAGTGTCTTGATAACTTACTCTGGAAGATTAGGATTTAACTTTCACCAGTCAACTCTCCATTTCGTCATCTTCTGCCTTCCCACCCACATTCATTCAGTAATTTTTGATTTAAATCCATATTCAGATTTTACATTGTTGCAGTCATGTACCTTCATAGCTTATTTTCCTTTGTATGTATTACTAATTCATTCTCACCTAAATTTTATTTAAGAGCAGTTCACAGATGAATAAACACTAAATGAATTAATGGAGTAAAAACTCAGGACACAATTTGGATGTAGGAAAAATGACCAAAATCTTTTCTTCTGCTATATTTTATAACTTTATTTAAAAGGGCATGTTAGCATTTAGGCTCTTTAAGGTAATAAACAGTTGATTTCTAGTAAACAGTGTGCCAAAGAGGTAATTATCAATTACATTTGTATAACTATTTTATATATATATATATATAAATTGCTAGTTTTAGTTTAACCTAATCTTGTTCATCACCATCATAGACATTGTATCCTTCTGATTTAATTAACTCAATTTTTTTTGAATCCTGAAAAAATACATCTTTAATTTTGCCAACAAAACCTCTTTTAAAAATCTCTTGAGTAACAGTGTTTACATTTCGACCATATTCAAATCCTCCGAGGTAACTAATACCGTCATAGTTTAGTGCAACAAATTTTTTGTGTGGGTCAATATCCTCAGAAAGAATTAGACTGTCATCTAGGTAGGCCTTAATAAGGGTCTGATTTTGAATTATGATTAAATGGTGCCATTGATTACAACAGAATGTACCAGTGCTATATATCATAGGTACGTACGTGCTTTCTCCTAAGTTAACTGCTATTTTCAAGGTCTGATTATAGAGACCAATACCCAGAAAGTCATTTTCTTCATTTTGAGCTTTTCCTATCCATATAATTAAGCCTTCGGTTTCAGTGGAACTGAAATGTAAGGATACATTAGTGAACTGAAGATTTCTCATTCTGTAATCTGGATCAATGTATTTAATATAAGAATCACCCCTGAATTTTGCAGTTGAAAACGAAGTTCTGTTTTCGCAATACCTTCCCACCCAACCCAAAGCACACAGACAGCTGTAAGAAAACGCTTGGTCGGGTATACATAGGGATTGGTGGAGACAAAGATTATTCAAACAGTACGCATACTGGTCACACGTATCTCCAGCCCAGTGGGGCAAACATCTGCAAGAAAAAGTTGTGCCATTTACTATACATTCACCCCTACTTTGGCACACATTGTACCCACAGGCTGTCCCATCACAGTCACCTACATTTGAACCACCTTTTGCTCCTAATTCAGTTAACTGTAATTCTTGATTATTTATAATAACTTCTCGGATACAACCTTGAAAACCTACAGGTTCATTTGCTATTGCCATAGGATTTACCAGACTTAAGGATGACAATCCTCCGATGTAAAAGTCAGTACTTGTGTCCAGGAAGCTCATTTTAGAGTTAGCTTTTTCTGTTACATTTCTTCCATCCAGATCCAGGTAACCTTCTGCACCATCTCTTCCTGCTTTAATCACATGCCAAGTACTTCCATTAGTAGTTACTTTTTGGGTAGTTTCTAGAATGATAGTTCTTTCACCAAGGTTGTAGCGAAGTTGAACAGAACCATTTACTAAAGAGATACATAAAAAATCACCTGTGGAGGGATGGAAAACAGTTTAATTAGTAACAGTAAATGTTACTTGATTATAAACTCTTGCCCTTTGGGGAGAAAAAGATTACAAGTCTTCATCACAGTTATGTTAGAGAATTTTCAGAGTTCCCGTCATGGTGCAGCAGAAAAGAATCTGACTACAAACCATGAGGTTGCAGGTTCGATCCCGGCCTCGCTCAGTGGGTTAAAGATCTGTGACCTGTGGTGCAGGTTGCAGATATGGCTCAGATCCTGCGTTGCTGTGGCATGGGTTGGCAGCTGTAGCTCCAATTGAACCCCTAGCCTGGGAACCTCCATATGCCATAGGTGTGGACCTAAAAAGCAAAAATAATTTTGTTTCCATTTACAAATCAAAGTATATCTGTATATATGCATACACAAATCCTCTACTTCTTGTTCTGGAGTTGGCCACGTATGTTTTCCCACTGGAGGAGTGGATTGTGGTACCAAGTTAAAGTGAGGTTTTTCCTTAATGACTTACGGGCGAATGTGTAAAAATTAAGTTGATGTTCTACTCCAAGCCACTGATGCCTTTTTTGAAAGAAACTGGTGGGCGGGGGAAGGAAATTAAGAGAAATAAGAGCAGTTGGTGGTGGTGCTATGAAATCTCACTTACCAGATTTTCAGCCATGCACTTGGCATCGTTTTATCTACAGAAATTATGTACAGTAGGAAACTGTCAGAACACTGTAAACCAGCTATATTGGAAAAAATAAAAATCATTTGAAGTAAAAGAAAAAAAAGTATCTAAGTGTGATCCTAGGTCTCTAATCAAACAGATTTACTAGCATTTTGGTTTATTGAAAACATCTTCATCCTGTCCACGTCTCTCCTGTCACCTTAGTTAAAGTTAGCATCCTCTCTAGCTTGAGCTTGCTTGCTATTTTTTTCCCCTGGGCCAGGCATGGAACCCAAACCACAGCAGTGACAATGCAGAATCCTTAGCAGTGAAACCCCTTAGGCTGCCAGGGAACTCCTCTAGCTTGAGCTATTGTGAGAGCCTCCATGCTCTTTTCAGTTAATTTCCTGTTCTACACTGGAGCCCAAGTGATCTTTTCAAACCAGTCTGATCATTATGCTATCCTTTAGTGGCATTCACTGTTGGGATAAGAACCAACCTACAAAGCTATACAAAGACTGTCAGTTCCCAATCCCCTCTCTCCAGCTGCCTTACGTGGAGTGTATTCTCCCCCTTCTCCAGCAACACTGACCTTGTTAGAGTTTATCATTTTCTTACAAAACCCTTGTTCATGTTTTCTTTTCTTGGAATATTCTGTCCCACTCCACTTTGTCTAGGTAACTCCTACACTCAGCGCTTTAATAGCAATAGGTTTCTCTCCTTCACAAAAGGTATCTCACTTTATAATTACATAGTCACGTATGAACAAATCTGAACAAATTGGATCCCACGCGTGTATGAAGTTGCAATCAGGCATTCAGAGGAAAAGCAAATGCAACTCTACAGCCTAGGAAAAGAATGTAGCCCTTTAAGGTAAAACTACTTCAAAGAGGGTAGCAAAGTTTTTTACATAACAAACCATGCAGAAATCTTCCTCCTGAAGGCATTTTCCCTCCCCCCTGCATTTCACAACCAATGAAATGTTTTCCTTTTCTTGTTGGGGAGATTTGGCAGATGCTACTCTTCTTTCCTTGTCCTCCCACAGCCCACATGGCCTCTTCTCCCACCTGCACCTCCTGCCCTTTCCTTCTCCTCCCCTTCATGGTCCACACCAGACTGTTCGTGGATGCTTGGGAACCTTAGCAGCTCTAAGGTTGCACAGCTCTCATTTCCACCTAATGTATATGAGCCCACGCAATGTATGGTTCTCTTGCTTTTAATCATTTTCCTCATAGAGAATTTATAGTGAACATAATCTTCTGTGTCATCACGCCCATGATTATTTGATTCATAGCTGTCTCCTCTACTAACAAGTTTCATGAGAACAGGCTTTGTGCTGATTTGGCCAACAGTTTATCTCCGGTACTTAGCACACTGTCTGGCACAGGAGAGGCTCAGTACATAATTGCTAAATTAAGAAATGCCTCTGTATACTAGTGGGGCAAGATAATATTGACCAGTTCGAGGCTAAAAGCAAAAAATAAAACATCTTTTTCCTATAATGATGAGTAAATTTTAAACATTTCCCAACAAAAGGAAGAAATTCAGTTTATTCATATATTTTCTTTCTTTTTTTTTTGTCTTTTTGCCTTTTATGTAGAGCCACACCCGCGGCATATGGAGGTTCCCAGGCTAGGGGTCTAATCAGAGCTGCAGCTGCCGGCCTTCCCCACAGCCACAGCAACGTGGGATCCGAGCCGCGTCTGCAACCTACACCACAGCTCACGGCAACGCTGGATCCTTAACCCACTGAGCAAGGCCCGGGATCGAACCCACAACCTCATGGTTCTTAGTCGGATTCGTTAACCACTGAGCCACGAAGGGAACTCCTATTCATATATTTTCTAACATGAACACCACTTTAAGCCTAGAGAAAGAAGACATATTATAATACAAGCTTTTAATTTATATATGAAAAAGTCAAATACAGATTGAAAATTATTTTTTTCTACCACAAGAACCTAGAACAATGAAACATAATTGATATCAAATTTTAAAAAGTGTATAGCACTCAATATACCTTATGACCTGCAAGTGGACACAAGCCTTTTGCGCAGGACTGTGGAAGAAGTTTCTCTGGCAACTTGTGTTGTAGGGTGTCCTATAGTAAATGATCTTATGGTAAAGAGCTACACTTGAATAAGAAGTATCTAAAAAATGATTAGGAAAGCTGAAGCTGTGATCTGTATTATCACTGGTCAAGTTGCCAACCAGAAGAAAGAGCAAGAGGAATAGCTTCTGCCAAGAAAGTCTTAGGTTAATGCGGCTTTGCTTGTATGCTCTTGTCTTATTTATCTTTTATTGTTTAATTGAGTATGCTTTAATTTTACATTGTGGATGACAGTGCATTTTCAACACACATTTATCTGCGAGGATTAAAACTATAAGATGAATTCAGGCTATCTGTGATTCATTTGTGCTTAACGTAATATTGATTATGTATCCAAAAACTTACTTTAAGTTATTAAAATATTTAATGGGAACAGATAAACAAATGCCAAAGTTTATCTCTTTCAAATTTCCAAAATCAGAGATCTAAAATCAAGTAGGGTAATTTTCATTATCATTTCATTTTAAATTTTACAAGAGATTTTACATGAGATTATTCAAATTATTAACCTCTAAAGAGAAACAGAAAAACTTGTTAATTCAGACTTGGCTTTCTACATATAGAAACCTAATTTGCTTCTGATATCTAGACTTGTGCATTTTGACATTGTGTATTAAGTGGGCATTTTTAACTAATAGCTCCTTTTAGCAGAGGATCAGCTAGAAGGCTTGGTTAATGTTTTACATCAGACATAGCTCTTAGAGAAGGTCAAAGTACAGGGCAGTCATCTATATTTTGCGCAACCTTAGATGAGTGAAAGAAACATATTTCACCTGATTACTGATAAGTAAGTTTATGCCTTTCATCTGATAACTACCTTCAGGTTAATCTGAGAATGTAGAACATAGATTTAATATTTTGAGGTTTTCATGTCAAATGCAGCACCAATCATGATGTAAAACTAATCATTTTCATCTTTGTAAATAGTGTCTAATGGCAAAAAAAAAAGGAAGGTCTTCACTATCATGAAATACAAAGCCATTTAATAACACATGTAAGAAAATATGCGGCTCTCCTATGTGTGTTAATGTATATGGGCTTTTATATATACATAAACATAACTACGTATCTAGTGTACTAACTATAAAACCATAGCACAACGTTCTTGGCAAGTCACAGGCCTGGATATCTCTCCATTTTTTTCCCCCTTATACAGAGGTTAACCTGGAGTTTTTTATGAGCAAGGTAACTTAAGCTGTCTTTTAATGTCTTTTGATTTATAAATAGAAATTTTCTATTTGTGCATGATTGTCCCATTTGGCATTTTCACAGGGAGATTTAAATTAATCATGAATTTAAAACCGAATATCAAATCTTCAGAAAAACAAAGCTCTTCGAAGAGATTTATCTTTTTTCTTTGTAATTATCATCTTTTCTCCTTGAAATTATTTTGAAAGTATTTAAACAGTGGATTGACATGGAATCACTTTTGTACAATTCTGAGTCTCATTATTTACCATAATATTAAGACACCTTTAAAAGAACTGCCTAGTCTAGATTGTGAAAATCAGAGCATCGCTTTTGTTCACTGATTTATTTATCATTACCAAAGTTTCACTTTCTGGAAAAGAAGATGAAAAAAAATCCAAATGTAAACTTTTAAAAATATATTGCAGGAGTTCCCGTTGTGGCTCAGTGTTAATGAACCCCATTAGTATCCATGAAGACACAGGTTAGATCCCTGGCCTCTGTCAGTGGGTTAAGAATCCAGCATTGCCATGAACTGTGGTGTAGGTTGCAGACTCAGCTCAGATCCTGAGTTGCTGTGGCTGTGGCGAAGGCCGGCAGCTACATCTCTGATTTGACCCCTAGCCTGGGAACCTCCACATGCCGCAGGTGCAGCCTTCAAAAGACAAAAAAAAAATACATAAATAAAAGTATATTGCAGTAGAAATGTAACTATATATGCAAATGAAAATATATGCAAAAAATGTCTTTGTCAAAGTTCTGGAGAAAGATAAAATGAAGATGGAAATCAAGAGTAAGCAATAACAACTCAAAAATCAAATTTCCAAACTGGAGAATACTAAAATATTTTTATTCCATATTATTTTGTGATTATTGTGCAACTTTTATAATTAAAAAACATTTATAAACATATTTTGTTTTTGTTTGTTTCTTGTCTTTTTGCCTTTTCTAGGGCCGCACCCACGGCCTATGGAGGTTCCCAGGCTAGGGGTCTGATCGGAGCTGTAGCCGCCGGCCTTTGCCACAGCCACAGCAACGCGGGATCCAAGCCGCGTCTGCAACCTACACCGCAGCTCATGGCAACGCGGATCCTTAACCCACTGAGTGAGGCCAGGGATCAAACCCACAACCTCATGGTTCCTAGTCGGATTCGTTAACCACTGAGCCATGATAAACATATTTTCGAACACAGGTCTTAGGTTTACCATCTAGATGACTGAATAACATAAAGGAAAATTTTTTGAATTACAAATGTAGATAGATTTACTGGGAATATATCAGTCATGCCTTTCTTTCCTTTATCTTTTATACGCATATTTTGTCCATTTTGATACAGAAGTATTATGCATAGCTTCAATCTCATTTTTGATGGGATTGTTATAAAGTTGAGCATATACTATGTTTGAATTTTGCTAATTTTAATCCTAACAAAGCTCTTGCTATTTAACTCACACTCATGTTTAGGAGTCAATTCATAAACATACATTTGCAGAGACAATAGAACAGAAAAGATCAAGTGTTTACCCATTTTATAGGCTGGGTTACTTAAAAAAAAATACTCGTGACTCATTGCTTCATAGACTATTAGGAATTCATTAGCATTTTTTTTCCCTCTGCGAAGATTTTGCCAGCTTACCTGATTGTGATTTTAAGTGTTGCGCAACATAGAACAAGATGCCATCTGCAGTAAGAGGCTGGAACTGCAATTGAATGTGTGTCTTTTTTCGAATCCGAAAGGAAGCAAAAGACATCCAAGATAGTTCATGGCTTTTGAAAGACGGATCACTTATAGACAAAGCTAACAAAACAAAACAAAACAAAACTCCGAGTTTCAAAAATCAGTACTGCTCATAAATACAATAAACTCACATAGTTTTGTCATTTAAGAACTTACCTTTTTCTTCCAAGAGTTGTTCCCAGATGAACACACTGAACCTTGCTTAACTCTGTTCTAATCCCACTAACTAGACTTTTCATAACGGAGCCCATCGAAAACCCTCTCTGCTCCCTTTGGCTGGTACTGTGTGACACAAATCCTCTGCTCTAGGTTACATTACAGAAAGAGACAGCAGATGCCTAGATTCTGAGAATGTCTTATTCTTATCTCAAGAATGTGAGATTCTTGGGAATCTCTTATACTAAAAATGCGTTTTAAAAGATTCAAATGAATTGGAGCTGCAGCTGCTGGCTTACATCACAGCTCACAGCAACACTGGATCCTTAACGTACTAAGCAAGACCAAGGATCAAAATTGCATCCTCATGCATGCTAGTCAGGTTCTTTACCACTTATCCACAACGGGAATTCTGAGAAAATTCATTGCGATATGAATTAGTATCATTTATATAGATATATAGAATTTATATAGATTCCCCAGATATCACCTATTGCTTCTATGTGTAAGTGACCAGGTGGGAATTATGAAGGAAGAAGGAAAGTTCTGAACATTTGGCAGTTTTTATCTCTACAGAATTTATATTCCTTCCTTCTTTCTCATTTTATAATGTGACAGGACTTCTTAGAGTGTGTGCTGGTTCATCACCCCACACTAGTTCTAGTAGAACTAGTTCTTTTGCCTTTTCTCCCTCTGGGTCAGGTGTGTACTATTGCCTTTCATTTTTAGACTGATAAGTAGTAATACTTATCAGTCTAAAATACTTACCAGTCTAAAAATGTGCTTATCCCAGAGGAGTTGATATTCATTGATTTTTAAGCAACTATATCATTCATTTTGACTTGTTGCAATACAGAATGACAGAGGTTAGAAACTCTTGGTGTGCTTGCTAAGAATGGAAAGTCCTGTACCTCACTCCTGGAGCATCTGACTTCTGAAAACTTTGAAGGGATATAGGAAGTAGGTTTTAATAAACACCCACGTGTTTCTGACATAGGTGTCACTTGACCCATATTTTCATAAACACTGAATTAAAGTTTAAGAATACAGGGAGGGTGGAGTTCCCTGGTGGCTCAGCAGGTTAAATATCCAGCATTGTCACTGTTGTGGCTCTACTGCTATGGTGTGTGTTCAATCCCCGGCCCGGGAATGTCCACATACCGCTGGTGCAGGCTCCTCCCCCCCAAAAAAATTCAGGGATGGTTTAGGAAGTGTGTGTCCTCTTGAAATTGTTTTTGTAAGTATTACTAATACATATTTATTATAAGACATTTAAACAATATAGGAGAGTACAAAGTAAACAGAGGAAATTTCATTGTTCTTTCTTTTCTCAATTCCTAGGAACCATTATTAACAGTTTATTGAATATTATATAGACAGGCCTTGTTTTTCAGTCCATATACAATTAATGTGTGTACATATCTAGTATATGATTTATTTCACACAAATGGATCTATATTATATATAAAATATACATAATATACTTTTTTTACTCAATAATCTATCTTCATGAAACTTTGGATGTTAGCATGTTTTGCCTACTACTTCTTTTAAGTACTTGCACAGTGTTATTTAAAATAGACTTGGTTAAAAATAGTCCATGGTTGGAGTTCCCGTCGTGGCTCAGTGGTTAACAAATCCGACTAAGAACCATGAGGTTGCGGGTTCGATCCCTGCCCTTGCTCAGTGGGTTAAGGATCCGGCGTTGCCGTGAGCTGTGGTGTAGGTTGCAGACACAGCTCGGATCCCGCGTTGCTGTGGCTGCGGCCAAGGCCGGCAGCTACAGCTCCTGTTAGACCTCTAGCCTGGGAACCTCCACATGCCGCGGGTGCAGCCCAAATAAGGCAAAAAAAAAAAAAAAGTCCATGGTTTACATTAGGGTTAATTCTTAGTATACCTTCTGTGGATCTTGACAAATATAAAAAGATACGTATATGTGATACCATGAGACTATCACACAGAATAGTTTTACTGTCCTAAAAACCTTCTGTTCTTCATCTTTTTACCCCTCCTCAACTCCACCCCCTACTGACCCTGATATTTTTATTGTCCTACTAGTTTTGCTTTTTCCAGCATGCCATACAGTATGGCATGTTTTCCACACAGTATGAAGCCTTTTCAGATTGGCTTTTTTCAGTTAGTAATAGGTATTTAAGATTCCTCCATGTCTTCATGGCTTGATAGCTCATTTCTTTTTAGCAGTGAATAATATACAACTGTCTGGATGAACCATGGCTTATTTATCTATTCACAGACTGAAGGACAACCTGATTGCTTCCAAGTTTTGACCGTTATGAATAAAGCTGCTGTAAATATCCATGCATAGGTTTTTTTGTGTGTGTGGACGTAAGTTTTCAACTCTTTTGGTTAAATACGAAGGAGCGCTATTGCTGAATCGCTGCTAAGAGTAGGTTTAGTTTTGTAAAAATTGCTCACTCTCTTCCAAAGCAACTGTGCCACTTTGCATTTCTGCCAGCAGTGAATGAGCATTCCTGCTGCTCTGCGCCTCTGCTAGCATTTGGTGTGGTCAGTGTTTTCGATTTTAGCTGTTTTAATGGGTGTAGTATCTCATTGTTTCAATTTGAAGTTCCTTAATGACATATGATGTTGATCATTTTCACTTGCTTTTTTCCCATCTATATCCCTTCTTTGGTGAGATGTATGTTCAGATCCTTTGCCCATTTTTAAATTGGGTTTTTTATTTTCTTATTGGTGAGCTGGATATTTTGGATAAGAGTCCTCTCTGAGGCATGTTTTTGCAAATATTTTCTCCCATTCTCTTCTCATTCTTTTGAAAGTATCCTTTGTAGAACAGAAATTTTTAACTTTAATGAAGTCCAACTTAATTCTTTCTCTCATGGATTCTGCCTGTGGTGTTGCATCCAAAGTCATCACCAAACTCAAGGTCATTGGGGTTTTTTCCTCTCTTCTAGGAGTTTTATAGTTTTT
This sequence comes from Catagonus wagneri, assembly GCA_004024745.2. Lineage (NCBI taxonomy): Eukaryota > Metazoa > Chordata > Mammalia > Artiodactyla > Tayassuidae > Catagonus > Catagonus wagneri. The sequence goes on from PVHT020000077.1 coordinate 36,488,205, forward strand.
TATTTTATATTTAGATCTATGATCCATTTTGAGTTAATTTTTGAGAAGAGGATAACGTCGGTGTCTAGACTTTTTTTTTTTGTACATGCACGTTCAGTTTCTTCAGAGCCATTTGCTTGAAAGACTTTTTTTTCCATTGCACTGCTTTTGCGCTTTTGTCACAGATCAATTGACTATATTTGTGTGGACATAATATTTTACAGAATAGATATAGGATCATTTCCTTAGCAGTTCCTTCACTGAAGGACATCTTGGCCACTTCTGGTTTTCCATTCTGTCTCACTGACTGCATGTGCCTCTGTCTTCTAAATTTTATAGTTCCCCAGTGCTTTCCTTTTTTAAAAATTAAAAAGAAATTATTATTAATGAGCACATTTGAGAGTCTATGACTGCCATCACCACAGGAATTGGAGGGATGGTCGTGATCCTCAATGCTGTCCTAGTTTACTCCCTCTTCTTTCTACTGGTGATCTCTCACTAGTTAGTTCCAAGGGCTCAAAAACTATACCATAACTCCTAGAAAATTTATATCTGTTTAAACCTACTCTCTAGGCTCAATCTCATATAGCCACTTTCTCATCGGTAACTTGTCTTGGCTATCTCAGTCATATCAAATGTAACCTATTTGAAGTTGTGCTGCTGAAAACCATTCCTCCCCCAGCCTTCCTCGGAACAGCAGCAGATGGATTCATCATCCATTCAGGGCTCCGTATGGAAAACTGGTGGTCATCTTAACCAAACTCTTGCCAACATTTCCTCTGCCTTTGCTAGGGTAATGCGTCAGCAGATCTTGCAGATTCTGTCTGGATGATGTCTTTATATCTCTCTACAACTTTGCATTTCCATTGCCACCATCCAGATCGAGGTCACTGTCATCTCTTGATCAGACCATCGCCATACATTCCCTTTTGATCTTTTACTTCTCTTAACCCCTCTAATTCACTTCCCATAGCTGCCAGAAGAATCTTTTAAAAATATGAATTCATCTCCCTGTTTATCTTCTTTACAGTTTTACTTGGAATAAAATGCAGATTTTTAACCATGACCTCTGAGGCTTCGCATGGTTTGGTTTCCTGTTAAATCCCTGATATCATCCCCAGCAGTGACCTGAGCCACAGGAAGGGCAACGCGGGATCTTTAACCCACTGCGTCATAAGGGAACTCCAATATTTATTTTTAAGTGATTGCACTTTTTTGAAACCATGCATAGATAGTTGATATCTTTTATTGTTGAATTATGATGATTTTGTACAGCTCAAGTAGACAACTAGGGAGCTCTGATGCCTTTTAGACGCGAGTGGGCCTGCCTGTAGAGACAGGTAGAAGCCATAAATAGCACTCAGAAGAACTCTGATTCAGAAAAGGAATATCTATCAGCACTAAATTAGTCATAAACATTTCCTCTCTTGCTCACTTCGAAGTAGATTTTAGGAAAAGTCGAGGTTTTTCCAGCAACTCAAACAAAGTTGAGCTACTACAAGAACTCCATTTGGGGGGGGTGGGATTTTTTTAATTTTATGGTTGTACCCGCAGCATATGGAAGTTCCTGGGCCAGGGACTGAATCTGAGCCGTGCTTCGGGCCCTGCTGAATCCTTTAACCCACTGTGCCAGGCCAGGGATCAAAGCCACACTTCTATAGTGACCTGGGACACTGAGGTCAGATTCTTAACCCACTGCACCACAGCAGGGAACTCTGATTTCCTGCCTCTTTTGAAGTTAGAAGTGACCTCGTGATTTGCTCTGGCCAATGAAATGTGAGCGGAAGCGACGTGTATCACTTCTGTCAGAACTGGGGCATGGTTATCTATATTACATTTTCTTAGACTCAGTGATTACGGCAAAAACGTCATCAGTCAAGAAAGAGCTTCTGTCCACCTGAGTCCTTGAGTAACTCGTCTGAGAAAGCCACCTTGCTGACACAGTCCATGAGCAATAAATAAATTTTTGTTTGTTAAGTTGCTGAGATGCTGGGATTGTTTGTTATTGCTTCGTAACCTAGCCTAATATGATCGATACAGGGAGTTTACAAAGATCAGCAGAAAAAAAGAACAGTCTTAAGTTTCATCTAATACATGTAGTCATTTTGTTTTTAATGAAAAGTGTTCACGATCAGGCAAAGTTATGCTTACAAATTTATGTTTACAAAATTTATCTCTAAGAGTGTCTTTCTAGAGTGGTAGTTCTAATCTCTTATTGATCAGAGGTAGAATCTCTTTTTTTTTTTTTTTCGCTTTTCAGGGCCACACCCGTGGCACATGGAGGTTCCCAGGCTAGGGGTTGAATTGGAGCTACAGCTGTTGGCCTATGCCACAAGCCACAGTATTGCGGGATCCAAGCCGCATCTGCGACCTACACCACAGCTCAGGATACTTAACCCACTGAGTGAGGCCAGGGATTGAACCCACAACCTCCTGGTTCCTAGTCGGATTCGTTAGCACTATGGGAACTCTCAGAGGTAGAATCTATTAGTGATGACTAATGAGTTTCCTAATTGTACAGTGAGACATAGAAGTCCCACAATCAAATGTTTTTTGAAAAAAGTAGGCCATTGGTCAGGCTTGGAAGTCTTTCAGTCTGAGAATTCTCTGCTTCGGGTGGATTTGCCTCTCTGAGATACAGTAGGACCTAGTAGTAAGAGGAAGGGTGGTGGTTTTGTAAATCAGGTTAATGCCTATGAGTTAGTTATGTTAAATATCAACCTGGGGCCTAGTGAATTAAAGACTTTTTTGCAAGGCTAAATTAATAAAAGTGTTAATAAGAAATATCTCATATTCAAAAGTACAAATTGTCATGTTATAATTAAATGAAATAGTCTCTGCTAACTTCAAAAGCAGCAAGAAAACGTCTACTACACTTAGTACCAATATTCTGAAGACAAAGAGCACCTTACTTTTGTTTATTATAAACGGATTACAAACATTAAAAACAAGAAACCCATGATACATGGTAGCATCAGCCATGATGAAGGATCTTCAACTTTGTACATTCTTTTCTTCCTCTGGGAGAAAATATTCTAAAATTCTTTAAAGCTTATTTGCAGAGACAGCTATGGTTATGTTGCAATTGAGAACAAGTTCTCTGGGAATAAGAAAAATGCAGTTATTGACAAGACACAGGAGCATACTGCTGTCTGGTGTCAGTGGCCTGGTTGCTATCTGCACTCTGTTTTTGTTTTTTTAAATTGAATTTTAGTACTGTAGTTACTGTGATGGAAAATGGCAAAGCCAGTGGGTCAGTGGAAATAAAGAAAACAAGGCTTTTTAGACATAAATTTCAATTCTGTCATCTCTGACCAAACTCTTTCCTCATTATTTTGGCTTTACCACAAATATAGTTTATAGTTCTTAAAATCAAACTTACTATAAAAATTACTGTAGAAAAATAAAGTTCAACTGAGAATCTAAAATTCTATAATAATACTTTTTTCCATCAAAAAACTGCATTTGTGATATAATTTTCTATAGCTTTTAAAAAAGGGACCAAGCTCTTATTTTATAGCATAACAGGGTATCTCTTTGGTAAATTTTTGTTCAGAATTCTATGAGGGTGATGCAATTTTTCTGGCCCATTTTATCAAACTTTCTAGATTCTCTTTCTGTTAAATAATTTCATTACTGCCTCTCTCTTTCCATCTCTGCCATCTCTCTATAAAATCTATTTATATACATACTAATATATATTTACATACATATACACACCCCCAAAAAACTGTAGGTTAATCGCCTAGGCTTTCATCATTTGAGCTTTTAAGCTGCAAAAATCTGGCTTGCCCTCATGTTACAATCACTAGCCCTTATGTTAACTTGTCCTATTATTTCCTTCAGATTCTGATAGCTATTCCCTTGCAAGTAATAGAAGTGCACCACCTTGATAAAGTGAATAGCATATTTCACTATTCACTAAAGTCGAGAATTATTTCCTGAAAACAATCACAGTTTGTTTTTATTACTTTAAAGTTGTTAAGTAAAATGTATAGCAGACACTTTTGCTCTGCACTATATAAAGAGTGCTAGAGACTCAACAACAGTAGACATAAACAGGCATGGGTACTGCCCTCAGTTCTGTGGTGGGCGGGAGGAGAAGTACAGTCTGAGTTGAAATCTGAAGGATAAAGAAGTGTTAGCTTGATGTTGAGGGGAAGATGAGAGCATTTCAGGTAGAGAAAAGAGTGTGTGTAAATTCCCTGTACCAGGAAAGAGTATAGCCTATTTCAGGAACCAAGAAGGGCCATTTTTCAAGAGCTCGATCTGGATCTGATGTTGTTATGAAAGATACTGATTCTCATAATCCAGGCACCAAACTCCATCTCATCATCTCCTAGCCATACATTATGACCCAATTAAACATTTCTTTCACAAAATCACTAGTATTCTAACCCTCCAATGTCTTCCATTTATCAACACTTTTGACTTTGGGAGAAGAGTTAAACTACAGAGAGAATCTCAGAGAACACAGGATTAAAAATATGTGCATTTAAGTACTGGATAAAGTGATCCAAGGAAGATTAAACTTCAACAGGTCTGAATGTGATATCACCATGAAACCCCCAATTATGCAACCGTGTCTGTAACACAATAGGTCATTGGCTCCTGTACTTCTTCTACCCCAGCCTGTGTTGCTGACCAGGGGGAGGAGGAGAGCCTAAGGCTTTATCTTCTGGATGGAGGGTGAGGTGGGATGGAGAAACAGTAGATTATCCAGTCTCAGGAAGCCAGGAGGTGGCATCTCTATTTTTCTGGTTCAGATTTCCCAGATTCCTTAACTGCAAGTTTCCTGAATTCCCTGCCATTCCCTCCTGGGAGTTCCTACCAGCCCTGTGACCCAGCACCTTCCCTGTTGGTGTTGAAGCTGCAGAGGACACACCAGCTGCAGGGGACCATAAACAGAAGCCAGGGGAGGACAGAGCAGACCATCCGGCTGGCACCTCACTGCCGGGCTGGGCATGTTCACCCAGGCCATCCCGTTAGCCTCGCAGCAGCACAACTGTGCTGGTCACAGAAGAACATAAGCTGATGAGACCTAGGAAATCAAAAACTCCTCATTGGAGTTTCTTTTTGGCACAGTGGGTTAAGGATCCACTGCAGTGACTCAGGTCACTACTGTGGCCCAGGTTTGATCCTTGGCCTGGGAACTTCTACATGCCATGAGTGTGGAAAAAAAAAAAAATCACCAAAGCAAACTCTTTATCGTTCCACTAGAATTGGGGCTATCTCACCACTCATATTTCTCTTCTTTTCCACTGGAGCTGATATATCTGCTTTGTGATACTCTTTTTGTTTGTTTGTTTGTCTGTTTTTGGCCACACCCACAGCATGTGGAAGTTCCTGGGCCAGGGATCAAACCTGTGCTACAGTTGTGACCTGCACCAGAGCTGCAGCAATGCTGGATCCTTAACCCACTAAGCCATGTGGGAACATCATGCTTTGTGACACTCTTTTTTTTTTTAATGGCTGCACCCTTGGCATATGGAAGTTCTTAAGCCAGAGACTGAATCTGGGCTGCAGCTGCAGCCTACACCACAGTTACAGCAACTGCCAGATCCTTGAACCCACTGGGCTGGGCCAGGGATTGAACCTGTGCCTCCACAGGGACCTGAGCCACTGCAGGCATAGTCTTTTTTTTTTTTTTGCTTTTTAGGGCCGCACCTACCTACGGCATATGGAGGTTCCCAGGCTAGGGGTCGAATCAGAGCTACAGCTGCCAGCCTACACCACAGCCACAGCAACACCAGATCCAAGCCATGTCTGCAACCTACACCACAGCTTACAGCAACAACTGATCCTTAAACCAATAAGCGAGGCCAGGGATGGAACACTCATCTTCATGGATCCCAGTTGTGTTAACTGCTGAGCCATGACGGGAACTCCTGAGGGCAGATTCTTAACCTGCTGAGCCACAGCGAGAACTCTTGTGAGGTTTTTGTCAAGTGGAAGGTACAGAGGGAGAAGCTGAAAGATGAAGACTTGTTCTTGAATTGAGTTATGAACTAAACTCACTTGTTTGGATTGCATGTAGCACAAAACACCTAGACCATCTAGGCTCAACGTCTAGCTGGGATTAGAGTTAGTATATTGAAGCAATTCCAAAAGTAAAGCAGTACTTTTGTAGTACTGTAGTACTGAATTTTAGTCCTATCCTATCTGTGAAATATAATGTCAAATACACCCAGGAGAGATGGGAGTGGCTTCTTTTGTTATTACACATACTTCCTTTTACTCCCCCAAACAGAAACGAACTCGTTGCAGTTTGTGGACAAGTTTGTTGAGCCTCACCTTGTTCACAGTAGACTCCGGTGGTTCCCAGAGGACAGTGACAGGCATAGCCACGAGGCAACGAGACACAAGTCGCCCCTTTGCTGCAGTGGTGTGGAGGCTCATGGTCGGGGTCACAGGTGGAAACCGTCTCCGTGCAGAAGGCTCCTTTCCACCCCCTGGGACAGTTACAGCTGTAGAATGAGAAAGAAGGCAGCATGATTTGAGCACCCGAGCAGAGACGGATATGCACTTGCATATCACCCTGAGGTTACCTCGGCAGGTGTGACTGAGATGCCAGAGGGGAAAGCTCTCATATATGAAAGCGAATTGTGAACCACATTGCCAAGATTCAAGCTGTCATAGGAGAGAGCTAATAACAGGTTACGGCATTCTTAGCCTCCATGTCAAGGATTTTAAGAAGTTCAGTGTGTGGGAGTTCCCGTCGTGGCTCAGTGGTTAATGAATCCGACTAGGAACCATGAGGTTGCGGGTTCGATCCCTGGTCTTGCTCAGTGAGTTAAGGATCCGTGAGCTGTGGTGTAGGTCGCTCAGATCCCGCGTTGCTGTGGCGAAGGCCGGCGGCTACAGCTCCTGTTAGACCCCTAGCCTGGGTACCTCCATATGCCGCGGGTGCAGCTCTAGATAAGGCAAAAAGACCAAAACAACAAAAAAAGTTCAGTGTGTGGAAACTGAAAGAACATCTTATGAGAATCATTTCTTTGGACAAAAGAGCATTGTTAAGTCCCTCTGGCCACCCCACCGCACCACCGAGGGGGAAGGCTGTGAACCGAGTTGCTGCCTCCTAACCTAAGCCTAGAGAAAAGAAGTTCAGCTTCCATGTGTTTCTGACACCGGGGGACCCACAGGCCTGGCTCCCCGGGGGTGCAGAAGGAGCCGCAAACCCGTTGGAGGGGTGAGGCACTCTGATGGCAGTAAGCCCGGGAGCGTGTGTGGCACTCTGAGCTGGGATGGGCTTGGGGACATACGAAATGGATCTTGCCCAGCGGGTATCCTGGTATCTGGAGAGAGCTTGGCAGAAAAGGCTGGATCAGAATCTGGGGGTTCAAGGGCAGTACCCAGTTTGAAGAGAGACCTTGTCTTGGTTTAGAGACTGATATTGGGAGGAGCCTAGCAAGGGAGTCTCTGGTGACCCCATAAAATGCAGGGCACCTGGGAGTTCCCTGGTGGCTCAGTGAGTTAAGGATTCTGTGTTGTCACTGCTGTGGCACAAATTGAGCTGTTTCTGGGAACCTCCGCATGGCTCAGGCATGTGTGGTCCAAAAGAAAAAAAAAAAAAAAAACATGTTGGGGGCTTCCCATCGTGGTGCAGTGGAAACGAATCCAACTGGGAACCATGAGGTTGTGGGTTCTATCCCTGGCCTTGCTCAGTAGGTTAAGGATCCGGCGTTGTCACGAGCTGTGGCACATAGGTCACAGACATGGCCTGGATCCCGCGTTGCTGTGGCTGTGGTGTAGGCCGGCAGCTGTAGGTCTAATTAGACCTCTGGCCTGGAACCTCCATATGCTGCAGGGGCAGCCCTAAAAAGCAAAAAAAAAGGGGGGGGCACCTACTTAAATTTAAATGCTAGATAAACAATACATAATTTTTTAATGTGAGTATGTTCCATTCAATAATTGAATTTCAGATAAGCAATATTTGAGATATACTAAAACAATATTTGTTGTTTATCTGGAATTCAAATTTATCCGGGTGTCCTTATTTTTTTTTTCCCCCTAAATCTGGCAGTCCTACAATAAGGGCATGTGAGAGAGGGTCAGCTTTAAATCCCTGCCAGGCCCAGAGAACACTAAACTGTCCGGTAAAGAGTGTGAGTCAAGGAGGCCATTCTAGGATGTGGGGTCAGAAACCGCTGGACCAGGAGAGGCAGCAGCAGCAGATCACACCTCCTCCTGAGACTTTCCATTCGTGTGACGAGCCCCAGCTGGGTTTAGGGCAATAGTATTGAAGAATGAAGTGTTAGTATTTCGAAGTGGACCCTTTGAATTCGTGATTGAGTATATTTTCAAATTAGAGTCTATTAATCAAGTTGAAAGAGAGAATTCAATGCACCTCCCTTTGGTTGTTTTTGGTAGTTTGTTTTTTACGGCCACACCTGTTCATGAGCTAGGGGCTGAATCAGACCTGCAGCTTCAGCCTATGCCAGAAGGTCACAGCATCATCAGATCCGAGCCGCATCTATATAGTTTCCACTTCAGGTAACAATATTCTGAAGATATACATTTTATTTATTTATTTATTTTGGCCAAGGCATGTGGAAATTCCCGGGCCAGGGATTTAACCCACGCCATAGCTGTAATCAGACCCACAGCAGTGACAAAGCTGGATCCTTAACCCACTGAGCCACAAGGGAACTCCTGAAAGTATACATTTTATATTTTATTCTGAGTGAATATTTTCATTTGGAAATATCATTTGGTACATATAATCTCACACTTTCACAAACAGAACTCATCAATAAATATTTTTAAAAGAAATAAAACTTGGGATATTTAGAAACATCTTTCTAGGAGTTCCTGTCGTGGCTTAGTGATAACAAATCCGACTAGGAACCATGAGGTTGTGGGTTTGATCCCTGGCCTCGCTCAGTGGGTTAAAGATCTGGCATTGCTGTGAGCTGTGGTGGTTGCAGACGAGGCTCAGATCCTGCATTGCTGTGGCTATGGCGAAGGCCAGCGGCTACAGCTCTTATTAGACCCCTAGCCTGGGAACCTCCATATGCCATGGGTGCGCCCCTAGAAAAAGAAAAAAAAAGACAAAAAAAAAGAAACATCTTTCTATATTCATTAACTCCTTCAACTTCATTTGATGGTTTAATATTATTTCATTGAATTGATGACATATACTTAATTCTCACAGTCACTTGTAAGTTATATGTTATTTTTCACTTTCTACAAACAATACTGTGATAAAACTCTTGTAACTAAATCTTTCTGCATATCCATGATCATTTTATCAAGAAAATTCTAATATTATCATGACTTCTAGGCTTTGGATACATATTCCAACCTGCCCTTGGTAATAATTGTACCAATTTACAATACTATCTTCAGTTTACGCGGAAGCCCCCGAAATAATAGATTTGTATATAATTGAAAATATGGAACATTTTTAAGGCTTCTTGTTTTCTTTTGACCCAATGATTATTATGTCATTTTATTAAAATAAAAATGTTTTAGTGTCTGCCTACACACATTTATCAAGAGCATATTCATTTCAAACTCCTGTACTTTTCCTTTATTATTTGGCAGTGTAATCAAAGCTATATTTCACCAAAATTTCTCTTTCTCTCTCTCTCTCTCTCTCCACACACACACACACACACACACACACACACACACTCCTTTATTTAGTATCTACTATGTGCATAGCAATATTCGAGGTCATACAGGATGGGCAGGTATGTAAGGGGAGGACCCTGGCCCTGGGTGAGACAGGTGTACTCAGGCTGCATCCTCTGAGGGACCAAGTGAGCAGCACAGAGAAATGTTGCCGAACCCTGAGACCTTCATGGGGAAGAGGTTGAGGGATTAGAACTTAATTAGCATCACCACTGTGTGTATACCCATGCAGTGTTAGACTTTGGTTTTAAGAGGAATTGAAAATGAAAATTCCCAACAATTTGGAACTGATTGGTGGAGGAACAAGGCACATACATAAACAGGTAAAAAACAAACAGGGGTCTCTGAGGGGTATTCCCATTTCATTAAATAGGGTGTTTAGATGGGTCATGAAAGAAAATGTATAGGCTTATTGCATCTAAATTAATGGCTGTGCAAAAAAAGGTTGAAAAGATGTATAAGGGTCTCCGAAGTGGAGAAAAACAGAATACAGAATTAACCTGCTATAAAATTACATAATGATTTTGATTATTGTTTGAAGGTCACAAAGAGCATAAAATACGTAAAGATCTATTAAATGAAAATAGACGGTAACCAATTTTATAAATCTCGCTACTTTTAAAAATGATGATTACACCATCTAGTGGTTCATTTTTACTCACTTGAAAAACAGCTAAGAACAAATGTAGTCTCACTTCCTTGTAGAAGGTCATACAATGGTAAAACATACTATTAAACAGTTCTTAAATCACATTAAGCCCAATATAATACAGATGCTATAAACTTATTTAAAAATAATCTTTTTCTCTAACCCTTCAAATTAATTCATTAATATTTCTTCCTTTTACCACATGTCTACTACCCTTGCTGAGGAAGAATAAGATTTGGAGAGATATATGTATGAGACAGAGTGTCCACATAGTGGGAAAAGCAGAAAAAAAAAAAAAACAGAGGTGGATATTCACTCATTTAAATAATATTTATGGATTTCCTTCCGGTTGTGGCTCAGCAGGTTAAGAACTGGACTAGTATCCATGAGGATGCAGGTTTGATCCCTGGCCTCACTTAGTGGGTTAAGGGTCTGGCATTGCCACAAGCTGTGGTATAGCTTGCAGATGTGGCTCAGATCTAGAGCTGCTGTGGCTGTGGTGTAGGTAAGCAGCTGAAGCTCTAATTCTACCCATAGCCTGGGATCTTCCATGTGCTGCGGGTGCGGCCCTAAAAAGCCAAAAAAAAAATTATTATTTTTATTTATGTGTTAAGTGTCTGCCACTGTGCTTAGCAACCAACACATAAGAACTCGTGCTTGGCCTCATGGACTTGCTGTTTTGGAGGGGGAGCAGTTTAGTAATCAGATGATCTAATACAGTGTAATAAGGGCCAAAAATGAATACTATGGGAGCCCCTCGTAAGGACACCTAAGCAATTTCAGTGACTTCAGGAAGGCTTCTGATGGAAGGAGTGCATGGGGCCGGGGTGGGGGTGGGGGTGCGCCGAGAAGGTTAGGATAGAAAAGGAGACTGAGAGGCTGGCGTGGGTGTGAGGGGCATTTAGTAAGGGCTGGTATGGAGACAGCAAGCATCCATGGGAGCTCACCTGTGCCAGGCACTGGGCGAAGCACTTGACGCATTTGAACTCACTCCAGCCCTCTCAGTGTGTATGTCCTCATCCTCATTTTAGGAGGAGGGACTGGAGGAGCAGAGCAGTAGGCAAACGACATGGCTGGGAATGCGAGAGTCATTTGCGATTGCCACTCTGTGTCTTTCAATCTCACGGAAATCTTTGAGGTTTCAAGATTAAATGACTAAAGGAATACGGTCCATTATGAGAATAGGGACATTCAGAGAAGAATATAGTTTAATGGGAAAATATAAAAATCTACTTTCAGGAGTTCCTTTGTGGTGCTGTGGTTTAAGGTTTCTGTGGTGTAATTGTAGCAGCTCTGGGTGCTGCTGTGGCGTGGGTTTGATCCCTGGCCCAGGGACTTCCACATGCTACGAGAGTGGCCAAAAAAGAAAAATCTACTTTTAGATATACTGAGGTGCAGGTGAAAGCAGGTGGTAAAAGGTCTTTTTTTTTTTCCTGCCTTTAAGTACCTAGTGTCATCACTTTTTAACCTGATGAACTGAGAATATAAGACCGATTTGTGAATTAAGTGGAACAGCAAAGGGCTAAAGCATCCACTATATAATAGATAAGAATATTTTTAAAAATACTGAGGAATCATTGATATTATACATAGAATTGTTTCTTTTCTCAAGTCTAATCCAAAAATGTTAGCTATCCCCAGGTGATTTTTCCCAACTCTTTGTATATGTCATTTTTTTTTAAATGAAGTATAGTTGTGTTCATTTCTGCTGTATAGCAAAGTAATTCAGTTATACATATATATTCTTTTTCACATTCTTTTCCATTATGGTTTATCACAGGATATTGAATACAGTTCCATATGCTATACAGTAGTAGGACCTTGTTTAGCCATTGTATATATACTAGCTTGCACCTGCTAATCCCAAACTCCCAATCTTTATCTCCCCCACTCTAAGCATAGAGAGATGATAACACAGAAGAAAATGTTAGTCCTTTTAGACATATGAGTAACAGCTTGTCACGTTGGCATTCAAGAGTTGAATACTGGAGTCTATCACTAATCTAGTTAATTATTTTACATCTGTGAATTTAGAATGAAACTGATTTAAATTTCTAAGCTGCAGATAAATTGTTTGGTTTTTAATTGTCGATTTTATAGCTCGCAAACACTGATGGATTAATTTTTTCTCATTACAATATATATTCAACATGCAGAATTAAATTTTCTCATAAGTAGGCAATTCTAAGACCTCCAAAGTTTAGGGTAAACATTGACATATAAAAATTAATTGGCCATGAGGGAGTTCCCTTCGTGGCTCAGCGATAAACGCACCTGACTAGTATTGGTAAGGATGCGGGTTTGATCCCTGGCCTTGCTCAGTGGGTTAAGGATCCGTTGTTGCCATGAGCTCTGATGTAGGTCACAAATGCGGCTGGGATCCTACGATGCAGTGTGGCTGTGGTGTAGGCTGGCAGCTGTAGCTCTGATTAGACACCTAGCCTGGGAACCTCCATATTCCTTGGATGTGGCTCTAAAAAAAATTAATTGGAAATGAGATGATAGAAAGTTTAATAATGTTTCAATGTCATGTAAACATCATTTACTTGCTTACAGATTATTCATTATTCACCACTGAATGAGTATGATTCCCTGCTCTACTTTGTTACCACGGTGAATACAAAACAGAATACATAGTATTGCCCTTAAGGGCTTTATGGCAATTTGTTTATAACAATGTATTTGTATAGTGAGTGCGTGCGTGTGTGTGTGTGTGTGTGTGTGTGTGTGTGTGTGTGTGTAAAGTATACTATTCAAAGTTTATTTGGGCCTGAACTGAGTTACAGGTCCTATTCCAGTAACTCATTTCATTCTGTTAATTCAATGAGATAAATGCAATTATTAACCTTCAGTGTGCAATTGAGAAACAGGGACTTAGGAAAATATAACCAACCCCTTCTTACCCTACTTGTTTAGTTTACCTATCATATCGATTCTGGTTGCTTTGGATAAGAGAGAGTCTCTTATACATATTGAGGCTAATGAGGGCAAAGTTTTCGAATCCTCATTGAGAGATGAGGGCAGAAAGAAAAAGTTCTTGGAGAAAACTGAAATTTAGCTGGATGTGTAAGAAATTTATGGTTACAGATTTGTGAACTTTTAAAGCATAAGGAAAATCACAGATACAATACTTACAATGAAGAATTGAAGTATCTATGTGGTGTGATAATAAAGTCACACGAATAATGGAATAAATGCATCTCAGCGACAGATGGTCCCATGGCCTGAAGGACCCCACTTCTGCGCGTACAAATTATCTCTCTGCTATTTAAAGACAGAGAAACACACCTGAATCTCTTTGTGTTTAGACCACTTTGCTTCCCTTTATAATTTATTTCCATTTGAAGAAGAAGTTGGGAGAATTCGGTTTGATATGATATTTGACCTGCCCAAATTTACTGGATACTAAACGATATGCTCAAGGCTCAAGCCTTTGGAAAATATACAGCCAAGTGCTAAAACAAACAAACCTCCCTGTACACTAGAAGCAGGTCACCTCATGGCTCAATATATTGACAAGGAAGGTTGGCTTCCACCACTACCTGCTGATGTTTCCCAGTGGCCTTCAATTCCTTGCTGGGGAGATCACTCACCCGTCTTTGATGATCCTTCACAGAGGGTAAAAGGATGAAATGCAATTGCTCTTCAAACATGAACAAAAGTACTGGCAATGGTCTGCGGTTACGAGTCTGACTGCAGTGGCTTGGGTAGCAAGAGTTCGATCCCCAGCCCAGCACGGTGGGTTAAAGGATCCAGCAATAACTCTGATTCAAATCCTGGCCTGGGGGCTTCCAAATGCCAGGAGTGTGGCCACAAAAGAAAAAGTCCCCCCCCCCTTTTTTTTTTGACAGTTCATCAGGATCCAAATAAGTTCCACAAATGCACCTGCACAGTGTGTGTCTTAGCTTGTGACCAAGATAAAAGTTCTTCCTCTGCATTTCTTTCCACACATGCTATTTTTATGTCATTTGTTCAGTAGAAATTTCCATTCCAGATCTGGCTTGTTTATATCCTTATAATGTCATTTAACTTGTTCTCTCCACTGCCTACATTTCTCATAAACTTGCCTATATAGATTCGCATTCAGGTTGCTTTTAGGTGGGACTGTGTGGTTTATCAAATTAGAGGCACATAATGTTTGTTCTGCCTTTAATTACATTATGACTGACCCACTGGTTCGGTCAGTCCAACCATTGTATAGTTTTCTGCCAACCTTTCACTACATAGTTCAAGTAACCATTACTTCCTTGGTGGTTCCAAAATGGTGATGTTTCTCAGTTCTATGATTTATTCTGCACTATTAGCTCAGATCTGTTAAAAACTACTTCTCATCAACAATCTGGCTAGTTAATATTGTTCAGTATTACTTATCTATTGTTGCACAGTAAATTACCCCACAGCTTAATGGCTTAAAGCAATAATAAACATTTATTATCCTTACAGACTCATAATAAGTCACTGTTTTCAGGCTTTATAGCCTGCAAACTCATCCTCTATACAATTACCCTGGGGACCATATAAACTATATTCTGACCATTTTGTGTGTGTGTGTGTGTATTTTTAGGGCTGCACCCGTGGCATATGGAGGTTCCCAGGCTAGGGGTCGAATCAGAGCTACAGCTGTTGGCCTACACCACAGCCACAGCAACGTGGGGTCTGAGCCATGTCTGTGACCTACACCACAACTCACGGCAATGTCGGATCATTTAACACACTGAGTAAGGCCAGGGATTGAACCTGCATCCTCACGGATGCTAGTCAGATTCGTTTCCACTGAGCCACGACAGGAACTCCATGTCTGACAATGATTAAACTGTTCAGTGGATAGGATTATGCAACTCTTAAGTTTAATAATTTAAGGAAGGCAGAAGTGACAGTGACTTTTGACCTAGCTTTGGAAGCCATAAACTCCCATTTCAAGGATATCCTATTATTTGCACAGGTCCTATTCCAGGTGGGAGGAGACTGCGGGAGGAGGGTCTACTGGGAGCTAAGAATCATCATGGACTGATGAGAAGCTGGTTACCCTTCTCTGCAATATAGTCTTTAGAGGAAAGGAAGGTTGACCACTTTAATATCAGAATAAATGACTGGTGCGCTAGCAACCCCTGTGGGGGGCAAGTTTCTTTTCCGCCCCTGGTGGGGGTGGGTGGGTCAAGTATCTTAACGACTGTGTGTATTTACATCCTGACACGTTTCAATCCATCACAGACGTTATTCTGTGTGGCTCTGAAGTTGTCCCATATTGGGTCACAGGGAGTCTCCTCAAGTTGGATCCTGTCTTCTTTGCAAATGGCCCTGGTGGTCTCTGATTAATCTCTTGCTTTTCAGGCACAAAAAGACACCTGGGCTCATAGCATACATTTTCCCCTGGATGTTCAGTTCTCCAGGAACTCTGGATTTGTTTTAGGGGAAAATGGCTTTTGGCGATGACCATTTTGACACTAGAGCTATTCACTGTCTTTAGAGGACATAGTTAGGAAATAAGTTTTTTCGAAAGAGAAAGTTGTCATGAATTTATGTTATTTCCAGCTCAAATTAAAGACGAAAAGATTTTTACTTCTTTCATTTTATGTCTATAGCTCATTTATGCTGAAAATCTTGATTCCTAATGATATTAACATAATGACTAATTTTGTTTATATCCATCCAACCATTCACCCATCCATCCATCTAGCTAGGTAGAATCTTGCTGTCTAGTTATTTTGTATCTATAGTTCTAAAATAACAATACCAATGCTACCACAAATATCAAGACCATAAGATATCTTTACAGTTCTGTGCTTAGTCTATAATCCACTGTGGAGTCAGGATACTTTCAAAAAATCAAATGGATTGAATCTTCTCTACTTGGTTGTGCCACCAACTTGGAATCCCTAGAAAACGGAGACTACATTTCTGTGGCTGTGGTGTAGGCTGGCAGCTGTGGCTCTGACTGGACCCCTAGCCTGGGAACCTCCATACGCCGTGGGTGCAGCCCTAAAAAAACAAACAAAAAAAGAAAATGGAGACTAAAAGCAATTCCAAGTAAATAAGGACTACTCTGCCAAGTAAGCAAGAATGAGAGAAAAGCAACGAGGAAAAACTAATGCAAAGTGGTGAGTTACCAAGCTGATTGCACAGAGCGGGTTGCTTCATAAGAGAAGTGTTTTTCCAGAGGTTGGATACAGTTAATGTGTGTACAGTGCAAGGAAAAGAGTATAGAAGGAGTTAAGTGGGTCATGATACATCTTGAGCCACAGATTCAAGGATTTACATTGTGTTGCTTTGGCAAGGAAAGGCAAAGGACATTCTGAGGAGGAAAATGACGGGAGCAAAGAGGTTTTTCGGAGGAAACCACCTGGATTGGAGTAAGGAGATGTTAAGCAACAGGACACTAGTTGGCAAACAATCCCATAGGCGAGCAGGGAAGTGCTAGAGAACAGAAGTAAGCATTGTTGGGTGAAAGGTATAGAAGTAAGGAATTCCTTTTTTTATTTTTTTGGCTGCACCCACAGCATTTGAAGTTCTCAGACCAGGGATCGAACACGAGCCACAGTTGTAATCAGAGCCTCAGCAGTGACAATGCTTGATCTTTAATCCACTGAACCCAAACATGAAGTCCCTCAAACTCTAGAAGCAAGGAATTCTTAATCTGGAGAGCTTGGGGGAGTCTATGATTGGGCTCTAGGGATTGTGTAGACATTTAAATGTTACGTAAACTTCTGTGTCCTAAGTATACCTATTGGTCAGGAGAAAGGATTTTTAGGTTTCATCTGATTCTTTTTTTGGCTGCACCCTCAGCATATGGAAGTTCCTAGGTCAGAGACTGAATGTGAGCTGCAGCAGCTTTGACTTATGCCATAATCGTGGCAACACTGGATCCTTAACCCACTGCACCACAACAGGAATGCCCTTTCGGCTGAATCTTAAAGGCATCTATCAGCCAATATAATTAGGAAACACAGCGTCCATGAGACTTTGTGTTCACTGATCAGTCTATATTGTAAACATGCCCTGTTTATGAACTTAGTATAACTCTCTGATGATTTCACATTTTACTTCCACAACCTCTGAACTCCAATGATACTTGTAAGCAGCTCTTAACAGGAAACTGCCTTCAGCTGGACGCCCCTTTCCTGTCACTTTAGCAAAGCTAATACTGTAACTAATTTTGAAGCCATGCTCTTACTCGTCTCCAGCCCAAGCATAATTTTCATATCTTTTAATTACACAATACCTTGCTTAACTTGTCAGTACTTTCTGTAGATCAAAGAAGCAGAGGAGTTCACGTTGTGGCACAGGAGAAACGAATCCAACTAGTAACCATGAGGCTGGGGGTTTGATCCCTGGCCTTGCTCAGTGGGTTAAGGATCCAGTGCTGCAGTGAGCTGTGGTGTAGGTTGCAGACGTGGCTCTGATCCTGTATTGCTGTGGCTGTGGCGTAGGCCTCAGCTGTAGCTCTGATTCAATGCCTAGCCTGGGAACCTTCATAGGCTGCGGGTGCGGCCCTAAAAAAAGCAAAAAATAAAAAGCAAAAAAGCAGAAATGAAGAATCAGAGTCTAATAGACCGCCAGATTGCTTCCCCAGCTTCCTCTTCTGTGATCTCCTGAACAAACTGTGAACAAAGTAACATCCAGAGGAAGATCACAAGAAGTCAACTTCTGTTTTCCCTTTAAAAACTTTCCTGAAACAGAATCTTTGGAGGTGGTTTGGGGGGAATATTGAGTCCCCTAGCTCCCTAGATTTCCAGCATTCTGATTAAAGGCACCTATACTTTCCACCAACATTGGTGAGTATGTAATTGATTTTATAAGCGGTGAGCAGTAGGATACCCACCCCCTGCAAAGAAAACCACGCTGTGCTGGAGTACCCGTCGTGGGGCAGTGGTTAACGAATCTGACTAGTATCTGTGAGGACACAGGTTCGATCCCCGGCCTTGCTCAGTGGGTTAAGGATCCAGCATTGCCGTGAGCTGTGGTGAGGTCATAGACGCGGCTAGGATCCCACATTGCTGTGGCTGTGGTGTAGGCCAGCGACTACAGCTCTGACCTGTAACCTGGGAACCTCCATATGCTGTGGGTGTGGCCCTAAACAAACAAACAAACAAACATACTGTGCTGTGCTGCCCATTTCTACATCATGCTTGGTTTTTAAAGATTTGCTTTTACTACACTGTACTTTTCTTAAAGGAACACATCTGCATAAGGCCCTCAGGCATAGTCAGGATATGATTTGAAGGTTAAGCAAAGTGAAAATTAAACGAAGTAAAATCTGCTTAAGAACACATTGGTACCAGGGAGTTCCCCGGTGGCGCAGCAGGTCAAAGATCCATTCTTGTCACTGCTTTGACCCTGGTCGCTGCTATACCTCCAGTTCGATCCTGGGAACTTCTGCACACCACGGGAACAGCCAAAAAAGAAAAAAAAACCCACAAAACATACAAAAACACATTGTACCAAGCACATGTACATATAGGGCTAAATTTGAACTAAACGAACTCCCCCCGCCCCCAGACCTTGGCTACTGATTAACAAAAGAAATAGTTTCCTATTTTTTCCCTTGCATCTGAGTCCATCTCAGGAATATAAAGGCCTTTTGTGAACTCAGCTTTATTATCCTCCTTTCACCGGAGAAATTGCATTTGAATGCAGCTGGGTCTGCATGCTGATGTACTTGGAGCAGGAAAGCAGGGCTGCGGGCAGTTTGCTGGAGGCCACATACAGTTCTAGCCTCATCAAGCCCTACCCCTTCTTACACACCTAGCTGGGGGGCATGGAGCTACAGGGGAGAGTTCTGATTTCTTTTCAAAAAGTTTTATACTGTTAAGCTGTGCATTTATTAAGACATTTTGACCACCTTTCAGATTTAGTTTTTAAAATTGAGTCCAAACACTGTGAAATGAATGCTTCTGGGTTGGAACTTGCCCCCTGAGCATTTAAAACAATATTTTATGGTGTATGTTATTTCTCAGGAAAAGACTGAACTTTAGTTTTGAACTGTCTATAACAGTACCTGGAAATCTGGTTTAATATTACTATGCTTCCAGTGAAAAAGGATAGAGTCTTACAAAATTAAGAGCCTGGGACTAGGACAAGGATAGAGGAAAATTTCTTAAACACTATTGAAAAGCATATTCCAAAATCATAGCTATTTCCTTGAAAAAGAGGATTCTTTTTTCTTTTTTTTTGGTCTTTTTTTAGGGCTGCACCTGAGGCACATGGAGGTTCCCAGGCCAGGGATCCAACTGGAGCTGTAACTGCTGGGCTACACCACAATTCACAGCAACACTGGATCCTTAACCCGCTGAGCAAGGCCAGGGATCGAACCCGTATCCTCATGGATACTAATTGGGTTCATTACTGCTGAATCATAATGGGAACTCCGG
>PVHT020000077.1:36508836-36565693 GCA_004024745.2 Catagonus wagneri
GCGGGATCCGAGCCGCGTCTGCAACCTACACCACAGCTCACGGCAACGCTGGATCCTTAACCCACTGAGCAAGGCCAGGGATCGAACCCGCAACCTCATGGTTCTTAGTCGGATTCATTAACCACTGAGCCACGAAGGGAACTCCCAGGAGTCATAATTTTAAGGCCATTATGCTAGGGACCACTGACTGAAACTGCCCAGCTTGGCCAGGCATGATAACAACCAATTGCAGGAATTCTCACAACAGCAGGCCCTGATAAGGAACTGGGCGCTGCCCTGTACACTTAACAGAGGATTTGGGAGGGGCCCATAGGAGGGAAGAGACAATCAACCTCCCAGGCTCCCTGGTGCCGGTCACCATCGGGGTTGAGAGGTACATGTGCCACCAAGAAGGATCCCGGGCCAGACCAAGTAAGGGCCCAGCAAGACAACTGTCCAGAGACAACCTGGAAACTAACCCTAGACTGACCCACGTGGCTGAGCGGTTCTCCAGGGTCCCCTTACCCTGCTGCTCTCTGCCTTTCCCAATAAAGCCTTCTGCTTCGTCAGCAGGTGTGTCTCATTGGACAATTCATTTCTGAGTGTTAAACAAGAGCCTACTCTCTGGCCCTGGTGGGGGTCCTCCTTTCTGCAACAAATATGTAATAGTCACAGAGCTATTTCTGGCTCTACAGTAATGCTTCATAGTAGTTAATATAGTAAATATTTTGTTGTTCTATCAATGAGTATCCCAAATATTGTCACAATTTTGATGAGAAAGTCTTTAGAATCCTATTAGGAAACATGCCAGTGGTATCACTCCTGTTGTCTATTATTACTCGAGTCTACTTGTTATTTTATTTTTATTTTTATTTTTTTTTGTCTTTTTGCCTTATCTAGGGCCGCACCTGCGACATATGGAGGTTCCCAGGCTAGGGGTCTAACAGGAGCTATGGCTGCCGGCCTTCGCCACAGCCACAGCAACGCAGGATCCGAGCCGCGTCTGCAACCTACACCACAGCTCATGGCAACGCCGGATCCTTAACCCACTGAGCAAGGCCAGGGATCGAACCCGCAACCTCATGGTTCTTAGTCAGATTTGTTAACCACTGAGCCATGCTGGGAACTCCCTACTCGAGTCTACTTGTTATTCAGATCCAGATTCTCATGTTAGACTCTGAGACACAGCTTTCCACCCACACAGAAATTTATGAAATCTCCAGGGCATGTGTTATAAGACGAGGTACTTCCAACTTAGAGAAAATACAAAATGCCATTTGAAGATATAAATTTAGCACTGCTTTTAAGAATTGATTAAAATTCATAAAATTTAAGACTAAATGGGAGTTCCCATTGTGGCTCAGCAGGTTAAGAACCCGACATAGTGTCCGTGAGGATGTGGGTTTGATCCCTGGCCTTGCTCAGTGGGTTAAGGATCCAGCATTGCCTCCAGTGGCAGTGTAGGTCAAAGAAGTGGCTCGCATCAGGTGTTGTTGTGGCTGTGGCATAGGCTGGCAACTGCAGCTCCAATTTAACCCCTAGCCTGGGAATTTCCTTATGCTACACGTGTGGGAAGAAGGAGAAGGAGAAGGAGAAGAAGAGGAGGAAGAGGAGGAAGAAGAAGAAGAGGAAGAAGAGGAAGAAGAACAAGAAAAATTAAGAATAAATGAACAGATTACACCCAGCAGATAAAGAGCTACTTAACACTTTTGTTGCCTTATCTAAAGTGGTACCTGCTTTTAAAAACATCCTTTACTATTTCAGTTCTACAGGGAATCTTGACCCAAAGACTGAAGGTTTGGGGTCCTGCTGGACTCCTTACAAGATTCTCAGACATCATCTTGGTTTGTTCATTATCTCCGGAGATTAGTTCCCCCCCCATGAAATTGGGGCTGGGATGTTCGCCCTGACTAATTCAGAGAGTTTTAAGCAGGAACAGTGGAAATACTATAAGCAAAAAATGTTTTGTTAGCCACAAAGTGCTGGATAATTAATTGTAAGGTATTACTCTTAATAATCAGAGATCAAGAAAATTTTCTTTGCTAATCAAAATATTCTGCAAATAGTTCTAAGTGTCTCTCTGAAACTGAGTCCCCCTAAAATCAGGTTCCTCCGCCAACTTTATGGCTAATCTCTATTCTTACTCCCTTTCTAGTCCAACTCTATTCTCACGATTGAGGAGTATCACAGAAAAGGGGGTTAAATCCAAGCAGGACCCATGGAAAGGGGGTCCTTTCTGTGTCCCTCATTTCTTGTTTGCAGGAAAAAAGCTTTCAGCCTCCTGGACCTTCCCTGAGTTCCAAAGGGCAGATTTAAGCAGTTACTAATTAGGGGAGTGAGGAAACGCAGAAAGAAACAATAGTGCAGGAGAGGGTAGGGTCCTGGTTCCTCCTTGAGGGGATGTGCATAACCACACACCTGTGAGTTCTTCTCCAGGAACCACGGCTCCATCCAGGTGGGGGATGGTAACCTCAGGTTGAGCCAAAGCATGTTGACGCAGACTAGTTGGAACCAGAAGGCTGATGACTGAAATTCCTGGACCACCACCCACCTTAATACCTCACCATCAGCCAATCAGAGGAGGGTCATACACCTTGCACTCCTCACCCTAGATTTTGTCCATGAAAATTCTTCCCCACAATTCCTTGGTGGCTCAGCAGATTAAGGATCTGGTATTGTCACGGCAGCAGTTCAGGTCACTACTGTGGTGTAGGTTTGATCCCTGGCCTGGGAACCTCTGAATGCTATTGACAGAGATGGGGCAGGACAGTTACACAGGTAGTTGCAGAAGTCCCAATAAGGGACCGCGATAGGGAAACCTAGGGAATTTGGGGAGACCGCTGTAAGTTAATAATTGCTCAAGAGGGCCATCAAAACGAGGCAGGCTTGCTTGACTAGTGGAGACGCAAGATATGCTTCTGGTCATTGGTAGGGGGTGGGGTGAGGCCTGCAATCAGGTTCAGGCCAAGGGCAGGAGTGTAAGGACTGCCCTTCTGCTTAATTGAATAAGCACCTTGACTGTCCTGGTTTGACCTTATAGGGTCAAATACGCTCTTAGCAGATACCAAGGAGGAGCTACTAGTCCAAGAAAGAGGAAGAGGCGGTCTTTTCCCACCCCCACTCCCTTTGGATGATAAAACTGTAGCCCACCTGATCCCTGGGGCAGAGCCTCCCTGCCTGCCTGCTTACGTCTCTCCCAAGGGTCCTATCAATAAATCTAATTCTCGTCTATCACTTTGTCTCGCTGAATTCCTTCTGAGCTGAGACACAAAGAACCTGAACCTCAGTAAGTCCAGATACTGGGAAAGTGATCTTAACTTAAAAAACCATGGGTTCAAGTCCCAGTCTGGGTTTACACTAGGTTTGTTACCTGGCACGTGCGTTCAAGTCCCAATCTGGATTCTGGCTAGGTTCAAGTCATAAGTGTTGGGCCGGCAGAGACAGGAAGTGGCCCCCAAATGGCAAAGAGACCCCTCATATCAAACAGACCCCATGAGGAACGGACAAGCCTGCGCAGGAAGAGAGGCTGCCAGCCTCACCCGCGCCAAGGGACGATTGCGGCCACACCTACCCGGAAAGCCGCCAAACGCCTACCCCCGACCAATCACGTAGGGACACTGTGGTCCCTTGCCTAATTTGGCAAAGGCACTACCTGGATCCAGACCCGGAACCAACTCGGCTTAAACTCCCCCCCCACCACTGCGCGCTCCCAACCCGGGTGCAACTTCCCTGACTCCATGCCCGAGAGTCACAGAACCTCGCCCGGGAGCCAAATTCTCCAATAAATCCCGATCGTCGCCTTTTGCATGTATCTCCTGCTCGTTTCTTTCTCCCCTCTTTCCGTGCTAAACAAATTTCTTACAATAAGTGTTGTCAGTTTAACCATGGGTACCATCAGAAAAAAAAAAAAAGTTTTGGCTTTTTGGGCACAAGCCACCTGTTCTCTTTGATGGCTCTGCAATAAACTTTTATGTGCTCCAAACTCTGACGTTTTGGTTTGTTTGGCCTCCCTGTGAGTCAGGCACAGGGAGCTTTCATTTCATAACACATCTTGGCTTCACACATTCCAAGATAAACACATGTGACTCTTAAATGAACACATGTGGGGACTTTGTTCCACATAGATAATGAGGTGTTGGAATGAATAGCCTACCTGTACCTTCAACTTGAGGCACTTTCTTCCTGTCACTTCCCATTCTTATTTTTTATTATTAGCAGCTTATTTATTATCACATTAAAAATAACCAAAACCCACTTAATAAGTCACCTGAAGAATGACCAGATTTCTTTTGATAAAATGAGGTAAGTTTGTGCTTCTAAATAATTAGACTTAGTTGTGGGACAAAGTAGAATGCATAAGCTGTAAAGTGAGTCCAAGGTTTTATTAAGGACTGTAAAGCAGTGAAGATAAACTCATAATGGTAGAGGTAATGCCAAAAAATATTGTTCTATGATGGCGGCATCTAAAGCCTCAGACTTTGTCTTATACCATGAACTTGGTCAAATTGTAATTTTTTTCCCTGAAAAATCTCCATAAAATTCAGCTAACACTTTTGAATTGTTATTAGGCACTTTAGGTGTCCAGGACATCCAAGAACATAGCAAACCTTTTCTTTTCTTTTTTCCCACAGCCACAGCATGTGGAAGTTCCCAGGGCCAGGGACTGAACCTGTGCCACAGCAGTGACAACGCCAGATCCTTAACCGGCTGAGCCACCAAGACGCTCCCTAGCAAGTCTTTTCATACTTGGTTTGGTTTAATTTGGACTTGACTTTCCACAAACCCCCCTTCCACAATCTCATATTCAGTATTCACAAGACACCATGAATATTTCTCTGCAATATCCACAACATTAACTTTTTCTTTCCTTTTCTATGGCTATTTCTTAAAACTAGGCCCTTTATAGTGTGCTTGGATTTCCAAAACTGTCTCTTAGGAGTTCCTGTCTTGGCGCAGCAGAGATGAATCTGGCTAGGAACCATGGAGTTATGGGTCCGATCCCTGGCCTCGCTCAGTGGGTTGAGGATCTAGTATTGCTGTGAGCTGTGGTGTAGGTCACAGACTCGGCTCGGATCTGGTGTTGCTGTGGCTGTGGTGTAGGCCGGCAGCAACAGCTTGGATTAGACCCCTAAGCCTGGGAACCTCCATGTGCCGAGGGTATGGCCCTAAAAAGACAAAAGACAAAAAACAAAAACAAAAAAAACTGTCTCTTAATAACTGTCCCCCCTGCCCCACATCCGACATACCCATCCTGCAAAGGGCTGTTGAGATAACTTGCAAATATCTGTCTTTACCATGGCTCCTTCCTGCCGGGGGACTGTCTATATCTTGTTTTTGATTTAAATCAAATCTTTACCTTTCATGTACGTTTCTCATCCTCCTCAACTTCCTGTGTCCCACTTTTCATAGCCAATTGATAGAATATTCTGTTTAGTCAGTTTGGCTGCATTATCACGATCATGATGTCACCTTGCTTGTCCTTTTATTTGTATTTCTGCTTAGAACTTTTGGAATGAAGATTTCTTCTACTGTTTCATTAAAAAATCTTTTTTTTTTTTTTTTTTTTTTCCTTTTATCTTTTTTATTAATTTTTTTTTTTTCTGTTTTATTAAAAAATTTTTTTTTTTTTTTTTTTTTTTGGCTGTGCCTGCAGCGTGCAGAAGTTCCTGGGCCAGGGATCGAATCTGATCCACAGCAGAGACCCTAGCCACAGCAGTGACAATGACAGATCCTTAACCCACTCAGCCACCTCCTTCATTGATTCATTGCTTGAACAAAGACTTCATGAATACTTAGACACACTTTGAGGTACGAAGAATACAATGGTAATGTGAGAGATGAGGCCCGCTGTCAGGCAAAAACTATAACCAATACATAATAAAGAAGCAAAATAGGAGAATGCTATATTATGGAGAAAGTAAAAGATGATAATGTGATAGAGAATGATCAGAGGGAGGCACAGTTTTGGATGGATCTAAGGGAGTCCCTTTCTGGGGAAGTGAGCCAATGACAAGAAGGAGGCAGGCAAATGGAAGCTGATGGCCAGCTCATGTTGGGCTTTAAAGCTCATGGGGAAGGGTTCAGATATTATTCTACATGTCCTGAGAATTCCTTGGAGGGTTTTTGACAAGAAATCAGAAGATCTGGTTTTCCCGCTGTGGTGCAATGGGATCAGCGGTGACTGCAGTGCACCGGGTCGCAGGTTTGATCCCAGGCCCTGGCACAATGGCTTAAAGATCTGGCATTGCTGCAGCTGCAGTGTGGGTTGCAACTGCGACTTGGATCTGATCCCTGGCCAGGAACTCCATATGCTGCAGCGCAGCTGAAAAAGAAAAGAAAAGGAAAACAAACAAAAGAGAGGGAAATAAAGAAGGAAGGAAAGAAAGAAAGAGAGAGAGAGAGAACGAGGAAAAAATCCGGAAATCCGGTTTTAATGACCATTTCCTCCACCTCCCCACCTCCCTGTGTTTTCTCACCAGCCCAGAGTGCAGTGATGGGCAATTCTTTGAACTTTGCTTTAAATGGCTTTCTAGTGAGGAAGTGAAGGGGAGTGGCTCAGACCTGTTAAGACTTGGTGCTTGGAGTTCCCGTTGTGGCTCAACAGTTATGAACCTCACTAGTATCCATGAGGATGTGGGTTTGATCCCTGGCCTCGCTCAGTGGGTTAAGGATCCCGCATTTGCCGTGAGCTGTGGTGTAGGTCCCAGATGAGGCTCAGATCCCTCGTTGCTGTGGCTGTGGTGAAGGCCGGCAGCTGCAGTTCCTATTCGACCCCTAACCTGGGAACCTCCATATACCACAGGTGCAGCCCTAAAAAGAAAGCAAAAATAAATAAATAAAAGACTCTGTGCTTGCTCGCCCCTGTCTTCCAGAGGAGTCCTGACCCCCGTTTCCCCAGCTGCCTTGCAAGAAGCCAGTGTCAGCAGTACATCAGACCTTCCAACACATCCTGTGGGCAAATTCTGACAAATCACTTTCTAGCCGGGTCATGCATGTATGGGACATAAGAGATTTATGAGTAGCTAAACTGTAAGAAATTGAAGGAGAGAGAGCTTCCTTCCTCTGTATTCGGAGTATTCACAGAGCCTGCCGTTTACTACTCATCTATAGAGGACATGGTCAATGAAGTTACTTATTTATAAGACAATATTTCTCTGTTCTTTTCTTTCTACTCAACAGGTTCACATTTTGTTTCATATTAAAGTAGTTCAGGAGTTCCCGTTGTGGCTCAGTGGTTGACGAATCTAACTAGGAACCATGGGGTTGTGGGTTCGATCCCTGGCCTTGCTCAGTGGGTTGGGGATCCGGGTTGCCGTGCGCTGTGGTGCAGGCTGCAGACGCGGCTCGGATCCTGCGTTGCTGTGGCTGTGGTGTAGGCTGGCGGCTGCAGCTCCGATAGGATCTCTGGCCTGGGAACCTTCATATGCTGCGGGCGCGGCCCTAGAAAAAGAGAGAAAAAGATAAAAAAATAAGGTAGTTCAGAAATTAAATTGTGCAGCTTTGCTGGGGTCCACCTAGACAGGGTCACTTTTTTTTTTTTGGCTGCACGCATGGCATGTGGAAGTTCCTGTGCCAGTGATCAAACCTGAGTCATGGCAGTGACTAGAGCTGCAGCAGTTATTGTGTTGGATCCTTAACTAGCTGAGTCACCAGGGAACTCTAAGAGGGTCCTTTCTAAAAGAGCCCAGACCCAAATATAAAAGCAAATCACAAATGTAAATAAGCCCTTGCAAACCCCTGCATGGTGAAAATTTCTGGCAACACTCTCAATGCCATAAATTTAAGACAGTATATTTTTCATGGTGCCTGAAATGTTATGTAGTGATTCATTTCCATTATTTAAAAGGAGGCCAAATCCTTTCTAGTTGCCTTTATCTGTCCCGCAGTCACCTAGCAAGTCCACTTAAAAATATTTTAAATAAGAGCATCCTGTGCATTTGTGTTCTAGTTTGTTCGGATGGGAGACCAGTTAGAATGCAAACAATGTGTTACTTTCTTTCCTAATAACATCACATCACACTTGTCACACTTACTAAACAGTCGATCCGCTCTCCGTGCACGTGCCACCATTGCCACATTTCATCAAGCGACAAGGAGAGGCCTCACACTGGCCAACGTTGCGCCCAGCATTTGGATGGCCCTCGGGAGTCCCCAGGTTTCTGAAACGGCCATTCTTTTTAGTGCGAACTTGAATAGTAAAAATGCAACCTTAGAAAGAGAAACAAATGCTTCATATTAAAAAATGGAAAAAATAGATAAAAACAAGACAGTATTTTTCACTTTTAAGGTGACTTTTTCAACATAAAGTCATCTGTTAAAGAAAAAAATATAAAAACACAGAGAAGCACAGAGAAAAGTAAAACACATCTACAATATCACCATGCCAGAGAAAACAATAATGAACATTTTGATACACACACACACACACACACAGAGTATTTTTCTATGCTTAGCTGTATTTTCTTTTAAACAAAAGTAGAATCCTTCATTAAACTATATAATACATACATTATACTGAAAATTAGTATAGCATTAACTTGTTTTTCATAGCATTAATTATTTTTAAATGACGGCATAATCATCTCAGATCACAATATACTTAACCTTCAATTACTGGACAATTGACTCATCCTATTTTTTATTAAAAACAGTCCTACACTAAATATCACTATATGTGCATTTGCTAATTATTTTCTTAGTATAAATTTCCAGAAATAAAACTACGAGGGGTGAGTTTCAATCGTGGCTCAGCAGAAACGAATCTGACTAGCATCCATGATGCAAGTTCGATCCCTGGCCTCGCTGAGTGGGTTAAGGATCTGGCGTTCCCATGAGCTGTGGTGTAGGTTGCAGATGTGGCTCGGAACTGGTATTGCTGTGGCTGTGGCATAGGCCAGCGGCTACAGCTCTGATTCAACTCCTAGCCTGGGAACTTCCATATACCACAGTTGTGGCCCCTAAAAAACAAACAAACAAACAAACAAACAAAATCCCCAGAAACTGCTAGGGTAAAAGATGTGGGTGCTTTGAAATGTGCTCAAGTGTCATGGATATTCTGCACCGTTATGTCTTCTCCACCAAGCATGGGGCACCTGCCTCTTCACAGGCACCACAATGCAAGAGGTTACCATCTGATTCATTCTTGAAAGAATAAATAATAAAATGCCCTTTTGCTATTTTTCTTTGGGGTTGAAAATCTTTTGTGATTTGTCACTTGTAATTTTTCCCTTTCAGTTGCTTATTATGTACTGTTTTCTTCTATTTACCTTCTTTTCTTTACCCTTTTAAACATTTATTTGCTTCATACAATGAGCACGTTAGCTGTCATAATATGATAAATACATTCTCCAGTTTAATACTGGCTATTTAATTTTGCTAATGGTGGGTTTTTTACTTTTATTTAAAGATGTTTATAATGTTTATGCTGTCACATTTACCTTTTTTTCTCCTAGGGATTTGCTTTTGCATGTACCTGAAAAAGGTCTTTTTCAGACATAATGTATGATCTTTCTTATATGTAGCATGTCATTTGTAGAATATCTATTGTATAATTTCATTCCTATTAATATAGCAAATTAAACATAATCTGCTTACTACAGTACCATGCACCAGGTACTCAGTGTCTCTATCTTTTTTCTTTTTTGTCTTTTTTGCCTTTATCTAGAGCCACACCCGTGGCATATGGAGGTTCCCAGGCTAGGGGGTCTAACAGGAGCTGTAGCTGCCGGCCTTTACCACAGCCACAGCAACGCGGGATTCGAGCTGCGTCTGCAACCTACACCACAGCTCATGGCAACACCGGATCCTTAACCCACTGAGCGAGGCCAGGGATCGAACCTGCAACCTCATGGTTCCTAGTTGGATTCATTAACCACTGAGCCATGAAGGGAACTCCCTCAGTGTCTCTATCTTCTTTATGATAAAATAGCATGAAAAAGATTTTTGGAAATATATTATTGGAAGGACTAGTGCAGTTCTAAATAAATGGTAACTTTTCTTTTTTTGGACAGCAAGAAGATTTTTAAATTTTTGCAGTAAACTTAAAATCTTCCCTTATGGGTTCTGGTTTGAAAAAATCCCATGCAATTACGAAAGAGGGAGGAGTTTTCTGGTAGCTCAGTAAGTTAAGGATCTGGCACTGTGACTGCTAAAGGGTGGGCTAGATCCCTGGACCAGGAACTTCTGCATGCCATGGGCGTGGCAGAGAGGGAGAGAGCGAGAGACAGAGAGAGAGCGAGAACAGGAAAGTGGGACTGGCAAGAAACTGTACTGACAGTGTGACAGTGTAGGGCATTGCCAGGCTGGAACGACGGCTTTACAGTGTTGTTAATGGATCAGAATCTATTTCATGTCCACTCTATTCAGTGCAGTAATGTCTAATAATCCCTGTATCAATGAGCACTAACTAGCCGCTATGGCTCTAGAACAACTGGTAGATGAGATAATACATTTCCCCATATTCGTACTAGGCAAATGTCATTTTAAAAAAACTATTACATTCAGAATGGATAAGCAATGAGATCCTACTGCACAGCACAGTAATTTTTTTTTTTTGTCTTTTTGCCTTATTTGGGCCACATCCATGGCATATGGAGGTTCCCAGGCTAGGTAGGGGTCTAACAGGAGCCGTAGCTGCCGGCCCTCCCCACAGCCACAGCAATGTGGGATACGAGCTGCGTCTGCAGCCTACACCACAGCTCACGGCAACGCCGGATCCTTAACCCACTGAGCAAGGCCAGGGATCGAACCCGCAACCTCATGGTTCCTAGTCGGATTCGTTAACCACTGAGCCACGACGGCAACTCCACAGCACAGGAATCTATATCCAGTTGTTTGGGATAGACCGTGATGGAAGATAATACAAGAAAGGGAATGTATGTATATGTATGACTGGGTCACGTTGTTGTTGAGCAGAAATTGGCGCAACACTGTAAATCAGCTATACATTAAATTAATTTTTAAAAAAGTAAAAGATAGCTTCCTTGAAAAAAAGTCATTTGTAATTCTACATCAGAATTAAATAGGTCCATCAGAAAAAGAAACAGATCTTAGAACTCTGATGAGAGCTCTCCAAAAAAAATGCGCATGGGTCCACTCACAATTTTGAGTGATTTCAGAAGACTCAGGGACCTACTGAGTCCCATCTGTGAACTTCACCTTGCTGGCTTTGGAACTATAAGTTTACTCTTTAAAAGTTTTTTTCTTTTCTCAGATTTTGAGACAAGCAGGTAGAGTGTGAAATCCGTCCATGCCTTACCTTGAAAGCCATTTTTGAAGTCGGCTTCAGTTGGTAAGAGATCTGGAGTGTATTCGCTGTAGCCACCTACGTAAAACTGACTGAAGGCATTGAGACCAACCAGTTCTCCTGGGGAGATGACGGATTTATTTTTATGGTCATCTACCTTCAAAAGGAAAAAAAAAAATACAAAACCTATTAAAAAAGAAATTGATTCCCCAGAGTGAACTGTTAAGATGCTCTTTTGTTATTTCCCATTAACTTGGCCTGAAAACTTACAAAGGCTTGAATTTTGAAGAAATAAAAGACACCTCGCCACTCAATTCTCTGCTTCTCTGCTGGTGCCTGTTATCAGGAAATCTTAATGGAAAGATTGTGGTTTTGCATCTCAATCAAAATCGCGATTCTTCCAAGATAGGAGCTGGCATCCTGCTGGGCCTCCTCCATCCTACCTTGCCTCCCTCTCCCATCCATTCTCAAAGACAGGGGTTGGGGAATGGGTGGGCGGGTGGCGGTGGGGGGGTGGGGGGCGGTAGCGAGGCCTCCAGGCTCAGAAGATAACCATGCTGCACCAAGTCCGGGGACCAGATGAAGAAACAACTCTTTACCTTCAGCCAGCCCACTTGCAAGGACCTCCCCAGGTGGATCGTGTGGATCCCAAGGCTCAGATCGAGGGGATCGCTGCTCAGACTGGCTGGGCCAGATCCCAGGTTGTAGCTGTAAACCACGCGGCCGCTGCGCAGACCCGCGGCCAGGAAGTCATCGCCCTTCGGCCCTGGAAGGAGAGGTCGCAGGGGCAGCTCATTGTCAGGAAACCCAGGAGTCCCACCTGACTCTGCATGAGTCGTAATAGACATTTAGCTCCTCCTGGGCACTCAGGGGTGTGTGCACCTGCGTGTTATTATTCAAGCCCACAGACACTATCTGAGCATGCGGGTTTGGGACCACCCAGGGGGAGGCTCAGTAGCTGCAAAGCGGGGATTTTAATGTCCTTTTGGCCTCAGTGAAAGTTAGTGTACGTCTGTTGTGCTTCTCTAAATTGGTGATGAGTTTTAGCATAACAGAGACAGAAATTTTGTACTCATTCTATCAAAAACCGTGTTTATACATGACAACCACTAGGGATGTGAAAAGGAAAAGCCACAGTCCTGGTTAAGAGTGAGGCAGCCAAACAATTCTAGTAAAACATGATAAATATTCCCTGCAAGCTGCAGGGAGATTAATTCTTGAACTGAGAGGGGTGGAGTAGGCACGCGTAGTTGTAAAAGTCCCAATAAGGGACCATTGATAGAGAGGGAAACCTAGGGAACTTTGGGAGACCACTGTAAATTAATACTTGCTCAAGAAAGCCATCAGAACAAGGCAGGCTTGCTAGACTAGTGGAGGAGTGAGATATGCCTCAGGACATTGAGTGAGGTCTACCTTCAGGTTCAGACCAAGGGCAAGGAGTTTAACGCCCCGCCCTTCTGCTGATTTGAATACCGGATACCAAGGAGGAGCTACTACTCTAAGAAAGAAGAAGAGGCAGTCTTTTCCCGCTCCCACTCCTTTTGGATGATAAAACTCTAGCCTCCTTACCTGCCTGCTTGCATCTCTCATAAGCGTCCTATCTTAATGAATCTATTTCTTGCCTATCACTTTGTCTCTCACTGAATTCGTTCTGCACGGAGGCATAAAGAACCTGAACCTCAGTAAGTCCAGAGCTTGGGTGCCTGATTCTAATTTAAAATTGTGGGTTCATACCGTGTCACCACACTGTGCAGCTGGGTATAATGGAAAAAAATAAAAAAAATAAAATAAACACAAAAAAAAGAAAAAAGAAAGAAACACTCTGTCCATGCAATGAAAGCTATCACTAATAAAGTGTTATCTCCTTATGTACCAAAAAAAAAAAAAAAATTGTGGGTTCACCGACTAGCATCCATGAAGACACGGGTTCGATCCCTGGCCTCGCTCAGTGGGTTAGGGATCCGGTGTTTCCATGAGCTGTGATGTAGATCGCAGACACGGCTTGGATCTTGCATTGCTGTGGCTGTGGCGTAGGCCGGTGGTTACAGCTCTGATTTGACCCCTAGCCTGGGAACCTCCATATGTGGCGGGTGCAGCCCTAAAGAGACAAAAAGACAAAAAAAAAAAAAAATTGTGAGTTCAAGTCCCAATCTGGGTTCTAGCTAGATTCAGGCCATTAGTGCTGTCGGTTTCAAAACTTCCTGGATGTGTTAGAGACTTAAAAGAAAGATGAGCTTTTGAGCTGAAGCTTAAAGGATAGAAGCGTTTCTGAGGCATGAAAGTGAAGTGTGGGTGGCTCAGGAAGATGGGGCGGCCTTTTGTGGGAAGGAATGAAAATGCAAGACACAGTGACATGGCACAGAATGTACCCGCGTGCTGACACTGCCGAACATGGGGTGGCAGGAAGGAAACGAATTGTGCGGGTGCTGGATTTGCACCTGCGCCTGTTATACAAAAAATGGCAGGGACTAGGTTACAAGGAAGCCTGCTGATTAAGCAGGACACGTTTGGACTTGCAGGTTAGAATCGTGCCATGTAGCAAAGTGGAAGATGGAGCAGAAGAGGACAGCACTGGGCCGAGAGCCTGGAAAGGAGGTTGGTGCTCACAGGACAGGCTGTGACAGATAAGCTGGGAGCAAAGAAGGGAAGAAAGAAGGAGAAAAGACGGAAAATGAATTGGAGGGTGAACTGGACAGGCCTTGGTGTTTGACATAATGTAGGGGACAAAATGGAGAAACGACGGTAAGGACCTTGTCTGTCTTATTCACAACTATATGTCCAGCAGCTGGAAGAATGTCTCGTGTGAGGGTCTCGGTACACAGTCAGCAGAATGGATAGAAACAAGCAAGCGGATATCTCCTGCGTTCTAGAGAAGCAGAATATTTATTCCAGTTGCAGATGGAAGGGTTGAGGGATGGGAAGATAAGATAGTCATCTGTGGCCCACGGTGGAACAAACTAGCTGGAGGTTTTTAGAAGAGCCAAATGGGAGTTCCCTGGTGGCTCAGCAGGTTAAGGATCTGGGGCTGTCCCTGCTGTGGCTTGGGTCGCTGCTGTGACAGGGATTCTATCCCTGGCCTGGGAACTTCCGCATGCCATGGAAGCAGCCAAAAAAAAAAAAGAAGCAAATGTTCGTCAGAGTAATTTGTCCAAAGAATTTAATTTTAATTTGCATAAAACCTGGGAAAACCAGTGTCTAGCTCTGGGGGACTCAAGGGAAAACATCTTCAGTGCTGGGGATTGAAAGTACCTTGCCTTTTCCATGTCTGAAATTAGAGGTTGGCCTACACTTCAAGTCATCATGAGAACTCTGTGCTTTGTGCATCCTTTAATCTGACAAAGGCAACATATGAAGTGGTGATTTTAGCAACAACCCATACGCAGGTCCTAGACTGAGGCTGCTAAATGTGGAGATTCCCATTGTTAGAAACACTGGTTTGGATCTTGGTTTCTCATACAGAAGAGACAACTTCAAAGTGTGTGGTTAATGTTAATCGTGATATGTTTTAAAGGAATATGTGTTTCTTAACCAATAACTTTATGCTACTGAAGTTGATGAACCCTCCCGGCTGATCTATGAGCAGTAACTACACATCTGTCCATCCCCGTACATGTTCAAATTTAGTTGGTCCCTAGAGGTTCTGGGTGGTTGCTTTCATATATTAGATGTACAAAAAACACCTGAAGTGGGAGTTCCTGCTGTGGTGCAGTGGGTTAAAGATCCAGGGTCGCTGCAGCTGTGGCTCGGATTCCATGCCTGGGCTGGGACCTTGCATATGCTCTGAGTGTGGCCAAAAGTGAAAAAAAAGCAACTAAGGTATATTTTTATTCAAGTGAGTCTGGTAATTAATATTTTATAAGCACCACTGTGTGATTCTGACACAGGTTTTAGGAGGCCCTATCTGGCCCTACTGTATTCGCCTTTTTTTTTTTTTTTTTTTTGCTTTTTAGGGCCGAACGCCCTTACACTACACCTCACACGCACAGCTCACGGCAACACCAGATCCTTAACGCACAGAGCGAGGCAGGGATCGAACTGGCATCATGGATCCAGTCGGGCTGGTTACTATTGAGCCACGACCGGAACTCCCTTGGTCCTACGTGCATTTCTTAGCCGGTGTTCCTGCTCCCTCTGGTGGTACAATGTGGAATTGCGTGTTTCAGATTTCTCATTTTCACTGATTGGCAGACAGAGCTCCACAATTCACCTACAGATTATCTATCTAGCTTTTATTCAGCCATGCTGTAAACCTACAGATGCAAGTATGTCTTTAGCATTCATCTGCTTACACACAAAGCACAGAAGTGAGAAGACCAGGAAGTGTCACAATGTAAAATTCCTCTTGTCAGAAACGCAGCCAAAACAAAATTTTACTGGGTTTTTTTTTGGGGGGGGGTTGTATTTTTTAGGGCCCTACCCGCAGCTTTTGGAGGTTCCCTGGCTAGGGGTCCAATCGGAACTATAGGCTGGAGCCATAGCAACACGGAATCCCAGCCTCATCTGCGACCTGCACCACAGCTCACAGCAACTCGTGATCTTTAACCCACTGGGCAGGGCCAGGGATCGAACCCACATCCTCATGGATGCTAACCGCTGAGCCATGACAGAACTCTTCCTTTGGAGAATTTTTAAGGAATCTGTAGTAGGACTGGAGAGGCTTTTGGTGGCAGCATTTCATGGGCCACGTGTTTATCCTTTGCTTGGGTTCTTCCTCTGGGAATCTTTTAGGACTCAGACAGATTCAAGGTTTGCAGTGTTCATTTGAATTTTTCATCTGCCAGGTTTTGTGTGTGTGTGTGTGTGTGTGTGTGTGTGGCTGATGAGAAGGATACAGCTGTATGCAGAGTGAAGAGTTAGGGGCAGGAATTCCTTTTTTCCCCCCTTTCTTTCCTCCCTGCCTTCTGACAGTCATTCAACAGATACATACTACAGCCTTCGTGGTGACAGTGATAGCTGGAATGAGGAGAAAACTACAGCCCACCGAGGCCCGTGATGAAGTTGCTTTCCCACCAGTTGTAGGGCACTGGTGTACGTGGTTACAGGTCATGCACTTTCTTAATTTCTTACTCCTTTAATCTGGAACGGTTTTCTTTGAAGACAACCATTCCCATTTCATGACACACCAGAAAATGTTTTCCTTATGAGAATTTCCCTTCTCTTCTTCTCTATGGAAATGGAAAGAAAAAGAGCAAGGGGCAACTCAATAAGCTCACTTCTCTGTCTTCAAATTCGCCTGCGGGAATGACATTTCCCTGATTATAAGAGGTGGCCTGGTGTTGAATAATGTGAGAAAAAGAAAATGTATATATATGTATGACTGGGTCACTTTGCTGTACAGTAGAAATCGACAGAACTCTGTAAATCAACTATAATGGAAAAAAATAAAAATCATATAAAAAAAGAGGTGGCCTGGTGTGAATAAGGCTTCAGGAGGCTAAGAACCGCTGCACACCCTGGACCAGGCACACGCTCAAGCAGCAGACGGGAGGCTGAGCCAGGCAAGCGTCTGCTTTCCCCTCAGCCGGAGCCCCTGAGGAGTCTCTCAAGTGTTGCTAAGGAAGCCAGGCAAGTCCTGGAGGGTTCAAGGACTCTTACCGCGACCCTTCTGTCCGGTGAAAAACAGCAGGTTGTCTTGCACCGCCGAGTGATTGTTTGCCAGCTGAAACTTGACGAGGAACTCGTAATCAAAGCTGATGTCTGGGATTCTCGAATAAGCAAGGAATGAGGTGTATCCAAAAGCATCTGTCCCACTGAGCCTGGGCTGAGTGACGTGAACAGCTGCGGAAAAGCCCAAAGCAAACAGTTGAAACAAACCTGCACATGGACTTGTAGGAGGAGGGTTGTGCTTGGCTGATGCCTCTTGCCTGGTGGTCTGTTTACTCTCACATTCAACATACTTCTCCGCCCTTCAGCACTGAGCAACTAAGTGACTCAGGAGGGAATTCAAATCCAAAGCAAGAAAGAGTTCTGTCTTGAGATCCTGGGTAGAATCCTTTCACTCACACACGCTTTCTGCAGAATGAAGAACTGACTTAAAAAGCAAAACCCTGGAGTTCCCGACGTGGTGCAGCAGAAATGAATCTGACTAGGAACCGTGAGGTGGTGGGTTCGATCCCTGGCCTCGCTCAGTGGGTTAAGGATCCGGCGTTGCCATGAGCTTTGGTGTGGGACCTGGTGTTGCTGTGGCAGTGGTGTAGACCAGCAGCTACAGCTCCAAAATACCCTTAGCCTGGTAACCGCCAAGTGCTGTGGGTGTGGCCCTAAAAAGACAAACAAACAATAAAGCAAAACCCTGTACTTTGGAGATTAATTTTATTTTCTTGGATGCAGGTGTGGAAAATTAATACACATGGAAGTTCCCGGCCAGGGACTGAGCAAAACGGCACCACAGCAGTGACAACGCCAGATCCTTAAACTGCTGAGCCACCAGGGAATAAGATCACAGGCACTCTAGGCACTTTGTCACCCTAAGTTAATGTCCAGACACTGGGTATGACGCCAAGAGGGACTGACAACTTGGAGCCAACTCCTGCATCGTCTAAGAGCCAAAGCCACCGGTCAGGGGTAGGAAGGGCCGGACGAGGTAAGGACCTGGATTCTCTTCTGTCATGAACGACCAGAGTTTTTCCTAAAGTACAAGTTGTTGTCTAAGAGAAATGTTCTTCCTTACTTTGCCTTTTTTTTTTTTTTTTTTTTTTGGTCTTTTTGCCCTATCTAGGGCCGCACCCGTGGCCTATGGAGGTTCCCAGGCTAGGGGTCTAACAGGAGCTGTAGCCGCCGGCCTTCGCCACAGCCACAGCAACGCGGGATCCAAGGCACGTCTGCGACCTACACCACAGCTCGCGGCAACGCCGGATCCTTAACCCACTGAGCGAGGCCAGGGATCGAACCTGCAACCTCATGGTTCCTAGTTGGATTCGTTAACCACTGAGCCATGACAGGAACTCCCTTCCTTACTTTGTTGAGACACGTGTTAGATAAAGAAAGCACAGGTGTCAATAAGCCTGAAGTGGAGGGGGATTTGGCAGAAACAGGAAATGGTAACAAACAGAAGTGCAAGGGCCAGGGCTGACACAATAGGCTTTAATTGAGGGGTGCTCTCAGCCAGTTAGCCTGTCCCTTCAGCCTAACTCTGATCTTGTACCCACATTTTCTCTTTCACTGCTCTGTTTCTTCCTTAAATAGCCCCAGCCAGCTTTCATTTCCACACGCCAATAGGATCACAGGAAGTAGGAAGGGGAATTTTGGCCCCCAGCCCTGTCTGTGGATGGTGCCCCTGGATGAAGGGGTGTTCCTCGAATCTATTTTTTTTGGTTGAAGACAGCTCGAAAGAGGGAAGGAGAACTTGTCCTGACTGCCTTCTATTGCTCCCTTCTTCTTAAGAGATGTCGGATCTCTTAGGAAATTGCACAACTAGAATTTTTATAAGCCTTAAGAAATGTCCTTGGAGTCTCCTGGTGGCCTAGTGGTTAAGGATCCAGAGTTATCACTGCTGTGTCGAGGGTTTAATGCCTGGTCTGGGCATTTCTGCATGCCACTAGTGCAGCCAAAAAAAAAAAAGAAAGAAAACTAAACAAACACAAATATCCTCACTCTGGTACCTAATGCTTAAAACGAAGGCTTGTTATGTCTGTCTCATTATGATTATTTGCAAGGAAAATAATTATGCCATTCTGGGAAAAATAAATCTATTTATCAGAGGCTTTTATTTCTGTTCAAGTTAGAATTTGTGTGGAATCAGCTGAATGCCTCATTTTGATATTTTTATTAAAATCTTACCAGTTTACTCCTTGGAATCTGTGATAAGTATAGGATAAATATGTGATAATCTAGGATAAGTATAATTTTTCGCAGAACTCAACAGAATCTGAAGTAGGATTTTGAGACATATTGCCTCTTCTTTTTTCTTTTTAGGGCCGCATCCATGGGAAATCCAATATCACCTCTTACAAACATTTTTTATCTAATGAAGTAATTTGTGGCTGTGTTTCAGAGACAATAAGACTTCCCAACAGGGATTTTAGCAGTGCTGTAGCAGAAGGGTTGAGGGATATGAAATTAACTGGAATCGAAACTGACAGTGTTTGAATGTTGGCCTTAAAAACGGTGAAAATTAGAATTCCATTAAATTTAGTACTAAAACAGAGGAATGTCTTTTCCCATTTCCAGTAAAGGTGGAGAAATAACCGTTACTGTTTTAAATGCTCCCCCAGTCTTCCCTGTCTTTGTTCAGAACACAAACTAGTCATCATTCTTAAAT
The DNA here is from genome assembly GCA_004024745.2 of Catagonus wagneri. Taxonomy (NCBI): domain Eukaryota; kingdom Metazoa; phylum Chordata; class Mammalia; order Artiodactyla; family Tayassuidae; genus Catagonus; species Catagonus wagneri. The sequence continues at coordinate 36,528,321 of PVHT020000077.1, forward strand.
GGTTTCTCTCTCAGCCACCTCAACCAGTCAACTGGCAAATCTTGTAACCCTCATCTTCAAAATGTATCCTGAATCCCCTGCTTCTCATCACCTCCATTTAATGCCATTAAAGTTTAATGAACCGCTGTTTCTATTCTCTGTAGATTGGACTAATGTACTTTTTTTTTTTTTAAATAAGATAGCAATAAACTTAGCTCAATATCCTGCATGAATGCAGTCAGGTTATAGAACCATGTACAGGGTCATTGCTGTTTCTATTTCTGTTGTTGAAGAAGCTCTTTGGGGAGCACGTGTCCAGACTGTTCATCCTTATCATTTAGATATAAAAATCCCCCCAATGTGGTTTAAAGGGAGTGGAAATAAATCTCTTCTGAGATACTGCTAATAATAATAGCTGATTGATGGCAGCTTATCCAAAAACCATACACATCTATTTTTTCTGACCCAAGATAATTATACTCAATCCATGAATAAAATAAGTTGTCTATTCAAATGAATATTATAATATTCAATTCCTCTACAGGTAAAAACCTGAAACAAATATAATTGGTTGATAGCCAATTCCTGCTCATATTAAATCATTCAAATATTCTGTGTAGATGTATATTTCCTACCCTCCTCAATTCTTGATCTAATTGTTAGAGAAAAGAACAAACACAATTTCACATTAAGATAAGAAAACTGAACAAGATGTAAGACATCATAATTTCCATCAGGAAAGGAAATGATAAATGATCAGAATCCCAAGTGGCACAGTCTTTCCGATGCGTACTTCTTAGAAATTAGTGCCACCTTCTGGCTTCTCAAAGCACTGCTTTAAATCTAAACCAGGTTTTGGCAGAATTTTTACAGTACTGTGAAATATCAAAAAAGGAGTTCCTGCCGTGGTGCAAAGGGATGAGTAGCAACTCTTGCAGCGCTGGGATGCAAGTTCGATCCCTGTCCTGGCAAGGTGGGTTAAGGATCTGGTGTTACCACAGATATGGCGTAGGTCAAAAATGTGGCTTAGATCTGATCCCTGGAATGGGAACTCCATTCGCCACGGGGAGGCCAAAAAAAAAAAAGGAAAATAAAAGAAAGAAAGGCTTAAGATGACAGGAGCTCATCTCTCCCCACAAACACATCAAAAATACACCTACATGTGGAACATGTCTCATGGGAAATGAACTAGAAACTGACAGAACTCCAACACCACCAAAGCTGCAAGAAAGATCTCCCTCGGAGTTCCTGTTGTGGCATAGAGGAAATGAATCTGACTAGTATCCATGAGGATGCAGGTTTGATCCCTGGCCTCACTCAGTGGGTTAACGATCCAGTGATGCCGTGAGCTGTGGTGTAGGTTGCAGATCTGGCTCGGATTTGGCATTGCTGTGGCTGTGGTGTAGGTTGGCAGCTGCAGCTCTGACTGGACCCTTAGTTTGGGAACTTCCATATGCCACGAGTGCGACCCTAAAAAATAAAAGTAAAAATAAAATTGAAAAAAAAAGAAAGATCTCCTTCTACTGAGTAGGATGGGAAGAAAAAGGAATTAAGTTGGGACCTGTGCTCCTGGGAAGGATCTGATAAAAAGAGGAGGTCGAGAGGGGCAAAGCTTGGGCCTGGGCCACTGTCTGGGGTCAGGCCTGGGGTTCTGCATGGAGAGGACAAGCCCTCTTGCCTGCTGGGAAGTCCGTCTGGGACAGACAGATGAGCTGGACAAGCCTGGACTCAACTTACCAGGCGTGGGACCATGCTGACGTGCTAACAGGCAGGGCAGAGAGCCTGCCCTGGTGGCCGCTGCCTCCTCCCACTTTCCCAAACCAAGAGGGCAAACACCCAGGTCCTGCGTACTCCACAACCCAGCCTGGTGCCGGTTCTGGGCAAAGACTTGGTCTGGTTACACAGAGGCAGACTGGGGCGCTGGGCTGTGACCCAGGTGGGGCAGGGGTGGCCATTTTCTTAAGGGCAATGGAGCTTTTTTTTTTTTCTAATGGGTACATGCATATATTTTTTTTAACTTAATGAATTTTATTTCAATTATAGGTGTACATAAGTCATTACAAGTCAATTTGATAGATTTTGTGGCCCAAACCCACAGTGCATCCCCCCACCCCCCAGACTGTCTTATTTGAAAAACCAAGGTTTTCCAAAGTCTGTGAGTCATTCTCTGTTCTGCAAAGAAGTTCATTGTGTCTTTTTAGTTTCCATATGTAAGCGATAGCATTGGGTGTTGCTGTCTAATTGTCTGACTGGTTTCACTTCGCATGATAATTTCTAGGTCCATCCATGTTGCTATAAATGTTGATATTTCATTCCTTTTAATGGCTGAGTAATATTCCATTGTGTGTAAGGGCAACAGAGCTTAATCAAGCTTGATCCTCAGGGCTTCTACTCTAACAACTGGGGAGCAGATCCTGACCATGACAGGGTGGTAGCAGTCACAGAGCTAAAAGGAAGTCTGCCTCACCTCCTGGACGGGTGTTAAAGTTCCCAACACAAACGGCGCCCCCTATCAAGGAGCTAACAGCCAGCAAACCCCGAGGAAAGATACGTCTGGCATCTATAGCAGAGACAGGCTGAATCTTTAACACATTACCCCACAGTGAGAACTCCATTTTTTTTTTTTAAGGAAAAGAATTTTTTTCCTCTTTTCACTCCTCTACCTTTCAAAACAGTAAATTTGAAGGTAAGGGCTGCCTTTGTTTTGTACTCCCTGCAGCATCTGATTCTGTGGCATTCCATCAATTCACGTGTGGCATTCAATCAGTATCTGTTGACAATATGGTATTGTACTGATGATATTTTGAAATAAAAAAGTACAGAAATATTTTATAGGGAGTTCCTGTTGTGGCTTAGTGGGTTAAGAACTCGACTGGTATCCATGAGGATGTGGGTTTGTTCTGTCTATGTCATACTCTTGTTATTTTTCATCGTGTCATCTGTTTATTTCCTCCACAGCAATCCCAATTTGGAATCTTGTATTTATTCATTTATTTATTTTGTCCTTTCTCCTTTTTAGATGTTACGCCTCACTGAGGAAAGAAGATATGTTTGTTTTATTTACCTACTTTTACAAGCACCTAGGACAGACCCGGCAGCTAGTAGGTTTTAATTAGTATTTGTTAAATGAATAACTTATAGAATGAGTTTTCTTACAGTTAAAATAACATAATGAGGACTTCCCACCTGTGGCTCAGTGGTAACGAACCTGACTAGTATCCACAAGGACTCAGGTTCTATCCCTGGCCCCGCTCAGTGGGCTAAGGTTCTGGTGTTGCCGTGAGCTGTGGGGTAGGCTGGCAGCTACGGCTCCGATGACCCCTAGCCTAGGAACTTCCTTATGCCTTGGGTGCAGCACTAAAAATAAAAAAATAATAATAACATAATTTAACCATATTATCTCATAATTTTCCAGGTAATTTCTAATACTAAGAAAAGTAAAGCATATATATGTCAAATTTCTGTGCCAATGGGACAAACCATAATTGATAATTAACACATCTCCCCAAGTCCCTAGCTCTATGTAGATAACATTTTAATCACAATGGTAAGACTTGATCAACAGTTCACGATTTTATACCTGAGCTATTATTCTTAAGAAGACAGGAGCTGTAGCTGCAGGCCTATACCACAGGATCCGAGCCACGTCTGCAACCTGTCTGCAACCTACAGCACAGCTCACAGCAACACCGGATCCTTAACCCACTGAGCAAGGCCAGGGATCGAACCCGCAACCTCATGGTTCCTAGTCGGATTCGTTAACCACTGAGCCACGACAGGAACTCTGGAAACCCCTTTTCTTATCACATCAGCAAAGCTACATTCTAACTAGGTTTTTTTGTTTGTTTTTGCTATTTAGGGCCACACTTGCAGCATATGGAAGTTCTCTGGCTGGGGGTCGAATTGGAGCTACACCACAGCCACAGTAACGTGGGATCCGAGCCCCACCTGTGACCTACACCACAGCTAATGGCAAAGCCGGATCCTTAACCCACTAAGCAAGGCCAGGGATTGAACCTGCATCCGCATGGGATACGAGCTGCTGAGCCACAATGGGAGCTCCACACTGTAACTAGCTTTTAAATTGGTGCCCCTGTGCTCTACTCATCTCTGGCCCAAGCACAGCTTTCACATCTTTTAATCACACAATACCTTGCCTAACTTGTCAGTTCGGTCCAAAAATCAAAGAGGCAGAAATGAAGAATCAGTAACTAAGAGATGATCAGAATTCTTCCTTAGCTTCCTCTTCTGCAATCTCCTGAACAAACCGTGTGAACAAGCTAACATCGAGAGGCAGATCACAAGAAGCCCGTGGGCCTGCACACAGTGGGGGTTGATGATGGCTCTGACCCCCATCTCAACGATTAACTGAGATCACTTCCCTGCTTTCCTTTAAAACTTTCATGTCTGAGCAGAATCTTTGGGAAGAGGTTTTTTGGGGACACTGAGTCCTCCGTCTCCCCCGATTGCTGGCATTCTGATTAAAAGCAACTTTCCTTTCTACTCACCTTTGTCTTTCTCGAGTATTGATTTTCGAGCAATCAGCAGCCAGACCTAGTTCAGTAACCCTACTATGCTCTAGAGAATGGAGGATGAAAAAAAGTATTCTTTTGCTTTCTGTAGCTAAGAATATTTTGAGCAACTCTTCTTTTTCAGTTTTACCAAGTAGCACACTTGGGATTTCTAAGTTTGTTCTTACAAAAGTGGCTTCTCTGGAAAAAGACTTATGTCAAGGGGATTTTTTTAATTAAGTAATAATTAGATTTCACTTAATACACCCATAAATTTGCAGTCCTTTGTGTATTACGCAGGTGTTCTGATATTCTCTATTCCGACAGGGCAAGTGTTGAATAACCGCAAAGGCTTTCAATATATGCCAGATCCTTAACCCACTGAGCCACCAGAGAACTCCTTCAATATTTTACCTTTTTTTTTTTTTTTTGGCTTTCTAGGGCAGCAGTCACGGCATATGGAAGGTTCCAGGCCGGGGGTGGCAGGGGAGCTACAGCTGCCGGCCTCCACCACAGCCACAGCAATGCTAGATCAGGGCAACATCTGCAACCTACACCACAGCTCACAGCAACGCTGGATCCCTGACCCACTGATCAAGATGAGGGATGGAACCTGAATCCTCGTGGATGCTACTCGGGTTCATTTCTGCTGCACCACATTGGGAACTCCAAAACATTCTAGTTTTAAAGCTTACACAGGCAGTCAACTTAAAATACAGTGGACGTAGCTGTCTCAGAGAAAACAAGTCTACTGTGGTTAAGACAGGCTGACAAGGACTTGGGGGACCCACTGGGTATGGCAGGCACAGTGATATGCCTGCAGGAAAGCCCCCTTTGGTGTTTGCTGTCAACAAGCTGTAGGTTAACCATCTACCTGGAGACTGATGGGGATACACTCCAATGAGCAGAATTATCAGCCACTCGCCCTGACGACAGCTTTGCTTTCTCTAGAGCTTCAAGATTTGGGACAGAAAGAAGCTAACAATTACAACTGTATTTAATACACAAGAACAAAAAAGATGAGATTCAGAAGTAACCTTTGCCCCTTTAGATTGGCAAAGGGAATTACAAAATGTCATTTTAGAGGATAACTCATTATGTGCAATATTTAGACTCGCCCTCTGAAAAAGACTGGATGTTCTGTGCCAGGTGTTAAGTTACGGACGCAAATCAAAATGGGCAGTAAAGTGCTGACTTTCAAAGAGCTGCACTAACTTTACAACTACAAGCCACTGACATGCCAGATATGCTTTACTGATCAACATCGGACCAGGAAAGAGTTAATTTGCTTCCAGCAAATCCCTTTCTCAGGACCAAGGGAAATAAATTTCAGTAGAACAAGGGAATAAAAAAATATACCCACAGGGAGTTCCCTGGTGGCTCAGTGGGTTAAGGATGGCATTGTCACTGCTACGGCTTGGGTTTGATTCCTGGCTTGGAAATTTATGCATGCCCTGGGTGCCGCCCCATAAAAAAAAAAGCCATATTTTTCTGTTGTTTCTCTTATAGGAAAAATACCTTAATTTAAAATATATAAATAGATGAGCTTTTGTAAATTATTCTTGTTTGCTCTTCGAATTTTTGATTTCAGAAGTGAGTAGGAAGCCCAGTTCTTAGTAATTCTGATATCATGCTCCTTTTAGAAAAATAAGGACCCAAATAGTCTTTCAGGAACCCTGTTTGCATTATGTAATTTATACATTTTGAGCCATGGGCCTTGCTTCTGATACTGACTATTTATAATTCTCATTTGCAGTTTGCATTCAGATTCAGGATTCACAACAACATCATTATAGTGAAATTGGGATCATTTAACACTGCTTATCCTTACTTTTAGATGTATCCTTTATTTCTGAAGAAAAGAGTAGGATAAGGCAAGGGAAATCATATAGAGCCCTCATAATTGTGGCGAGCATGCAGATACCAGATTTGCTGAATAATCTTAATGCAACGAAGGTACATATGAAATCAGGATTTGGCTACAAACTATAACTAATGTTTGGAAATATTCTCTCTCTCTCATTCCCTATTTTTTCTCATTTAATTTCTGTCTTATTAATGCATAATGAAGGTATCTCAGACCCTATTGGCCAAGTTATTTATTCACAGATGAAGGCCATGAGTTTAATGGAGTTACGTGTTTGATTATTTTGATTCCTCAGTAATTGTTACACTTTCGAAAATTATTCTCTTGCTGGATTAATGTTTTTTCTCTAAAATTGTTTATTTATCTGAGTTCCAAAAAATCATCCCTCTGAAAGTCAATCTTTCAGGTTTAGTTGATCTTATCAAGTATATGAACAATAACTTGCATCTACCCATTTTCCTTTTTTTTCTTTTTGTGGCCACAACTGCAGAATATGGAAGTTCCTAGGCTAGGGGTCGAATTAGAGCTGCAGCTGCCTGCCTACACCACAGTTGCAGATCTTAGCTGCACTTGCAACCTAGACCGCAGCTTGTAGCAACACCAGATCCTTAACCTATTGAGTGAGGTCAGGGATTGAACCCGAATCCTCATAGACACTAGTTGGGTTCTTAACCCAGTGAGCCACAGCAGGAACTCCATATTTACCCAATATTAAGAGTGAAAATTCATATGAAGTGATCATGCAGTTCTTTCTCAAAGTGAAGTTCTTTTTAGGACACAAAACATTGAAGGATCATTATCTGGTAAAAGGACAAAGAAGAAAGCAAGGATCACGTCATCAACTCCTTAAGGAAAATAGAAACAAAACAAAATGCTCAGTGATAAAGGCATAGTATGTTTTTAAGCACTTTTTTTTTTTTTTTGTCTTTTTTAGGGCTGCACCTGCGGCATATGGAGGTTCCCAGGCTAGGGGTCAAATCAGAGCTATAACCTATAACTGCTTGGCTACACCACAGCCACAGCAATGCAGGATCCAAGCCGTGTCTGTGACCTACGCCACCGCTCATGGCAACACCAGCTCCTTAACCCACTGAGCAAGACCAGGGATTGAACCCGAGTCCTCATGGATACTAGTTGGGTTCGTTAACCACTGGGCCACGACGGGAACTCCTTCAGCACTTTTGATTTTTATTGAATTGCAATGCAGAGAAAGGAGTGAGGGTAGATCCCACATAAATTTATTTTGCTCAATTTAAGTCTAAGAGGCCTTGCCTTGATCTTTGTGTGGGGAATGCTTGCATGGAGGACTCATTTCCGTAGAATGGCCAGAGACAAATGCCCACTCAGCCTTGACTTTCTGTAGCGAGGTTGCTGTTGGTACTCGCTGAGGATACAGTCACTCTGCTCCTGCACCCAGTGTCTTCCTGTCACCTTTTCCACAGCTCAGTGAGTGTGAACTTTGAGGATGCAAATTTAGGTAACTTAATTGCGTGGGAGTGAGTGGGTAATTTTAAAGTTCTTTAAGAACAAGAACAAGCAGCTTTTGAATATGCCACTCCTCTGTTTCTTCTAGCAAAATCACATCTGTGACCTACATCACAGCTCATGGCAACGCTGGATCCTTAACCCCATGAGCAAAGCCAGGGATTGAACCTGCAAACTCACGGTGTTTAGTCGGATTCGTTTCCTGTGTACCATGACGGAAACTCCCTAGAATGTTTTAAAGAAAGTTTGAACAGGAGTTCCTGTTGTGGTTCAGTGGTAACGAACCCTATTAGCATCCATGAGGATGGGGGTTTGATTCCTGGCCTCGCTCAGTGGGTCGAGGAGCCAGCATAGCTGTAAGCTGTGGTGTAGGTTAGAGATGGGGCTTGGATCTGGCATTGCTGCGACTGTGGTGTATGCTGGCAGGTGTAGCTCCAATTAGACCCCTAGCCTGGGAAATTCCATATGCTTCGGGTATGGCCCTAAAAAGTTTAAAAAGAAAAGCCAAAAAAAAAAATGTTGAATCAAGTCAGAAGGATCTACCTACCACCCATGGACTCTGTCACTTTTCACTAGTTATTTACATTCTTGGAGCCTCAGTTTCCTGCCCTGCACGATGAGAACAATGACATTTCTTTGGGTTATTACGTGGATCCACAGGGAGATGTAAAGTAGGCATGTAGCTGAGGGCGGGGCATATAGCAAGCACTCAATAGGTGTGAGTTCATTACAACACACTTTTTTGCCTTTGTGTGCTCTGGAACACACTTTTGGAAAGTTCTGAATTAGACTATTCATGCACTGACTATCTTATTATTTAACTGACTGTTTGACAGCTACTTATTATTGACTTTCCTCTAAGTAATAGGCTCAGCGGTAGGCACAGGGTAACAGCTTGGATGAATATTGGGAAGGGCTTTCAAATCATTTCCAATTCAGCCAAAACGTGACAGCCTGCCACATGCAGGCACTTTTGCCCTTTCGGAGCTGTGGTGATCACCTGGGCAGAGGCGATACCTACCTTCACACAGCGTCCAGTCAGAGGGAAGGGTGGTGTGGCGTGTGGCCGACATTTAAAAGAGAAACGCAAAATAGTTTGAACTGGGGGTGGGGTGCAACAGGATAAACAGGGATCCGTACATATTTGTGCATCATTTTAAGCAGTTCTTATCTCATCCTAAGGAACATAGGAAGCCGTTTCCCTTTATCTCTTCTTAAAGTTTTAACATTTAAATTTGTTTATTTTTGACTGCACTCATGGCATGCAAAAATTCCCTGGTAGATGGGGCCAGGGATCGAACTGGTGCCACAGCAGTGACAACACTGGATCCTTAGCCCCTGAGCTACCAGGGAACTCCAGGAAACCATTTTCAAGCTCAAAGTCACAGGATGACAAAATATTTGCAAAGACCCAATATGAACATGTCAGTGACTATAAATCAACAAACCAACCCTGAACGGAGCAGCTGCTGCCAGTGTGTAGGGCGGAAGGCAATTTACATAACACACTGGCACCTCCACCCCTAGTTATATCGTCCCTAACAATCAATAAATGACATTGCCGCCTTACAAAATGTTGACTTCACAGTTTCTCAGGTAGCGTAAATTTACTCAAGACTCTAATCCATTTTCCCTTCTGTGAAGAGTTTTTAAATGTACGACTGATGTGTTTGCACTCTCTGTTGCATGGACCTGGCAGGTGCGTCCTACCGCACACCTCTTATGCTGACCGAGCATAGCCTGATGGGCGTGGTGGGATCTGACAGCATTCATTTCATACCAAAAGTGGACTCTTTGTGGGAGGGCCTGGGCTGACAGATCTGCAGAGTTAAACACTCTAGTGAGCGGAGGACAAGCTACAGAGGTTTACACATGGTTGACAAAGTCAATTTGCCATAAATACATCCAGGAGAGACAATTTCTGCCCCTGTTCGTAGTCTATCCATTTTAAAGACATTTTTAACAGGCCAAAAATACCTGTGTTGGGAGGCAGAATTCTGGGAAGTGCTAGACAATGACAAAGGGCTAAAATGAACCCAAAAGACATTTGGCCATAAGAGTTTAGTGCTTTACTGAGAAAATTTGAGAGGCAAACAGCTAGGAAAAGTTTGATCATGAGAAGTCTTTGTTCTCTCTTTAAAAATAGACAATAACAGATACATGGCTCCCTAGAGTTTGCTATGTGAAAATCTACAAAGAAATTTGATTTGGGGTGATTTTTAGAAATTGCCTCATGGGGGGTAGTTTTGAGAGAAGAGCAATGTTTCATAAGTAAGATCTTAAAATTGTGCTTTTTAAATTATTTTTCTAATTTGGAAAAAATAGAGTTTTTCATGTTGCTGCTTACTCTCATTTTTTGTTGTTGTTTTTTTTGGTCTTGCCTGAGGCATGAGGAAGTTCCTGGACCGGGGTCAAAACTGCACAGCAGCTACCCAAACCACTGCAGCAACAATGCTGGATCCTTCACCCGCTGCCACACAAGGGCACTACTGGTTATTTAAATAATATTGGAATAATGTTCCATACGTACATCAGGTTGTAAAATATATTTAAATAATATTGGAATAATGTTCCATACGTACATCAGGTTGTAAAATATATTTTATAAACTTAAAATCGATGAAATCTTACAGGCTGAAATAAGACAGAAATAAATCCTACACTTTTTCTCTCTTTGAGAAGAAGCTTGAGGGCTTATGAACAAAATCAGAAATATCTGAGAAAACATATCAGGATATAAAGTTTGGGGAAATCTTGACACTGATTGTATTAGTAAGGGTTAGGTTTAACTACATATATCAGATAATACATAGCAAAATAACAGAGGCTTAAGCAAAATAGATTATTTCTCCCTCATTAACAAAAAGTCTAACGGTGGGCAGTCCATGACTGGTGTGGTATCTTTAAGTTACCAGGGATTTAAGTTTTTTTCATTTTTTGGTTTCAGCATCTTAGCATGAAGCTTTCATTTTTTTTTTATTTTATTTTATTTTTTTTTGTCTTTTTGCCTTTTCTAGGGCCGCACTCGAGGCATGTGGAGGTTCCCAGGCTAGGTGTCGAATCGGAGCTGTAGCAGCCGGCCTTCACCACAGCCACAGCAATGCGGGATCTGAGCCGCGTCTGCAAACTACACCACAGCTCACGGCAACGCCGGATCCTTAACCCACTGAGCGGTGCCAGGGATTGAACCCATAATCTCATGGTTTCTAGGGGAATTCATTAACCACTGAGCCACGATGGGAATTCTGCAGCTTTCATTTTTAAGGTTGCCTATGATCCATGATAATTTGTGGAATTAGAATAATCTCATCCACATTCCAGACTTAAGAAAGAGGAATTCCCCTCATGGCTCAGTGGTTAGTGAATCCGACTAGCATCTATGAGGAGGCGGGTTTGATCCTTGGCCTTGCTAAGGGGGTTAAGGATCCAGCGTTGCTGTGAGCTGTGGTGTAGGTCACAGAAGTGGCTCGGATCCTGCATTGCTGTGGCTCTGGTGTAGGCCTGCAGCTACAGATCCGATTGGACCCCTAGCCTGGGAACCTCTGCATGCTGCAAGTGCAGCCCTAAAAAGACAAAAAGAGCAAAAAAAAAAAAAAAAAATTAAGGTTGAAGATTCATGCTGCTTCTAGGAATTTTTCTAGAGGTCAGTGCAGTCCTCTAATATTTCTATTTATATTTGATTGTTCATAATTTAGTCCCATAGTTGCTCTTGGCTTTAAGGAAGGCTGGGGCATTTCAGCTGGGTACGTTACTACTCCAAATAAAATCAGGGGTGAATCAGTAAAAAAGGAGAGAATGTATTGGTCAAATAACCAGAAGATTCTGCCAAAACTTATACAATTCTCCAAGTCAAAATGTCTTATTATTTTGGTGAGTTTTTTTTTTGGTCATGCCTGTGGCATGCAGAAGTTCTGGGGCCAGGGATTGAACCCATGCCACAGCAGTAACCTGAGCCACAGCAGTGATATCGCCAATCCTTAATTCACTGAGCCACCAGGGAATTCCTATTTTCTTTCTTTCTTTCTTTTTTTTTTTTTTTTGCTTTTTAGGGCCGTACACGTGGCACAGGGAGGTTCCCAGGCTAGGGGTCTAACAGGAGCTGTAGCCGCCGGCCGGCCTTTGCCGCAGCCACGCCAGCTCCGGGCTGTGTCTGCAATCTATACCACAGCTCACGGCAACACCGGATCCTTAACCCACTGAGCAAAGCCAGGGATCAAACCCACAACATCATGGTTCCTAGTCGGATTCGTTAACTGGTGCGCCACGACAGGAACTCCCTATTTTGCTGTTTTTAATAGAGGTGTGTGTATTCATATATACATATATTACATATATAAAAACTAAATCCAGCACCATTCGTACAAAGTAAAATACCTTTAGAGAAGGATTACAGCACTAACTATAGACAGAGGAGCAATTGCTAAACCCAATGAAAGACTTTGTCCGGAAAATACCTCCCAGTTACTTATGGACATATTTTTAAAGACTTGGAGTAATTATTGGAACAATAACAGTAATTTTGCTCTGCTGGAACTGCCTTTTGCAGAAACACAGAGAAGGTGCTAATCCCCTATGTCAGTGGACTCATTGGCAAGTGTCCATCAAGGTTATTTGTCAAGAGCATTTCGGTGTTCATTGAGATATGCACTTATTTTAATTGCTGCTTTTTACATGTGTCAACTCAACTTTTTTTCTTTCCAGATACAGAAATAGAAAAAAAAAAAAAGTGACAGGCAGGCGGTACGCACCTTCCCACTGAGCAAAAGGAAAGGCATTTCCCTCAGTTCTTAAGGAAGAGGAAAATACAGGCCACTCGAGGGTTTCCTTCAACCCAGAGCAAGTGCAATCACTTTCCTGAGTGCTTTTTTGTGTCACCACAATCGCCTCTGTCTCTTTTACTCCCCTTGGGGATTGGGCTTGAGTTTTTTAACACTTCTTTGTAACCAGCAGCTGGAAAATACAGGATCTAACCGAGGTGGGAAAGGAGGGCTACTGAGGCAAGGTGAAAAGCAGGACCATCAAGCAGATGTGGATTTGAAGAGAAAAAGCTGGATTATATCAGAGTAGAGGCTATTGAACGAGTCACAAGCCTCCATGACAGAAGTTACAAGTCTTTGAAATATGCCATCACAAAATGCCAGCCTGACATTAAACGGCTTTATAGAGATCAGGTCCTTAAAAGCCGGCTGATTATCTGTTCCCTGGGGTGCCACTTTCCTCCCTGATTTTGTGATACCCTGACTTGTCCCTAATCACTGCAAGGAGTGTCACCAACTTAGAAGTATTCTTAAGAGGAAATTAATTTTGATCTCCTATGATATCCTAGAGCGTTTTCTTTTTAGCTGGAATGGAGAGCCAACCTTCCTTCCCACATTCAGATGCGGTAGTTCCCTGTACGTGTGAGAATCCTGGCTTGACAGGTCTAAAAAAAAGCATTTTCCGTGTGATCAGTAACATGCGAGGCGCTCTCTGTGAACGATATCCTTCTATTCTCACAAAATCTCTAAGGCAGGCTCTATCAGTTGACCCACTCAAGTTCGGAGACACCCCGTCACTTGCCCAAGATCCCTCTGCTGTCTGGTCCGCAGGCGAATGGCGATTTGAACCGAGCACACTGATTCCGGGACCTGGGCTCGCAGTCACCTTGCCATGCTGCTTTCGGGTCCATTGAGTGATCTCGGTCGGGAGGGTAAAGTAAGTTAAGAAATATTTCCAGAGGGAACACAAAGGGGCAAGAAACACGATAAAGCATCTATCTCCCCTTTGTCTTTAGAACGCCCGTGGTTAAGAAAACAAGAACAGATTATTCCTGCGTAGGACGAGGCAACAGGAAGTGCGCCCGAGGCGCCCAGGCTGGGCGAGCGGAGCACTGGGTGAAGAAGGCAGCGGGGAGCTTTCCCGCCCGCAGCGCGGGTCTCCCCGAGCACCGCCACTGTCGCGCGGGAGGCCCCAGGGAGACGTCAACAAGGTAGGGGATGTCATAAGAAATTTTCCATTGTCCCCCAAAGAATATATTAGTATGGCAGACATGTCTATAATTGGAAAGAAAAGTGCTTTGTAGCAAACAACAGCTGATAACATAAGACAAGAGGATTTTATTTTTCATCCCTGGCGTTAACAAAAAGGCCAAGGTAAGAAACCTCAGTTTTCTTCTGTGCCCATTCTCTTGTGTAGGTGTAATTGGTCAACAGCCACATTCGTTGGTTTGCTCTGTGCTTTTCTCTGTTGAGTAAACAAATACCCAGTATCTTTTGAACAAACTTCTGGAGGTCAGATTGGTAACTGAATGGTCCAGGAAATGATTTGGGCGCCACTATCTACCTATAGTTCAAATGAACCCACAAATAGAAATCTAGCTCTTGATCTTGATTCAGCCCTTTTCATATGTTTTCCATTAATTTCTGGCAGTTCTATCTCTAGAACCCATCTTAAGTTCACCCACTTGTTTCCTTCTCCACTGCCATCACCCTTGTCTTAGGCAAAATTATCTTTTGTCAGGATCAGGGACTGAAGCTTTCCAAAATCAATATCTAGGTGTTCCCTCTTGGCACAGAAGGCTAAGGATCTGCTGTTGTCACTGCAGTGGCTCTGGTTGCTGCTGTGGGCAAGAGTTTGATCCCTGGCACAGGGAACTTCCATATGCCACCAGGAAGGCAAAAAAAAAAAAAAAAAAAAAGGAGGACACCTGGAAAAAAAATCAAATTAAATCGATCTCTAATACCAGGGTGGTTTAAGCAAAATGCCTGCCTTCCTAAGGCCTCTGGAAATAACCTAAACAGACTCTATACCTGCTTCCTGTGTTCATGGAGGCACCTCTCATTCTTTGGAAGTCTCAGGCGCTCTCTCTTCAGGGTCTTCCAACTTCTGAACCTTCTGCCTGGAGACTTGTTTTCCCTCCTTGCTCTTTAGCCTGAGCACAGACCTCCCTCTTCCACAGTCCTTCCAGCCCTTCATGCCCTGAGCCGTTCCTATTTTCTTTTTATCTTCTCAGTTAGAAGGTAAGCTCTCTAATGTCAGGATTCTCAAATGGATCTGGCACATTTATGGAAATGTTAATTATGTTGAGACTAATTACTTTGAGACATTCCTCTGGACGATGTATGTAAGAATTTCTTTTTACCTACGTTGAGGCAAAGGGGCTAATAAACTGATCTTTTCTGTCACAATAATCCAAAAATCTTGGCATCTTTGAAACTCTAATGAGAGGAAGAGGGGGAATAAAATAAGCATTTTTTAAACAATTGAGAAGGTATTCTTATAAATCTTCATTTCTTATTTCATATGGTCAGTCTTATTTTCAAGTAGGAAGTAGAATTGATTTATCTCAGTAATCAAATGTATTCTGATGAATTGCATTTTTGAATAGCTTTTATCTAAATGGAATGATTATGTCTAAGAAGCATAAGGCTTTTATAGGGAAGGACAAGACTTCGGTTCTGCCGGTCTGGGAGTTTCTTGGTGGTGGTACAGCAGGTTAAGGATCTGGTGTTGTCACTGCTATGGTGTGGGTTCGATCCCTGGCCCAGGAACTTCTGCATGCAGTGGCCCCGGCCAAAAAATAAAAATTAAAAATACCGAGGAATAAATACTGAAAAAAGAAAAGAAAAGAAAAGAAAAAAAACCTCCACTGGTCTACAATGCTCATCGTAGTGATGAAGCTCACGTCTGCCCTGGCCCTGCCACACGCATAGGGGATCCAGGTCTGTAGAACTGCCTCTTCCAGCTACACATTAATTCTGTGGTCTTAGTTCCCTTCAAAGATGTACATATCAAAAACCTTTTAGTCAATACTTTTTACTTATTTATTTATTTATTTAATTTTGCCTTTTTGCCAGCATGTGGAGGTTCCCAGGCCAGGGGTCTAATTGGAGCTGTAGCCACCAGCCTATGCCACAGCTACAGCAATGCAGGATCTAAGCCGCGTCTACGACCTTCACCACAGCTCACGGCAACGCCGGATCCTTAACCCACTGAGCAAGGCCAGGGATCAAACCCGCAATCTTATGGTTTCTAGTTGGATTCGTTAACCGCTGCGCCACAACGGGAACTCCTAGTCAATACTTTTTAGTCACAGATTGTTCTTTGCTTTAGTTTCAATTTTCATGCCTGTAGCATTAGGCGTGGGGCCCCAGGTTTTCGATGGGTCAGAATAGGTTGGATCTGCTTGTGTCATTTGGTATATGTCTTGGGACAGAAAGCCTGTGCCACTTAGTCTAAAATTTGGTAATGAGTGCCAGCAGTGCCAAAGGGTAAACTTTCTATTTTTATCTTTATGGTGAAAATAAAGATTTAAATTTGTCCAGTCCCGAGTTGATGAAATATTAATACCAAATACTTTTAGCTTTGAAAATATTTTTGCAGACATATTTATTTCTGGATGTCAAAGCCCGCTTTACATTCTTAAGCAATTCGCTCTTCTTAAACTATTTTATATTACAGCTTCTTGTACATTTTTGTAACCTAGGGTTTCTACATCTTGGATTTTCCTAAGGAGAGGAACATGGCTCTTATTTCTGCCTTAGTTTCTTGGTCTGTAATAATTGTGCCATGGGTTTTGTTATCTTGAAATAAAAACAGCTTGTCCACAGTACCTAGGCTTGTTCACATTATGTCCTCAGTTTGCCAGAGTGATGAAAATGAATTTGATTTTATGTATTGTTCCGATTACTACTGTTTGGAGCATTAGAATGCCCTTGAGGTTTTATAATATGGAGATTTTCTGTCATCTGCCCTCAGGGAAAACGTATTACCTCCTTTGTAATTACGCAGTGGGTATGAGAGATACTTGCTCAGTGATCTGTCTCATTAATGGGTCTTGTCTCGACTGACTTGAACTGAGAAAAGCCTTTGACAGATATGTGCAGTCACGTGCTGTCCTTCGTTTCTCTGAGTGTCTCTCTCCTCTCCACCCGTTTCTGCCTCTGCTCCCTGCTTAACAATGAAAATCTCTTACCTTCAGTGCAGAGCAGCCCAGTCCTTCCGTATGGGCAGAGGCAGACGATGTCTGTCCCAGATCTGGGAACGCAGGTGGCACCGTTTCCACATGGGTTGTTTTCACAAGTTGCAAACTGGCACAACTTGCCCGAGTAGAGCCTTGGACACTCACAAAACCAAGTTTCACTCTCACTGAGAACGGAAGAACAGTTATAAAATCAGTCAGAAACCAAGCAATGGGTCATTTACATATACACATGGAATTATGGTGGTGTCTTGACTAGGAAGTGGAGTTTTCTCTTCTTCTTTCTCTTTCTGTTTTTAAATTTTGAGCTATTTGTTAGCTGTGTACTTTACATTGAAAGCAGATTAACAGCTTTTTCAATTGCCTGGAGCCATGCATTCTGTTTTAAACCACCTATTTTTATTTTTGATTCATCTCATGTGTTATCATGCCTGTGGTCCTTTTTCGGGGCTTCATTAAATAGGTGTGGTGCTGCCTCAATAAAGTGCTTCAAATGTCTATCAGAAAAATTAGTTTTCAGCTCAAAGCCCAGAGGAGAATTTCAAGCTAGTGATAAGCTTCCTCCACTGAGGACAAGTCCTCCAAGAGCCACTCCTGTGATAATCTAGAAGGAAAAGCACAGCTTTCCAGTTTAAACCTGTGTTTGGTGGGCCTAGCCCAGAGTCCCCTGTGAAAGCAGAGCTCAGGAAGAACACCCCTCTCACCTGCTGGGGAAACGCTGTCCAGAGGGGCCGGTGACTTGAGTCTGGTTTCTGCCTTCCCTGCCTGTATGCCCCCCCACCCTTTTTTAGGGCCGCACCCAGGACACATGGAAATTCCCAGGCTAGGGGTCGAATCAGAGCTGCAGCTGCCAGCCTACGCCACAGCCACAGCAACGTGGGACCAGAGCAGCATCTGCGACCTACACCACAGCTTGTGGCAACGCTGGATCCTTAAACCACTTAGCAGGGCCAGGGATCGAGCCCCCATCCTCATAGATACTGGTAGGGTTCATTATTGCTGAGCCACAATAGGAACTCCTGTGACTGTAACTCTTAAGGGTATGTGCCAGGACCACCCTGAAAATTTGGAAGCTGGCATCTTTCATCTTCATGACTCAGCCTTTCAATCTGGCTGTAAATCTTATCCACACCGTGAAAGTTTTCTCTTGTCCTCATCTTGATGGTCTCTCTTTTTTTTGTCTTTTTGCCTTTATGTGGAGCCACACCTGCGGCATATGGAGATTCCCAGGCCAGGGGTCTAACAGGAGCTGTAGCTGCCGGCCTTTGCCACAGCCACAGCAACGAGGGATCCGAGCCGCATCTGCAATCTACACCACAGCTCACGGCAACGCCGGATCCTTAACCCACTGAGCAAGGCCAGGGATTGAACCCACAACCTCATGGTTCTTAGTCGGATTCGTTAACCATTGAGCCACGAAGAGAACTCCTTGATGGTCTCTTGATGCCTTCCTTACATCGTTTAATCTCCTTAGTCCAAAATAAATGTGCTCACAGGAAAGTATCAGTTTCTTTCATACTAATGAATACCTGACTTTGAAATCATAAGTTTCCCTTTCCAAAAATGTCTATGCTTTTATATTATTTCTTTATGTTAGTGGGATGAAGCACTGTGGCGAAAATACGTATCAGAGAACAGGTAAAGCCAGCTCTGGCAGGGTGAGGCCCTGAGACCCTCCAATTTTGCCAACACATAAAGTGATCCTGTAAGTGATAAGTAATTTAATCATTTTCTAATTTTTATGGCAATTTGTATAGCACTTTACATGTAGACAGAGAATCTCATGGGTTTTCAGAGCTGGGGAAAAAAATTAAAGATCACACTATTACATTTAGAATGGATAAGCAATGAGGTCCTATTATACAACATGGGGAACTATAGCCAATCTCCTGGGCTTCTGTAAGAAAAAGAATGTATATATATGTACAACTGGGTCACTATGCTGTACAGTAGAAATTGACACAAGACAGTAAATCAGCTATACTCTAATGAAAATAAGATAAAATTAAAAAAAATCTGTGTTGGGAGTTCCTGTCATGGCTCAGTGGAAACGAATCTGACTAGCATCCATGAGGACACAGGTTCGATCCCTGGCCTTGCTCAGTGGGTTAAGGATCCCACGTTGCCGTGAGCTTTAGTGTAGGTTGCAGATGTGGCTCAGATCCCGTGTTGCTGTGGCTGTGGTGTAGGCCAGCTGCTCCAGCTCCAGTTTGACCCTCAGCCAGGGAACCTCCATATGTGGAGGGTGTGACCTTAAAAAGACGGAAGACAAATAAGTAAATAAAAAATAAAAAATAAAAATAAAGATCAACGTCTCTAAGATGGTTATAAAACACCCTAGACAAACTCTTCTGTTTTGGGGCAGCAAAGCAGAATTTTGAGGACTGTTGAGCCAATGCTATTCCTTCTTGGCTGAAAATAGTGGTGGAAAAATAGCCAGAACACCTGCAGGTACAGAGATATTTTCTGGGTGTGATTTAGTTGTGTTAGGAGTTTAATGTTGTGTGGAATCAGAGCTAAATCTAATTTAACTTCACCTCCACTCACCTGACTTGGAGTTGAAAGCTCAGCATTAAGCATATTTATTCTAGGACAAAGTTTAGGATCATAACACACTTGGAAGCTGTATCCTAGAAAGACCAAATTTGTCTCTCTATAGTAAAGGAGAACACTGCATATATAAAAGTCAAACAAATCTAAATATTGATTAATATGCTTCCATCATATAGACCTACATAGATTTAAAATTCAGAGAAGGTGCTTTTATGCTAATCCAAGGCTAATTTTTATCACGTCTCATTGATAAATCAAGCCTCTTTCCTTTTTTTTGTCTTCATCAGGTGTGGGGACAATTTGATGACTAATGTGTGCATCACACATCAGCAGGCAGCTAGAGCAGAGGGCAGAATAGAATTTCTATAGAAAACACTCCCTGAAAGGGGAAAACATCTTCTCTGGCTAACCAAGGGCAAGTGTCCAGAGCCCTCTGGCCCATCTTGATATTCCATTAGCCCTTTGTTAGAAAGATTCAGCTTTAGGAGTTCCTGTCGTGGTTCAGTGGCAACGAACCCGACTAGTATCCTTGAGGATGCGGGTTTGATCCCTGGCCTCACTCAGTGGGTTAAGGATCTGGCATTGCTGTGGCTGTGGTGTAGGCTGGCAGCTGCCACTCTGATTCGACCCCTAGCCTGGGAACTTCCATATGCCGATGGTACAACCTTAAAAAGCCAAAAAAAAAAGAAGGAAAGATTCACCTTTAACTAACTGAGATTTTACCAGGTGATAGTAACTCCATACACTTCACTTGAAATTGCACTTTCAAGTTCCAAAAGACTTCCTGGAGTGCCAGATATTTTCAACAAGAGTTTTACTAAGATGGATCTTTGCTACCAGCTGTATTACACCCAGACCTAAAGGTCTCTCCTGTTCAGATCTTGCCAAAGATCCTGTTACTAAATTCCAGCTTCTTCAGAAGCCAGCGAGTCATACACCACAGCTGAGAGAACTCCCTGGGGCCTCCTGCCTCACCTACCGCCGGCCTTCAGGCGGCTTTGCGGGGCCACTTGTTCTCCACTGAGCCATCTCTACCCCGATTCCTAGAGTGAAACGTTGCAAGTAGTTGGTCAAACAGGAAGGTGTTTAAAAGGTTGCAGCTCCTATATTTACAATATTTTGACTTTTGACTAGCATACCTCTGAAAACGTGATATTTATCCATCGAAGTACAAAATAAGGCTTTTTAAAATTTTACTAGCACCATGTAGGGTCTATTGCATGTACATGACACTTGACAGCAACATGAAGTAGGAAAAAATTCACTCGTTTTAAAGCTTATTAAAAAAAAAAATCTCACCTAAGTGTATGCAGGCGTTTGTATAGTTTGCATTGTAACTGCTATAGCATATTCAGTTACAAGTCACAATAGGGTCAACATATCAAATAGCTGTCTTAAGTTTCTATGGTTATTAAACACTATCTTTAGGAGTTACTGTTGTGGCACAGGGGGTTAAGAATCTGACTGCACTGGCTTGGGTCACTGTAGAGGCATGGGTTCATTCCTCGGCCCGGCGCAGTGGGTTAGAGGACCTGGTGTTGCCGAAGCTGCAGTAGTCTCAGCTGTGGTTTGGATTGCATCCCGGGCCTGAGAGCTTCCATATGCCTCGGGCGTGGCCATAAATAAAAAATTATCTTTAGAAAATTTAGCTGACCAAAAAAAATCAAAGATGCTGGCTTGAAAAGGATGCTCCCTATTTACAGGGCACAGGCAGCTGCCTGAAAACCTCCTAGAATTAAAAGGACTCCTGCATGTACTAACTTAAAAAATAAATAACTCCTTCTGTACTCTTTGGAGCTCCTGGATCATTAGTGGATTTCAAAGCTGATCCCCCACGGCGTCAAGAGAGGGAGATTCTCAGCAAGAAAGTGGGCAGGGGTGATCCTTATGAAGAATGTCTCTAGACACTTTTAAAAAATAACATGACTCTTGGCAGAAATAACCCATTTCTGTGTATAGGCTCTTCTGTTTATAGCACCAGGGCACAGGCTTAGGGAAGAATGCAGATGAGATCCTGAGTAGCCGTGGTTCCACCGGGACTTGCATTCTGCTTTCATGAATTCCACAATATCGCCACTCCAGAGCAGTGTCCCCGCCCCCAGAATTCCTTCCCACTTTTGAACGCCTTCCAAACAAGTTTTCAGCTGTGTGCGGAGACTCACTGCCCTAGCACCACACATAGAGTTGTTTTTGTCTGTCTTAAAGTCAGAGCTGCCTGAAAGGATGGGACTTCTTGCAACAGGCACTCCATCATATTGAACACTTTTTTTTTTTTTTTTAAATGATTACACCCATGGCATATGGAAGTTGCCAGGCCAGGGACTGAATCCAGGCTGCAGCTGCTATGCCACAGCTATGGCAACACCAGTCCCTTAACCCACTGTGCCTGGCCAGGGATAAAAACCCACACCTCTGAAGTGACCTGAACTGCTGCAGTGGGATTCTTAACCCACTGTACCACAGTGGGAACTCCTCATACTGGACATTTTGGGGCATTTTTCATTTTTAATTTTTGCATCTTAGAAGTAGCCAGACATGCAAATCATAGGAAATGCAAAGTCAAAATTATCTTAAGGTGGCCTAGAACGTAAACTTGGAGAAACATTGTCCATATAATCTGCTCATGGACAGAGAGCTCAGAAAATTGTCCTTCTGCTTCAGGAGCTTTTCTCTTTATATGGAAAAAATTTACTTAAGGAAGAAACAAAGAAGATGAAAAAGGATAAAAATGATAATAAAAGTCACAGGGTCATACGTGAAGAAAATATACAATATACAGAAAACAAGAATAATTCACAAATGATATAAAAATATCTTTTGTTTCTTCCTGTTCTAGGATCTGTCCAATTTTATCTCATGACTGTTTTGTGAAGAACTGATTTTATTTTATAATTTCTCTCTCTTTCCCTCCTTCTCTCTCTTAAAACTATGGTTCACTTTACAAAAGGTCTTCATTGGTAAAGAAAGATTAGCAGGAAATTCTCTGGTGGCTCAACGGGCTAAGGATCTGGTGTCATAATTGCTGTGGCTCAGGTTACTGTGTCACAGGTTTAATCCCGGGCCCAGGAACTTCCTCTTGCCACAGGTATGGCCAAAAAAAAATTAAAAAAAAAAAGGAGGAGTTGAATTCCTTCTCAACAAGATGTCCACTCCAGGTCTTTTGCTTTGTGACTCATTAGTCCTTATTAAATGGGGTTCAAGCTTTGCTTCCCAAGGGAGGAGCCTCAGAAAATATCAAGCCCCAGACTGGGAGCTAACATGGTAAAAGTGGCCATCATCTTAATAAATTAAATGAGGTATGTGTGAAGATGTGCCTAGCACAGTATTAGCTGCTCAATATATTGTAGGGAAAAGAGGGGGTCTGGGTAAACATACAATTAATGGAGCCTGAATCAGTTAATGATGGCATACGAGTTGTAGAATGGAATCTAGTAAAAGTGGGCTGGGAAACAAGGATGTGCTGGAGGACACTGGTGGGTGAGAAAATAAAATGGTGCATTAATACTGTTGAATGAATGCATCATTTTAATGTCTGAAATTACCTCCCTCAGTTAAAAAAATGTGTCAGGGTCTTGAGATTAGACTTTGTGCCTAAGAAACAATTTCAGAGTAGTTTTCTTACTCTGTGCTCATTACAAAATTAGCCAGTTTCCAGTCCCCTGCACTGTAAGGGCATTTGGGGCCAGGATTTAATGTAATGGAATCAGTAAACTCAGTGCTTAGGAAGCTCTAGAGTTCTCAGATAATTTCTTGTAAAGATAATGTGCCTATTTGGAGGCTTTTAAGACTAGGAGAGTTGGTATAAGTTTTAAAATGCAATTTCAACTCCTACTAAAAAGAAACAAAATATTCTCTTAAAATATTTAGGCCAACAAAATGTGGTTTCACTCATTCCCTTGATCTCAGTAAAGTTCACACACATAGTTTCTAGTCAGTAATGTTCACACACGTAGTTTCCACTGTGAGTTCACCTGTGGTCAGGAAGGTGGAAATGTGGCCTGCTAGGTTGATGTTTTTCTTTTCTAATGTTAAGTACTATTTACAAAATTGCTGTGGAGGGAAATTTATGCCTCACAAACATAAAGATAGTAAAGATGTGTTCTAGAAAGACACACATGAACACTAAAACATTTTTTATGAGCATTGCTACATTGTTGAATTTTCAACAAAAAGGTAAAATTTTTTTTGCAATTTCTCACTTATTCCAGGTACTCTTTTCTTTAAGTCTTTATGTTGTAATTTTTTTCCTTTTTAGGGCCTAATCTGCAGCATATGGAAGTTCCTGGGCTAGGGGCCGAATCGGAGCAGCAGTTGCTGGCCTACACCACAGCCACAGCCATACTGGGTCTGAGCCGCACCTGTGACCTACACCGCAGCTTTTGGCAACACGGATCTGTGACCCACTGAGTGAGGCCAGGATCAAACCTGCATCCTCACAGAGATAATATTGGGTCCTTAATCTGCTGAGCCACAATGGGAATGCCTTTATGTTCTAATTTGGGGTTGAGAAAAAGCAAGAAATTTAGGAGTTCTTGCCTCTTATACAGGCTTGCTCTTAAGCCGCAATTTGCACCTGCCACTTGAAACTGTCCCAAATGTATGTGTGTGTATACACACACATACACACACACACGCACATATATACATAGACATACATGTATGTGTATATAGATATAGATTTTGATGTCACTCTTAGAACTGAAATATACAGATTTGGAATGTAGAGGGAATATATAATGAGCTCATTTTTTATACACATAATATTTGAAGCATCTATAGATATCCTGGTGAATATGTAATGTAGTCAAAATAAGCTGTATGATATAAACAGCAAGGACCTACTGTTTGACACAGGGAACTATATTCAATTTTTTTTTTGTCTCTCTCTTTTTTTTTTTACCTTATCTAAGGCTGCACCCACGGCATATGGAGGTTCCCAGGCTAGGGGTCTAACAGGAGCTGTAGCTGCTGGCCTTTGCCACAGCCACAGCAACACGGGATCCGAGTCGCGTCTGCAACCTACACCACAGCTTACGGCAACACCGGATCCTTAACCCACTGAGCAAGGCCAGGGATCGAACACGCAACCTCATGGTTCTTAGTTGGATTCGTTAACCACTGAGTCACGACAGGAACTCCTCAATATTTTGTAATAACCTATATGGGAAAAATCTAAGAACAACACACACACACACACACACATACATATATCTGAATCACTGCTCTACACCTGAAACTAACACAACATTGTAAATCAACTATACGTCAATAAAAAGAAATAAAAGATAAACTATATGAATGTAAAAATAATTTGGCTTTGATTAAAATTAAGAGAACTTACAGGTTACAATGCTAGTTGGTGTTGAGGGAGAGGAAAATAAACTGACTCAAATACCGAAAGAATTTAAAATGCTGGATCAGCTACTTACTATTTTAGCGAAATAAGAAAGGTTGTACTAAAAGTATTTGTCCATTACAGTTTTGTTATCACTGCACAGAAATATACCCCTGTGTGGGGAACATGGCATGGAAAAGTTTTTTTTTAAGCTTAAATGAATACACACTCCTTTTTGTATAAATATAGTTACCACACACGAAAGATCTGTTCTTCCCTAGGACAATTTAGTTAGCTTCTTGGGGACAGTTGGGAGGGTGAAAGTGACCCCCATGGGAGAGAACCGATGGAGTAGAAAGCACCCCAGCTCCTTTTCACACAAAGATTCACGGAGATGGTGATGATAGCTCATTATCAAGTGAACTACCTGGGACGGGTGCCAAGCTGACAGGATGTCAAGACAATGGGAGTAAACAGGGACCATCCCAAGCAAACTGGGGACATAATTGTCCTCTGGCTTCATGTTTACCCCTTGTTATACCGAATGTACTGATTCAATATAAAGAGTTCCCACCTTTAACTAATTCTGAAGTAGAAAGGCTATGATTTAATTTTGCACTGCTGTACTATCTGGAACATCATTCTATCAGGGCTCAAATTTACATATATTCAGGGCATGATTTTATTTTTTTATTTATTTATTTATTTATTTTTTTTTGGTCTTTTTGCCTTTATCTAGGGCCGCACCTGCGGCATATGGAGGTTCCCAGGCTAGGGGTCTAACAGGAGCTGTAGCCGCCGGCCTTCGCCACAGCCACAGCAACGCGGGATCCGAGCTGCATCTGCGACCTACACCACAGCTCACGGCAACGCTGGATCCTTAACCCACTGATCAAGGCCAGGGATCGAACCCGCAACCTCATGGTTCTTAGTCGGATTCATTAACACTGAGCCACGACAGGAACTCCCAGGGCATGATTTTAGAGTACTATTTTGTGTTAAGTTGATAAAACTGAGATACAAAGCTGAGAGAACGGAAAACAGCTTTCCTGGAAAAAAAAAGCCTTCTGATAGTAAAACACACTGCTTTGCTACCTTTGATATAAGTGTGCTTCTTTTCTTTTTTCCCTTTAATCCTGAAAAGGATAATTTGAGTTTTAAATACAAGAGGTTGAAAGTGGCTTCAGGCTTTTTCAATTAAAAGTTTAAGTTTTCAAGTTCTTTGTCCTGGAAAAGACTAAATCTCTTCTTGGAATTGGTTGACATGATGTTAAAATGGACCATTTCTTTGAAAGCCAGCCTTCATCAAAAGGTATTTCAGCTTGAGGCAAGGTTTTCAGTTCAGTGACCTTACAGATGCTAAAGGACAGTTTTAAAAGGCATTGATACCTAGTTAACACTTTTTTTGGGGGACACTCTATTAGATGTGACAATTTTCTTTTACATTAAATGGATAAGAAAAGAATAGTCAACTTCCTGCTGTTTCAATAGTTTCAATTAGTCTCTTTCCCCCCAATTACTCCATCTGATTGGCTCGAAAAGATTTTGCTATTTGGGGGGGATCATTTTAAACCCCTTTCCTGGCAGTATGTTATTTTTAAAGCTCCAATGATTCACCATAACATGCATCTCCATCTGCAGGAAGCAATTCCTAAATTGCTTCACTCAACAAATCCAGAACTGCTAGGCTCACTATAGCACAGAAATAGAACAGGTTTGGAAAGGGATTACCTATTTGGTTCAGAAAACCTTCTGAGACAGTTATAGCACAGTGGTGATCTCTGAATGCTAGGGGCTACTTTTATTTATTTTTTTCATACAAATTATTTGATGTTTTGCTTCATTGGTTTGAATTATTTTTCTGGTAAAATAATTACATTTCCTGATAACTAACATACAGATTATTCAGTTGGTACAAACTCTCTGATCATTTCAAACTGAATTACATTTTCCATGCAACTTAAAATAATATTTGAAGAGACACATATTTAAGTAACTTTTTCTCAGACTTTGTAAATCTTTTTTCTTTTTCTTTTTTGTCTTTTTAGGGCCACACCTGTGGCTTACAGAAGTTCCCAGGCTAGGAGTCGAATCAGAGCTGTAGCTTCCAGTCTAAGCCGCAGCCACAGCAATGCGAGATCCGAGCTGCATCTCTGACCTACACCACAGCTCATGGCAACGCCAGATCCTTAACCCACTGATCGAGGCCAGGGATTGAACCCACATCCTCAAGGATACTAGTAGGGTTTTTTAACGCTGAGCCACAACAGGAACTCCAGACTTTATAAATCTTTAATCCAATTCTGAATTCATTTTATTTAAAGTTAATCCCTCCTGTTCCCCCTTCATGGCACAAATATGCAAAGTATTAGTCTTCAGCACAGAGAAATTATTTGTGTTACTCTTATAATTGAGTTGCAGTTTTGGCATAGGTTTTATTTACACTACTGTGTAAAATGGGTTAGTAAATCTCCATTTATCTTAGCTGTTTTAAGCCTAATCAAAATAAAATAGAAACTGAAAAAGCAAGTCGGGGACCAAGAGTTGCTAGTTTTTTGTTTTTTTTTGTGTGTGTGTTTGTCATTTTTGCTTTTTGGGCCTTACCAGGGGCATATGGAAGTTCTCAGGCTAGGGGCTGAATCAGAGCTATAGCTACCGGCCTACACCACAGCCACAACAACTTGGAATCTGAGCCACATCTGTGACCTACACCACAGCTCACGGCAACACCAGATCCCTGACCATTGAGTGAGGCCAGGGATTGGACCTGCATCCTCATGGATACTAGCGGGGTTTGTTATTGCTGAGCCACAACGGGAACTCCAGAGTTGCTAGTTTAATCACATGGAGGGAGCTATTGCTATTTTGGGATTTAGAGAGCTTGACTGGTTATAGGATCTTATAAACAGGACACAATTTATCTTAATCCGATGTCAGCTTTCCCTGAAACTGATTTAGCCTTTCACACTGAAAAGAAGAGACACACTAGAACTTTTATTTGAAAAATCCTGCGGCTACTTCCAACCTCTGATATCTAATGTCAAGTTATCTCTCTCTCTCTCTCTCTTTTTGACCATGCCCAGTGGCATGCAAAAGTTCTCCATCTGGGGACTGAACCTGCACCACAGCAGTGACAATGCCGAATCCTTAACCCACTGAGCCACCAGGTAACCCCCAAGTTATTTATTTATTTTTTTAAAGAAAAAAGAACTAGTTAATCTGTAAGTTATTCAGGAGTCACTTATTCTCCAAAGCATTGTAAATGATTCTCCTAGTTCCTTCAGGAAACCTCTAGGTATGAAGGTGTGTTGTAATATATAGAAAAGACTAAGGAATGCTTTGTTTTATTACAAGATTTGTCACTCAAGTCTCCAATAAATAGCTTCACACAACCATGTTTTAGGGCTATCACGTTTGCTGGAAGCAAGGCTGTAACACTGTTTTTGGTTTGCCCTGCATTTCCTTGAAGACGTTCCATAAACCTCCCTAAGGGGCAGCAGGCAGGCCTTTGACGCAGTCTGCCCTGCCTTAGCCACAGCTACTTACTTCGCTTTCATCTTGAATCATTCTTTTGCTCACTCAACAAGCATTTATTGGTTTCTCTATGCCAGACCCTGCTAGGTACTGTAACACTATGGTGAATAAAATAGATATTGTCCCATTTTGTATCAAGTTTATAATCTGAAGCGGGAGATAGGAATGAATACCCCAAGTATAAAATGACAAGTATGATAAAGGCTAAGAAAGACGATTATGATTGTGGAAGGAGAGGACAATGGAAGACTTCTTTGGATGAGTTATCAGAAGGGAATTTTCAGTAGAATTAATAATTACTATATAGTTTGGGGAAATCTATTCAATACCCTGTGATAGCCTCTGTGGGGAAAGAATCTGAGAAAGAATGGATACATATGTATGTGTATGGCTGATTCATTTGCTGTACTCCTGAAACCAGCACAACATTGTGAGTCACTTATACTCTAAGAAAATTTACTAAATAATTAGTAATTAAACAGACATATAAAAAATAAGAAATTGGCCGAGGTGAGAGTGGGTAGTATTTTAAACGGTGAACAACCTATATGAAGTGAAGATATGAGAGAAAGCCAGACATGTCCCAGGACTCAAAAGCAGCCATTTTTGAGAAAATGGAGAGGGGGCTGCAGAAAAGGAGAGGGGGCTGCAGGGCCCAGCACAGGCTAGATCATGCAAGGATTTATATCAAATATACCCAACATTTAACTTAAACATAATTAGCGTGACATTTTCCACCTCAGCTGAGCAAGGTGATACTCTGCGGAAAAGATTCTTACTATGCATCATAACGTAGTGTTCACCTTTTTTTGTTCGATGGATTCCTTCAGCCAGTAATCGGTCACAACCCTCCATAGCTTTTATTTTTTTGTCTTTTTGCCTTATCTAGGGCCGCACCCGTGGCATATGGAGGTTCCCAGGCTAGGGGTCTAACAGGAGCTGTAGCTGCTGGCCTTCGCCACAGCCACAGCAACGCGGGATCCGAGCCGCGTCTGCAACCTACACCACAGCTCATGGCAACGCCGGATCCTTAACCCACTGAGCAAGGCCCGGGATCGAACCCACAACCTCATGGTTCCTAGTCAGATTTGTTAACCACTGAGCCACGATGGGAACTCCCTCCATAGCTTTTAATACAATGGCTTCCTGACCTACAACGGGAATTCTCACATCTAGAATTTTAAATGGAGTTTTCTTTTACTAACATTCCACTTATTTCTACTTTTACTTAAATCTCCTGACTGGATAGTGGTCACCTTTGAGAGAGGATGTGAACTGGGAGGGACACAGGGTATGTTTGATGCGGGTTGTGATTATGTGCATGTATACGTATGTGAAAATTCACTGAGGGCACATTTGGTATGCATGTGCTTTACTGAATGTAAGTTAGCCTTAAATAGAGATTTTAAAAAGTTTTGACCTGGTTTGGTTCTTGGTGAACAAAAATAGTAACCAGTTCTGCATTATTAAGAAAATAAAGGCATTGTAAGTCAGCTGTACTCTGATAAAATTTAAAAAAATCAATTTAATGTATGTAAATTTTAAAAATAAAAAATTAAAATTAGGAGTTCCCTTCGTGGCTCAGCGGTTAATGAACCCGGCTAGTATCGTGGGTTCGATCCCTGGCCTTGCTCAGTGGGTTAAGGATCTGGCAATGCCGTGAGCTGTGGTGTAGGTCACAGATGTGGTTTGGATCTGGTGTTGCTGTGGCTGTGGCACAGGCTGGCAGCTGTAGCTCCGATTCGACCCCTCGCCTGAGAACCTCCATATACTGTGGGTGTAGCCCTAAAAAGACAAAAAAAAAAAAGCAAACCCAAAAAATTAAAGTAAAAAAAGAATAGAAAGGCTTCTTTCATGTCTATTTTCAGATAGTACATTAAATCTTGACTTTTGAAATCTTAGTAATCAAAGAATACTTTGGATACATTTGTACTTTTAAGCTATCAAATTCACTTTATTAACATAGTCAGGAGTTCCTGTTGTGGCTCAGGGGGTAAAGAACCCCATAGTATCCATGAGGATTCAGGTTCGATGCCTGGCCTCTCTCAGTGAGTTAAGGACCTGGCATTGTGGCATGCTGCAGCAAAGTTTGTGGATATGGCTTGGATATGGTGCTGCTGTGGCTGTCGTGTAGGCTCCAGCTGCGGTGTAGGCTCCAGCTGCAGTTCCGATTCAGCTCCTAGACTGAGAACTTCCCTACACCATGGGTGTGGCCCTAAAAACACACACACACACACACACACACACACACACACACACACGCACACAAAATAGTGAAAGATCAAACTATTCCACATAAATTCCTATGGCCAGAAGTCAGTTCTATTTCATTGACACAACTGATGCCATTCACTTCTTCATTCAGACATTCAGTAGATATTTATGAAGTCCTGACATGTGTCATGCACAGAGTGGCCTTGAGAACAGAAAGACACAGAAAACATGACTATGTCTTACCAGGATTTTAGTTTATTTCTTCAAATTAGTTTTGCTACAAAAGTTTGTCAAAAATAAAGATTCAGACTCCACCACTGGGCTTTTGGAAGCAGAACTTGTGGAAATAAGAACTGGGCATGTATATTAACAAGTTCCTAGATGCTTTTGATACACATCCCTAGTGACCTGGTTTCCACGCGTTCACATTATTTCCACTGTGAGAACCTGACCCATTTTGGGAGTAAAAAGAGAATCTTTATTTTGAGCTGAGTCCAACTTTTTTAAATGAAAGGATAGGTTATGGTTGCATTCTTTAGGGGGAAATATTCTTCTTCCAGTATGAATGGTATACAGTTAATATCAAATATTTGTCCAATAATAAATGACTGACTGACAGTCTTTTCAAGCTGAGCAGCTCTTCCAACAAATCATCTCTTATTTGGCATGCCTTCAAGGCCAAGAAAGGAACTGAAAAGTTGACCTCTGAGAGTCCTCATTTCTAGGGTAAAAAATGAAACTTGATTCTCAATGCTTCTCATCACGCTTTGACTTAAGTATCTAAATAATTTATACATGCAGTATTGAATGAAAGAAAACAGCTTTTTAATCTACTGAGAAGAGTCACATAGTATCATTTTAGGCCTGTTTTATTTCAAAGAGCACTGAATTTTCTTTTGAGCACATTTGAAAGGATTGAAACTTGACATTTTAGGTTTGTATTTTAAGATACCACATCTACAAGACAAGACTTATTCTCATTTTGTATGTTAGAGAAGATGAAATCAAGTCACAATTGGAAAAGCCAGTCTGTGCAAAGCAAAAATAGAAAAAAATATATAGAGTTTCACTGAAAAACTCTATATTTTACTTTATGGTATTATTGCTTTATGGTACTTTATGGTAATTTGTTAAATATTCGGAAGATTCCAGAAATAAGTAATTCCGTAGAAACCGCAACATAGCACATTTTCAAAATGATAAACTCTTTAGGAATTTGGTAATAAGAGCATGACTAGATGATGTGTTAAAGAAATTAGTTTTTGCCCTGAATCTTTTTTTTGGTTCATTATCTTTATTGATGGCTTTTAACACTTCAATCTATATACTGACCTTTTATTCTGGCTGCTACCTTAACTATGACTATCATTCTTTTTTTGGGGGATATGACTGTAAATTATGAAAGGTTGAAAGTGCCCCCCAAAGTGTTAAATCAAATACTATAAAATTGAGTGTTGACATTTTTCAAAAGTGCAAAATGTCCAATGGCGAGAGTTTCAAAATGTTGAATATTACCATGGAAGGAAAGTGTGCCTGGAAAAATTAAATCTGCATATAGAAGGTGAGGTAACTTTTATATTTGGCACAAAAGGTTGTTTTCTTGCTTTTGGTAATGGAATATAATTAAGCATTTAATTGCTTTTGTTTTCCTTCATATCAGACATTATGAGAGCAGGTAGGTCAGAACACTTTGTGGCTCATTTATTGCAATAAATGCAAACAGTTGACCTGAAAACAAATTAATGGAATAAGGGCCCACGAGTGAGGCAGCATCTGTAGACATAAGAGCCAATTAGATATTAACCTAAGCTTGAAATATATAAATGCACTAAATTAGTCCAAGAAAATGTTCATATGATTTTATTTATGTTGAGTGTGGGGTATAATAAGAATATATCCAGGTTGTTATGTAGTCCATACTGAGAGGACTCTAACTAATAGGAAAACAAAAGTATTTTTGTTGGCTTTTGAAAAAAGAACAGGGGTGCTGGCATAAATATTGGAAGATATATCCTATTTAATTTTTTAATTTATTTTATTTTATTTTTGTCTTTTAGGGCTGCACCTGTGGCATATGGAGGTTCCCAGGCTAGGGGTCAAATTGGAGCTATAGCTGCTGGCCTACACCACAGCCATAGCAATACGGGATCAGAGCCGTGTCTGTGACCTACGCCACAGCTCACGGTATTGCTGGATCCCTAACCCTAAGGCCAGAGATTTAACCTGTGTCCACCTGGACACTATTCAGATTCACTTCCCCTGAGCCACATCAGGTACTCCATATACTATTTAAAATTTAGGGGAGTTCCCATCGTGGCTCAGCAGTAGTGAACTCGACTAGCATCCATGAGGACACGGGTTTGATCCCTGGCCTCGCTCAGTGGGTTAAGGATCCTGCATTGCTGTAGCTGACGTGGGCCAGCAGCTATAGCTCTGATTTGGCCCCTAGCCTGGAAACTTCCATATGCCACAGTTGTGGCCCTAAAAATACAAAAATTAAAAGAAAATTTTTTTAGGTAACAGCTTTTCCCACAACGTCAATGATTTCATTTTGCTTCAGTGGTTAACCAAATCCACTTAAAGTGTATCAAGCCACTCTAATACGAATTGCATCATCACATCCATTATTGAATGATACAAAAGAAAATGGAGCAGTAAGCATAGAATCAGAATTCTGCATTTTGGAGACATAAAAATCAGCAGGAAGTGTTTTATCTTAGAGATGAAGGAACTGAGAACTATGGAGTCTTCACAGCTTTTAGCATCAGAGTTGGAACCAGAAACTCAAGCAAGCATGAATTAAGAGCGATAACTTCCGGACACAGTCGGCTCATCTGTCCTAGTCATTCTATGAATCTCCACACTCTCCCACTAACATTGGGTTTTATCTATTCTGATCTGAATCCTATTCAGCTTTCAGTCTACCTGACATCTTTCACCTGTCGACCCACCCGTCACTTGCAAGGTAAAATCTAGTCTCATCTGCTTGCTCCATGCACTTCTCAGCCTCATACTTTGCCACTCTGAACTAGACTCTTTAATTCACCCGCAGTGACAGACTGAACCTGAGCAAGTCCTTGGACCCTTGTACCTCTGCACCTTTTCTGCAAAGCTCTTCCCTCTGCCCAGCTCACCCTTCCCCCCAGTCCTCCTCTTCTTTACATGGGGAAGTCTGATATCATCTTCAAGAATGAGATCAGGGAGTTCCCATTGTGGCTCAGTGGTAATGAACCCAACTGGGATGCATGAGGATGCAGGTTCAAACCCTGGCCTCACTCAGTGGGTTAAGGATCCGGCGATGCTGTGAGCTGTGGTGTAGGTCACAGACATGGCTCCGATCCCGTGTTGTTGTGGCTGTGGTATAGGTCAGCAGCTATAGTTCCGATTTGACCCCTAGCCTGGGAACCTTCATATGCTGCGGGTGCGGTCCTAAAAACAACAAAAAGGAATGAGATCAGCTTTTCCCCCCAGAGGAAAAGGCCTTCTGGTGGGAAAGGCCATATCTTCAATGCATGTTTCAGCTTTCAAGAGGCTGCAGAAAAATGGGCCTTGGGCCTAAACCGCCTTCTTACCTTGAGGCCAAGAGCCCGCACAGCCCATGCTAGAGGCATGGCTCCTGAGGGAATATTTTTCTCTGCTTTGTGCTTAATGAGTGTTCTTTTGTTCTGTTTCAGTGTGTGAGTCAAGGGCCCATAGACATGTATTTTGGACTCTGTGGGATGGTGTTGGGTCCTTCTGCCGCAGCACAGAGAGCTTTGTGGAGATCATTGCCCCATGTTCGCTTCCAGAGCTGTGAGAAAATAAAATTCTACTGTTTCACTGAGTGTGTCGTAATTTGTCACTGTTCTCAGAGGAAACTAATACAAAGTCTTTCTATGTTTCTGTACTTGGTCATGTGGTGTAGGTAAAGAGACAAATAGGGCACTGGCCTTGACCCTGAAAAGTACTAGAAGGGTCTAGCTGATCGGCTGGTTGTGGTGGGCAGGGCTAAGTGGGAAGTTGAGGTGTTTTTACTTCCCAGTGACCAAGAAGAAGCCAGGAGAGTTTTAAAGTAGGGGCATGTCACTATCACTTTGCTTTTGAGGGAGTCGGATAATCTGGAATTAAGGACACTAACTCATAAGACTGTTACTCTGATAAGAGTTTGAACTGTACTGGGCTGCACCCTTGGCATATGGAAGTTCCCAGGCTAGAGCTTGAATTGGAGCTACTGCTGCCGGCCTGCGCCACAGCCACAGCCACCGCAACGCAGGATCCAAGCCACACCTCATGGCAATGCTGGATCCTTAACTCACTGATCGAGGCCAGGGATTGAACTTGCATCCTCATGGATACTAGTCAAATTCGTTTCCACTGAGCCACGATCGGAACTCCCCTGTTTCCCACGTTTTTAATAAATTTTTTAAAAGCATGAATGAATCACTCCAGAAATTTATACCACACACTACTTCAAGCAAGTAGAGACTGCTAATTAATATAATGATTTCATTTTAGGTGATCTCAAATAGCACTTGAATAATGAATCAAATTATTGTGAATGGATTCAAGAATTAAATCCGAGAGAAAAATATGATTGAATAATAAATAGCATTCTAAGTATACATTGACGGAATCATTTTGCTGATAATAAAATAGACTAGTCAGATTAGGAAGTAATGAGCTTTTAATGCATCATTCTGAAGAATAAATTCAATTCTTACTTAAATGAAGTGAATAAACACAGCCACTGCCAGGCTTCTCCGTACTAGTAATAATTACTTTGTGAAAGGTTAATAAATGTCAAGTAAAACCAGTTATGTCCTGCCTACAGGTTAAACTGAAAACAGCTAAAATAGAAAAAAAAAAGAAAATGCAGATTATTACATTTATTGACTGACACTGGCAGGGAATAGACAATTCTGGAATGATTGATTGATAATTAAATCTCAAACAGGCATCCTTAACCTCTAAACATGAAGATAATGTAAGGGCCTTACCAGACTCATATTCTGCCTGCTAATGTATTTCCCTTCCCTTCCTTTTCAGGATCAGCAAATTCAGCGGCCAGACGCATTTCTAAGTGCCTTCATGATATGTGCTGAGTTAGCGGAGAAGATGGTGCAGGACCCCAGATGTCACTCTTCCCTCCAACATCCCCCATCCATGCCTTGCCATGTAGGCTTGGCTCTTCTTTTACTTTCCCTCTCACTACTCTTCAAAACCACGCGCTCCCACCTGTCAACAACGTCCTGTTCCCCCAAATACTCTGTGCCCTTATTCCAGACCACACAGTCCCTTCTTCAAATGGTGGCTAACTCCTCTTCTTGCTTCAGGACCCATTCATGTGGTCCCCTCTGGGAAGCACCCCTGATCCCTCCAGGTGGGATCCGTTCATCATAGTGTTGATCAGAGTGCACTCACATTGTGGGTTGACACATTCTTCTCCCTGGCTCAGCTGTAAGGCTCTTGCGGACCCAGAGGCTGACTCATAGGCTCTATATCCAGTACTTAGCAGAAATGACTGCTGATTATATACATAGATTTCTTAGGGATAAAGAGACTGTTTAGTGACAGAAGGCTAGATGGGTAGCCTTTTGGTTAGTTTTGGCTGAAACCTACGTTTTATAACCTGGTATCATGAGCATGACACTATTTATTTCTCTATCCTCAATTGATATTATCCATTCTTTCTCCTTACTGCAATAGTCAGAAAACAATCGGATGCAGTTATCTAGTTTGCTCCATACCTTTCCAAGAAATCAAACTTGTTTAGATTTTTCTCACCTGCTACTTCCTTCTAGAATGGCTATTTTAAAAAGTCAGTAAGGTTTTAAACAACACTGAATAGCCTCTTCAGGGGTCATCCATGTTTCTTCTTTTTACTTACTTCTTCTTAGCACAGAATAGCAACATTAATAAATGCATCAGTCTCCTGCAGTTGCAACCTGCACCACAGCTGTGACAATGCTTGATCCTTAACCTGCTGGGCCACATGGGAACTTCTGACAATGCTTCTAATTTGGTCTCCCTTACTGCCCATGTGAGAAGGTTACATAAAAGACTGCAGGACCCAAGATATTCTGGAAAGGTGGGATTTTATAACCCCAAATTTCACCCTTTTTTACATACAACCCATCCTCCACTCACCCCCACCCCCGTCCAAAGGTGAAAATAACCAGATCAGTATTGCTCCATTCTTACTCTGTATTTGTCTGTGGCTTTTCTTATGCAATGTTTTAATATATTAAGAGTACTATTGTAATTGTGGTAGCTGGGAGGGCTCTGCACACTTTAGACTTTTGCCTGCCTGGATGGGGCTCTTTGTCTCAATTGTTCTCACCTCATTGACTTGGGAATGTAAACAATGAGTAGCCTCTTCTTCCTTACCTTTTCTTTTTCTCTTTATTGTTTTAATACGGTGGCCCCTGTGGCATATGGAAGTTCCTAGGCTAGGGGTCAAATCAGAGATGCAGCTGAGGCCTAAATCACAGCCACAGCAACAGCAGATCCGAGATGCATCTGTGACCTGTGATGCAGCTTTTGGCAACACCAGATCCTTAACCCACTGAGCGAGGCCAGGGACCAAACCTGCATCCCTGCAAAGACAACATCAGGTCCTTAACCCTCTGAGCCACACGGGAACTCCTCTTTTCCATTTTATCTGAATAATTTCTTGACCTGAATTGCTTTAAGTAACTCAGCCTGATATATTTATTTCCTATATTCATCATGGTAATGATTTTTTTTCTATCTTCACACTGTGCTGACTCTTGATACAATGAGCAACTGACTACCTAGCAGCAGGCCCCATGCCAACCAGCCTGTGGTTCAGTAGAGCTGGAAGCAGGCACGTCAAGGAGCGAGAGACGTGTCAGATCCGGGACGCTTCATCTTTCTCAGAAAGAAAGAGAGGTCTCTCCATATTGACCCAAGGGTAAGGAA
Source organism: Catagonus wagneri (assembly GCA_004024745.2). Classification (NCBI taxonomy): domain Eukaryota; kingdom Metazoa; phylum Chordata; class Mammalia; order Artiodactyla; family Tayassuidae; genus Catagonus; species Catagonus wagneri. Next base: position 36,565,679 of record PVHT020000077.1, read on the forward strand.
CAGGTTGGTCTCTAA
>PVHT020000077.1:36566693-36584400 GCA_004024745.2 Catagonus wagneri
CTGTGCTGACTCTTGATACAATGAGCAACTGACTACCTAGCAGCAGGCCCCATGCCAACCAGCCTGTGGTTCAGTAGAGCTGGAAGCAGGCACGTCAAGGAGCGAGAGACGTGTCAGATCCGGGACGCTTCATCTTTCTCAGAAAGAAAGAGAGGTCTCTCCATATTGACCCAAGGGTAAGGAACAGGTTGGTCTCTAAATGGCCTCCTGGAACACTGGCAAGTATGAGCTGAATGGGGAACTAACTGTGGACAGGCCAGAAACTGTCACTCTCCCTCTCAGGGGCCTTGTGGAAGGACTGAGAAGTCTCGGCCACGAGGGATGGGAACTCGAGCCCAGGGCTCTGCAGGTGCACAGGCCCACCCCAGAGAAGCTGCAGGTATTCTGTATTCCTAATTCTGAGTTATTTTTCTTAGAATCCTCTCAAATCACAAAAGTTTCAAAAACCTCACAAAAGATTTATCACTGAAAAGAAAAGGTAGCTCTACTGGAAAGAAGCATAATTTCGTATGGGGGACATCAAAGGCAAGGCTTGTTTTGCATATGTGATAAAATACACATAACATAAAATTTGTCATTTTAACCATTTTCAAAGGTATAATTAAGGGGCTTTTTAGCATACTTACAATGTTGTGCAACTATCCCCACTATGTGGTTCTAGAACACTGTTATCACTCTAAAAGGAAACACCATACCCAGTAAGCAGTCACTCCCCCCTCCACTTGCCATTGCCTCCTGCAAGAAGCTTCACATCTCCATCAGGACCAAGGCTTTTAAAGCATATTCATAGTTAAAATGCCTCTATGTTTAGAAGCTTTACCAAATTTTTCTGCTACTATTTTCTACATTAAAATGATGGCCAAATTATTTTAGATAGCAATTGTTAATTACTCAGCATTGATTGAGGTGAAAAAAACAAATCAAAGGTATATCCCAGCAGAATTTCTGCTCACGGCAGGTTGCTTGATTATGGTTTCCCAAAATAATATGCTATATCAGTGAGAGAGGAATGCAAACACCTTTGGTTTGAACTTGACTGTTCACAGATTATGATATTGCTTAGCAAAAAATTCTGAAATCTAGGCTGAAGTCATTGGCTAAAACCAGCCCTACTGTAAATGCATCTGCACACATTTCAACTGCAGCCACTCTTCCGTCAGATCAGACCTATCAGCCCCATTAGCACTTGAAGGGGATAAAAATCTGAAGCCAACTTCCACTTGGGTCTCAAGTGTCAGAAATAATGTATTCAGTGTTACAAATGTCCAAGTGGTACAGACGTCTGCTGCTCCCAGCGCTGCTGTAATTTATTCTCCAAGATAAACATCTGCCCTTATACTCATTAAAAATGGTTTTTAAAAATAGGAAATTGAATAAAAACAAACTAATAAGTGAACAGCTTGACACAGGCAAACTGCCAAGAACAGACTCATTCCGTATCCAGAACTCCCACTAACATTAAACTTGGCTTGGCTTATACCCATGTTATTTTCTGTTTATTTATTTGTTTATTTGGTCTTTTACATCATAACTGATAACCCTTGAACAGTAGACTACAAGTCACCAAAACGCTGGACAATATGACTCTGAGTTTTCCTTGCTAGTTATAACAATTATCTTTTTACTTTCTTCATGTAAAGATACAATCTGGCATAGATTGAATTTTTTTTTTTTTGGTCTTTTTGGGGCTGCACCCGCGGCATATGGAGGTTCCCAGGCTTGGGGTCAAATTGGAACTGTAGCTGCCGGCCTGCACCACAGCCATAGTAACTCGGGATCCGAGCTGCGTCTGTGACCTACACCACAGCTGACAGCAACGCCGGATCCTTAACCCACTGAGTGAGGCCAGGGATTGAACCTGCATCCTCATGGATACCAGTCAGATTTGTTTCTGTTGAGCTACGATGGGAATTCCCAATTTTTTTTTAAGGTTAGATACAAATATTGTTTTTGTATTTGAAAAATTTTTTATCATTCATTGTATTAATTGGAAATAACGTGGGGTTTTACAACTCCAGATCTGGAAATAAGTAACAGAGTAGCTGCTGAGAAAACACAAACTGAGTAGTGTGTGCCTGGCTCATTATGTTCTTTTTTATTTATCTCAAATTTAGCAAATATTTATTGAGCATCTACTGTGCGCTGGGTATGTACAAAGATGAATAAAACATATTCTCTGTCCTTAAGGACCTAATGGTTCAGTGGAGAAGGTAGATGTAATTACCCTCAGCACAATCATAAAGATAATCAAATATCATAGAGATATTCAGAAAACACAAAGTGTAATTAATTTGCTATTAGCACAGGCCCAAGAAGCCCTGGAGTAAGATTCATCTCCTGAGATTTGCGAAGTTTTACAGATAAAGAGGTAAAGATGGGGAGAGAGGAGTTAGACCCCAGCAACAGGCTTGACTTCTTGTTTTCTACCTTTTTCTACCTCTGTTTCAGTATCTTAGTGGTGAAGCATTCTTTTGTTCCCAGCCTCTCCATGCTGCTAGATCTTTAGTTGGCTGGTCTCATGACCTCATTTAGAATTTAAGGTTCTAGATCAGGGCTGTCCAATATAAATATCATCTGAGCCACGTATAAAAGTCAACAATTTCTAGAAGCCACATTATAAAAAATAGGAAGAAACCATTGAAACCAATTTTAATAGTATGTTCTGTTCAATCCAGTGTATCAAAACCATGATCACTTCAAAATATAATCCGTATAGAAAAACTTGTTGATGATATATTTTCATTGTTTAAGAAAGTCTAAGTGTATTTTGCCCCGTAAAGCACAACTTTGTTTAGACCAGCAGCACATCAGACCCTTAGCAGCTGCTGCTGGTATTGACGGCAGCACCCTTCTGGCCCTTCCAGATGGTTCTCTCTTTCTGCTTTAGCCACTCAGTCCTGTGTGTATAAGAATCTTGACAGCCTATCAGACGATTTTTCTCAGGCTGAACCAGGGTAAGTCATTTTTTAAATATACCCTCAGGGCAACCAGAAAGCAACTCTGTGGGAGTTATAGATGGCTCAGTTGTTTTAGTTCTAAATTCTTGCAAACACGGGGGAGTTTTCATATTTGTTTTTCCAAACCGTGAGATTGCTCCAGGGACTTGAGTGTGAAGGAAGGAAGGAAAACTGACATATGAACAGTTCATTATATATATCCATAAAGTACGTATGAAACATGAGACGTCATTTATGTAGAAAAAAATTCACTCATTTGTGGTGTATAATTCAGTGTTGAATATATTCACAGGGCCGTGCGACCATCACCATAATCCAATTTTATTTTTAACCATTTTATTTCTTGGTAAAGATAACATTAAAATCATCCAGTTCTTAGTAGTACTCAACATGGGCAATTTCCCCCAGACCTGGGACTAACAGTCTCTGAATATATATTTCAGTGTGGTTTAGTCACACCTGCCTGTATTTTTTAAAATAAGTACTGTAGGAGGAATCTCAATTAAAGATTTTTCTAAGCAGTCAGTCCTGGCTTTGCGTGAACATGGATAAAGAGTTGAGGTGAAGCACAGGCTAGAAAGCCAAGAGGACTCTGACTGCGCTTCCCAATCATCTTGGGGCTCAGCTCCTCGCAACACAAAGCTGATGACCCTGGGCGGGCAGGGCCTACCTTCCGTGGCCCAAAGAGCAGAATGCCCATCTTTCAGCCACTTTCCAGTATCCCCTACATTGAAGTGACCCATCCTCTCTTCTACACCTACTCTTCATTGTTTATTTATTTTTGCCTTTTTTTTGGGGGGGGTGGCGAGCTGCACCTGTGGCGTATGGAAGTTCCCAGGCTAGGGGTTGAACCACATCTGCAGCTGCTGGCCTATGCCATAGCCATAGCAATGCCAGATCCGAGCTGCGTCTGCGGCCTACACCACAGTTCACAGCAACACAGGATCTCCAACCCACTGAGAGATGCCAGGGATCAAACCCGCATCCTTATAGTCACTAGTCGGGATCATTCCTGCTGAGCCACACTGGGAACTCCTACACCTACTCACTTCTGTTGGTTCACACTTCTGCTCACATAGTCACACTTGATTCTGGGACTGTGGGGCTGGGAGGAAGCTACTGGATCTCTGGGAGGTTTCATGTCTTTGTTGATGAAATCATAAAGTAACATCTCCCAAGTCTTTCTCAGCGGGATAATGTAAAGACATAGTGAAAAATACAGCATTTCTGAAGTCAGTAGGAACACTATTATTATTATGAACCTCTGTGGGTTTCAGTTTCCTTTTCTGTTAAAATAGGAAAAACTAGAATGGGACTGGATGGTGTTTCGAGGTTAATTCAAACTTCAAAATTCTTTGTTTCTAAGAATCCATACAGGGCCTTAAAGACAAATGAAGAAAGATCTGTGTCCTATATTTTGCCCGAGACAGTTTTGCACAAGACAAAGAATAGCTTTAACACACATCTAACACAGGCAATGCAGGCAGAGGTAGGCCTTGGAAAAGATAAGAAACAGCTACTAACTATAAATCAAAGATTCTAGGGCAATAAGTCTGAGGATTATTACCTTTGTATTATTGTTTTCCCTGTCAAGTGAGTTTTTAGGGTTCATGAGTTTCTAAGTTACCTAATTTGGACAAACCTCTCAAAAATATATGTGGCATAGCAATGTTTTGAATCAATGAAATAGTAGTTATTCATTTTAGAGTGTCAGATACTTGATGCTATGAACTGAATTTGTACCACCCCCCAAAAAAAACCCCGAAACATGTACCGAAGCCCTAACCCCCAATGTAACTGTGTATGGAGATTACTTTAAGAGATAATTAAGCTTAAGTCATAAGAGTGGGAGACCCTAGTCCAATAGGGCTGTGGCTTCATAAAAGATCTCTCTTCACGCACATGCACTGAGGAAAGACCATGTGCTAACACAGCAAGAAGGTGGCCGTCTACAAGCCAAAGAGAGAGCTCTCACCAGAACCTGACACTGCTGGCACTTTGACCTTGGACTTCTGGCCACCACAACTGTGGAGCAATAAATTTCTGTTATTTAAGCCACTCAGTCTGTGGTATTTTGTTATGGTAGTCCAAACAGATGACACATACACTTGAATTATCTTTAATTGTTAATATCATAGGTTATTGACAACTCTTTATATTCTTTAGGTCTAAAGAGGGAAGATAATTAGGCATGACCAAGAAAGATAAAGTGCTCTGCTTTAATGAGTTTAAAAAAATGTAATTTCTCACCCTTCACTTAACATTGTCCTTCATAAGAAGCATCATCATTGACTGTGCTCATGGTAAAAAAAAAAAAAAAAACTGTTAAGTTTTATGAGCAAGTAAAATTTTGATATGATGATGTTATAAAGCAAACTAAAGATAATTTTTCTCTTAATCTAGCATGAGTCATTTTACACTAACCCTGATATCTAATAAGAAAAGCAAAATGTGTGGTACATAGCACCCAGTATAGGGAGTATGATGACCTCATTTCTAATCCTATCTTGACAAGTAGCTAACTCTGATTTTGAGCAAGTCATTTTATCCCTCAGTGTCCTCATCTGTTTCAATTAAAAAAAAAGGGAACAGTACTTGAATGATGTCTGTGATCCCTTTGAACTCTTACACTTTGTAAGTGTGTTTGCCGATGTGTTGTAAGTTTGCTAAACCTTCATGTGAATTATTAGTCTGTCATGTAGGCTATTAGAGAAGGCTGCTAAAACAGCTCATATATCTTTTAATGATAAGCAAATATATTCACTATGCCCTTATTTTTTTCTGTTGTTCTTTTCATTCCTCTGGTGTAGCAAATAAAATACTGTGATTTTTAAAAATAGTAAGACAAACAAAATGAACAAAATCCATCTGCTGTATGAACCAAGATTTTCTTTCATAACGTTTTATGCAAATAGGACATTTAAAAACTTGCTATACTAGCAAAAGTACACTAGATGGAAGCAAAGAGTAAGCTAACTTTAAATGTTAGGAAAAGGTATTTCTTATAATGAAGGAACCATACTTTTCTGAATAGTAAAGATCATTGAAATTATAGGTTATATTCCTTTTTAAAAAATGCTAATTAGAAAAGAAAACAAAATAATACTGCCTATTAAAGCCATTGAAATAATACTAAAATGGACCACTACTTAAACATAATAACCATTACCTACTTATAGACTTTGGCTGGTATCATAAGAAATCAAATATTAAATCATTTCTCTTAATCTTGGGGATATGATTGATCAGTTTGCATAATATAATACCATACAATAACCAACCAAATCATGCTATTTATAGATCTCTTTTTTTTTTTCCAAAAGCTTAAAGGGTTTTGAAAAAATGATAAATTGAAAAAATTTCTTTAAAGCATGTACTATTTTGAGCTCAGCAATGGGAAATTTCCATTATTGCATGTAATTTTACATGTCACTTCTTTTAAAAATTGTGTTTCTTCTCTTTCCTTTCAAAATTAATTGGGTCTTATAATTTAGTTCTCAAATGTGAAACGATAGGATGATTTCCATGGTTAGTCTCTGTGTAATACCAGAGATTTTATGCAAAGTGAATCGCTTAGAGTGACTCTTAAAATGCACTGCATGAAGAAGGAAAAGTCTTTTTCTTCTGGAAAAGCATCTTGAAGTTGTTTGTGTAGGGGTAACTCACAAGGGATACACTGTGCAACGATCATGTGTACAATATTTAATTTTTTTATTTTATTATTATTATTTGCAGAAGTCCCTGGGCCAAGGATTGAACTTGCGCCACAGTAATGATAGTGGCCAGATCATCAGTTCCTGCGGAGCCACCAGGGAACTCCTACAGTGTTTTAGATAAAATCCATTGTTAGAGGACGAGATGGAACCAGGGTTTGAGAAATACCTGGTAGTAAATGCTAGGTGTTGAATCGAGGCTGAAGCTGCATCTGAGAAAGGACTGGCATTGAGAAAAGTCTTTTTTGGGTCACCATCAGTAAAAGCAGCCCTTAACAATCTTTGTAACCTTGGGGCCATCATTTAACCTTTACTGGGAACAGATATCTGATGGGTAAACATGAAGGTGGGGTCAGACACTCTGTACACTGCAGTGTCATCTGGGAAGATTCAAACTCTTAGCTTGGCACTAAGGCCAAGTTCGAATGGATTAGACCTCCTGAATTAGAAGTTATGCTCTTAGCTTTGCTCGTTTCCCTCTTTGGCCCATAACAGGCAAGTAAGAAGGGGAAATAAATGATAATGTGAAGCGGTTTGGGGCCATCCCTATGTTCTCTTGTTAATGTGGTCACCAATCGCCTGCAGAACTGGGGAGTGAGGTTTTTTTTTTTCCCTCTCCCACTGCTCCCAATTTGACGCAGCATCTAAGGGCACAAGCCAAGATGATCTGGATGTGTGTTTGGGGTGAGAGCAGCATTCCAGAGCTTGGGGTGTAAATGTGTCTGGGTGGGGTATCTTCACCCCCTTGGGCTTCACATCCCACATCTGCATAATGAAGATGCTGATGACTTAAGATCAGTGCTGACGATGCAAATGTTCACTGACACACAGCCTGGGTGTTAAAAGGAGAATTTCTGGCCACTGAAGAAAAAGTGTGTTCTAGAGAAAAATGGCAGCCCCTGCAATTTAGTCATGTTCTCCAGGTGCAAAATGTCACCTGTCCTGCTCATCAGCAAGAACAACAAGAGAAAAAGAAGGAAAATATAATGTCAGACACAAGAAAATGAGTACATTTTACCCACCCCAGAGTGGTAGATGAATTAGAAAATTCTTCTTTTTTTTTTTTCCCTTGTCTTTTCAAGGGCCATGCCTGTGGCATATGGAGGTTCCCAGGCTAGGGGTCTAATTGGATTTGTAGCTGCCGGCCTACACCACAGCCACAGCAACGCGGGATCCGAACCGCATCTGCAACCTACACCACGGCTCACAGCAACACCGAACCCCTTAATCCACTGAGCGAGGCCAGGGATCGAACCCGCAACCCCATGGTTCTTAGATTCGTTAACCGCTGAGCCATGATGGGAAACCCGAATTAGAAAATTCTTACATGAATAAATTAGACTCATTTTGCCTGCCTGGATAAAATAGACATTGTAGTGCTGTTCATTTGGTATACAACTACTCTTACATATTTCTGGTATCTCTGTCATTGTACTTTATCTGCAAAGATCATCTCATCAGAATGGGTACCTGATTCCTTCAAGTTCCCATTACCCCTCACCTCTTAAGATGTCTAGTTCATTAACAGAGGAGTGGATAAAGAAGATGTATGTGTCATATACACAATGGAATATTACTCAGCCATAAAAAGAATGAAATAATACCATTTGCAGCAACTTGGATGGACCTAGAAACTATCATACCGAGTGAAGTAAGTCAGACAGAGAAAAATATACCATATAAGATCACTAATATGTGGAATCCAACAACAACAAAAAACGACACAAAAGAACTTACAAAACAGAAACAGATTCTGAGCTTTTGAAAACTTGGAGTTTTTAAAAGATGGATTTTCCTCAACATTTTTCCCTTGCAGACTGAGTGGGGTCCAGCTGAGTTTTCTGAGATGATATTTCTTAGCTATCACTTCAGTTCAAATTTATGGTTACCAAAGGGGAAATGTGGGGCAGGAGGGATAAATTAGGGGTTGCAATGGACATACACACACTATTGTATACAAAACAGAGAAGTAACAAGGACCTACTGTATAACCCATGGTAGTCTACTCAACACTGTGTAATAACCTAGATGGGAAAAGAATCTGAAAAGGAACAGATGTATGTGTCATATAACATGAAACAGATCTATGTTTCAGGTGTACTTTGCTATACAGCTGAAACTAGCACAACTTTCTAAGTCAGCTCTAATAAAATGTATTAAAAATATGTCTAGTTCAGTTCTGTGGAAATTGGGAATAAATCTAGTCAGTTGTATCCTTAGATTTTAGTAACTCCAGAAAAAGTGTCACAGAATGAAAGAGTCCTTACCACATGCTATGGCAACCTGTACAAAGAGAACAACTGGCCTTTTCTTAGACTGCAATGGTCTAGCAGGAAGGGCCTCTAGCATTTTTCTTTTCTGTGCAGTTGTTCTCCTTATCGCATACTGTCTGTGAAAGTTAAATATTAATACCACCTGGGATCTTCCCTTTGCCTCTAAGGGCTCAGCGTATTTTATACCTAGATTCTGAGAGTAGCTGCCTCTCAACAACATACCTAATCACGGGTTCCTCTTTCTCCAGGATATGAAGACAGAAAGTGAAGGGATGGAGAGGGTAAGTGGCTTATCAATAATTCACGGAAGAGGAACTCGACTGAGAAAACATGGATCACATTTTGACAGTCCAGAAATGCAATCACAGCCTTTTGGGTCAGCATTGATGCCCCAACAGTGATAACTTCATAGTAACATCACAGCTATACCTGAGTGCCCAGTGGTACTTCCGGTAACACTTTTGGAAGGCAGCAATGCTCACCACTATACCACCACCGCCTGGTAATGCTTCTGGAAACACTGGATACTTAAAACCCAAGGAAGTTCCTCAGTGATGACATTATCATTATGTACAGACTTACAGTGATAGCAGTAACCTACCTTTGGGCAGAGGCTGTACTTTATACTTTATAATTCAACTTTTATGGTAGTATTTAGCGCTGTACTGAACAGAAATAAGATTTCAATAAATATTTGTGTATTTGTTGAAATATCTCTTAACGTCATTATTCAACTTCATTTCACAAAAGCTCTCTGACAAAGATTGGATGGGTGTCATTATGAGAATTGTGCTGTAAAACAAATAAAGACCAATATATATAGGGAGGGACTGTGGGGTCAAGTGAGTTAGATTCTTCACTTGCCTCTGATCTTACCAGCTGTGTGATGTCGTGAGCTTATCTCAAATCTCTGAGCCTCAGTTTTCTCAACAGAGAAGTAGAGATATTAACATCAAGGTGTTATTGTTACGCCTGAATGAGCTTATGCACGTGATGCATCTAGCCCGATGTTACCAGTCAGGGTCCTGCACTTAATGAGAGACAGAAATGAGATGAGAGCTCAGTTCCCCTGACTTTGGGTCCTATGCTCTTTGCATTAAGTCAGGCTTTAGACAACCATGTACTAGTCATGAATTACGAGCCAGGCCTAAAGCACCTGATGGACAGCCTTTGAGGCTTTGTTATTACTTTGCCTTATGGAAGCTTAAAAAGTCACGATCGTAAAACAATTAGCGATTCTGCTGATCTGGAAACAATGTCACTTGAGATGGATTTTTCTCAACGTTTTTTCCCTTGCAGATAGAGTGCGGTCCAGCTGACTTTTCTGAGATGATATTTCTTAGCTATCACTTCAGTTCAGTATTCTACATCTCTCTTGTGGCTGGAAATGCTCAGTAGCTTCTCAGCCTAATGCTGACATATTATCAATGTGTCACAACGGAAACCCGTTGCTGCAGAACCTCTGGCACAAGAGATTATTAAGTGGAAGCTGGAAGTGGAAGCGAGGCTTTGGGACAAATGCTGGGTAGGGGCCATTGCAAACTGCTGATGGGGTATGGCATGTCTGTATTGGGTAATGGGCAGCTAGAGGGGAAGACATCATTTTTTTTCTAGTCCTGATTGTTCAAGGTCATCTCCACACATGAATTTAAATGAAAATGTATGAATTATGGCAGTTATAATAAACTGCCTGGGCTTTTGTTCTTTTGATGCTCAGACTGGTTTCTCTATTCCAGACTGAGTTCTCTTCTCACACGTTTGCCACTAATTTAGGGAAACAGCATGGCATAATGGAAAAAGCCGGGCCTTTGATTAGGTGGCTCACTTACCCCTCTTTGTCTTTTTCACAACTGCCTAATGCGGAAGAAAGAATACAGAGGTAGAGAGGATCAATTTGGTTGATGTGTAGGAAATGCTTTGAAAATCTGAAGTGTCGGACATTGAAGGTTTGTAGAATCCCTTTCATTATTACGAGAAAGAAGAGGTGAATATTGACGTCTTGGTCTCTGTGCCTCCCACTCAGTGCCAACTGCCGATGGCATGAGCTTCCTGCCCCTATAATACCCTCCGACCTCACTCTCCACCTTACTCAGGACTGCTTTCGAAAATAAGCTCCATGGGGGCAGGCATTCTTGTATGTTATGTCCAAAGTGCCTGTGACAGAGGGTTTGTCAAACTACCTAAATGATGTAAAATAGGGAGGCTCAGGCCTCTGCCTTTGCTCACCTTTCAGCTGAGTGTGTGTGTTTTGAAGGGAACTGGGGAGAGCTTTTTAGTGTGTATAGATCTCACGGATATTCCGTCACATTTTAAGTTGTAAACATTTACCTCCTAATTTCTGGTTTGGGGTCAGGTAGCATCTGCTTACAAATACATTCTCTCCTAACATTCCAATTCTAGTCACAATTCATATCGCACCGGTTCCTTTTTAAAAAATTTTATTGGCGTATAGTTGATTCACAGCATTTAGTTTCTGCTGTTCAGCAAAGTAATTCAGTTATACACACACATATATCTATTCTTTCTCAGATTCTTTTCCTATGTATTGAATTTTTTCAATATTCTGTAATAACATTGAGTAGAGTTCCCTGTATTATACGATACAGGTCTTTGTTAGTTATCTATTTTATACAGAGCAGTGTGTATATATAAATTCCAAACTTCTAATTCACACCCCCATGTTTCCCCTTTGATAACCACAAGTTTTTTTTTTGTTTTGTTTTATCGAAGTATAGTTAATTTGCAAGGCTGTGATAATTTCTGCTCTACAACAAAGTGACCCAGTCACACATATACACATATCTATTTTCTCTCAGATCCTTTTCCCACACTGATTATCACAGAATACTGGGTAGAGTTCTCTGGGCTCTACAGCAGGTCCCCATTTATTTTTGAAACCTGTGAGTCTGTTTCTATTTTGTAAATGAGTTCACTTGTATCATTATTTCTTAGATTCCACATATAAATGATATCATATATTTGTCTTTCTCTGTCCAGCTTACTGCACTTAGTATGATCATCTCTCAGTCCATCCACGTTGCTACACATGGCATTATTACATTCGTTTTTTTTTTTTTTTTCTGACCGAGTAGTATTCTGTTGTACATACGTATCACATCTTCTTAATCCATTTCTTTGTGGATAGACATTTAGGTTTCTTCCATGTACTGGCTATTGTGAATAGGGCAGCTGTGGACACTGGGGTGCGTGTAAAGCTCACTGGTTCTAATTGCTCCTGGATCAACCTGTGAGTTCCTTCAGCCTAAAGATACCTTACTAAGGCCTGATAATCTTACAGAGATGCACCGTTACTTAAACCCACTCAGGAGGCAGTGCATTCAAGGAATCTCCAGTGGAATTCAAGAGTGAGTGTTGAAAATAAAATCAGTCTTTAAATGAGGAGTTTCTTACACTGGAGCTAAATCCAGGCAGAGACTCAGGGGACAGTTTTCTGATTTATACAAATCACAAGTGCCTCAGTAGTTACTGGTAGCTGGCTGAAACATTGAATGCCCAATTTCTATTGAGTCTTGGAGAGATGTTACTTGGGCTTATTAGCAACCAGGGTGGCTTCAGTGGGTTCCAGGAGCGTGTCATCAATGATGTTTACTGATCTATTATTTAAGGAATTGTAGTGAAAACAGAATCCGATGAAGTGAACTGTTTCTAATCTGATCTCATGGCATCAAGCTAAGCCCTGCTCTACTAAACTAAAGCCCAAGGAATCTTAACAAAAAACAGAGAGATGCCCATCGTGGACCGTGGAGACCGGAGTCCGCAGGCCCATGTTGGCTGCTAATTGTGCCGCAGCCCTCGATTTTCACACATCTCAACACTCAGGGCTGTTCCGTCCTCAGGAGAAAAAGCAACTGATGGAGCTTTCTCTCTCCTTAGATCAGTAAGTAGATCTCAAGACTGGCCCTCTAATCTCCTAGAGTCATTTACTTCTCCAGGTTACTGACCCTCACATTTTGTACAAATAAATTCAGGACGTTTTTGCATGCATGACTTGAGATCCTACAACCGCAGACTGCACCAGAGTGACACTTTCTCAACTGCCTGGAAAGGAAGAGAGTTCTGTCATCTGCTATAAATTAATTTTTTTTTTTTTGCTGTTTAATATTTTATCAAAGTAACATGGGAGCAGGGTGAAAATGTAAGGAGAACAGAAAGACTTATAATGAAAGAAAGCATTTCCCCCGAACTTTCCCACTCTCGCGTCCATTTCTCACAGAAAGCCTCTTGTTCTGCTGTTTCTAGTTCTTCTGGTCTTTTTCTCCCTTTGTATGATTACAATGCTTTTGCTGGATTAATACAGTCAGACGTGATCTGTTAATTTCCTGCTATAAAGAGTTTAGTTAATTTAAACTATTCTTTCTCAATATTTGTGCCTAGTGCTTGACCCATACTATTAGTTATCTTTGTACCATGATATTATACACCTAAACCTATGCCTCTTTACATATCTTAATTGACTCAGTATTTCTTCCTTTCCTACTCTGTTCAATTAAAACATTGGCGCCCTGTCCCATTTGCTTTCCTCTGTTGTCACTACCAGTTAGTTTCACCTTGACTTTAAAAGTGTCAAGGTTGGAGTTCCTATGTGGCTCAGCAGAAAGAACCTGATGTAGTTGTCCTGTGGATGCAGGTTTGATCCCTGGCCTCGCTCAGTGGGTTTAAGGATCCGGTGTTGCCACAAGCTGTAGATGCAGCTCTGATCTGGAGTTTCTGTGGCTGTGGTGTAAGCCTCAGCTGCAGCTCTGATTCGACCCCTAGCCTGGGCAGGTGTGGCCATAAAAAGATAAAAAGAAAAAAAAAGGAAGTGTCAAGTTTTACTACATATTCTGTTTTGTAACCATGTTTCAGTTATACAAATTTACTCATAGGTAACTTTTAGAAATTGGACACTGATAGGCCTTCATTACATCATTGTTTTTTTTTGATGGCCACACCCATGGCATATGGAAGTTCTTGGACCAGGATGGAAACTAGGCCTCTGCAGTGACCTGAGCTGCTGCAGTGGCTGCTTAACCCACTGTGCCGTAGTTTGACCTCCACACCACTGTTATTTAAATGTGTTCCCTGCATAGATTAGTAGAGAGCTAGGATTAGAGTTGTCAGTGGAATCCCATGTCACAATCTCTGTTCAAACTAACATATCAATGGGATCTTCATGACCCAAAACAACAGACAGACTGCTTTCTAAATAACTGATTTTTACCTGATTATCAAAGTAACACTCATTTAGAAAAGAAAGGTGAATACGAAAAGTCTAAAGAAGACTTAAAAATTAAAGAAATTCCTCTCCACAAAGGTATATCAGAATCTTCACACAGGTTATTTATCAGTTTGATATTTTTCTCCACTGAACTGGCAGATGGGTGAATCACCCTGGTCCCCACTCCCACGCAGCTTCAGAGTTCAGCAGGGAAGTGGTGGGTGTTCCCAGTCATTGCAGGTGTGCCTTCCAGAGGCAACTTTCCCAAGCCTTGACCCTGTAACCTACTCCATAGTCGATTGGAAAGATAAAAACTTTGACTGATGTCTTTGTCAAATGTCTCCCGGCTTCTTGCTGTCTTAGGGAAAATGCTTAACCTACTGAGTGAGGCCAAGGATCGAACCTGCATCCTCATGTATACTAGTCAGGTTCATTACTGCTGAGCCATGATGGGAACTCCACCCTCTCCCCTTCTTTAAAAGAATCTGCTTCACCAGGGGGGCTTCCTAGTTCCTGTCCCATCTCATACATCTGGTGTCTGTGGGCTACCTTCTCAAACTTAAGTGTCGCAAACAGATGTTCGAGATCCAAGAATAACAGTTCTTTCCATTTATTCACAATATACGTAAATCAAACATACATCCTGCTGTATGCCTTAACCATATACAGTGATATATGGTAAATAAATTTAAAAAGTCCCGTGCTTTAGATATTTTTTTATGATTTCTGTTTACAGATAAAGAAATGAAAACATTGAGATGTTAATTAACTTTGTTACGGTCCAGGGTTTGGAATGTAGGTAACTTGTTTCATGCTGTTCTCTCTGCTTGGGACACTTGTCCCCTCACTTCTGAATTTTCAAACTCTAGCCATCTGCAAAAGCCAGAGGAAATGTCATATTCATTGAATTCCTGTACTCTGGCTCTAAGCTCGAATTCTAGTAATAGTTCTGCCTTATTTTTAGCCCCAGCATTGCTTCGAGTGCTTGCTGGGAAGCTGCCTAGCTCTCCAGGACTAGAGTTCTGCATTATTCAATACAGCCCTTTGACATTAAATCTGGACCCCTTCTGGGACAAGAGTCTGCTCCATATACTTGGGGCCTGGCTACTGGTTGACAGGTGCCCCTGATGATAAATACACACCCGGTAACCGTTTCTTAACCTGCTGAGCCACAATGGGAACTCCACAACTACCAGCTTTTGATGCTTCTAGAAGCCTATAAGTACTCTTCCCCAGAGTAACCTACACTAAAATGTCATTGAAGATGTGTTACCAGATGAGATTCAGGTGTCTTCCTGTGGGTCACCAGGAAGCAGTCTCAAAGGAAATCAATGAAAAATAAGCTGCACACTGGGAAACTGTAACACGTAGTGAGGGTGTGTTCAGTGAAGGAAAGTGATAGTACAGTGATGAGGAGAACAGAAACTTCTGAGGGTCTGGAAGAAATACTGAAAAATGGACATGCTGAAAGGGATCTGATTAGTGCCCACGAGAGAGGAACTCTAGCCAGCATGAGGGTGTCAGGAAAGAGTGTCATCTTAGTAATTAACTTGGCTTGGGAAACATTTCTGAGTAACCACTACACGCCAGATAACTGCAGGAGTATAAGGGTGAGTCAGATACGGTGGGGGACAAAAAGGAAGAAATAGAGACAAATCTATTTGGATAGTGACAGAGGAACCGTGTTGGATATCTTACATTTTCTTCTCCTAACCTACTCTGTTTTTCCTCATCCTCTCTCTGCCGTGAAAGACTGGCCTATGTGAATTATATCAATCAGGCTTCCTTGCTCTGGGGCTAAGGAGGATCCCTCTAGAAAGATGAAAATGTAGGGAGAAATGAAGTCTGAATACTGTTCCCCGGCTTCTTTTTTGCTGGGTCATGAGAACCTGGTTCTACCCCATCACCGAAGCTTACTTCTTCTCACTCTACAGCTTTTCCCGGCTTCATCTCTGCCTCCTTCCGGCCCTGGAGAGTGGTCACAGCCTCACTCTCAACTGTCCTGGGTCCTGCACATTCCTTATTGTTCCTTATACCCTGCTCACATCTTTGTAAATAGTTCCTTTGTCAATCCTTCATTGCATAATCCCAATTCTAAAGCACATTCTTTTTCTTCTTAAAATTCTCACTTGGGAGTTCCTGCTGTGCTGCAGCGGGTTTAGGATTCGGGGTTGCCATAGCAGTGGTGTAGGTTGCAGCTGCGGCTTGGATTGGATTCCTGGCCTGGGAATTTCCATCTGCCATGGGTGCAGCCAAAAAAACCAATCAAAAAGACTAGGATGAGGAGGATTCAAGGCAGGACCCTGAGCCTGAGGACGTGAAAACATGGAGATGGCAGTCTAGAAAGGGTGACTGCGTCCCAGGCACTGTCCAGATTCCTGGGCTTTATTCCTGTTCTGCTGGGAGTCTAGAATCTGAGACCACTATTCACAGGTCTGAAAACTGGCGATGCCACTGTTTTACAAGCATGGCACTGCAACTTACTTGAAATCTCACTAACAAGAGCCAGCGTGTTCTGGCTCTTCCAAAGGCCAGGGGGTAACTTGAGCCCTTAAATGGGCGACTGCAAATGGCATCAGCTTCTGGGAACCAGATGAAAGCAGGGGAAATAAGACAAGTTCTCAGCTTGGATGGAATAATCCCTTTTTTTTTTTTTTTCACTTTTTAGGGCTGCACCCCTGGCATATGGAGGTTCCCAGCCTAGGGGTAGAATCAGAGCTACAGCTGTCAGCCTATGCCACAGTCACAGCAATGTGGGATCCGAGCCGCCTCTGTGACCTACACCACAACTCACGGCAATGCCGGATCCTTAACCCACTGAGCAAGGCCAGGGGTCAAACCCACAACCTCATGGCTCCTAGTTGAATTTGTTTCCACTGCGCCACGACGGGAACTCCGTTGGATAGAATAATCTTAACACCATTTAATCTTCCTTTTAAAAAGTTTCCATTTTCATGGGAAAAAGAAAGTCTTTTCAGTAAGCTTTGCTGGGAAACTTGGACAGCTGCATGTAAATCAATGAAACTAGAGCACACTCTCACACAAAAATAAACTCTAAATGGTTTAAAGACTTAAATATAAGACTAAACACTATTAAACTCCTGGAAGAAAACATTGACAAGACACTCTCGGACATCAACCTTACTAATGTTCTCTCAAGTCAATCTCCCAAAGCAACAGAAATCAGAGCAAAGATCAACCAATGGGACCTAATCAAGCTGACAAGCTTTTGCACAGCAAAGGAAACCAAAAAGAAAACTAAAAGACAACTTACAGAATGGGGGAAAATTTTTTCAAATGACACAACTGACAAGGGCTTAATCTCTAAAATGTATAAACAACTGATGCAGCTCAACTGCAAAAAAGCCAACAACCCCATTGAAAAATGGGCAATGGACCTGAATAGACATTTCTCCAAAGAAGATAAACAGATGGCCAACAAGCACATGAAAAAATGCTCAACATCTTTGATAATTAGAGAAATGCAAATCAAAACTACCATGAGATACCACCTCACACCAATCAGAATGGCCATCATTAACAAGT
>PVHT020000077.1:36585400-36640582 GCA_004024745.2 Catagonus wagneri
CAGAAGGAGAAAGACAGATGTCATATGAAATCTCTTATAACTGGAGTCTAAAACACTGCACAAATGAACATCTCAACAGAAAAGAAAATCACGAACTTGGGGAACAGACTTGTGGTTGCCAAGGGGGCGGGGGAAGGGTGGGGGAGGGGTGGGAGGGAATGGGGATAACTAGTGCTTTAATGATGGAATAGCAAGGAGCTCCAACTGTATTGTCACATGTATCTAATTACATGTGACAAATCCATATATGTACATGTAATTGGGTCACCACATGGTGCAGTTGGAAAGTCTGACAGAAATCTGTAAACCAGCTATAATGCAAAAAAATAAAAAATAAAAAAATAAAAAGTTTCCATTTTCAGCAAACCACCTTCTGAATTTAAACAGGCTTCCACCATATGTCTATGCACTGACTAGCTGATAAAGTTATTACTATCTAATTGGAGTTACATTACTCACTACAAAATAACAATGTGGAGATCTGATTGATAAATCAATTCCATGAATTTAGGTTTCTAAGTCAATTGATGGTCTCAGGGCAAAGCAATAAAACTAGTTTTCTGAACTCTGCATGCTGATGCTGAGAACTTAAAGTAGAAGGCAAGCAGGGGACTCCATCACCTGGTTACATCACCGGCAGCTCCGTGGGGTGTCTACGTATCAGATTTGTTTTCTAGCAGTGGTGATGGTGCTGACCCAACCAGTCTGATATCCAGGCTTGGAATGGTGTCTGCCACTATCCATGAATCACAGTTAAAATATCTGGTCTTTATAGGGTTTCAGGATTATTAGTCCTGTGCTAAAACAGAACTGTCTTCCAGGTGCTAAGAAAACAAGGCTCTTATAGAGTTATCCATAAGTTATGGACAGGACCAAATGTTTTCACATTTAAAGATGACATGGGTCAACCTTGTCAATTGTTCAGGCAGCTCCATTGGCCATGGATAAACCAAGGTTGTTTTCCTACATGGTTTTCTAAAGTAGCTTAACATTCAATGTTCTTGGGTGACTTATATGGGAAAAAAAGAGTATATATATATGCATATATATGTATATGTATGTATATATATACACACACATATATATATATATACACATACACTCTTTTTCCCATATATGTATCTGATTCACTTTGTTGTAGACCTGAAGCTAATACAACATTGTAAATCAACTATACCCAATAATTTAAAAAAAAAATAGCTTAAACTTGATAGAAATATTGAAATGTGGTTTAATTCTCTTGGTTGAAAGAGAAAATACATATGATTTATAAGTGACTGCAATACACATTACTGACTTTGTTTCCCTTAATTGCTCTCCAGTGTGTCAGACCTCTTTTATGTGGTCTTTTCCATACCATTTGCGAATTAACACATGTATTTCATCCAAATATCATAGCAGAATGAGTTGGATATGTAAGCTTTGAGAAACGTAGCAAGCGGGTTCGGTAAGGAGAAGCCTAGTGTGTAAGGTGCACACATGTACTCGGCAGTTCTGTGCAGGATGAGCACGTATTTTACAAAGACCCCGGGCAGTTCTGGCCCTTGTTTTATCAAAGGTCAGAAGCACAAAAGTGAACTAAATAACAGAAATCAAAAGACAAACATTGACACCCGAAGCTCACAAGACTTAGCAAGAAACACATTCTTAAAAGTCATTAAACAATTTTGAAAAGAAATTCAAGCTGTGGGAACTGAGCTCTGAGATCAGAACAATAAGCTCCGTGAATTGGAACAGAGGCTTTCTGAAAGAAATGTCTGCAGTTTTGAAGGATACTTTTCCCAGACAAGCTTCTTTGTGAGGAGATTTTTTTTTTTTAACAAACATGCCTATTTTTGACTCAGCTCAGAAATGAAATATTTCAAAAGCCCTTTCAAGCTCAACATCTCTAAAATTACTCCTTCAGAGTTACAACTTTAAGGGGCTACAGAGTAGTGAGCTTAAGAGAAGGACCGAGTTTGTGAAATTTTCACCAGTGTGATACAGACACACTAAAACCCTCTCCACCCCCACTAATTTCCGTAGTGTTTTCTGCAAAACAAACAAACAAATATCATTTGGAAAAAATGGCAGTGTGAGCAGGATAGGAACGTGGGTCAAATTTCAAATTTCAGTTCTGAGAAAAGAAGGCCTAAGACAAGTTTGCTTTTCCTCCCCCCCCATCACTAGATTTAAGAATTTTCAAGGGGAGGTTTTTTTTTTGGTCTTCTTAGGGCCCCAGCCACGGCATATGGAGGTTCCCAGGCTTGGGGTCGAACTGGAGCTGTAGCCACTGGCCTAGGCCACAGCCCCAGCAACCCCAGTTCCGAGCTCGTCTGCGACCTACACCACAGCTCACGCAACGCCGGATCTTGACTCACTGAGCTGAGCGAGGACAGTGATTGAACCTGCATCCTCATGGTCACTAGTCAGATTCATTTCTTCTGAGCCACGACGGGAACTAGTTCTCAGGGGCCATTTTTCTCTGCAGCATTTTGCGTTCTCGAGATAGTGACCCAACCAATCGGTATCCAGCCCACGGATGGACCAAATGTGCTGCCTTGCCTGACTCGTTCCCTTCCTTTGAGGGTACCAGCCCAGGCCAGCCAATCGGATCTAGCTGACCATAATAATATTTCATGAGCATTTTCCCTAACTTTTGATAAGCAGATGGCAGAAAGAGAGTTTTCTTTGTCCTGGACCACATGCTATGAAGACCATCTAATCAGAATGTAAACAGCCTTCTTTTCTAGCTGCCTGGACAGAAAGCAGCTGAATGAAGCCAGAGAGAAAAGCAGAATAAAGATGGAGAGGGATGCGGAGTGAGGACCCATCTCTGCCTGCAGCCTTGGACTTTCTAATAAGAGAAAAGCAATGACTCTCTCTTTTTTTAAAACTAGTTTGTGTTGGGTTTCTGTCACTTGCAGCCAAAAGAATCCTAGCTAATCCAACAAATAAGCAATGGAAAGAGCTGGAAGGGAAATAATTTACAGCAAATTGTAAGACAGTATATCTTGTGCTTATCCACAAGTGGCAAAAATGGGTTTTCTCTGTGTCCTCACACATAGGAGGAGAGAAGAATAAGAATTTTAGCGGTGCTATATCTTGAACTCGGAGACTGTTAGGACATTTTATAAAATATGTTGCAGGATGACCTGCTTTAGCCTGCCAAAGTGTGCTGTAAGTTAATTATTAGGATGATGAAAAAGCTACATTTACCTACGCTCACCTTAGCAAAAATTATATTTTTGATTGCATGGAAGTGAATCACAGTTATAACCAAATTACTTAATGATACTTAGTATGATCTGGCCATGTAGATGGACAATGGTAGGTTAAGATCAGAAGTTGAGGGAGATTAATGGCAAAAATGTTCAGAGTGATTTATTTGACCTTAAACTATCCCTCTTCTCCTCACCACCCACATAAAACCCATGCAAATACACTCAATTACGTACATTATAAATAAATGTCAGTTACTGGGTTAAGTACAAATTTACAGTCAACAAACTAAATAAAATTAAATTTTGTGAATAAATGTGGGTATAATTCTACATACATTACAACAAATCCTTGTATCTCAGGCTGTGTATCTGCATCAGATTGTTTTGAATCCTTTGACTGAATTGAATATTACCTCAATTCCATCAAAAATTTTTTCTGAACTAAACTGCTTGTTTTTGTTTGTTTGTTTGTTTATTTTTGGCTGCTTCCATGGCCTATAAAAGTTCCCAGGCTAAGGGATCAAACCCACTCCACAGCAGTGACAATGCCGGATCCTTAACCTACTGAGCCACCAGGGAACCCTGAACTAATCTTCTGAATTGAGAAATCAGGTAAGGCGATCTGGTTTGAACAGGCAAACACCACCTTAGAAACTCAGAATACCTGATCAATTAGATTGTTCTCTAATGGCTATGTAAGTGTTTGAAGCAACTGCCTTTTAGAACTGAACCCAGGAACAGAGCCTGAAGCCTCTGACCTAGAGTCTCCTGCTCTGCTTGACCATGTAGCGTTCTCTTTATAATTCAAATTTAACCTGCAGATAAATCCTAGAAATGTAAATTTTCATAATTGGAAAGGACCATAAACTACCTGCTTCACCTACTGATGAAATGAAAACTCATGTTCAGGGCTCTGATGTGTCTGTCCAAGGTCTCAACTGGCAAAGTTAGGCCTGGGCACCCACCTTCAGAGGACTTTGATTGGAAAGCCACTCTTCAAATGCTCTGCAAACAGCTTTTGGCACTTTTTATTGTATTGATTTGGTTTTAAGCTTCAACATAATATCATAAATCTGGACTAGATATTCAAATTATCTCAATAGATTGTTAGGCTGAATAATTTAAAAGTTAATATTATTGAAGAATAATGATTCTTTATTGAATTTTGTTTCCATTAAGTAGTATAAAATATACTAACGATGTTTAGATTGGTATGAAATCAACCTAATCATTCTTCCTGGTAAACTCATTTACTTTTCATTAAGTTCTTTTTTGTCTCGAAGGTATTGGGCTACATTTTGTGTGTTTGCTTGCTTGTCTGTGAATTGACATAAGTAGTGTGGACTGGTTTGTGGAAGGAAACACCACCTCAGTAACACAGCAGATTTAGTAAAATATGTTAAACTAAATTAAAAGTTTTGTGTAAAATCCTGAATATATCCTAGTTTTATGTTTTTCTGTTATGTTTGGCTACATGAGAGAATTAGGAGGAAATCTGTTTTCCACAATAAAACACCTTTATAAAAATGTAAAGCAAAGGCCTTTCAAGAATTCTGAATAAAAATGTTTGTAATGGTATATTGAGTGTGCCTTAAAGGTAAAATTTTATTAAAATCATGAAATATAAATTAATGGGTTTGAAAATCCTTATTTATCAGGGTAAGTATGATGGTACTCTACAACATAATTTTTTTTTAAAAGCTGGTAGTCATGTAGATAAATGAATAAGAACCTAAAATTCCTCATACATTTACTATTTTTTAGCTTCACTTTCTAGTAAATCCTTACTGTCATGGATTTTATTTTTATTTTATATTTTTGTCTTTTTCAGGGCCGCACGTGCGGCATATGGAGGGTCCCAGGCTAGGGGTCTAACTGGAACGGTAGCCACCGGCCTACACCACAGCCACAGCAACGCGGGATCCGAACTGCGTCTGCAACCGACACCACAGTCACGGCAATGCTGCATCCTTAACCCACTGAGCAAGGCCAGGGACCGAACCCGCAGCCTCATGGTTCCTAGTCAGATTCGTTAACCACTGAGCCACGACGGGAACTCCCATACAACATAATTTTCGAGGAAAATATTTTGGGTCTGACCAAAATATCATAATAAAGTTAATGTTTATTAGCAGCTGAGAGCTTACTGATGGGACTAAATGGGTTTAAATCTCAGTTCCCAAATTTTCTAGCTTATTTGACCTTGGCAAAAATATTAATCTTTCTATATTTCAGTTTTCTCAAATAAAAAAAATGAAAGGGAGTTCCCTGGTGGCTCAGCTGGTTAAAGATCCAGCATTGTCACGGCAGCAGCTTGGGTCACTGCTGTGGTGTGGGTTTGATCCCTGTCCTGGGAACTCCGCATACCCTGGGTGTGGCCCCCCTCAAAAAAATACATAAAAATTAAAAAAGACAGAGATGATAAACAGTTCTTATCTCAAAAAACTGTTGAGAAGGTTAAACTAATGTATGAAAAGCACTAAAAATAAATGTTTGCTATTTTTATAAAAAATAAAAACTATTTCATATTACTCTTTAAAACAGACAAATAACTACTATTATTAACTTGATTTGGCTGTGTTTCTACTGAATTGTATGAAGGAGAAGTGATACTTTTTATAGAACAAATGACTTTTCTACACCAAAAAAAGTAAATAGCAATTTACTTACTATTAGGGCGGTACATGTACATGTGTGATTGGTCTGTGAGCCCTGCCTTAATGCATTTTGAGATTTGCTTGATGTGTGTGATTCAAAACTCCAGTCTCTCGCCTTCTCCTACTATTGTCACCAGTCCTTTCCTGGATAGCAGCAAAGATGTTAAAAGGAATATAACAAGAAGGAATATTGTCATAACAGCATAATCAGCAATAATCAGCAAAAAAATGCCCTCTGCTAGAGAGCATACCTTGAGTATGCTTTGTGCTAAGCTCTTCCGTTTTGTGAGATTGATTACATGGTTCTTTTCTATTGAATTGCTATAGAGAAAACAGAGCTGTTTCAAAGTGAGGGTCATGACATGTGTTATTAGTTATTTAGGTCAATGTAGCAAGGTGTTCAGGAATGGGTCTTACATAGAATGTTCATTCGAAAGTGGTTTCTTTGCTCACACTGCATCCTCCTGAGTTTTTACCAAGATGGAGTATTAAATACAGTACTAGTGACTCAGGTGTAAAAATGCTTTGAACTAAATGATGCAAAAAATGCATCACGTATTTGATGAAAACAGTGTTTAAACACACATGCACAGCCCTAAGACTAAGGAAACATGCAAAATATCTTGCTTATACATTGGCTTAGAACTTCTGGGCTTCTCATTTCATTATTAATCATACTTGGCTGCGTAGAACACTTGTGCTCTGTCATTTCTTTGTAGTAGCTGCCATTGTGAGAAGATGGATTTGCCTTTTTCCTCCCGCTTCTCCCCAAAGATGAATTCTCAATCTCAGATGCTTCCTCATAGCTTGTGCACTTATCTTTGCTTTTTGTGCACTGGAGGAGAACATGCTTCTCCATTTCTTTGTCTCAGAAATGTGAGACAAGTGCCTTTTCCTCTGTCATGTAGTTTCTCTTTACAATGTCAGCCACACTGACACCTGCCTCCAGGAGCAAGCTGGTGACACCACAAATAGTCCGCCCAAATGTGCTGCGTGCCCATGCTCTCTCTCTCTTTCTTTCTCTCTCCACCCTTCTCCCTCCCTCCCTTTTCCTTTTCCTTCTCTTCCCTTCCCTGTCTCCTAACCAGGCTTTCAATTAAGACCATCCTTAACCTCTGTTTAACTTAGTTTCAAACAGAGACAAAATTTCACAGTGTTCAAGGGGACAGGGTTAAGCTCATTCCTGTTTAAAGAGAGGGTCTTTCTCATCTAGGTATTTGAGTACTGTTCAGTAATTCCAAAAGCTGTAATTTTAGTACTCTCTGGAGAGGTCTTATGTACAGATCAGTGAATTTCCCCTACTCTTTTTCTGATATGTTGATCCTTGAACAATTAACTCATGACCAACAGCACTATAACTCATGCCTGAACAAAGCCGGTCTAACACATGTCCTTCTTGCACTCAGGAACACTGGATAGCATGCCACCACCATGCTGCAGGCCAGTTTAAAATCACCAACAAAAAGGAGTCCTGCTGTGGTGCAGTGGGTTAAGAATCTAACTTCAGCAGCTTGGGTTGCTGCGGAGGCATGGGTCTGATCCCTGACCTGGGCGCAGTGGGCTAAAGGATGAAGTGTTGCTGCAGCTGTAGCACAGGTCACAGCTATGGCTCGGATTCAATCCCTGGCCCAGGAACTTCCATATGCCATGGGTGCAGTCATAAAAAAAAGAAAAAAAAATACCAACAAAGAGCCAAAAAGTGCAAATAATATGTCACAGACTAGACCACCAAAAAGACACTTGTTTATATTATGAGAGCTGAAATAAGATAGAGTGTCACCTTGTCTGGCCTTCAGCTGAATATCAGGTAACTCAAATTTTTCACCACCACGCACATATTAGTGGATGACTGCAAAAATGCCATCAGCATTGATTTTTGGGCTTTACAAGTAAATTTTATATAGATGAATCTGCAAATATGGAATCCATAAATAATGAGGATCAGGGCTATTTTTCTTCTGTAGATAATGGGAGTTCAATAAATGTTTGCTGACAGGATGAAAAGTGCATGCTATGTGTGAGCTATTTTTCAAGTTTCAATGAATTAAAATTACTTATTAGAAACTATAGATTTGACAAATTATATGCCAGAAGTCTAAAATTTAAAGAAAAATCTGTCTACCTATCCATCCATCCATCTATCTATCTATCTATCTATCTATCTATCTATCTAATGCTCTCACTTACAACTTTCTTAATTTTTTTCATCATTTGTCTTTTTAGGGCCACACCCGAGGTGTATGGAGGTTCCCTGGCTAGGGGTCGAATCAGAGCTGAAGCCACAGCAACTTGGGATCCGAGCCGGGTCTGCGACGTATACCACAGATCCTGGCGCATGGCAACGCCAGGTCCTTAACCCACTGAGCAAGGTTAGGGATCAAACCCGCATCCTCATGGTTACCAGTTGGGTTCTCTAACAACTGAGCCACAACGGGAACTCCTCATTTACAGTTGCTGCACCAATTTACATTCCCACCAACAGTGCAGTAATGTTTCTTTTTCTTCGTATTTTCGCCAACACTTGTCTCGCCAACACTTGCTATCTGTTGTCATGTTGATAATAGCCATTCTGACAGGAGTGAGGTGATACCTCACCGTGATTTTGATTTTGATTTCCCTGATGCTTAGTGATGCTGAGCATCTTTTCATGTGCCTCTTGAATATCCCCTAATTTTAAATTGTAGGTGCACATTAATAATGTTACAATGGGAGAAACAAAGTTAACATTTTTTCAATTAAAATATTTATTGCTAAGATGCTGTTTATCAAGCTTGTGTACATTTACATTGTGAGAGTGGGGCAAAGCAAGGAATTTCATTTGAGCATAAGTTCTGTTGGTTTGGATTAATTTAGTAAAAACTATGGGGTAAGGAGGATGGGATTAACACATACACAGTACTATACATAAAGGAGAAAACTAACAAGGACCTATTGTTTAGTACAGGGATGTCTACTCAATGTTGTGTACTAACCTATATGGGAAAAAGGAATGGATATATATGTATGTGTAACTGATTCACTTTGCTGTAGACCTGCAGCTAATAGGACACTGTAAATCAACTATATCCCCATAAAATTAAAAACAAAGAAAACAAAACTACAGCGAAGATTTATTGAGCGCTTTCCCATGGGTCCAACACTGTGCGAAGTAGTTTAAATATATTAACTCATTTAATGCAGGTAGCAGTCCTATGAGGCATGTAATGTTATCCTTACTGTGTTACAAGAGAGAAAAATGTAACCAGGAAATTAAATAATTTGGCCTAAAATGTGTGTAAATTTGTTCTTAGCCATTACCTTTTACTTCTTAGATGATCTCCAATGTTTCTTCAACAATTTCTCCCTATATATTATGTTATTCTTTCTCCAAATCAACATTTTGACCTGGAGAAATGTAACAAATGCTTGTTTGAACAAGCAAGAACTTCAAGCGATACAGCAAAGCCATATGAACTCTTATTTTATGAATGGAAGTGAACGACTAAGTGGACAGAAAAATAAGAGCAAGAATGTTTTATTCAAGGGGAAAACAAATGTTCCAATTAGTTGCATGCTGATAAACGTAGGCAAGGACCTCTGAGTCACTTCACATATGACCCCCCTCAAAGGTACTGGTACGTGGCTTTAAGGGATAGTGACCCAGAGATGGCTGGACTCTGCACCCCAGTGCAGCCTGTCCCCAGGGTGGAGAGGTGGCACTCTGGCTGTGGTTGAAGTGAAAGCTTGTTGCAATTGTTGGCGGCTCAGGGCTTGTCACCCCTCAGAGGTCTGCTTCCTCCCCTGCTGTAGCTGACAACTCACTGCCATTAGGAAGAAACTTTTATGAGAAGAAAAGGACTTTAATATACTGTTAGGGAATCTGCTTTTTTAGTAGCTCTAATTTCATTTAAATCTCATAAACTATGAGCACAATCCAATGACCCAGGGTGAGGAAACATTTATTTTCTGCACCTCATACCTGTAAGATCTTGTTCTGTGACCTGGGTGGGGGGCATCAGTGTGAACCCCAGGCTCACCTTTTTTTGCTACCAGCAGACTTATCTCCCATCTTTAGGTGGCAGTAAGTTATTACTGATTTTGTTACTCTGCCCAGTGGAAGATTAAATCCAGTTTAGAGAAACAGAATATAAAAAGAAGATTGTTCTACTTTGGGGCCAATATAAAGAACAATAACTCTCAGATTTTTTTCAGTGGAAATTTGGTTCCCTCCCCTATTTTAATTTGAGGTAAACTGAAGTACTTAGGTATTCTCAGTAGACTCTTCTCTACCTGGATATGTTCATATCAGGTTAAACAAACCTAGAACAAGACAGTGAAGGGTTTGTATAAATCTACAGCTCAAGAACCCACTGTTTCTGCCTTTTCTTTTTTTTTTTTGTTTTTTTGTCTTTTTGCTTTTATGTAGAGCCACACCCACGGCATATGGAGGTTCCCAGGCTAGGGGTCTAACAGGAGCTGTAGATGCTGGCCCACACCACAGCCACAGCAACGTGGGATCCGAGACACGTCTGCAACCTACACCACAGCTCACGGCAACGCCG
This sequence comes from Catagonus wagneri, assembly GCA_004024745.2. Taxonomy (NCBI): domain Eukaryota; kingdom Metazoa; phylum Chordata; class Mammalia; order Artiodactyla; family Tayassuidae; genus Catagonus; species Catagonus wagneri. The sequence continues at coordinate 36,595,802 of PVHT020000077.1, forward strand.
GATCCTTAACCCACTGAGCAAGGCCAGGGTTCGAACCTGCACCCTCATGGTTCCTAGTTGGATTCGTTAACCACTCAGCCACGATGGGAACTCCTATAATTGATTTACAATATTACAGTGTTGTGCCAATTTCTGTTGTCCAGCAAAGTGACCTAATCATTTATACACCTTCCCGTTCTTATATTATCTTCCATCATAGTCTAGGAGACTGAATATACTTCCCTATGTGGTGCAGGAGGACCTAATTGCTTATCTGTTCTAAATGTAATAGTTTGTGTCTGCCAACCCCAAACTCCCAGGGTGGGACTTCCAGGCCTCTTCAAGGAGATTGAACTCAAAGCCTCTGTCCAAGACAAGAATTACCAGACCCTTATCATTGTCCCACTGTCTCACTGCAGTGTCCTTCCCGCACCTTGAGCAACCTGTTCTACTCCCTCCGACCCCCTACTCGGAAAGGTATATGGCCCACTCCTCACCCTACCTCTATAGTGCCTTATACGCCCCCAACCAACCAGCAAGTGTATCTTAAGACATCCCTTTCCCCCAACCAATCAGCAGGTCAGCAGGTGCACAAACCATGACGCCAGTCCATCCTTCTCCATGCCCCCGCCCCTTGGCAACCACCAAGTCTGTACTCTATGTCTGTGAATCTGTTTCTGTTTTTAGATAGAAGAACCCACTGTTTTGAAAGATGATATGTTGGGAGAAAGATGAATCCAGATCTTAAAGCCTGATGTTACATTAAGCAAAGGCATCTAGCTTTCAAATGTCTGCATATAGAATATCAAATAATTATTCTTCCAGCTCCACAGTAAAAACATTTCTTTCTAAATCACTCACTGATTTCCAGCCTTAATGTTTAAAAGAAACAAAAAAATCCCACCACACACAAAAGGAAAGAAATTGTTGAATTGCCTTCTTTTCTGCTTTGCCCTCTGCCTGCCTGTGGTTGTTCACATGCAAAGCCTGCTTCCTCACAGATGGAATCCACCAGTCCTGCCATTAAGGGAGACACAGCAGGGCTCAGTAGAGGATTTGTTGAAGCTGAAACCGACTTTATAATTTAGCTCTGAGTCTTGAAGCAGCAAAAGTCATACTGTAAATCAGAAATACCGATTCCACAAATATAAGGCAAATCGAGTGAAACATGAATTTCCTCCCATATTTCTCCTCTTGTTAGTACAATTAAAAGAACAATCAGCTCCTTTATTGCTTGTGATTTAGCAGTTAGCCAGGTAAAGTGACAATTTCAGGCAACGGTTGACAGAACCATAGAAAAAAGAAAACAGCCAGTCAGGTGATGCAATTGCTATCACGTTATGCCAACAGACTGCCAGGTTTCTAAAGGAAAAAACAATCTTTCCAGCCTGGTAAGTACCTTGCACTTCTCCTTAGCTTAGCCTCATGAGCACTTCCTATATCTCGAGTAAGCCAGCTTAGAGGGCTTGGGGGTAAATCCTTAGCATCACCTTGCCTCTGCTAGCAGAACGCTTTGGACCAAATGCTATGGCTGCGTTGTCTTTCCGGTTCTTGTCCGTGGTCAGCAAAGAAAGTTGCATATGCGTCAGAAAAGTCAGAGAGTGTAAGCAAGTATATTGAAGCTCTCAGAGGGAGGGCGGGCCGTCCTGCAAGTAGAGACTGGCCCCACTTTACAGTTGGGTTTCTCTTTATATCCCCATGCTGTGGACCAGAGTAAAGACCTGATTTTTTCTGCCCCAGCCAACTGCCCGTGTGTGGGGGCAGAGGGTTAGTTGGTCTCAAGTTCTCTCGCAGGCATCCTGTTACCAGTGATGATTAATGGTCTGTTCTGACTCACCCAGGTCTGTTTCCCTATCCTATCCTACCTAACTCTGAGAAAGCCTTCTGACTCACGAAATTCCTATGTACACGGTAGGATTTTGCTTTCTACAGGGTAGCCACTCTCACGAGCTTTGTTCTTGCACGCGAGTCATAAAGACAGGGATTGAATCGTTTTCCAATCTTTGCTGCAGCAGCTGCCAGAAGACAAGACAGTACGATACACTCGTGTTCAAATGTACGCTTTGTTGCCCCAGCTTTCCCAATCCAACAGATGACATTTTGGCACTGTTTAAATTCTTAGTTTTGAGTAGTTTTTTGATTTTAACGGAATGTTTCAAAAATTCAAAATGCATTTTATTTTTGATAAGCAGGAAGACCTAACCATTGAACAACCACTCAGGTACCAAACTGTCCTCCTTCTTTATTTTATTATTTTTTTGGCCACACCCACAGGATAAAGTTCCCAGTCCAGGGATCGAATCTGAGCCACAGCTGCAACCCATGCCACATCTGTGGCAATGCTGGATCCTTAACCCACTGCAGCACAGTGGGAACTCCACCCTCCTTTTTAGTAAGAGTCAGCTGGTGATGGAACGGGTCTGAAGGGCAGTATTTAACAGTCACTTTGTGAGCAGAACTTCTAGTCATTCCAACTCCAACTACTGCCTAAATTTTTCTCTCCTGGAGAAGAAAATTGTGGTTGTGTCAGTTGGATTGACTGACTTGACTTAAACAAAAAAGCAGAAATTATTTTCATGGTTTAACTTGCCTTGGTGTTTGTATGATCTGGAAAAATAGCTAGAATACTCTCCTCATCATGAGGAGCAAGTTAGATCTAGATGATGGAGCCTGTAACAGAAAATCTCCTGTGTGCTATGTGGATAGGATCATGGGGATTTAACACAGAATTATTGAAATAAAGGGCATAAGATTCAGACAGACTTGGACTAAAATCCCAGCTAAGTCTCTTGTGACACTTATTTTATGAACTTAAGCTGTTTAACTGCTTTGAGCTTCATTTCCCTTATTTTGCAAAACAGGGGCTGTAATGTCTACTCTAAAAATGTACATCAACTAAATGAGGCAAAGCATTCAGCCCCATTCACAAAATATAATAAAGCATCAAAAAAGGGGGTTGCTGCCCAAAGACCAGAGATAGGACTGCACCATTTCAGTAGGACTTTCCGTAGGATGCAGTAGAGGGCAATGGCATAGAGCAGGGGCTAATCCGATTGCCTGAGGGGTAAACATACTTCTACCACTGTGTGACCTTGGGCAGACTGCTTAACCTCTGTTCCTTAGTTTTGCCACTTATACCATGGAGATAACCACACCAGGAACCCTATTGCATTATGGTAAAGGTTAGTTGACATAATGCATACAGAATAATTAAGACAATGTAAACAATTAATGACGTTAGCTATTTTTATTATTACACCCATCCCCATTCCCAAGGCCGTCTGGAAATAGTGCATAGGTAGTTCATGTGCTGATAGAAGACAAAAGGATACTTTTTGCTGTAGCCACACACTGAGATTTCTCTGGAGGGAAGAGAGAGGCGGTGACTCAATGACTCTGACGATGCTACAGGAATCATAGGCAGTTACCTTACTCCGAATATTTGCATCAAGAGCATGGATGTGAGTCTGACACAAGCGAGCATTAAGCAGGGCTGGAGAATTTTTTTGGACCCTTTGATCAACTCACCATGTTTCACTAGGTTCTGAATCTCACTACTTAAATAAATCTGTGAATGTTCTGGAAACATGGGAAGTCTGTAATTAATCCCCATGGGCAGTGCAGAGCTGCTTGTTCAAATCAAAAAGAGCCTTCACGTTTTCTCTCTCTCCCTTTTTTTTTTTTTTTTTTGCTTTTTTAGGACTGCACCCGCGGCATATGGAGGTTCCCAGGCTAGGAGTTAAATCGGAGCTGTAGCCGCTGGCCTATACCACAGCCACAGCAACACAGGATCCGAGCTGCATCTGCAACCTACACCACAGCTCACGGCAACGCCAGATCCTTAACCCACTGCGTGAGGTCAAGGATTGAACCTTCGTCCTCATGGATGCTAGTCAGATTCGTTTCTGCTGAGCCACGACAGGAACTCCACATTCTCTCTTTTTCAGCATCCTGCACCTGTCTCAGAAAACGACCCTGTATCTTGGATGGTGCTTTGCAGTTTAAAGCATTTCCACACACACAGTTTTGTTTCAGCTTCTTACAGCTCTGGGGAGTCAGCTGAGCCAGCGTTGAGGTCTTCTTCATCTTATGGGCAAAAAACTGAGGATTTGGGAGGTGAAAGGACTTGCCCCAAATCACGTAGCTTTTAAGCAGCTGAGTAAGTTAAAAATATTCCTCAGCAGCTTTTGATAAGATTGATTTTGCAGCTTACTTTTAGGTTATATAAGACTCTGCTGTCACAAGGACCACTGGAATTACTGTCACATTCTATTTTTTAAAATTCTGCCTTCACTAATTATAATAAAAAGGAGACCTTTCTAATGAGGAGATGTGTGTGCCTTCTATACTTATCTGCTACACTTATATTTGCTATTTGGGGCTACTTCAGTTTGACATTTCTCTGTTTTCTTCCAGGAATATTCTCTGAAAAAGACTCAGATATATCAGAAAATTATTTGGGATGCTGAGATTAGAAGGGAGCATTAGTTTAAAATAAAGATGTGGTCGCTTGCACCACAGTATTTCAAGGACAAATAAAATCCTTGATTTTTGTAATCTTGCTTATGGCATATTTGTCTACATCTGAGAAACAGCAAAAGAATCACAGCTGGGTTTGCAGATGCATCCAGTGCGGGAAACATGTAGGGGTTTGTGCAGAAGCACGGCTTTTCTTTTTCTAAGAAGTGAACTAAAAAATAAAAGCACCTATGAAATTGAGATGGGAGCAGAAAAAGCGAGTGTGGGAGGATGGATAACCTTTGATGTCAGGTTGATTTCTCATATCTGTGTGGTCCAATTTCAGTTTGAATATTAGCTGTGGGATCTGCAGTCCCCCGTTCTGTGAGGATAGAAAGGTGAAGGCAGGATATTCCAGAGGTTTCTCAAAACTCTAATAAATATCTCCCCTGCCAGATGACCCTTGATAAACCTCGGTCTTCCTTCCTGTAAAAAGCTCCTCCAGATGGGCTCAGAAAGGATGATGGTCTTCCACTATGTCTCCAGTCAGCCATGCCAGGCAACTGAGAAATTTCACTGGATTTTTTCCCTTTACTTGGCATTTTTAGATGTTTAGTCAGTAATGAAAATTGAACACGAGAGGGACTTGGTAGGAATGTGTGAAAACGAGGTCTCTATTACATGTGCTTTTGGTTGTATGCAAATTACACATAACATTAACCTAAAGGTGCAAGGTCTCAACACTGAGCTTTTGTGAAGGCGGACAGTATGGAGTCCGCTTCTGCTTCTGTCGGTGTGGTCCTTGTACTTGTGGCTTCAGTGACATTTCTCAGGAGCACATAAATGTGTAGAGTCCTCCATACCCACACTTAGACATTCTATTTGGCCTCATTTCCCTTCAACTTCTTGAGCTGAAGGTTTATGATTTACTTTTTGTACTATTTTTTGACACCTTGCAAAATGACTAGCCTATAGTAGGTGCTCTGTAAACAGGCTTGTTGAACCAACTCGTTCCTTGCCCGAGTACAAATTCACAGAATGAGATCCATGAAAACATCGGGAAAGGAAATTTAAGATACTTCTAACCTGCTTTTTTATAAATTTGGGCTTTAAAGGAGTGTATGAGGACTTTTTGTTTTTTTCTTGCTAATATACAATTTCTGGGCAAAAAAGAATATCGTAATGTTTCTGTATCAACTAACAGAGTGATAAATATTCGGTATATACCGTTTCATCATTATGGGATCCTTAAGTAGTCTTGTGCAGTATTACTGGGATTTATTTTGTCTCTGAGCAGTATCATTACAATAAAAGCAAAACAATGATTTGAGGCCAAAGATTGGAGGATTCATGGGAAATTGAAAACCCTGCCTTCCACACCTTTCTTGACTCAAGTTATCTGCAGAGGTCACTCCAAGTACGTGGGGTTGGACACCACCATTGCGTCTTTGAGAACCCGACACCTCATTCCCATAGCACAGCCAGGTGATTTGTGGGTCCCAGTTCAAGATGAAAACGCAGAGACTCTAGTTCAAAAAGCAGGAAAAAGCTTTGCACTTTCTCTGGCAGTCTCTCTCCAGATCTGCTGCCGTGTTATCTGTTTACCGTCTAAGGATGCTCTTCGTCAGGCTGAGGACACCCCAAGGGTGAGCTCAGACATACTCAGCCACCTGGGGCCCTGCCCCGTGTTTAGCATGCGGGGTGTGTTGTGTGCCAAACCCAGTTCCTCCCTGTGCCCACATCCAGGTGTGGGGGCGGGAGGGGGTCACTGGGTGGGGGCGGGGAGGCAGGTGATGGAGAAGTCTTCCTGGCGACCTGGGGAGGGTGGGAATACAGGACTCCAGGGCCACTGTCTCTTTTTAACTCTCTAACAAAAGCCAAAATCACGGACGATGTACAGAGAGTTTCAGGACAGCAGCACCAGAGCATCAAGCTGCTGGTGCAGAGTTTTTGAGGATGAAGCTCACTGTGCAACTGCAGTGGCTTCATATCCAGGATGCTGGCTGTGCATGGTCATCAGGATGGAAGCTCTATGGATGAGGGAGAACAACTGGCTGTTGGGGAAGAAGTGATACTTCTTTCCTCATCTTGGGGCAGCAGGGTTGACTTTGCCTTTCTCTTCCTTCATTGTGACTATTTCCTCACTTGGTCTACATTTTCATTTGCTTTGTTTTATATAAAAATGACGAGGGAAAGGAAAGTGGAAAAGCGATTCTGATAAGGTATAGTTTCTACCAGTGAAGTTATGACTCTCATACAGCTATAACAGGAATGCACGTCAAGGCATTATTTAACTCAGTAATTAATGAAGAAATTAGTAAGACATCAACACTAAGTTCCAGACCTATTTGAGAAGCAATATTAAGATAGGATTGTTGGATTACATATAAAACTGGTTGATGTCCAATAGGGCAATAAACTGGAACATTTTGAGTACTTTTCCATTGGAAAAAAAATTATTCTTAACTCCACCTGACAAAAATCTACAAGTTAACCTCTGCCCCTACAAAGGTGTAAAATAGACCAGACAATAGAAGTCAAGGCCAGTGCTGAGTACTGAACTTCAAGAACATCCAAGTAATCTCTTCTGCCTGTTCCATGCTCAGGATGCTTTATCTGTCAATGTAATTTGTGCCAACCTAGAATCATCTGAATTTTTACTTCATCTGAAATTTACTTCATCTGACCATGATAAAAGATTTTCTCAGTTGCCCTCCACATGCACAGAAAAAGATGTTTACTACACACAATGGTAGACTACAAAACGAGAAAATATTTCTCAATATATTTAAATCAGCATGCATTTAGATTTCCCTTAATATTTAAATTAGATAATATACTTCTAGACTACAAATGATAATACACCGGAAGGGCCTTTAGATTTTTAGACAAATTTGACTTAGAAACGTGTGGGTGACCTCCAGGCAGATGAGAAAAGACACTCGGAAGATAAATTGCACACATCACTTAGAAGAGCAGATATGGAAGTTGAGCCTACGTGACCACTGCTGTTCTGGCTCCGGGGCAGTGGGGGGAGGAGTGTCCCCAGGGTCTCTGATCAGTCCCACCTCATCTGAAGACCAAGTGTCCATTCAAGTCTGCATCCCCGTCCAGGTGTACAAGTGGTTCACTCTTGGCTCAAGAGAAGTTTCAAGCATTCGGGACTCCTGAGTTTTATAGTAGGGGTCCATACCCAAGGCCAGTGAGACACTGAGTCCCCTCCACTCCATCCTGGCCTTGAGACAACAAAGCCCTTCCTCTTTCCATGTCACTGAAGCCCTTCTGACCTTTTTCTTTCCACCACCCTGCCCCAGCCCAGTCCTCTCTCTGCCTTGAGAGCAAAAAATGTTGCTTGGCAATCATGGATATAAATATCTGTGGCCCACATTTAGGACTATAACAATTTGGAGGCTTCAGTTTTTGTTTCTGTGAGGCTGGGTAGGTTAGGGAAGGAAACGGAAAGCCCCAAAGTACTTATGAGAGAGCAGAGAGGAAGGAGAGCACTTAGCTGGCCATTCACGTAGGAACCTCACCATGAAGTTCTAACATCTAGATACGTTCCTTACTCAACACTACACTCCAGTGTTTAGACATGGAATTCTGTCAGTTTGAGACAGGCTGTGACCTGGGACCCGGGACCCTTTGCTGAAGTAGCTGCAATATATTTGCACCTGGACAAATATCTCCTCGAGCAACACAATACAAAGAAACTCAAAGGGACTAAAAATAACTGCATGCATGTGCAGTTGGGACAAATTATGAACAAAACGCAAAAAGACCAAAAACTCAACTGCCATGATCCCTGAACACAGCACCATCAAAGGGGTGGGCAAACCACTCGAGCCACCCCTCTGGCCTTGACTCCTCCTTCCCCTCACTTCATATAAGGAACCAGCTCACCGCTGCCTTCAGGGAGTAAGCAAGGGAGCAAAGGAAAACCTTGTTTTTGCTCCCTTCTTTTGCAGCAGGGACCTTAAGAATTTCTGGCCTCTTATCAATTTCTATTAATTAAGAAAGGCCAGGAACCCAGTCAGTAATAAGATCTATTGAATTTAAAATGTATTTGTCACAAAATGTATTAATCCAGAAAAGAGAAACCTGCATACCTAGAAGCCTACAGAGAAACAAGTTAGGTATGAATAGGGGTTTCTTGGTAGCGTAGTCCATGAAAATCACGTATATTACCAATTGTTGTACAATCTCCTGCTTTGGAAGTCTTTAAAAAGTAGACAAAACTCCACCTGTTGGACTTTGTATCACCAGATGCAGCATTTCCTCACACTGTTTCTGAGAAAGAGAGCATTCTGTGCGAAGTGAATAGATATTTCCGGAAAAATGTTTTTGGAGATGAAATAGTTTAACAACTTCCATGAAGCAGAGTTAAATGGGTTGTCTTTGACAGGACTTCTTTAACACGTTTAAATACACTGTGAAACTCCAAGAAGGGACTAGGGGATGTGACACTTTATGAAATTATCTTAAAAAATTACCATCTCCCACCTCTTTTCCTGAGGAAGGCTTATTAATATATCTCGAAAAATAGTTTTGGAAATTCCCATCTAGTTTAATACCCTCTTTACAAAAACGAAGAAAATGAAATCTAGAAATTGTTAGTGTCATACGTAGGAGTAAGGGCAAGACACAGACCTTCTGCCTATTAGACTGGTCTGCAACAAAGAAGTTGTAGTTTTTTTTCTTTCTTTACAGCCACACCTGTGACATATGGAATTTCCCCAGGCCAGGGGTCAAAATGGAGCTGCAGCTGTGGCCTATGCTACAGCCACAGCAACACCGGATCTGAGCTGCATCTGTGATCCACACTGCAGCTTGCTGCAACGTCAGATCCTTAACCCACTGAGCAAGGCCTGGGATGGAATCCACCTCCTCGCAGGTCCTTAACCTGCTGAGTCACAATGGGAATTCCAAACTTTGATCTTTATATATAGCCAAGACCTTCACTGTAATTCTCAAGTCAAGAGAACTGCTGAAAATAGCTACCAAATCACTTAGATTTTTTTGGGGTAACGGAACAGGTGATTGATTTATATTGCAAGCTTGAGACAGCACTGACTTAAAGTCTAAAGGATTTATCCTGTCTCTGCTATCAGTGTTGACTTAAACAAACCTCTGAACTCAGCTTACACCCCATTTTTCCATTTGTGAGACAGAAATTTAAATCTGTCTTCCAAAGATACTTTAAGCATTAACATCGTTTAAAAATAAAATCATATCACTTTGCTGTATACCTGAAACTAATATAACATTGTAAGTCAACTAAACTCCAAGAAAATTAAAAAAAAAAAAAACAACACATCAAAACAATGTCATTGCATCATTTTCCAAAGGAAAGACGCTTGGTGACTGTTAGGTTAATGGCAATCCACAGAGTTGATAAATGGACAGTACTTGTTTGAAGCTACTATTGCATTTTAATGTTTAATGTCAACAAACAATAATCGCATTTATTTTCCAGTGTTTTTCCATCTAGTCTTTATAGTCTCCAGCCTTTACCAAGTTTTAACTCTTGGCTCCACATCACTTTGGGGTTTCGGTAGGCAGGTGGGAAAATTTTTTACTTCATTTTCTTAGAATAAAGGTTAAACAATTCTCCTAAGGTACATGATATGTCAGAGAATGGGCCAGGAACAAAATATAAGGCTTGGGAACCCTGTCTACTGCTGAATCAGAAGGGTTGGCTTATTTCCTTCCTAAATCAATTATTTAAACTCCTTGGTTTAAGCATTTTGCAAACCTAAGCTGAGGGAGTCTAGATTTCTCACATTTGATTCCAGCTTTCACTTTGCTGTTTTTATTTTGTCAAGGTTTTCACACAATTTTAACAGTGGCATGTCTAATTATATGTAAAAATCATAGTGATTAACACAGTTTACTAAATCTCTGTGTGTGTAGTGCACGCGAATGCAATCTGTATGTAGTAAACCGTGTAGATTAAAAACAAGAATAAATATTAACAGTTACAAAACAAACAGCTTTTAACACGTAATTCCCTACTTTAAAAACCCCATTAACAAATAGTTTTTTAAGCTCAACAGTCAAGGATAGCATGTTAGCAGCTCATATTTTGCTTGCTTGTTCTTTGAGGTAGAGAAAAAAAAAATGTGATTATTCCATAAGAAAAGGAGAGGAAAGACAGTTTTCAGATGGGATTTAAGTCAGAGAGGTCTCTTATGCCCAGGAAGATCAATCAGGGTAAATGAATTCTCCGTGTATTATTACCTAAGGGTAGAGAAAATTGAAGATGAGATTTTTTTCCCCTACTTGTTTGACCTTGCTGCATACATATGATGTAAAAATGATGTGTGGAATTTGTTGGTGATTTTTCCCATTAGTCAAATCTTGAAACACTGAATTCTTCGAGACTTTTCAAATTCGGTGTAAATGATTCAGTTTCTTCCATGTTTATTTTTGTTCTCATTTAAATATAATTCTGTTTGTGATCACCACTTTAACGAAACTCTGCAGAGGATCAAAATGCTTTCTGCTCCATAAAAACAAATGCCCAGCACTTGTTGCTATACTCAAGGATGGCGGTAATAAAAGTGGTTAGAAAATCCACTTCAACTGCCTTTGTACTTTAATGAGAACCCGTAATATTTACATTGGTACCTCAGTGAGAGTTTTGTTTTCCAAACATGCGACGCACTCTTATTAGCAACTAAAAATCTTGCAACCTCAGTCACCCTCTCCAAGCAAAAAACAAATGATCCCATATCAATCCATTTTCACAATGCCTGGCACTTGTAGAATGGGGGAAAGAAAATGAGATCAAAAAGATAAACAACGGGCTGTGAAACCTGGGTTGTTTTAACCTAAGATTGCACTTTATATTTATAAGTAAAAAAAACTCATTTTAGTCCACAGTCCACTCATTTTGAGTGTTCTACAAGCCTGAGATTTGCATAAGCAACAGAGTATATAGACAATGATTCCATGTCTTTGCCATCTTTGTAAATTCCATGCTCATCACACAACTTCACACAAAAGAGGTGCTCTGCCGTGCTGGTGGTGTGAGAGGCACAAATCCCATTTTAATCAAGCAGACCCAGATTAAAATGAACTTCTAAACAAGACTATTCCAGGAAAAAAATCAGAAAAAAATTACCGAACTATTTTGTTGTGTTGTATTACAAGTCGTCTAAGTAATAAGGAGCTAAAACGTGCCTGTGTTTTCTTTTTTTCCCTCAGTCCTAGCACTGGATATTTGCTTCTCATACTATGGAAGACTTAACTGGGTCTATTTTTTCTTAGTACTGTTTTGCTTGTGACCATGTCCAGCTTGTTGAACATGCAGAAAAGCAGAGGGGTAGCACCGAAGCCACTGCCACGCCCATCTCTTGATAAAGCAGAAGGAGGCTGGTGCTCAGAAGATGTTCAAAACTTAGAAATAAAGCAAAAGATAACTTTGTGTTCTATTAATATCATAGTAGGGTGTCATCTAACAGGTCTGCCTAAGGATTATGTAATTCTCCAGAAAAGGGCATTTTTATTTGGCTCACTATTTACTACTGATTAAGCCCAGACTCTGGGAAATTACATGCTAACTTGTAGAATTTTGTCTGATGGAGATGCAAACGTCCACAGCCTTTGTAGGACACAAATGAATTTTGTCTCTAACCTAGCAGTCTTAGTTCAGCTTTCATTCAGTGCCTGCATATGCTCAGTCTCCCGAATTCTCTTTGAATCAGCCTTACCGACTTGCTGGTTCTGTTGTTAATGAGATAAATATAACTTTGGTATGTGTTCCTTAAATACTTTTATGAAAGTCAGGTTGATGTTTTTTTGAAAATTAACCTTTGCCACTTGCCTTGAGTTACCTCCTTAGCCAGGACCCTGCCTAAGGGGATTGCCTGCAGGGCAGATTTGAGTCTAGATTTTGTGGGGCACACAGCTTATTTAAGTTTTGCTCCTGTATAACAAAAAGTATTAAAAAAAATACATATACAAAACTTATGTGTAAAAGTGAATATTTCCAATGAGAAAAGAAATCATAAGGAATTACAGGGCAACTTGGAGAGAGTGAGCTATCTCTCCGAAATCTCCCTGGGATGGGATTAACGCATACAGAGTACTACATATAGAATAGATGACTAACAGGGACCTTCTGTATAGCACAGGGAGGTCTAGTCAATATCCTGTAATATATGTGAGATGAAAGAATGGACATGTATATGTATAACTGATTCACTTGGCTGTAAATCTAAAGCTAATACAACATTGTAAATCAACTCTACCCCAATAAAATTAAACAAAACAAAACAAAAACTCCTTAGGCTCTTCATAGGAAATGCTGTCATTGCAATACTTCCCAAATGCAATCAGGTTTCCACTCTGAAAGAGGACGATTCACAAACCACTGCAATTCCTAGCAACTCCGAAGTCTCAGCAGGACTAGTGCAAGCGTGGGGGCCTCTAATACTCCTTAGGTTCAGAGGGAACAGCTCTGCTGCTGGGTGAGGGGACACAGTGGGTAAGGATCTGTGAAACAGAAGGTTGGGAGAACTTTGCCCCTCAGGCAGTTGCAATGGAGAGTGGCCCCTTCTGTGGGGCTTAGTGAACACTCACACATGCGTGTGTCAAGAGACCCAGTGCTGAGCTTCTGTCACAGGGAGAACATACAGAGCCGTAAGGGTACCAGTTAATAAGAAAAGCTTTGATTTTTTAAGAATTAAATCCTTCTTGCTCCCCCTTCCCCTCCAGTAGCCCCAAATCTAGGGAAGCTGGAAGCAGAAGAGGGATAGTGAAGCCACAAGAGGAACATATCACATTCTCTCTCCATGAACGTTTTTGAACTGGATGTCCATCCAGCTGGGCAGGAGGCTGGCCATTGCCCAGGAGGATATGAGCCAGAAGTTTTAAACTGGAGGAGGCCAAATCAGATGCTTTTAAAATGTGAACATGAACCTGCACGATATGTGAACATGAACCTGCGTGTTTGACATCAGCGAGAGAAGAAAAATAAAACTTCTAAATATTTATACCCCATAAAGCTGAAACCGATTTTAATTAATGCTGATAAACGTCTTAAATGCACAGTTAATTAACATATTTGAAAGAAAGGGGGACACTACACATGATTCTAAGTTTCTATCTGCAACTTGGTTAGATATTTTCCCTCTTCCTCTTGTTTGAGCAGTAGGGGCCACATACAATTGAGACGCTTGGATGCTTAGCAGATGTTTACAGATGAGAACACCTTAACGAAACACAAAGGCATCCTCTCATGAAAGAGACATTTAAATCCTGAGGACAATTTTAAAGACATTGAATGCAGACAGAACAGTAACTAAGAAGGGTTAAATATTTGACAATATTATTTGTCTCGATGGGTGGCGAGAAATTGACATGAAACAGGCACATTTCCCCCTTGGTATTTAGAGGACTCAGGTCACTGCTGAGCTGGATTAGGGGTAACCTGGCCAGGATACAGTGTATTAACTAAAAGATCGCAGCCATGTTGCCTACCTACATGCTGCTGTGACATGGCCATGAAGACAAGTAGACATTTGTTGCATGATGTCACTCATTACAGGACAGATGGAACAGTTGGACACAATACCTGGATCCTTTGTATTCTGTAGTAGTTGTCACCACGGCTATTTCAAGTTCAATTTATGGGAAGTGCTAAAGGATTTGAAAACTAAATATCTCAGAAATCATGAAAGATGACTTTTTTTTTCACCTGATGATGTCAAAAAAAGATGACTATAAAACGAGACAATAGGGAAAAATGGATGGAAAGAAAAAAAGGAATGAAACCGGCTTTTGCTTTCTACTCACACTGGACATAGAAGCTCCCTAACGTTAAGAAACACATAAACATTTTTCTGAGATTCTTGTTACAGTTAATTTTGTGTCCATTTGATTGGTCCACAGGATGCCCAGAGAGCTGGCTAAACATTATTTCTGAGTGGTTTGTGGGGCTGTGTACAGAAGACACTGGTATGTGAACTGAGAAAAGCAGGTGGTCCTTCCCAGTGGGGGGGAGGGAGCTTGCCCATCCCTGAGGGTCTGAGCAGAACAAAAGTGGAGGAAGGCTGGGCTTACTCTCAGCCTGAACAAGAACTGTGACTTTGACCTTCTATCCTCAACACTCTGGATTTCAGGACTTCAGACTCAGACTGGAAGCTCTACCATCAGCTTGCAGGTGGCACATAGTGAGATTTCTCAGCCTTCATAATTAAGTGAACCAGTACTTACAATATATATGTATATATGTATATGTATGTATGTACACTGGTACATGTATATGTGTGTATATATATAAAACATTGCTTAATATGGAAAAATTAAATTGGACTCTAAATTGAGTTGGACTTTCCTAGCCAATTAATTAAAACTATTTTATCCATTTGTTGGCAAAGGGCAGCGATTTACAAACCATGGCCCTTGGACCAAATTTTGCCAGGCACGTATTTTTAGAAATAAAATTTTATTGGAACACTGCCATTGTCAATGGCTGCTTTGCTGTTACAGCTGCAGAGTTTGAATAGCTGTGAAGCAAAGTCTAAACTATTTGCTATCAAAACCAGTTTGCTGACCCCTGCCCTAGCCCATGAAGGGCAGCCCTGGTTAGTGATAATCAAAGCTAGGAGAACAATGAGAGGCACAGAAAGGACAGTCATTCACTTGTAGGGATTACTGGCTTTCAACACGTGGTCAAATCCATTCCAACACACTTAGCTCCCAGTAAAATTAAGACTAAGTCTAAAATTCATGTCTCAGTAATTACTCACCATAATGTCAGTGACATAAGTTCTTAGTGCAGTTGTTGTCTGGGCTATATTCCCCAACCTGATGCTCCTTTTTAATTATTGTTTAACCTATTTTAAAACATCTGGCACAGAAAGGAGAACGTGATTTAAATGTTATCTGTTTAATTTGCTAACCTTCCCGTGCCCTTTTGGAAGCAGCTTGTTCAAAGTCCATAGAGATTCTGGTACTCAGAATAACCCTTCTGTATCACTTTTCTAAACTGAATTTCACTACACGCAATTTGGATTTCTCTGAAATGAGCAACCACAGGGGTTTGAAAATTCTACCCCAGACTTAACAATGAAATGAGAAAAGATTGGCTACTGTCCAGAAACATGTGATGGTACTCAAAGCAGAATGACATTTGCTCAGTAAAGCTGCTGAAGTGTTACTTCCCTTAATATTTTTCGACATGAAATTTGTCTTCTTTAAGCATATTGCTTTCATTGATAATGTAGGGATGGCACTTAATAACAGCAAATTATACTAACCAACCTAGTAAGGAATTCCCTTCGTGGCTCCTCAGTAGCGAACCCAACTAGTATCCATGAGGACTCGGGTTCAATACCTGGCCTTGCTCAGTGGGTTAAGGATCCAGTGTTGCTGAGAGATGTGGTATAGGTTGCAGATGTGGCTCTGATCCTGCATTGCTGTGGCTGTGGTGTAGAATGGCAGCTGCAGCTCTTATTTGACCACTAGCCTGGGACCCTCCACATGCCATGGGTGTGGCCCTAAAAAAAAAAGGGACAAAAAAAAAATCAACCAAGATGCTAGAATTAGTGAAGATTTTGCTTGTAAATAGCTATGTGTGTATTTTGTAAACCCTAAAGTATAGCTCTATCTTGTTTAGAGCACACATCTTTTAGTATTATCTCTTATTAAACCACTATTAGCCCTTACATGTTGGAAAAAAATGGGTCTTCATTCCCAGAAGATATGGATTAGAATGCTCAGGTGTGTGTCTGTGTTTGTGTGTGTGCGTGTGTACGTAGACCAAAACATTTCTTCCTCATACAAGGCATTCCCCAATCTTTAGATGAGAGTGCCTGGACTAGAACAATTAAATTATGATAAGAAATTATTATTTGCTCTTTTTAAGTAAAAACATCATGTACACATACTGCAGTCTTAAAATACTAGTGTCTTTATATGTTGAGACAAGAAAACAGAAAGGTTCAAGAACATTCTTCTTGTCTTTATAACAATGACTCATTCTGAACATAGATGTTCTATTACTTTGAAAATAAAATAATAAAACTCAGACATAAAAAGAATTCCATCAGGTTATTTCATCCATTCTCTTTGGACCCAGACATGCTGGATATTAATATAACTTATTTAAGTTGCTCTGCTATTGTGAAAGTTGTTTTAAATCTAATCTCCCTTTTTGGGAAAGTAGGAGAAAAGAGGAGGTGAGTTTAGAGTTTCACCTTCTGCTTGGAAGACCTTCTAGTCTGCCTAGCTAGACTCAGGAATGGGATCAAGTTAGAAGGCAAGGACAGATCGAAAGGGTGAAAAGAGTTGGAAGAGAGTTTGGAAGACCTTGGAGAGATGCTTTTTATGATATGGCAGCACAGAGAGGAAAGGAAGCTTTGATAGTGGCCAACAGCATAGATGAGAAGTGAGCTCCCAAAGGCATCAAGCCAGGTCAGATCCATTTTTTCCTAAGTCAGGATGGGGCTCAGGAACAGAGCTTCTCTTGGTTCCTTGGCTGGAAAGTGTTACACTACTCATTGTATTCTAGGTGTGGGCAGGCTTCTGCTGGGGACAGGGTGCTGATCATGGTAGTGGTTCTTCGGGACCTATTTCTTTGCTGTGTTCTTCTTGATGGATTGAAGCTGCCAATTGCCTCATAGAGTCATCCTTCAGTACACATCCTGGTTTCTTTTGGGTTACTGCACAGGATAATGAAGTAATTGGGTACTAGGGTTTTAGATAGAACAGGGAGGAATGAAAACAGCATTCTCATTCAATGAGCTTCCCTGTGGACCTGTAGCTACCTGTGCCCTTCTCGTAGCCAATTTTTGACCTCCTAGGGGCTGTCTTTATGAGTCTTCTGAGAAGTCTATTTTTGTTGTCTGGGAACTGACCAGCTCCAGCAGATCTTGGTGGAGGTGTGCATAGGGAGGTGCTGAAATGAAGCTACGGCACCGTAGATCAGCGTGTCCTGTATGCAGAGATGCAAAGGGTAGTTTACAGAAGTTCAGCATGGGCAGTCAAGATAGAAATCATGTTGCTCATAGGATGGGAAGAAGTGTTTTATTTGTTGGGTACACAGCTGGTCAGTCTCTATTTGACTGGCAGTAAAAAGCACATCCAGATCTGGAAGAACTTATATAGTGCTTGCCAAAAGCTGTTGACATTTGAGTGAATTTCTCTGGAGTAGAGGTTGAGAGTTGGAAAGTTTTGAGAAATGGATATGAAAGACCAGAATAATGTATATTACCGACCAGAGATACATTTTTGTGGGAAGATTTACCCTAAGGCCTGAAGAGCTGATAAAATTTCTATGCTAGAGAGAAAACCCCTTGTGTGCAGGATGGTGTCTTGAATACACATCTTTGTTTCACAAACTCCTTGGCTCTTAGTTGGCCTTCAGGCAATATTTGTTGGAAGACACATAAGAGAATAACATATAAAGTATAATTCAACTGAGGACTACTTATAACTATCCTATTAGGATGATTATATTTGCTTTTATTTTCAAGTACATAAGTAACTTAAAATTGGAAATAATAGTAAGTTATTTATTTATTTATTTTTGGCTACACCCATGGCATGTGGATGTTCTTGGGCCAGGGATCGAACCCTTGCCCCAGCAGCAACTTGAGTCGCTGAAATAAGTGACAACGCTGAATCCTTAACCTGCTGTGCCACAAGAGAACACCGTGGTTCTTTTAATTTATGAAAATAAGGGATTTATTTTATTTAACATGTATCTGGCTTACACTATCTCAGACAGTTTATGTTCTAAGGTAAAACTAATTCGTATTTACTTCCCCAAGCTGGTGATGCTAGACATTTATGCAGAAAATTAGAGTGTATCTATTTTCTTTTGCTGCACTATGAAATTACCACAGAGTCAGAAGCAAACAATATGTATTTATTATCTCATTGTTTCCTTGAGTGAAGAATTTGGTAAGTCTTCCCTGGGTCCTCTGTGTAAGACCTCATGAGTTCAGTCAGGGTGCTGGTCAGGTTGAGGTCCCATCAATGTTCAGCTGGAGTAAGTCCTGCTCCCAAGCTTATGTGACTGTTGGTGAAATTTAGTTTCTTGCAATGATAGAACTGAGGACCTCAGTGTCTGCTGGCTGTCAGACACGGCCACCCTCAGCCCTTCTCTAGTTGCTGGCTGCAGGGAGCCACCCTCCCTGTCTTGTCACATGGACCTTCCCCAAATTGCTTCATGCATTATGAAAGCCAGTGAGAGAGAGAGAGAGAGAGAGGGAGACAGACCGACAGACAGACACCTTGCAAGGGGCGGGGCATAATCCTTTGTAAATAACACACGGAAGTGACATTTCATCACCTTATTGTATTTGTTATTCTCTTGGTTAAAGGTAAGTCACAGGCTTCGGGCATTAGAAAGTCAGCAGAAGCTTTTTTCCTTTTTCTATTTCACTTAATTAGACAAAAATGTGTTATTTTTTTTTTTCCTGAAGGGCTCTGAAGGTTGTCTTGATGGATAATTTTTGCATTATTATAGCTTTAAAAATAATCATTATTAATGGGTTTCTAAAAGAGAATACTTAATCAGTAAAGCCTTGATCTTATTTCCTTCAGACAAATGTCGATGGTCAAGTAAAATTCACTCTTTTAAAATCCTTTAATCGACCGACAAGGGATTAATCTCTAAAATTTACAAACACCTCCTACAGCTCAATACCAAAAAAATAAACAACCCCATCAAAAAATGGGCAGAGGATCTTGGCAGACAATTCTCCAAGGAAGACATGCAGATGGCAAATAAACACATGAAAAGATGTTCAACATCACTCATTATTAGAGAAATGCAAATCAAAATGACTATGAGGTACCACCTTACACCGGCCAGAATGGCCATCATCAAAAAGTCTACAAACGATAAGTGCTGGAGAGGTTGTGGAGAAAAAGGAACCCTATTACACTGCTGGTGGGAATGCAAACTGGTGCAACCACTGTGGAAAACAGTATGGAGATTCCTCAGAAAACTCAAAATAGAATTACCATTTGATCCAGCAATACCACTCCTGGGCATCTATCCAGAGGAAACCACAACTCGAAAAGACACATGTACTCCAGTGTTCATTGCAGCACTCTAGGCAATAGCCAGGTCATGGAAACAACCTAAATGCCCATCGACGGAGGAGTGGATAGGGAAGATGTGGTACATACACACAATGGAATATTACTCAGCCATTAAAAGGAACGATATAACAACATTTATAGCAACATGGATGGACCTAGAAATTATCATGTGAAGTGAAACCAGTCAGACAATTAGACAGCAACACCCAATGCTACCGCTTACATGTGGAAACTAAAAAGACACAATGAACTTCTTTGCAGAACAGACAATGACTCACAGACTTTGGTTTTTCAAACAAGACAATCTGGGGGGTGGGGGGATGCACTGAGGGTTTGGGACGCAAATGCTGTCAAATTGACCTGCGATGATTTTTGTACACCTATAATTGTAATAAAATTCATTAAGCCCCCCCCCAATAAAATCCTTTAAAACTTTATCTGTTACACTTTCCCTGTATGAGGTAGGTTGTTATTTTACAAATGTGTAGATCAAGTCACAGACTTAGACACAATTAATCAGAAGGAAAAGTTTTAGACACTCTAAGAGCTAGTGTCCTCTCCTGCTATGCATTTTCTTCAAGTTTATTATTGTCAGTTTGTGATTGTCTGGTAAATACATTACCCTGACTTTACCATACTTGTCCATTCCTCTGTCCTTGTCTTTGCCATTTCATTCTCTCCTTTTTTCTTTCTCTATTTGAGGATTATTTTCAGAACCCATTTCCTCCTACTTTTTTTGATAACATTTGTCTATTTCTCACAGCATGCACATAAATGTTTACTTTTATAGAGTCATTAACTACTTGATAGCTTGCCCCTTAGAAACACTAAGGAGAATTAATTA
This sequence comes from Catagonus wagneri, assembly GCA_004024745.2. Taxonomy (NCBI): domain Eukaryota; kingdom Metazoa; phylum Chordata; class Mammalia; order Artiodactyla; family Tayassuidae; genus Catagonus; species Catagonus wagneri. The sequence goes on from PVHT020000077.1 coordinate 36,616,143, forward strand.
AGATATTTCCAGTGATATTTGGTCAATGTTTCCTTGACTTGAATTATTATAATCTATACAAATTTCAGCTTCCACTGTGTCCTTATTTGTAGCACTGAAATAAAGATTTCTCAGAAGATTGAAGAAATTGGGAAATATTTTCTACACTGTACAAATGAGAATCCCTCAGGATCAATTCACTTAAGACACATCAGTGGAAGATAAAGTAATTTAAATAAGACCTTCCTCCAGCATTGCACAACCTGCTCAGCTGAAAATTCATCTGACAGATATTTCTGTAATAATATACACACTGTGTTGTTCAGAAATTAGTTTTTCACATGGATGAGACCTTGGTTGCGTACGTGTGAAAATTCTGCATTTCATCAGTATGCCATACCACTCCACACAAGTGGAGAACCGAGAATCCCATCTTTTAAGTTGGTTATGCCTGCGTTTGAATCTAATCTGCCATTTGTACTATGTCCCTTGTCAACTTAGAAATCCCCTCTATGATTGCATTATTCTTCACTAAAACATGAATTTTTCCAATAAAAAAAGATTTTAAACTTGTATGCACGATGAATATTTACTTCAAGGAGGAAAAAGAGTCTCTATAAGATTTTTCCTCCTTGAAGACACAATTGCAAATAATAAGAAATGTATGTAATTGTTGTTTTCTCCATCTCTAACCTTACAGATCTAAGCATATTTATTTTTAAGATGAAGTGAAAACAAACCACAAAATTAATGCATCAAAACCATTATCAACGATTCGTAATCACTCATATTTTCAAAGAGCAAAACACCTTGGTAAAATTGCACTTGGTCCATTTAGAATTGTTCAAACCAGGTCTACTTACCCAGTATTTTCAGAGGTCAGGAATTTCTTGACAATGGAGCCACAATTTATAAATTTCTTCGAGCAAACATCATCATCCAAGTAATACATACAAAATTTGGAAGTTCTAGACTTTTCTATCACTCCGAAGACAGTGCTGCTGGTTTGGTCGTTCTAAGGGTTTGGTTAGAGGTTGGGAGGTTAATACATACCTGACGCAGGTGCCGTTGTTGCGGCACAGATGATGTGCACACCCATGGAGAAGGCAGTTCTCTATGTTCTTCCCGCCCAGTGCCTCTTGGATGATGAAGAATTCTTTGTTGTTTACTTGAAGCTCCTGAATGCAGCCCTTGAATCCAGAAATGTAGTCTGCATTCTTATAAATCTTAACATTTGCCGGGACTTGACCAAGGAACATTTTTTCAAAATATCCCTTTAGGAAAAATAACAACAAAAAATCTTTTAAAGTGTTTTCAGATTATATGGGAAAGACCTAGGATATTTTGTTCTGTAATTGCATGTGCTGTGTTTTTCTGCACAAAACAGGTTGCAGTTTCTGCTTAGTTTTCTCATCACTAGTAGGTGGTCGGCTGTTACTTTAGAAAAGGGCCTTTGTTATGTAATTCTTTGAATCTCTCACAATATCTAAAACAAATTAGCAAAAAAAGAGAGCATTCAACAAAGCTTGCTGACTGATTACTTTGAAATGTATTTTGGAACTCAAGGGTTTGCATTTTAATGTGAATGTTACCAAATAACATTAATTAACTACTGTTAGGGATTGAATTTTGTCCCCTCAATATATATGTAAAATTCCTAACCCCCAGAACCTCAGAATGTAACTATATTTGAAAATAGAGCTTACACTCATTGACCAGAGTGATGATAAAATTATTTGCAAGATGTAAACAGCTACTTGATCTCTCCTTTCCCTCCCCGCAGGAACAGATATAAAATGAACTCTCATCATTTAGATGTATATAAAATGCAACTCCCTTCAACAGGATTTTATGAACTGTGATTGGAGTCTGGAAGGACTGGTAATGAGACTCTGACCTTCAGGGCTATTGGGCATGTGACAGACAGATATAGTAGGATTCGTGCATTTACATCTCTGATGTCCTTACCCCCCTAACACACACACACACTCCACGCTGAAGTCTGAAAAGTATTTAAACTGATATTACAGATATAGTGATATGGGAACGCATACTTGTAAGAATTAAAAAGCTAGAGACAAATAATTAAGTTAGTACCCTAGGGAGAGGACAGAATGAGAGATTTGTAGCAATATCACTTAATATTTATACTAACGTGCTGCATTGGTCATGGAAGCAATTCTAGGAACACCAAAGCATCTCCGTGACCCATAGTAACTCACACTAACTCTATTATTGGAGATTTTGTTCTTTTTTAGTGACTCAGGCTCAGCTTCATAGGGCAGTCCTTAATTTTTTTCTCTGGGGACTTCATATAGGATTCAGAAATACAGTTGTCCAGGGGATAGCTACTACCTTTAGGTTTAGTGGGGTGGAGGTTTCAAGGTGTATTGATAGAGTCCTTGTGCAGATTGGAGTACATCTGCTTGTTTTCACGTCCTTTCTCAAATTTAGGCTAATTATTCCAGCAAACTATTTGCACAGCTCTTTTATCAGCCGAGATAAGTGATTCACCACTAATGCAGTCTGGGATCTATCATGAACTTACAGACTTAGTAAATCCAGGGCCACAACCTTCCTTTCACTGAGGACCTCTGACATTTTTGTGTATTGATCACACACCTGGAACAATCAAACCTCTCACGGCTTTGACAAGTGTGCAGTTTTAGCACAAAACTAATAGAGAACGGAAAAAGATCTCCCTTTTATGTCAACTGAAGGCAGGTCTGAGTCAAAGTCTACAGAGGTATCTATGATTTATTAGATCATTAGTAACACCCAAACAATGGAAGTAGATGGCTGTGTAATTCTTCTGATCTGAAGCCTGAACTTAGTTTGAATCCTAAAATGTCTAAAAGAGCAGCTGCCATTGAGTGCACATAGATAACCGTTAGAATGGTTGACTTCCTCCATCCCCAGACTCTCAATTATCCAAGAACTGCCTTTTGTGCGTATAATCATTCCTAAGGAGACAGGGCTTTAAATAAGTCTTTTCTAATAACTCCTTGTGAATCAGACTATGGAGAATAGAGTCTGACAACAAGATATGATCTTACAAGATAAAACCACAGAGAACAGACATGGACAATCAAGGAGGGATTATCAAGATAATGAAAAATATGAATGGTGACTAAAGGAAAAAGGTTCCACATCTGACAGGAATGAAACGAACATTTCCTTTCCTCTCAGAGTTTATCTTTATAGGAGGAATATAGTTGCTCTTTTGTAATATGCAGGAGTAAAATATGAAGATAGGCAAGAGAGAATGAATTTCTAAAAACTGGTGACTGGGATGGTGTGGAGGCAAATAAGCTACTTTATGTCCCTTTTGTTCTATTGTAATTTGAATTTAGATATTGGAGCACTACACACATTTCTGTAGTGATATCTGATTCAAAGTGTAGCTCTGTTTTATACACTCAAATCTTTCTGAAGTTAAATCACTATTATGTTAATGAGAAGGTAACTGCAGATGTAGTTTCTGCTTAAGATTAACTAGTGGAATGTACTTATCTTCATCCAATAATATGATGACTTCCAAAAAAAAATGGGAGTTCCCGTCATGGCTCAGTGTTAACAAACCTGACTAGTAAGGATCCGGCATTGCTGTGAGCTGTGGTGTAGGCTGAAGATGTGGCTCGAATCCTGTGTTGCTGTGGCTGTGGCGTAGGCCAGTAGTTACAGCTCCGATTCGACCTCTAGCCTGGGAACCTCCATATGCCATGGATGTGGCCCCTTTTAAAAGGCAAAAAAAAAAAAAAAGGGCTAAAATTCCCAAATTTGGTGGAGAAAATAGACTTAAGAAGCCCAAAGGACTACCAAGAAAGAACTCAAAGAAGCCTGAACCAAGGCACATTATAATCAATTTATCAAGTCAGAATGAACCGAAAATTATGAAAGTAGAAAGAAAAAATGAGTTGTCACATACAAAGGAGCCCCATAAGACTCTCAGTGCATTTCTTATTAAAAACCTTGCAGACCAGATAATATGTTCAAGTGCTGAAAATAAAAAGCTGCCAAACAGGAATACTATATCCAGCCAAACATGCATACTGTATCCAGTAATACTGTCCTTTAAAAATGAAGAAGAGATAATTTATCAAATAAAAAAAAAGCTGAGTAAGCTTATTACTACTAGACCTACCTTATAAGAAATGCCAAAGAAAGTCCTTCAAGTTGAAATGAAAGTATGCTAGACAGCAACATAAGAGCATATGAAAATATAAAGCTCACTGGTAATGGAGGCTATATAGACAATGCAGTAATGTAATACTGTCATAGTGGTACTGTCATAGTGGTGCATAAATTACTTTTAATTCTGGTACTTATGTTGAAAGAAAAAGTCTAAAAACACTATATAAAGTGTGCACATATTATCTATATGTATATGTATATATGTATGTGTATAATTATGATATCAGTTACATAAAGTGTGAAGGCAGGGAGATGTAAAAGATCAGAGTTGTGTTTGCAATTTACTAGTCTATTAAGTCCTAAAAAAAAGTACATATCTTAAATAAAAAGTATATTATTGCCAAAAAAATGCTAAGCATCATCTGAGACTGTAGTTATTTGCAATCTTTTGCAGTAGTGTTGGGCTGCATTGCACAAGCCAACAAGGCCTGCACTTGCTCAGTTTTAAGACCAAAGAAAGAGCCTGGAGTCAGCGAAGGAGACATCAGTGGTTTAATGGATGGGGGAATCTGAAGCAAGATCTGAAGCAAGGTCCTAGAGTGACATCCACTATGTGCAGCCAATGGTGGGCAGGATGTGGCAGCAGGCCTTGCTCTGGTGGGGGAGGGGAGGTTGCCAATTATAGGGGAATTGATGGCAGGTGGGCTCATTTGTTACCAGGGAAAACAGCAAGGAGCATGCTCCTCACCACTCTTTCATAAGAACCATCACTAGCTGAGGCCTGGGACAAGTGTGCAGGAAGGTCAGTCACATAAATGGGTGCAGATAAAGCAGGCACTGGTCCAGTAGGGGATGTCCAGAGAGCAAGTGAACTGCCATCTTGAGTGGCCTGAATACACAATTAGTAATGTCAAAGATCACAGATCACAGAGCACCATAGCTAATATAACAATAATGAAAAAGCTGGCAGTATTGCAAGAGTCAACAAAATGTGACACAGAGACATGAAGTGAGCAAATGCTGTTGGAAAAATGGCACTAATAGACTTGCTCAATGCTGGGTTGCCACAAACCTTCAACTGGTGAAAAAAAAAAAAAAAGAGTATCTGCAAAGCATAATAAAGAAAAGTACAAGAAAATAAGGTATTCCAGTACTGCCTAAAGCAATCTACAAATTTAATGCAATCTCTATCAAAATCCCAATGGGATGTTCTGAAGAAACAGAAATAAAAATCCTCAAATTTATATGGAACTACAAAGGACCACAGATAGCCAAACAATACTGAGAAAGAAAAACAAAGCTGGAGACATTGCATTTCCTGACTTCAAAGTATATTACAAAGCCAAAATAATCAAAACGGTATGGCACTGGCATATAGACAGACAGGGATCAGCTATAGATATAGATATGGAACAGAATAAATAACCTAGCAATAAAATTGTATATATGTGATAAAATGAGCCTTGACAAGGGTGGCACAACTACACAATGGGTAAAGGATAGTCTCTTTAACAAATGTTTTTTTGGGAAAACTGGAATCCAGGTACAAAAGAAGGAAGTTGGACCTCACACTATACACAAAAATCAACTCAAAATTGATAAAAGACTTAAAACATAAGACCTGAAACTATACAACTTGTAGAAGGAAAGCTTTATAACATTAGTTTTGGCAATAACTTAAATATGACACCAAAAACAAAAAAAGCAAAAACAGACAAGTGGGGATATACCAAACTAAAAAGCTTCTGTGTAGCAAAGAAAACAGTGAAATAAAATAGCAGCTTATGGATTGGGAGGATATATTTGCAAACGATATATCTGATGAAGTTAATATCCAATATATATGTGCAGAAACAAGTAAAGCCTGGCAAAGGACTTGAATAGACATTTCTCTAAAGAAGATATATAAACGGCATTTGTAAAAGTTACATGAAAGATTCTCAATATCACTAATCATCAGGAAAATGCAAATCAAAATCAAAATGAGATACCACCTCACACTTGTTAGGGTAGTCATTATACATAAAAAAAGAAAGTCACAAGTGTTGACAAAGCTGTGAATAAACTGGAATCTTTGTGCATTGTTGGTGGGAATGTAAATGGGGCAGCTGCTATGAACAACAGTATGAAGGTTCTTCAAAAAATTAAAAATACAACAATCATATGAATTGAAGACAGGATCTTGAAGAAATATTTGCATTTTAATGTTCATTGGTACCTTATTCACAATAGCCATGAGGTGGAAACAATCTAAATGTCCATCAGTGGATGACTGGATAAAGAAAATATGGTATAGGAGTTCTCATTGTGACTCAGTGGTTAACAAACCCAACTAGTACCCACGAGGACTTGGGACTGATCCCTGGCCTCGCTTAGTGGGTTAAGGATACTGCATTGCCATGAGCTGTGGTGTAGGTTGTAGATGAGGCTTGGATTCCGCATTGCTGTGGCTATTGTGTAGGTCGGTGGCTACAGCTCTGATTTGACCCCTAGCCTGGGGGTGCAGGCTAAAAAAAGACAAAGGACAAAAAAAAAAAAAAAGAAAATATGGTATATAAATGCAGTATAATATTATTTAGCCTTATCAAAGGAAGTCTTATCATATGCCACAACATGGAATAACCTTGAGGACATTATGCTGAGTGAAATAAGCCAGTTGCAGAAGGATAAGTGTTCCTCTTATATGAGGTATCTAGTACCATCACACTCACAGAAGCAGAAAGAAGAATGGTGGTTGCCATAGGCTGGCTGGAGAGGAAAATGGGGAGTTGCTGTTTCAATGGGTATAAAGTTTTAGTTGTTTGCACAAAAACTCTAGAAATCTGCTGTACAATGATATGCCTATAGGTAATAGTATTTTACATTATACTTAAAAATTTGTTAAGAGACTAGATCTCAGAGGATGTGCTTTTTTTCACCATAAAAATAAAATAATAGCACACAATTGGTGTGAAATTACATAAAAGAGTTAATAGTTGGAATAGAATGGTTAAGGGAAAATACCATTTCAGATGTTGAGAGGCAGCATAATGTTGGTTAAAAGCATGGGTTCTTTAAGTGTAAATGTCTGGACCTGAATCCCAAAATAGCTATGTGTCCTTGGGCAAGAAACTTAACCTCTCTTTGCCTTAACTTGCCTCCTACTTATTTGGAGATAATAGCATTTACTCATAGAATTTTTTTTTTGGTATGGATTAAATGAGTTAAACTATAAAAAAAATCTCAGAACTGTCTGGAACATGTGTTAGCTCTTACTGGTAATCATAATAGGTTTTGACTCTTTAGTTTCAAAATTACCAAAATTTTTTTCTCCAAATTAATATCTTTTCTTTTAGTTCAATCTATAATATTATTTTGAGATTTAATTCTCTTGGCTCTGGTCTGGCTTTGCTATAGGTTTATGTGTGGACAAGTATCATTTTGTACATAATTATTCTTTATATATACTCAAAAATCCCTAGTAGATGACAATGAGCAGAGGCAGGGCTAGATCTTATTTTTAATTATTTTTGCCAAAGTCTGTGACTCAAATTTAAGTGGCTCAGCTCACAAAATCCTCAGTGCTCACTCCACAAACTTCCACCATCTCACAGGAATAATAGAGAAAAAGAGAGTAGCAGGAGGTGAAATTCACAGTAACAACAAGAAGCTGGCCAGAGGCTACTGTGGACAAGCCAAGGACTGGAGCAAGTCTGTGAGAAGATCACCACAGGGGGACAGAGCTTTGGGGTTGACCCGCCTTTGCCTTCCAAGGCAGCAGCAATCTCCTCAGACTCTGGAGGATTAGAGTTGGGATGAACCTAAAGAGACAGGGTTGTTAAACAAGCTTTGGAGAGCCTGAGTGCATTCTCTGTTGACTGCCCCCAAACCACTCACATTTTTCTCCATTTAAATCATAAATCTTAGTCCCTGTGTGAGGGTGGCTATTACTTGGGGCATCCATTCAATCAACCTAAAGGGCGAGGAGACTTATTTGTCAAACACATTCCATGGTTTCAACAACAAAATGACACTTATTAAGTCCTTATTGAATTCTATGAATTAAAGATGTGATTCATTAATGTTTATGCTAGTAGCATTATTATATGTTACTCGTAAGAAAATCTGGAGTTTCAGTATAAGAAGTGAATGACTCTAAGGAATTAATAAAAGATAAAATCACACTGGCTGCTTTACACTGGCATTTTCAAAAAACCATGAGTGTTTCATGTATTATCCGCCCTTCGAATCTTCCATGTCATGAATCTCAATTTTTGGTTATCATGGGCTCTAGCCTGACTTTTTAAAACATGAAAATCAATTTTATACCTACCTTGACAATCCACTAGACAGTTTTGAATCTGTTGCAGCAGTAAATGAAGAGTGTGCTGCAAACTGTATTATAAGGGAACCAAAAAAGGTTTGGCATCAGAAAATCTGGGCTCAAGACTCTTTCTTCTTCACCATGAAATTTTGGAATCTGTTATTCTGTTTCTTCAACTTTCTAAAAGGATAATCACTCTGACTTTGGAGGGTTCTTGTGAAAGCAGATAACATAGTGTACCTGGCCATGATTTGTAAAATGCAAAGTGCTCTCGCAAGTGTTAGACATTCCTGTGCGCTTCTTCTGGATGTACTTAATGGGAGACAACATAGAAAAAATAGAAATAAAAGGAAATTTCCAATTCATTAGGGCACTGCACATTGCCAGCTTTAATGTGTACCCAAAATTAGCACTTTGGAGCTCTAATTATACAAATTAACTCTCCACGATGATCAAATGAACCAGAAATTCTTTATCTTAAATGTATTGCTAGAAAGCCACACTAAGAAGCATGTAACCAACCACATCATTAAAATTAAAAGAATTTAGCAAATTGCCTTGTCTCTGGAGGGAGAGACATCTTCTCTTCTTTCAATTTAGCTTCATTCAGTTTTTTTTTCCTTAAGAAAAATTTCCTGGCTACTGTAAATCTGAAAAAACCTGAGAAGGGACAAATTTTCTTTTATTTCTATTTTCTCTATGTAGTCTCCTGTTAAATTTGTATTTTAAACAGCATAATACAAGCACTGCCATAGGCTATTAAAATGTAAGTTTTTAAGCACTATTTTGTATGTTGTTAATCTTTCCCCATTCCTGAGCTGTTTTTTTTTAAGTAAAGCATATTATATGCAAAGTGTGAGAGGAAAATCAATTTCTTGGTAAATTTAATACAAGTTTTATAGTGACAGGAAGTATTAAATATATTTAATTACACCTAAAGTATCAAAGATGAATATTCTGGTGTTTTGTTGAGAGCTTTTACAAGGAGTCTGTTCTCTAAAGAAATATGATTAATGTTTAGTAACTTAAAAATAAATACTTGGACATATTGAGGGCACACTCAGTAATTTTTGACAGTCGATATTTGCATACCTACCTGGGGGTCTTGAGGTGTCTCTACGTCTTCTTTCCGTATTAGAGGTTTTCCATCTGCAGACATTTCAATCATACAAGCAACCCCAGGGCTGCCACCAGGCATTGTGTAGCTAGAAAGAAAATAGAAGAAGCCATTACTGCATGTGAGATGGGCAAGAACAGGGTAACTTCGCACATAGATAAGTACTTCTTCAAAGAGAGGGGTACTGTCTGGATCACAGTAATCCTAAAACATGGTCTCAAACCTGCCTGAACATTTGAGGATAGATAGAGATATGTTTCTTTTCTAACACTGTTTTTTATTTTCCTTCCCTTCTGTCTTTAAATCGGGACTTCAAATGTTTTCAGGAAGTTAAACCCACACAAAACAAAAGAGCTTTATGTGTATAAGTAGGTATTGATAACTTATACGTGCTAACCATGGCTGACGTATGGTCTCACTCATGTCGGAGATTGCTGGACAAGTATCTGCCGTGTTAAATGATGCTAAGCTCCCTAGGTAGAAATTTCCCCTCCCCGGCCTATGGGGGAGATAGGAATGGAATGAAAAATGAATGGCTGCATAGCCCAGAGCAGTGAGATTACATTGTGATACAGTTATCAGAGCTCAGAAAGCAAGCTGCAAATGTACTAGCTGGTACTGAATCTTAGAGATAACAAGAGTGGATGGTTAAGGGGAATTGTGGAATGAATAGCAGAAATGGTCAATATACAATTGGAAAATTTGTCAGAGTTTATAGAATGATGCAATCAGATGAAAAGGTACATACTAACGTACTTGGCATACCTTTAAAACAGAATTTTAAAAGGCAGTTCAAATGATGATATCCTGTCACTTGCCATATGTAATAACAGTAACTTGCATTGTTTTGAATCTGATCCACGGAGACAGTAGAAATACGTTTACTAATATTAACAGTGGCTATCTCTGAATACTGAAAGTGTAAATACATTTTTTTTCACTGTGCCCATGGCATGTTGAAGTTCTGGGCCCATGCCCATGCCACAGCAGTGCCTCATGCCACAGCAGTGCAATACTGGGTCCTAAACTGCTAGGCCACCAGGGAATTCCTTAGTATGAATAGTTTTAATGCAGATTTTTGCTTATTTGTATTTTCTAAACTTTGGACAATGAATACACCTAATTTTTATTGCTAATTTTGACCATTTGCTCAAGTTTGCTTAGGACCGAGAGGTATTCCAGGACAAGGGGCTTTTCAGTGGTCAAACCAGGGAAGTTTCTGACAAACCAGGGTCAGCTGGTAATTCTACTTTTAACATAAAAAGTCACTTTTATTAAACAATCTTCGTTAAATCAGTTACCGATATTTTTTCTTCAAATTGATTGTGGAAACCAAGTTGAACAGAAAAAACAAACCAGAGCTTCCTTCTTTCTCTTCCTGCTTTAAAAGGGAAAGCCGTCTTGCGAGTTTCCTCTCTTCCTTCACCCAGAATATAAAGCTGATATGGTTCTGCCAATACATCATTTCATTACATTTTTTTGGCCTCCGCTTCCGTTTGGCTGTGCCCATGGCATGTCGAAGTTCCCAGGCTAGGATCAAACTTGCACCACAACAATGACCAGAACCATAGCAATGACAATGCAGGATCCTTAACCTGCTAGGCCACCAGGGAACTCCCAAGTGAACTTCTAATTCTGATTAGATCACCATTCCAAATTCTTAAATTCTAGGAACAACTTCTAAAGTTTCCAGTTTGTGTGAACTTTATATTGTAGGCACATACGAAGCATATTTGCCATCATAGTTATTGTGGGCCTGTGTGGACAATTTATATTGGAGATAAGGGAATAACCCTCAGGGATGCACAGGTCCTTATTAAGAGATGATAAGATCTCTTACTACTTCGTTCAGAGCTCGTAAAAACCTAATCCCGAACTGCAGTTCTACAAAAGGAAAAGCCACTCTATTTGCTTTCTGTTACCTCCTGCCCTTCTTCCCCTGATCATTCCACGAAATGGCTGATTCTATTGTCTGCTTTCTTTTATTTTACTTATTTTTCAAAATATTCTAGCCTTTAAAAAATACATCAAATAAGCAATAGGTAACTAAATAGTTCCATGCTTGGGTAAGACACCAAGACTGGGATGAGACAAGAATAGAATAGGTGATTTTTTCAAAATTGTCATGCACTACTCTCCCATGTAAAATTAGAACCTGAGGCTGAAAAAGGCAGACACACAAATGCTAAATACACTTACTGCTGCTTCAACCAGGAAAGATCGCATAGCAGGGTAATCGCAGCAGTGGATGTGTTCTTTCTCCAAATTGGGGTTACTTCTCCTACTGTATTTGATAGACTGGGTGTTTTCCGAATTAACTGGCAGGTGGCAGGAAAATTAGGATGATCATTTCCCAGTTTAGAAGTGATTGTTGCAGCATAGGATGGAGGTCTTCTATTTTGGAAATTGATACTCTAGTCAACCAGATGCTTCCCACGTATAGATTCTTATCAGGTTCGTTTTTATAATGCCTCATACTGCTTTACAGACAAAAAAAAAAAAAAACTCTAAAAACAAATTAGACTTTGTGTCACTAAGTAACTTGAGAAAAAAAATCTAAGTGCATATTCGTTATTCCTCTCAAGAATTGCTGAGGTCAGCCTAATGATTTAAAGACTCATATTTTGAGATAATCCATTGAATGACTTAGGCAAACCACTTAAACTTTCTTCTCTGAAGAGTGATTATTCACAGAAGGGAGATAATCATTTTTAGTTCATTATGGGTTAGGGAGAATCAAATTATTTAATGTACATAAATCATTCCATGCTAATATTACAATCCAGAGTTAAAGCAATTGTTTGCTGACTAGACAGGGATCTCCAAAGAGATTTTTATGAAAATAAATTTTAAAGGCAAGTTGAAATGCTCTTCTGCTTTCACTAATATTGTTTGAAATGGAATTCAAAATCAAATACTTAGGCTGGATTATTTTAAATATAAAAATTTGATGAAATAGACATTTTTCCAGTGTCCTTAACATTCTTGTTCTTTATTATTATTTATGACTGCACCCACGACATACGGAAGTTCCTCAGCCAGGGACTGAGTCCTAGCCCCAGTTGCAGCAACACCAGGTCCTTTAACCTACTGCATGGGGAAGGGAATCAAACCCATGCCTTGGCCATGGCCGAGATGCTACAGTCAGATTCTTAACCCACTGCACCACAGCAGGAATGCCAACATTCTTGTTCTTTAGATTTATAGCTTTTAGGTATGCTTGCTAAACAGTTGGGTGGAAACAGTCTGATTTGGAAAAGACAATTTTAGACAGTTTAAGATTATTAGAATATTCTGCTCAAAGCAGAATTTCAGAATATTCAAGGGGAGGGTTGTAAAAATGTAAACAACAGTGCATTTAATTAGCAATCAAGAACTTTTATTTTTATCTTTTTGAAATTTTAAGAAATATTTTACTTTGAAATAATTTTACACATGTAAAAATGTTGTAAAGATAATGCAGAGAGGTCTCAAATATCTTTCATCCAATTTTCTCTATAGTTACCATTGTATACTACTACAATGCATTTGCGAAAACTAGGAAATCTACACTGGTATGTTGCAAATAGCTAAACTCCAGACTTCACTGCATCTTACTGATAAGAACCTTTTTTCCCCCTTTTTTTATTTTAAGTGAGATTTCTTATGGTTTTTAATATTTATTTATTTATTTATCTAGCTTTTCTAGGGCTGCACCCACGGCGTATGGAGTTTCCCAGGCTAGCGGCCCAGTGGGAGCTACAGCTGCCGGCCTATGCCACAGACACAGCCAAGCTTCATCTGCAACCTGCACCACAACTCATGGCATGGCCAGATCCTTAACCTGCTGAGTGAGGCCAGGGATCAAACCCACAACCTTATGGTTCCCAATTGGATTCATTTCCTCTGTGCCACAATGGGAACTCCAAGAACTTTCATATAATTGAGTGTTATCCCGATTTTCAGCAGGAGTTGTAGAATAATAACTTATGGCATGGAAAGATATTTGTATGAAACAGAAAAAGAGATAAAGATAATTTGGATGATATATCAATTTAATGGAAATATGCATGAAGATAATACCAGAATTACTTTAACATTAACTATGGCTACCTCTGCATGCTGGGAATGCGAATTTTTCTCTTTGTCTCTTTTGCTTATTTTCATTTTCTAAATTTCGGACATTGATCATATAGTATTTTTCAATTTTGCCTCTTAAAAGATAAATTCAGTTTTTATAAAAAATGATCAAATTTTAACTACTTTATTGACATTTTTAGGTTTTCCTGGATTCCATGCTTTCCTTCTAGTTATGTCTGTCTTGCTAAATACATCTTAAATAGTTCAAAGTAATGAGAATTTGTGGATAGTAAACTCAGTCATATCACCTTTGAATAATAGTTTAATAATATATATATAATTTTAGTTTTTTTTCCTTTCAGAACTTTAAATATAGTATCTAATTATTTGCAGCATTCCACTGCTGATGTGGAAGTCGTTATCAGTCCCGTTTAAAAGGTGTTTTTTGTTACTTTTTTTCTTTTCGAGCTTTAAGATCTTTTCTTTAACTGTGATAATGAGTCAAGGGATGGATTAATTATTATTTATTCTTCTTAATACTCCGAGTGCACTTTCAGTCTCAAGAATTATGTATTCCTTCAATTTTGGGGAAATTCTCACCTAAATTACCTCAAATATTGCTTTTTGGCATTCTCTGAAATCTCTTCCTATAGAGTTTTTCTAGAATTTATATTAGACCTTTTTAGGAAGCCTATTAAAATGTTCTCCAAATTTTTAAATCTTGCTCTCACTTTTTAGAACACGCTCTTAATTTCTTTGTTGCATTCTTGCTAGACACCAGCTTTTTTCTTTGGCTGTCTCTAGGATCATTTATCTTGCATCTTGAGTTTTACTTTTCTTAAATATAATCTTCTATTCCCAAGATTTTGAATCTTTTCAAGAGTGTTTTGTGTTTAATTTATGCCTGTTTTGCCTTTGTAATTTCTTTTTTAAAAATGAAAATTATTCATGTATGCTTGCTAGTATTTTAAAACTACTTAAAGTTTTTTTTTTTTTCCCTGTTCAGCTTGGGTGATTTTCATTACTCTGTCTTCCAGCTTGCTGATCTTCTCCTTTGTATCATCTAATTCACTGTTGATTGCTTCTAGTGTATTTTTAAAAATATCAGTTATTGTATTCTTCAGCTCTGCTTGGTTCCTTTTTTATATTTTCTCACTTTTTGTTGAAATTCTCACTTTGTTCATCAAATCCTCTCTGGAGTTCAGTGAGCATATTTATGATTGTTACCTTTAATTCTTTATGAAGTAGATTGCTTATCTCCACTGTCAGCGATCTCTCTCTGAGATTTTGTCTTGTTTCTTTGTTTGGGACACATTCCTCTCTCCCCTCACGTTGGCTAATTCTTTGTGTTTATTTCTATATTATGTAGCTTGGTTACATTTACCAATCTTGGAGAAGTGAAGTTATATAGGAGACATACTTCCCTACCTCACACCTCACTCTGGTCACCAGAACTATGGGATGCCCCTATGGAGGCTTCATGGGTCTTCTGTTGTGGTAGGATGACTGCAGTGGGTGTGACTGTATGGGGGCTGGCCCCTGTCTGACTGGCCCCTACCTTGTGAGATTGCTGTGAGCGCACTGGTGGGGGTGGGGCTGGATCCCGGTGAACTGGCTGTGTGGTTTGGCAGCATCACACACTTTCTTGAGTGAGCAGTTTAGTTCCCTTTGTCCTAGAGAAGTTGATCTGCTCTGTTTCTCGATCTAGATCTTGCAGTATTAGCTCTTTTGCTGATTTGTACTTTTTGCCCATTTCTCATTTGGGAAGGTGTTCGTCCTGTTTTTGAAATTAGCTTTATATTTTTAGTTGTCTATTTTTTATTTTATTTACCACTGCTATGTATTTGACACTAAGGAAATGTGTCAAAATGTAAAGTTACTGAGTCATTGTGACTAGAAGTTCAATACTTCTTTTTAAACGAAAAGAAAAAAAGCAAAAATCAAACGAAGTCCCAACCTTAAGAGCACTGCATAAATAGAAAGTTATCTTTAATTTGTAAGAGGCAGAATGAAGAAAAATTAAACAAGCCATTTGGAAGTACCTCCAGGAATTTGCAGGCTTTAAATTAATTTATTTGGCTTTTTCTATCACTGGTGTTTTCTGCTAAAGGCATTTCAGTGCATCTGTCTCACAGTTTTCTTCCAGTGGTGTATTTCAAATGCACATAAGTAAAGTGGATTGTTTTACCTCCAGAAACAAATAGCATGTATGGATTTTTTTCTTCTCCAAGATACCTATGTTTGATTTCTTAAATCTGGAAGTTATGAGTCACTGGCATTAAGCTGTAATGAAATTAGATGCTTTAAAGTCTATTGTACTGCTGTGTTATAGGCTAATGGACCATTGCTTATGCATAATTTCAGCAGTTACAGAGTTTTGAAGCCATGATATCACAATAACAAAACTGAATAGGACCAACTGTTTCTAGGGAATATTGCAAAACTGATGACAATACTGAATGTTTTCATAGGTGCAAAATATAAACATTCTTTCCTCTTCTTGCCAAGCTTGTCTATTACCCAGTAATGATGCTAACTTGTCGATTTTAATGATGCTAACTTGTTGATTTCAAAGCAGGAATTAACTTTGTAAGTACCTTTATTTCCTTATTTACTTGAGCTACACTTTAAAAATGAGCACAAGCCCAAGTCCTTTTTGTGGATAACTTTCAGTATAAATAGCAGTTAAATGAATTTCAAAATTAGTAGCTATTTTGACCATTTTAACTACTTTGACTTTGATGATTTTTTCAATTAGATAATTTTACTAAACGAGAAAACTGCATTTAACATATACTTTAAAGTAAAATGGAATTAGAAAAAAGACATGCATTTGAAAAATCTGTGCACTGTGCCGAAAAATCAAATACAATTTGTCATTTTATAATGTGTAAGTTAACAGCATCTTCAATTTAACATTTTCAAATATGATATTAAGGTAAAGAATTTCACAAAACAGTAAAACATATAAAGGCCCTCCTTATAAATACAATGTCCATCCCAATGAAAATTACAAATCTGACAATGCTCAATAAAATCTTTTAGAATCAAATCCAAAATGTTGCATCCAAAGAATCACAAATCTGTTCTAAGTTCTTCTAAAACCTTTATGTTGACTTCTATTCCTTGTCATTTGTTGATACTATTCCCTAAAAGGGGGTAAAGGAATGCTGCAATGAATTTTTTTTTTGGGGGGGCCAGACTCACGGTATATGGGGGTTCCCAGGTTAGGAGTTTAATCGGAGCTACAGCTTCCAGCCTACACCACAGCCACAGCAACACAGGACCCAACCTGCGTCTGCACCACAGCTCACAGCAGAGTGAGACCAGGGATCGAACCCACAACCTCATGCTTCCTAGTCGGACTCGTTTCCAATGCGCAATGACAGGAACTCCAATAAACTCTTGACTGTGTACAAAAATTATTGCTACTATACTTCACTGAAAATCATATCTATTGAATACCAGCCTAACTGTTTACCAACTGTTATTATTGCTCTAAAGTGAATGGATGACATCCACATTAAGCTCCAGCTTAGAACATTCATCAGAAAAAAAAAAAATCTTCTCAGACTAGACTTAGAACTGGGAGAGGTTAATTCTGATTGTTAGTAGCTATATCTATGATCTCGGTGTTAAGCCCAGACTTTCAGTTGAATTGTGACAGATTTGAAGAAGAGCTGAGTTGGAAGACTCATATCAGTAGATGGCAGTAAAGGTACATGGCAGAGATGGAGGCACCAAAAGACAACTTGTCCCCACAAAGATAGGATCTAATTGATAGTGTGATTGTTTTAGCTCCCTGTTTGCAACAGGAAAACATGGGAAAATATATTTAAAAGATTACACATCAGGCAATATGGATGAAACTGTCCAGAGACATCCAGCTTTCCTTACTGGTTCCTAAATCTAATGCTATTGTCATGGCAGTGTGAGCAAATGTAAGAAGGTGCTGTTGATGAGTAAGATGGTTTCATACAGCCCTATCAACACAGCTATACATCTTAAAGTTGTCAGTGAGACTCAGCAAATCTATATGTTAAAACTGTAAAGATAGATCAGGCACAAAAGTCAGAGTGTTACACTCTTTGCCAAATAAAAGCAATGTAAACACACCAAAGCATCCTGGAATATACCTTGTTTGTTTACAGCACCAGGTTGGCCAGGCTGGCCATCAAAACAGCTTGTACAAGGAACACTGTGTGATCATCATGAGGATTTCCTCTCTCTGGACGATTGTCATGAGATGGTCCTTGGTTTTAGATTATTTAATTCAGCCTTCTCTCTGACTAACAAACAGCCCCACTATAGTTAATAATAAAGTACATAGAAAACCAAACCATTACCCTGTGAAGCTGATATTAAAGAAAGGATCTGTGATGATGCCTGAGGACCACTGAACAAGGAGCCTCTTTAACCTTGATTAACCAGGGCAATCATCACAGGACTGTCCAAACAACTGTCATGAGATATCAAGGATACCCTGAGAACCATTATTTTATGTCTGACTACATTATTCAGTTCATGCGCAATGGAACCCACAGCATGTTCCACAGATTTCATGGTTTCTTGATAGTTCCTCCAGGAGAGAAGGCCAGAATTCCTTCCTTCCTTCCTTCCTTCCTTCCTTCCTTCCTTCCTTCCTTCCTTTCTTTCTTTCTTTCTTTCCTTAGTAAAAAAATTTACATGATGACCTTTACAATGACACAAAGTTACTTCCAGAAAGTTACTGTTTTTTAACTTGACATCCATCTTTCAACTATCTGAATGTATTAAGAACTTTTGATGGTATGCTAGAGCAGATGGACAATGGCTCATGAGGGGTGATTTTGTTCATCCTTTCCCAACTCCACATTAGTGAATTCATATTGGTAGCTTGAAATTGGCTAGGGTGGGAATATTTATGTTGGGGGAATTGACAAAAGCTACCTATCAAATCAGTCCACTATCTCACCTTTTTTTCCTCTGAGAGTACGTTGTTAAAAACTTACCAGTACACCATTGTGTTTCTTGAATATTTCTTAGCAGGGTTTAAGCATTCAGTTATTACAAGGGCTTTTTTTTTTTTGGCTACACCCTAGCATGTGGAAGTTCTCTGGGCTGGGGATCAAACCCCTGCTGCAGTTGGGACTCCAAACACTGCAGTAAAAACACTGGATTCTTAAATTACTGCACCACAGGGGAACTTCCTACAAGGACATTTTGAAGATTGCAAAGCTCAGCTTCACTGTTGGTACTTACTTTGGAATTTCATTAGAAAAATCTCTATTCACGATCTATTAGTTTATAGCTCTAGGTTGGATCAATTTACTCTGATGATGAATGTAGCTTCCAAGAATATTACCCCTGAAACCTACACATATTCAGTTTATAAATATCAGGTTGTATTTAATTTTACCCTCCTTTCTAATACTTATTATTGGCCCAATTCTTTTGACGTTAGCTATTTTGGTGTCGGTTTGCACTCAATCCACTGCGTAATCAAAAGTCAGGAGTTAAACATTTTGATTGTTGACACCTAAACTTTCCTCCTCAAGACCTAAACTCTCGTACACACTTTATTTTGAGAAACTAAAGTTTCCCAGATTGAAAGAGCATATGAAAAAGCTCAGTTTGATAAAAAAAGGAGATTGTTTTACCAAGTTTGCGCAAAAAGTAATTCTGATGATATGGGTATGTGAAGATTCACCTCCATTAGGTTTTGAGTGAAGCTAAAGACACACTTTCTCAGGAAAAGGCCACATGTATCCCCATGACTTTACAAGTGTTACATTGAGTGATGACTGATCCTTTCTTATAGAAATGTTATGCTATAGTAACAATGTGTGTAGCTTTCCTGTATTCTAAACACTGTGTTTCCCACATGGTTAGTATTATTTGTAGCATGTGATTTTCCTGGCGTGCATTTTAATTGAATTTTACATTTTTTTTTCTTTTTTAGGGTTGAACCCATGGCATATGGAGATTCCCAGGCTAGGGGTGGAATCGGAGCTACAGTTGCTGGCCTGTGCCACAGCCACAGCAACATGGGATCTGAGCCACATCTGTGACCTACACCATAGCTCACGGCAACACCAGATTCCCAACCCATTGAGAGGCCAGGGATTGAACCCACATCCTCATGGGTAGTAGTCGGATACATTTCTGCTGTGCCACAACAGGAATCCAAAAATTTTTTTTTATGTTAAAATATTTATACTATATAATGTTTAAACCATTTGTTAACAGTTTTGGCTTCTATCAAAAATTATGATGGGAGATTAGATTAGTAGAGATGCAAAGATTTAAATTTCAAAAGTGCTCTCTGAGTCAAAGTTGTAAATATTCTCATCACTCTAAGTGTAAAGAGGCTATGGTGTAATCCTGGTGAGCTGAACCTCAGACCAATAACTGTTTCATATTTCTTCGCCAACTGCATACCATGTAAATGTCCCTTGTCTTAGCTTATTTAATTTTTCTGGGCAAGTAATCTGTTTCTCATTCTAATGTATAACTTTTTCTTTACGGTTTCTAAGATTTTCTGTATGCCGCTTCCCTCTCTAATTGTCCTTCTTAGACATCTTTCCAACCGTGGCTTCTCATCTTTAAAGTTTCTGATGGGAAGGGAAGAAAAGTCAAGTCAAATTCTTAACCCCAAGCAAACTTTCAATTTGGAGACAATGAGACAAGAAAAATTTTAGAAATTCAACTAATATAAAAACAAGTGGAACTGATGAATATCTGGAATCTATGCTTAATGGTTGAAAGAATAATTCTTAGCCCTTCCTTTATGTTGAGTCTCTTATTGATAGCTTCCATGAGTCCACTTCTAATTTAAAGATTGAAAGGATTTACTCAAATAGCTGATCAGGATGATGGAAAAGAATGTCTTTTTTTTCCACCCTTACAATAGAGACAACCCCTTTCTGGAGTTGTTTCTGATAAGAAAAACAATTACACTAAAAATTTCGGAAAATTTCCAGAAGATGATATATGAAATACCCCATGTTGAACCAAAACCTATATCATATCATGTGGAGAGAAAAATCACTACTAGTTAGAGATGGTTTCAAAGTTTTGTATTCTTTGATGTAAATTGAAAACCAAATTATCGCAAGGCTCAGAAGTACAAAATGACAAAAAAATTTAATAAGTTCTAAAGCCTATGATCTATGTTAATTTTATCTATGTTACCCTAATCCAAAAGTAATTTAAGGAAGCTTTTAATATGAAGTAAAATATTGAGGAAGAGAAAAAATTACCTAGGAAAATAATGCATGAAAGAAATTAGTGTTCAGGCAAATTATCTTAAACACAACTTTAAATGGATCTATTCACTCAAGAGACAAATAAATGAATGTCTATTATGTAAGAAACTGTTAAGTGGTAAGGAGGTAGAGGTGTCTTCTGAAGGTTGTCACAGAGGGTAGCAAAGGCACTGCGATCCTCTGAGAGATCAATTTTTTTTAAATTTATTAAAGTATAGTGGATTTACAATATTTTGTCAATTTCTGCTGTACAGCAATTCATGTCAATATATGTCAGGTCAATATATGGTGTGTGTGTGTGTGTGTGTGTGTATACATACATACATATATGACTGAATATCTACATACACATGTACACACACACCCACATTCTTTTTTTAAAAGTATTACTTTCGATCATGGTCTATCCTAGGAGACTGGATAGAATTCCCTGGGCTATACAGTAGGACTTAGTTGTTTATCCATTCTAAATGTAATGTAACCCCAAACTCCCAGTCAATCCCTCTCTCTCCCCCTTACCCCATTGGCAACCACAAGTCTTCTCTATGTCTGTGACTTTCCATTTTGTAGATAAGTTCATTTGTGCCATATTTTATATTCCACATATAAGTCATAGTATGGCATTTGTCATTCTCTTTCTGGCTTACTTCACTTAGTATAATCATCTCTAGTTGCATCCATATTGCTATCAATGGCATTATTTTGTTCTTTTTATGGCTGAGCACATACGTACCACCTCTTAATCTATTCATCTGTTGTTAGACATTTAGGTTGTTTCCAAGTCTTGGCTATTGTGAATAGTGCTGCAATGAATATAGGGGTGCCTGTATCTTACTGAATTATTGTTTTGTCCTTAAGGTCAATTTTCACTGAAACAAGAGGAATCAGAACTAGATCAACAGTGTAGTTTAGTGCTAATGGGAGCTGACAGATTTGTGCTACATCTTCAAGGGTCATTCAAATTGAGTTACAAAGTAATGTCAGGAAGATCTTACTCATAGAACACAAGTTGAGACCTCTTGATTTACAGGCTCATGAGGAAAAAATGAAAGTAGGGAATTCAAAGATTGCCTAGCTTTGTTACTTATGAAAACGAACAAAAAAGATAAAATATTTTTTTCTCATCTTTAGCTTTTTTTGCTCTTCTTTTTGAGCCCCAATCCAGCATCTGGTGCTATCAGGCATCATACTCTATCTCCTATCTATTGAGTATTGAACTTATCCAATCAGGACAGACTGGAATGCATCATTTCAAAAGATGGAGACTTTAACGGGGTCTACACTGTGATTATGAGCAATGGCTTCATATAATGAAATACAGTGTAATTATTCGCTTTAATAAACATCTATGTAGCATTTATTATGCACCAAATTTTATTCTAAATAAATTATTAAGCCGCATCCACTCCATGAGCTAAGTAGAAATATTTTTTCCCACTTAAAGATGAGGAAATTGAGTAACTGAGGAGTTAAGCCTATACTTGGGCAAAATCATCTAATGCAAAGCCTATATTATAATAAAGTGTTGACTGTCTCATGTAATGTATGGAATACTGTCCTGAAAGTGAAAAACAGAACGGTTGTCTGGGTGCAGAATGGTTATAAGTGTACAAGTTGTACACCATGGAGAGCACGTGGATGACTGGGAGCTTGGCTCACTGCCACTGCCCAGCATCACCAGAGAGTAGCCTACTGATCACAGATCAACCGTATACTTAAACATACGTAAGATAATCACTTTGTCTTGCTCCTTACTGGGAACCTTATTTTGAATCATAATTGTAGTGGGTTAGATACGTTGAGGAAATGGAAGAAGCTGAGAATAATGAGAGAACTGGACGTGATGTAAGAATGTGTGAAATTAGGCAGGTCACTTCAACTTCTGGAACCTTAGTTTTTTCATCTCAAGGACAGGCAAACTTTTACTCTATAGCTCTGGGTAACAAATAACTTTAGCTTTTCAAGTGACCTATAGTCTCTATGACATATTCTTCTCCTTCCTTTCCTCCTTACAATCCTTTAAAAGTATGAAAACCATTCTTAGATCATGGGCCATATGTAAACAGGCTGTGACCAGATTGGCTTTGGTCTGTAGTTTGCAACCCCTGATGTAGACAGATATTACATTTGAAAAATAGCACAATCTAGTGCACTGGTTCTCAACCATGGTGATTTTGTCCTTCCTCAGGGAATGTCTGCCAGTGTCAGGAGCCATTTTTGGGTCTTGTTACTTACATCTAGAGTACAGAGGACAGACTTGCTGTTAAACATCCTGCAATGCACAGGGCAGGTTCCCACAGCAAAGACTTATCTGGTCTAAAGTGTCAGTAGTGCTTAATTTGAGATATTCACTAATGGCTATTTTCTCTTAATTATAGGGACAGTAAAGACATTAAGCATATTGAATCTTCTTTCATGCAGGGTTGTGGTTCTTTTCTGTTTATTCAATCAGTGTGCTAAATCTACATAACAGAGTTGGAAAAATTTAAGCAACCTCTGAGTTCTTGCAAGTGTACTGCCATGAAGAAAACTCATAAAGATGAATTTGGTGAAGATCTCCAGTCATGAAGGTACATGCTGTGATAGCCTTAAGAATCTATGAGAGGAGTGGAGGAGGGAAGTAGGGAGGGCAGCTATAGATAAGGAATTGTGACTTATCAAACTCATTTAAACCACCCAATGAAAGGACTGGACAGGAGTTGCAAATTCTCTGATGATGGTTCTTTTGTGCTTAGAACATGTGTATTTTCACCTGCCCATGCAGTAGTAAAATAACTTCTATCAGATCAGGGTAAAGAGAGACCCAAGTGATCACTGAAAATGTGTAGGGAAATTTCACACTCAAAGTGACACCAGTTAAAAGATAAGCCTCAAGTTGGTGCCTATAACTTTTTCTTACTGTGTACTAATTGCATTTTCATGGCATCTTAAATATTTTTTTCTGTAAAAATTTTCTTCACAGTATTGCTTTAAAAATGTCTTAACTTCACAATACAAAAATTAGACCTAACTGATATTTTCAGGGCATTACATCCAAAAAAATCAGAATATACATTCTTCTCAAGCGCACATGGAACATTCTCATGGATAGACCACATACTGGGGCATAGAGCTAACCTCAACACATTTAAGAATATAGAAATTATCTCAAGTATCTTCTCTGATCACAAGGGCATGAAACTAGAAATCAACCACAGGAAAGGAAACGAGAGAAAACATACTACATGGAGACTAAACAACATGCTTCTAAAAAACGAATGGGTTAATGAGGAAATCAAGAAAGAAATACAAAAATACCTTGAAACAAATGAGAATGAAGACACAACAAGCCCAAATCTATGGGATGCCACAAAAGCAGTGCTTAGAGGGAAGTTCATAGCATTGCAGGCCTTCCTCAAAAATAAGAAAAATCTCAAATCGATAACCTAACCCATCACCTAAATGAATTAGAAAAAGAAGAACAAAAACACCCTAAAGTCAGCAGAAGGAAAGAAATCATTAAGGTCAGAGAGGAAATCAATAAAATAGAAATTCAAAAAACAATAGAAAAAATTAATAAGTCCAAGAGCTGGTTCTTTGAAAAGGTAAACAAGATTGACAA
>PVHT020000077.1:36647845-36664577 GCA_004024745.2 Catagonus wagneri
AAGATATGGTACATACACACAGTGGAATGTTACACAGCCATTAAAAGGAACGAATTACCAACATTTATAGCAACATGGATGGACTTAGAAATTATCATGTGAAGTGAAACCAGTCAGACAATTAGACAGCAACACCCAATGCTGCCGCTTACATCTGGAAACTAAAAAGACACAATGAACCTCTTTACAGAACAGACAATGACTCACAGACTTTGGAAAACCTTGGTCTTTCAAATAAGACAATCTGGGGGGTGGGGGGGATGTACTGGGGGTTTGGGATACAAAATCTGTAAAATTGACTTATGATTTATGTACACCTATAATTGAAATAAAATCCATTAAGAAAAAATAATAAGAGAATAGATGTTAAAAATATTAGAGTGATATAGTGAGAGTAAATTCATTGAAAAACTAACTTCAATAAATATCTTCAAAGGAAAGATTGAGGAGTAAGCTCTTTCCAAGTTAAAGTTTTTGTTTATGAGTAATTCTGCTTTTAAATAGATCCCAGTTTGGTACAAAGATTGGGGTAAAAAAGTTTACCCAAAAATTTTGGTAAAAAGTTTTGGGTTTGAGATTCTGAAATTTATACAAATATAATGAAAACTATTTACGATAAAAATATGTTTTGAGTTCTTAAAGTTTATGTAGGTGGCAATATACTGTTTACTAAAGCAGGTAAAAAATTTTTCCTGAAATTTATTTATGAAATGGATGTGCTACTGTGGGCTGCAGGACAAGAGTTTAGGTGACAAGATAAAAAGTTAAGGAGAAATATTTTGGAAAAATCTTTCTTTCTTCCTTGGTTGAGATTGGGGAAAATACCTTCTGTATGGAAACAGACTAAAATGCAGGCTTTAATGTTATTCATCAAACAATGAGCCAAGAGATAAGTGCTTCATATGTAGAAAATGGTAAGTGCTTTGCCCTTTAAAAATGGAATACAGAAAATGTTGCCCTTTTAATATGTCCTATAGCTTGCCCTGGATTTGAGGATGAACAGAGATGGCACTAAAAATGATAAAGCAATAAATCATAAAGCTCCAAGGTTCCTTTTGTGTCACAGCTTGTACATGTTCAGAAGGCAATCTTCAGTACATATCAATTTCCCCACATGGGATGGAAACTGGAGAAATTGTTCGAGAAAATACTGAATAGGAATAAAAATGTTTTTGCCTCGCTTTCATTTGCCTTACTTTGACATTTATGCTGTCCACATGTTAACTGGAGATCTTAATAATTCTATCTCTAAGTTGATACTTAAAGAGGAAAGGAAAAAAAAAAGAAAAAACACTAGCCTGTAACTCAGCTAGAATCCAAAGTAAATATAATTATTTTTTTTTAATGTTCAAAACATTTATGTTCTTTTCACTCGCTTCACCTGTTACCTGTCTTTTCTTTTCATGCATTTGAAACTCACCATCTCTCCTCTGCATGGTTCTCTTTTAGTGTCTAAAATATCAACATAAGTGAGTAAAGGCAAAATACACTTTTAGAGAAATCTTTTGTAAAAAGTTCATCAACATACAATTGAACATATTACTGATGAGTGAGAGCAGAAAGCTACTGGTAATTATAAAAGTAAGAATTATAAGTCAGTAAGTCCTTTTCTTGGTTATTGATGGACTAGACTTAGCAATCACCTGTAGGTTTTATTTGGAGACCCGGTTAAAATCAGGGGCTTAATAGTAGTTCCGTGATTGAGAATACCTCATAGGGACCTTTATGTAAACGTGCATGCCATGACTTACTTTTCCTTTAGTAACAAGATTAAACCATTTGTTGTACCACTTTAGGAAGTCATTTGACTGGTGACTGGAAAATGGGGAAAATGATGTTCTGCTCTTCTAAAAATATTCAATTTGGGGGCTAATTTTTGTGGTGGAGTCAGGACCATCTCTATTAGATGCTCATATAAACAGGAGAGGCAAACCTCTCTGTAGTGTTTAGAAGGCTGAGAAACAACTTTCTGCTAATAACTCAGGCAGCACCTGGGGAAGGGAGCTCCTTGCTCATTTGTTTGCACAGGGTGTCCTGCCTTCGCCCCTCCCTCTTAACCTTCCCAGATATGATCCTTGGGACTGAATGGAAACTTTAGTCCTTGTGCCTCATGAGTTCAGTTTGGTGGCTTCTCTCTATTTCTCCCTGGACTTTGTTAAATTTATCCTTTATACATCTTTTTGGTGATTGGACACCTACTAGTTTACTCTTCCTGATCTTTCAAGCTTTTCTCAGCTGACTTGCCTCCTGTCAGTTCACACCTTCCTCTGGGGGCCCCCTGCAGCTCCATGACCAGCACTCATCATCTTTTTGTGCCTCCACTCAACTCTCCCCATGTTGAACACTTTTCTTCTAAGATATCTTCCAGGATAATAATAGAGTACCAGATCTGAATCCATGCTGTCTGCACTTGAATCCTAGTTATTTGAGTGACCTTGGACAAGTTATTAATATCTCTGCACTGAACTTCTTTTTCTGTACAAGTTCTCGGGGCCCAGGATCAAACCCATGCCACAGCAGCGACCCAACTGCAGCAGTGACAACACTGGATCCTTAATCCACTGAACCACCAGGGAACGCCAAAGTTCTCTCTTTTTTTAAAGTTGGCTTAAGAAAAGCTTATGACATAAGTGGGAATAAAATATTTAAAAACAATGATAAATAGCATTCCCATCTAATGATTTAGCAACTTAAGAAGTTTGAAAACACTAGTGCTGATAAACCTTGGGGGAAACTGACACTGCTAATAGGAGTGCAACTGGAACAGCGTTCATGCATGATAAAATGTGCATCACCACAGGGCTAAGTATTCCATGTGTAGGTGTGCAGCACTTGGAAATGCTCATCGTGATAGAACAGATATTCATTGAGTGCCTTCCCGGGGAGTGTGGGACCATCTAGGTTGCTTGCACGCTACATATAGCTCATGAAGAACCAGGACTGCTGCTTTCTGTTCACCTTGTCAGCCTCCTCCCACCGTTACCTCTGGGTTATCCCACTTGTGCCATGTTGGACCTGATGTGGAGCTCAAAGTTGGGGTCCTCTTGAGTTCCCAGACGGTCTGTCGTAAATACACTCATTAACGTCTGGCTTCTCATTCTCTTGAAATCCTCTTACAGTGTCATCTCTCTTTCTCAAGTTATAGATATATCTCGCAGGGCATGGGGAGGCAGAGGACCCTGGCTATCACTTCATTACTCTACTGCAAACCTCCTTTTTATGTCCCCCCCTACAGCAGTGTGGAAGCCATGGGTTTCTCTTCTTGACTTGTCTTGAATTCTCTGCAGTAAAAATCTAAATCTACTCTGATAAACCCAACTCCTGATATGTTAATGGAGTCTGAAGGAGTTTAGAAGTTTCCTTTCTCTCCCATGCAAGACCATTTTAGTTGGCAATCAGATCAGGGCTGTTTAACAGCCTCTTTGTTGGGGCAGTACTTTCCCTCTTTTTCACTGGGCAAGGGGCCTCAGCCTTGGACATGGATGACTGAAAGTATTTAAAGGGTAAATAAAAATGCATTGCTTTACTATCCTACTGGTGTTATTCCCCTTATATTGTAAAGAGGGAAAATACAAAGCAAACTTATTGTTCCTTGTTATTTTGTCCTCTAGACATGCACAAAGAACTTCTTTTCAGGTTGCCTTGCAGCCCCCTGGACCTGGGGAGTGGGATCATAAGTTATGCTAATGAGGAGCAGGTTCAATTAGTCTTATTGATGCAATCTTCTTCCACGAAAATGTCATATTCCTACATTTTCTCAAAAAACAAGACAAAAATAACTCCAAATGCTTTCAAGGGTCTTTTCAGGCAAAAAATTACCTGCTTTTTACAACATTTGGTTGAAATCCACATCTTTCCTATTTTCCTTCCATGTTGTCATTATAGCTCCTACTATGCTTTAAAATAGTCCCATTAATTAGTAGAGAATTTTGGTGATTTGGCCAATAAAGATTTTGATAAATTGGCTAAAGTTAAATTACCTGCTTTCTGCCCATCAGTATTACCTCACAATGTTTCAGAACAAAGCCTTTCTGGCTGGAAATACAATGAAAGGTACTGTCAAAATGGCAGAGTGCCAGGGAACTCTTCAGGTGTAATGTGAGTTTGCTTATAAGGTAAAGTACCAGTGTAAGGTGAAAGCTGCACCCTGGTGTTGCTCAGCTCAGCTTGGATTTTAGCTGAAAAACTCTGTGCAGCTCCATTTGTTACTTAATGTAGCTGTGAAAATGTATTGGCCTTTTGGTCTTCGACATTCACCATGTATCTCCCAGAGTACTTAACATTCTTTTTGTTCCTTTTAGGAAAAAAGTTCACTTTTCCTTTTTTTACTGTTGGTATAGAATATTTTACATAAATTTTTTACTTTAAAAAATATGATAGAACTCCATGGAGAGAACATGTGATTTAATGAACCAAGCTGTTTTGTTGATTTAGCTTCCAGGTGGGCAAAAAAAATAAAAGGCAGAAGCAAACAGTCTAGCCCAGATAGGAGATCTTATAAGCCAAATGACAAATATAACTTCTGAAAATGTGAAATAAAGTGGCTGAGATTAAATTTAGATTTCTCAAATCCCATAGGGATTCGTTGTACGTAGAACATTGCGTCTGGAACACTGAGATAGTCTTTGGCGGGGAAATAATGCTTAATTGTATTTATCTGGTAGAAGAGAGTTAAGCTCACTCAGACCCTCCCTCTGTGCGTGCACAGGGCATTCGCAGACACAACCATCACTTTCAGCCCAGCAGCTGCTGGTGACCATGTGAGGATCCTTTGTCCACAGATATCTGAAACTGTTTTTAAAATGGACTTAAAAATGTGAAGAGCTAAATTAGAATAATCCAGCCTCCATTTGATAACAAAATCTTTACCTGGTCTTTACTTTTTATTAATGCAAAACCTTGATAATATATACATATATAAAGCATTTCAGAGATGTTAAATATAATGGAGAACTTATATCCCTGAGGTTGAAGACCTTGACTCTTCCATGTTTGTCTAACACTAATAGCGACAATTTGAAGGGCTAGATAACAAAGATGAAGTACAAAAGGGATCCAGGGGAAAACGATTTTTTTAAATGTAGTTTAACATCACAGAACTTTTAAGAATGGCTATCTATCACCTATCTATCTGTCCCTATCTATCTATCTATCTACCTACCTATCTATCTATCTATCTATCTATCATCTATCTATCCATCTTCTATCTATCATCTATCTTCCCTCAGTCATCTCCATCCCTCCATCTATCTGAATTCTCATAGAAGGAGAAAGTGGCCCTCTTTATGACCATCTTGTAGTGAGATGACAGGACACACACTAGTTTGGGCTTAACTTCCTCTACATCAAAATTTAATTCTGAAGTCTAAATTTGAGTCGAAGGGGGCTCGAATATTAAGCCCTGCCTTTTCTCTTTACCAAATTAATCTACAAAAGAAAGTCAGCATGCCACACACTGACATTTGCATTTGATTATGTATAGGTTTTTTGCATCACACTTTTTCTTTGCCTGAAAAATTGTTTCTGTATTTACAGCCTCATAGAAATGAGGTGCAGTCTGACAGAAGTCATGAGTTCAGTGGTTCCTTGTATTTTCTATTCCCTTTGAAAGTTGCAGGGCAGAGACTAGGCTTAGCTTGCCAGTCCTTGCAAATTTCCTTTATTCTCATAAGTAAGCATGCTGGATGTTCATAATGACACAGGGCACCTGCCTCTGACACCTCAACCACTCAGTGGCTTTTTTTTCCTTCTCCTTATTCCGTATTTGAAACTAACGATGCATTAAAATCAGCACCTCTTTCCCCAGGTAAAGAAATTTTTTCAATTCACATCCTATTTTTTTTAGTGAAGTATAGTTGATTTACAATACTGTGTTAGTTTCTGGTGTACGGTAAAGAGATTCATACTGTACACCAGAGATTCTGGCACACAGTAAAGAGATACATATGTTCTTTTTCAGATTCTTTTCTGTTAATCCTAAGCTCCTAATTTAACCCTCCCCCCTTTCCCCTTTACTAACCACAAATCTTTTTTTTTTATGTCTACGACTCTGTTTCTGTTTTGTAAATAAGTGCATTTGTATCTTTTTTTAGATTCCACATATAAGTGATACATGCTATATCTGCCTTTCTCTAATTCACTTCACTTAGTATGATATTCTCTAGGTCCTCCCATATTGCTACAAATGGCATTATTTCATTTATTTTTATGGCTGAGTAATATTCTACTGTACACATGTATCACACCTTCTTTATCCATTCATCTGTCAATGGACATTTAGGTTGCTTCCCTGTTTTGGCTATTGCAAATAGTGCTGCAATGAATACTGGGGTGTATGTATGCTTTTGGAATAGAGTTTTTTCCAGGTACATGCACAGGAGTGGGGTTTCTGGCATATTTCTAATTTTAAAGTATCTCATTTACAAATAAGATAAAATAGTGGTAATGATATTATAACATATTCTTGAGGCAGGAGTAATGTTAGGGGGTCAGAGGTCTTAGGATGGTCTTCAGGGGAAAGAGGAACTGATGGAAACAACACTATAAAAACCCCAAAACAAACACAAAAACTGATCATGTCAAATACAGTAGGGAAGAGGGCAAATGAGTGAGTATCTTTATAAAAATGAGACCTGGGAATATGAGGCTCAGATTTGCAGGTGGAAGCTTTTCAAAATATGCCCTTGATGACCTTTCAGAACCAAGGCAGAAAAATGCCTTACAGAACAAGAAGTACTTCTTGTCAGTTTTCAGTTCAATTTAAAAATATGAGTCTCAGAGTTATTAATGTAAATATAAAGGGTCATTCTAAGGATGAGATTACCTAGTATTTGTGAAGTATTTAGCACGTGTTCGTCGCATAGTAAGCACTATATGAGTTTCCCTTTAGTGTGTTTATTTCAGTTGGTCCTTGCACTATCATCTGATGTGACCCTTAATTCTCTTTTCACATGTGTCTCTGAGAGTAAAGTCACTTCCTTGGAGAAACTTGAGGTCCTCACTGAATACTGTCTCGGTGGGGCTACCGTTTAGGGGACCATCCTTCTCTGGCCAAAGGCTGGATTGCAATACAAGTTGGTCTTCTCAGATGCACTCTCTCTCAAATTTGAAATTTAAAAGGTGATGAGAACTATTGGAATTTACCCACATTTCACCCTGAATAGGATGACCTGGATCACTGGGAGCTACCCTGGTTTCTGTGCTGTGTAAGCCTGGTTCCTGAGATATTATTTGAGTTCTCAAGCTACCATACCTTTCTAATACATTCTGTGGGTTCTACTGTGACTTCGGTCCTGCACTGCTCTCTTCTTGGGAGGGAGCTGGCATGTCCTGGAGGAACTGTGGGTATCTTTCCAAGGTCCACTCCGCTGGCCTGGAGGTGGCCTGGGAAATGCAGAAGTGCTGGAATCCTTTGTCCTGGGGAAGGGAGGACTTGGATGGTCCATGACAGACACGGCACTTGATTTCTCTAGTGCAATAAAATCATGCTGATAGAGGTGGCTCAAACTTTTTTCATCCAATTATTTGTATCATCAGTAACAATTCCCTGTAGGGGCCGTAGCATTTGTTTAAGTGCCTATATTCACCTAACTTTCCTTGTAAATGTTTGTAAGATTGTCTGACCATTGTAACCCAGTTTGATTTCCTGTTATTGAGCTCCAGTATTATCGACTCCTTGGGAGAAGAGACCATGTGTTTTTCTACCCACTGTGACCTGCCATATAATAGCTTTGCTGTGTGTATCCAAAGTCATTCCTCTTTTTTTTAAACGATTTTTATTTTTTCCGTTATAGTTGATTTACAGTGTTCTGTCAATTTCTACTGTACTACAAAGAGACCCAGTCATGCATTTATACATGCATTCCGTTTTTTCACATTATCCTCCATCATGTTCCATGCCAAGTGACTGGATATAGTTCCTTGTGCTGTACAGCAGGATCTCATTTCTTATTCACTACAAATGCAATAGTTTGCATCTATTAACTCCAGACTGCCAGTCCAACCCCCACCCCTCTTGGCAACCACATGTCTGTTCTCCAAGTCCATGAGCTTCTTTTCTGTGGAAAGTTTCATTTGTGCTGTATATTAGATTTCAGATCAAAGTAATTTCTGACTATTCCCCACCAGGCCTGGCTGTCTTGTTCCCCTGAGCCCCTCCCTGTCTTTCGGCTCCATCCGACACATGCTTGTTCCTGCTGCTTCCCCAGCTTGAAACACTCTCCCTCTCCCACTTCATCTTTTATAATCCTGTGGTCCTCCTTCCTCGTATGCCAGTCCCTGTTGATTTCTCTCTGGATTCCTGTTGCTCTCACGGGAAGTGCCTCACAGCATAGTAACTACTTCAGGTGTGAATGTTTAAATTTGTACTTAAGTCGTAAGTTTCATGTACACTGTGATCAAGTCCCCCCCCCCAATATTTCATTATCCAAAATTTTAAACATACAAAATAGTTATAGGAATTTCACAGAGTGAACAATCATATATCCACCTTGGTTCTACAATGAGCATTTTGTTATATTCACTCTATCATGTATGTATCCCCTCTTTCTACCCTTCCATCCATCTAGCCATTGGATGTGATACATTGAAAAATAAGTTGCAGAAATCAGTGCATTTCATCCCCAACACTTTAGCATGATTTTCACTAACTAAAGTACTATTTTTCTTTGGTAGCACTTGTGACACATGGAAGTTCCTTGGCCAGGGAATGAATTGGAGCCATATCTGCGATCTATGCCACAGCTGTGGCAATGCTGGATCCTTAATCCACTATAGGGATCGAACCCCCGTCTCAGCGGCAACCTGAACCACTGCAGAGACAAAGCCAAATCCCTATCCTGCTGCACCACAGTGGAAACTCCCAAGTACTACTTTTGATGGTATTATTGCTAATAACTTTTCTGCACTTCACAGTACCCAGCTGAATATCAAACACACTACGGAAAATCAATACGTTCACACTGGGTTGAATTTAGACATACCTTTGAAATCCATTAGAAACCAAATGTCTGGAAGCCCAGATAAATAGTTTCTCGAGCCTCAGAGGTATGTGGAGGTGGATGTGTGGGATGGAGACATCCCTATACGTAGCTTGAACTGGCCCAGCTTGTGGCCTGTCAAATACATGCTCAGGGGATGTTTAAGCAAAGTTTCAGAAGGCAGTTGGCAGAGAGGCCAGACAGGCCACCACATGACTGACTGAAGTACAAACATGGATGCTGTTTATACTGTGTACTTAATAAGCAAGAGAGAGACAATCTGGTGTCTCTAAAAATACATTGAAATGAGATGATAAAATAACCATAAAAAAACAGAAAATGGGGTTCATGTGCAGTAGCCTGTACAGCTCCCTGGGACCCATCCAGATGGGAGCTCAATTCCTCTACAGAGCAGCACACACTCCAAATAGACAGTTCAGGTCCAGGCAGATGGATCTTTGAGGTGGCTACTCTGAATTGATGTATCTGACATTCTATTAGGAGAAAGAAACTTGTCGTGTGTCTTGGATATGGTAGTACCTTTTTTTTTTCTTATTAACAATGAATTTTATTTCAGTTATAGGTGTACAAAGGGTAATACCTTTTAAAAGTGTTATCGTAGCCAAGACAAGCAAACAACCTAAATATTCATTGACAGATGAATGGATTAAAAATATGTGGTTAGCTATATATATATATATATATATGTGTATATATATATAT
Organism: Catagonus wagneri; assembly: GCA_004024745.2. Taxonomy (NCBI): domain Eukaryota; kingdom Metazoa; phylum Chordata; class Mammalia; order Artiodactyla; family Tayassuidae; genus Catagonus; species Catagonus wagneri. The sequence continues at coordinate 36,657,547 of PVHT020000077.1, forward strand.
ATATATATATATATATATATAATAGAATACTACTCAGCCATAAAAAAGAACAAAATAATGCCATTTGCAGCAACAATGATTAAACTAGAGATTCTCATACTAAGTGTAATGAGTCAGAAAGAGAAGGACAAATGCCATGTGATATACATGTGGAATCTAAAATATGCACAAATGAACCTATCTATAAAACAGAAACAGACTCACAGACATAGAGAACAGACTTGTGGTTGCCAAGGGGGAGGAGGGAGGGAGTGGAATGGACTGGGAATTGGAGGTTAGAAGATGCAAACCATCATGTTTAGAATGAGTAGACAATAAGGTCCTACGGTATGGCACAGGGAACGATGTCCAATTTCCTGGGATAGAACATGATGGAAAAGAATTTAAAAAAGGATGTATGTATATGGATGACTGAGTCACTTCACTGTACAGCAGTTGGCACAACACTGTAAATCAACTATACTTTAGTAAAAACAAAATCAAAAACATGTTACAGTAAGAGGCATCACTCACCCTGAGTTCTCTGAGCTAGATTTATCTCTAGATCCACATCTCTAGCTGCTCATAATATCCATATACACCCCTTCATCTTTCAGCTGACAGGCTCTTCTCCATCCATGTGTCTGTGATCATCACCTCTTTGGAGAGTCCTCTCCTGACCCTTTTATTGACAAGGAAGGCCATTCTCCCCATGACACTCCATCTCTACATTCTGTGTTACCCAATGACTAACTATACACTTGTTTACTTGTTCTTGTCTTTCTATCTTAATAGGCTAACATTTATGATGACAGAGCTACATTTTTCCCTTCTCCTGTATAACTAGAGACAATCAGAGAACCTGATCCATAAGAGACTCCAAATGAAAATTTACTGAATCATGTCTACTAAAAATACACAAACAGGGAAAAACGTGTTCCAGTTTTATTCCAAATGTCCTTGCTGTCTTTGAGCCCTACCCTGGCCTTCTTCCTTTTCCACTTCCTAATACATTGTATTGAGGTAATACTGGTTTATAACATTACATGTTTCATGCGTACAAAGTTATATTTCTATTTCTGTATAAACTACCGAAGGCTCATCACCAAATATTCAGTTTCCAGATGTCACCATATAGATAATCTCTCTCCCCATTTCCCCCCCTGCTACCATCCCCATTCTGGTAAACACTACTCTGTTCTATGTGTCTACTTTTGTTTTGTTTGGTTTATTCATTTATTTTGTTTGTTAATTTTTTAATATTCCAAATACGAGTACAATCTTATAGTATTTGGCATTTGTCTTTCTCTTTCTGATTTATTTCACTTAACACCCTCAAGGTTCATCTGTGTTGCCACAAGTGGCAAGATTTCATTTTTCGATGGCTGCATACTATTCCATTGTGTATATATACCATTTCTTTATTCTTTCATCTGTTGATGGACACTTAAATTGCTTCAATATCTTGGTTATAGTAAATAATCTTGCAATGAGCATATATTTTTGCTAATTAGTGATTTTATTTTCTTCAGATAAATGCCCAAGAATGGAAATGCTGGATAATCTGTGGTGGTTCTATTCTTAATTTTTCTGAGGAACCTCCACACTGTTTTCCATAGTGGCTGCATCAATTTACATTCCCATCAACAGTATATGAGGGTTCCTTTTTCTTCACGTCTTGGCCAGCACTTGTTACTTCTTATCTTCTTTTGTGATAGTCATTCTGAAAGGCATTAGGTGGTATCTCATTGTGGTTTTGATGTGCACTTCTCTAATAATTAGCATTGCTGAACATCTTTTCATGTACTTGCTAGCCATCTGTATGTCTTCTTTGAGAAAATGTCTATTCAGCTCTTCTGCCCATTTTAATTTTAATTTTTTTTCTTCCGCCCATTTTTTTCACTTTTAAATAGAATTGTTCAATTTTTTTTTGTCAAGTTGTATGCATTCCTTATACTTTTTGGAAATTAACCCTTTGTCACATGCGTAATTTGCAAGTATCTTCTCCCATTCAGTAGGCTGTTTTTACTTTTTGTTGATGGTTTCCTTTGCTGAGCAGAAATTTTTTAATTTGATGTAATCTTCCTTTTTCTTTCTTTCTTTCCTTTTTTTTTTTTTTTTTTGCTTTTTAGGGCCGCATTTGCGGCATATGGAGGTTCCCAGGTTAAGGGTCGAATCAGGGCAACAGCCGCCAGCCTACACCACAGCCAGAGCAACATCAGACCCTAGATGTGTCTTCCACCTACACCACAGCTCACAGCAATGTCAGATCCTTAACCCACTGAGCAAGGCCAGGGATAGAACATGTGTTCTCATTGTTGCTAGTTGGATTCATTTCTGCTAATCTACAACAGTAACTCCTGATGTAACCTTTCTGAATATGCTTCCTCAGGCAAGGGAAGCAAGTAAAAATAAACAAATGGAACTACATTTCCCAACAGTTACTTAATATCTACCCTGGCCCCTTGCCTGGGTGCTGCACTCAGACTGGACTTTCCAGATAGTGCCACATGTTACAAAACCATCTACTCATCTCTGAAAACTCCCATTCATTTAACATGCTGCTCTCAGCTGGAGGTTAGGTGAAAATTAGATCTGATGGAAGAAATTAGATCTGATCACAAGCTGTGAATGATTGAGAGCCTTACTTAATGTGTTAAATCTCCTAAGGATGTTTACATTTTATGAGAGTGGTAAACTCGGCAAGTGTCGCTAAGCAAGTTAAATAATTTCTGGCAGTTTATGTGAAAAAGACTTAGGGATTTATTTAGATCAAAATACAACCTGAATGACCTGAAAATTGTGAAAAGCTAGTTCATTCTTCTTGTGTGCATTATCACCTTTTCCATTTTCCAGGGAGTGTTGCCCTTCACCGTCTCTTACAGTTTAGATGGTGGCTGCTCCACTGGAGAATATAGCGGGTGTTTAAGATGTGAGGCTCTCTCAGATCATGGCAGCTGAAGAATCATTTAGGAGTTGGGGGTATTGAGTAGACAGCAGAAAAAACTTAGAGAAGATAAGTGAACTTGCTTCTCTCATTTGAAACATATCTACTGAACACAAATGACAGGCTAGCACTAAATTAGGTGCTAGGGGAAAATAGCGATTAAAAACAAAGAAGTCGTGGAGTTCTCATGCTCCATGTGTATAACTGAGTTAATGCTATTTGCAGCAACATGGATACAACCAGAAGTGGTCATTCTAAGTGAAGTTAAGTCAGAAGGAGAAAGACACATACCACTTATATGTGGAATCTAAAATATGGCAAAATAAATCTATCTACAAAACAGAAACAGACTCAAAGACATAGAACGCAGACTTGTGTTTGTCAAGGGTGAGGAGGGAGGGAGAGGGCTGATCTGGGTGTGTGGGGTTAGTAGATGCCAACTATTACAATTAGAATGGATAAGCAATGAGGTCTTACTGTACAGCACAGGAAATTATACCCAGTCTCTTGGGATAGACCATGATGGAAAAGAATATAAAAATCAATATACATATGTGTATAACTGAGTTAATTTGCTGCACAGAAGAAATTGATACTATATTGTAAATCAAATATACTTTACTAAAAACATTAAACAAACAAAAAACCAAAGTAGCCCTGTTCACACAGATCTTAGGTTTCATGGTTAAGGAAACAGGTAAAGGAGTTCCCGTCGTGGCTCAGTGGTTAACGAATCCAACTAGGAACCATGAGGTTGCAGGTTCAATCCCTGGCCTTGCTCAGTGGGTTAAGGATCCGGCGTTGCCGTGAGCTGTGGTGTAGGTTGCAGACGCCTCTCGGATCCCGCGTTGCTGTGGCTGTGGCGAAGGCCGGCGGCTACAGCTCCTGTTAGACCCCTAGCCTGGGAACCTCCATATGCCGCAGGTGCGGCTCTAGATAAGGCAGAAAGACAAAAAAAGAAAAAGGAAACGGGTAAAGATCATTAAGTAGAAAAGGGAATACACACACACACACACACACACACACACACACGTATAAATGTTTTTCCTTTTTTTTCCCTTAAAATAACATATAGAGAACCAATGCACACAAAATTCATGAGTATATTTATTTAATCTAAATAAGTCCCTAACAGCTACAGGGCAGGCAAACCCAGAATGAGATGCTTTCTGAGATTGTGTTGTTGCTAATATTTACTTAATACTATCAAGGTTCCAGGTAGTTGTAGATGAGAATCCATTTTGGATTCTTTTCTACTGGGGATAGAATAGGGACCTGTCCATAAATTCTGTAAGATCTATGATTTTTTGTTAGTCAAGATCACAATTTTTCATTTACGATGACCAGAGAAATAGGCATGATTTTTCTTATAAAAAAAGTACTTCAGTTCAGGTTTTGAAAAAAAAAAGTCATTTGATTTGTATTTCTTGATCCTTTCACAAAGGAAAGGATGAAGCATTCTGGGGCCTGGCATAATGAATAAACAACTGACATCTCTCTTAATAGGAAGCAAAACATAAGTCATGCAAGTGGAAAGAAGAAGATAGCAGCAAGTCACCTACAAAATTAGACATAGAGATGGGTGCAGGAGAAAGAGTGTCAAATGTGAACTTTACTTCCAACTTCCCTATTTTCCCTTGAGTCATATGGCTCCAGGCAAATCCATTTTCCTCTCTGGCAGGAAGTTTCCTCAGCAGAAAATTGAGGGTTGGACTACATTATCTCTAATACAACTTTTAGGTCTCACATTTAAATATTTCAGAAAACATTAAATATATATTTTGTAAGAATGCTTAATTAAGTGTTTTGGACCATTAAGATAACATTTTAGAAATAAAATGTGCCATTTTCTCAGTGGATCAATTAGAATTATCATGTATAATAAAATACCGTTCTTCTGATCCATGAATCCAGCAATAAAACAAGTAAATTAAAAAACTTTTGAATAAGCACTTAAGCATATTTTTAAATAACTCACATGTGATATTTTAAGGCAACTATCCTCTCAAATAATAAATATTATTGTAGTTCATATTACTCTGTCCTGTTCTGTTAATTGGATATCTTAAATCCATTTCAACAAAATTGGTGATTTCAAAGGCAATGCATATCTGAGAGACTATGATATTCTTGCTTGAGAACAATCTGAAAAATAATATATTAGTCTGTATCAATATTTTAATTTGAAATACTCATTTTAGTATAATCTTCCTCTTATTAGACTGTAGGAGATGGTACTGAATTTTCTAGACTTTTTAAAAATGCCTCTAAAATAGAATAAAATTGAGCTATGGAATTTTCAAGGATGAAAATTATCTTTTCAAAGCTCTTTTTATAGTACCTAATATAACCTAATGAATTTTCAACAGAATATCACAGCTTTTTCACAATAGCAAACATATTAAAATTTTAATTTGCAATAAGTACAACAGCATATGATAATTTGTAAGCATCTTTAATACATCTACATATTTTGTGGGCTAAGTAAAAATAATTCTATCTACTCCTTTTGTTAACTGCAGAACTGACAGTTGATATGCTGATTTTTTTCTCTCTCAATATGACATCACAATTAGAACATAATTGTCACAACTTTATTTTGTGAAATTCCCTAAGAAAGAAAATGATAATTGTGTAAGGTAAAGTTTAAAATAGAAACTAAAAATTTTTTTAGATTTTTTATACTTTCAATATTTATAGTAGTCAAATTTTCAAAGCTGTTATGTTCAGTAATTGGGTAAATGTATTTTAGAATTAGAAGTTCCTGTCGTGGTGCAGTGGAAACAAGTCTGACTAGGAACCATGAAGTTGTGTGTTAAATCCCTGGCCTTGTTCAGTGGATTAAGGGTCAGGCCTTGTAATGAGCTGTGGTGCAGGTTGCAGACGAGGCTCAGATCTGGCGTTGATGTGTGTGTGGCATATGCTGGCAGCTGAAGCTCTGATTAGACCTTTAGCCTGGGAACTCAATATGCTGTGGGTGTGGCCCTAAAAATATTTTAGAATTAAAAATTTAAATAGAGAATTTTGAATATGTCATTTTTAGCTCTACACCAGTGGCATATGGCAGCTCTTAGGCCAGGGATCAAATTGGAGCTACAGCTGCAGGCCTATGCCACAGCCACAGCAACACCGGATCCAAGTCGCATCTGCGACCTATGCCACAGCTTGAGGCAATGCTGGATCCTTAACCAACTGAGTGAGGCCAGGGATCAAACCCAAATCCTCATGGATATTAGCTAGGTTCTTAATCCACTGAGCCACAAGGGGAACTTCTAAATATGTCTTAACTATTTCATGAAACGTGCAAAGTACAAAAACCATTTTCTCCACATTTGTTACCCATAATATGGTACATAGTATATTGGGCAGTGATTACAGTTGGACTCTGGATTCAGACTTCCTGACTTTGAAAACCTTTGTGTGGTTTCCCAGCACACAAAAGCTCTGGTGCCTTCCTATTCTCTTTTTTTCCTGGATATGTCCATGGCATGCAGAATTTCCCGTGCCAGGGATGGAACTTACACCTCAGCGGTGACAACACCAGATCCTTAATCTGCTAGGCCACCAGGGCACTCCCTATCCTCCTATATAAAATGAGTATAATAGTACCTAATTGGGTGGTATTAAGGAACAAATAAGAGCTTAAAAGTGTGTTTGTAAAGTAGTAAGGGCTTAATTAGTGGTAGTTATTTGTTGTTAATATCATCATCATTTAGATCTTTAAAGAAAAAATTAGAAATCAATTACTTCATCTGAAATTCAAGGCCTTCCACTAACACTATTTTTTTTTCTTTCCTTAATTTATTTATTTATTTTGCAACACAATTTCTGGAGTTCTCATTAGGCTTAAGTCAATTTTATAATTCCTTATACGAATAATGTGCCAATGCCAAACCTACTGCCTAAGTCATTTCTCTAAGGAGCTAAATTTCCATCACTTTCATATACTTAATTGATCTCCTTTAGTAAGATTTCCATGAAGTCTAATTGTTTTTCTTCTAGTGGTCATATACTCAACCCTTACATAGTTCACGTCTTGGGGTCCATGTACCCTATTAGATACTTATTGAAATCCTAGCACTTTTACAGTATTTTAAGAGTGACA
>PVHT020000077.1:36665577-36714844 GCA_004024745.2 Catagonus wagneri
AAGAGTGACAAAGGAAAGAAGATGTTGGTTATGGAGATGAGTCCATCCGGAAGACCGATAGCGAGTATCACAAGACCTGGGTTGTGAGTAAGGAAGAGGAGTATAAGTTGGGACCAGCTTCTGTTGGAGATGTGCTTGCAGAAAGTACATGGTGCAATTCAGGAGGAAAGAGCAGAGACAGCATTTCAGGAGGAAAACTGTAGCATTAGTTAAGATGAATGTTGTAGGAAAAGGTTAGGATTAGGTTTGGGATGGTAAGACCCATGATTTTAATAGCATGGGACAGTCCATGCTGTGTCATAGCGAAGGAAAGACATTAAAAAGAACGTTGTTTATAAGTTGCATGATTTGTCTTTGAAATGAAACATGATGAGGCAGGGACTCTTATAGATGCTTTGGTTTGAGATGATCTTGTATTAGGAATGTTTTAGGAAGGAAAATCTGAATGAAGAACAATGAGCTGTGTAGCATGGCGGTCCAGAGTAATACACTGTAGGTGGAAACACTGCTTCAGCTACCAGCTGCATGACCTTAGATCAATTACTTAATCTATTTAAACCCTAGTTTCCACATCTCTTAAGTGGGTATCATAAAAGTAACTACTTCTTAAAGATTGTGAAGGCTAAATGAGATTGTATGTAAACACATTTATCATAGTTCTTAGTGTCATGTTAAGTGCAAAATATATACACCTTTTTATATAGCTATTAAAGGCCACGAACAGATGACCTAGGTTGGGATTACTGTTTATGTAGATGAAGTTCCTAACACATCCTTGCAGATAAAATCTTGTTTGTTGGATTCAGCCCAAACTTACCAGTTATGCCCTTCTCACAGTCACCTGGGAAAGCTTCTCCTCTGCTGTCATGGAAACAAATCTGCTTTTTGTAGTACAGATTTTTTTTTTTCTGCTCTCCTACTCATCTGTTTTTTAATACCATATACCAGAACCTGCCTCTGATATCTCCAGCCTTACCACGTTCCCAATTAAGAAATTATAAAAGGAGGCAAGCCTAACAAGCAGGGAACTTCACAAACATTTCCCCAGAGGGTAGAAGATTTATCACCCTACTGCCTAATTTGCACTGGCAAGGGCAATGGCTTTCAGAAATAAGTCACTGGGAGCATCTCCTACTTCACACAAGATCCATACTAGTTGTCCTCAAACCTTCTTTAGCAGATTTTTAAAGACACATAGGAATATATAGTGTGTAATCATACAGCTCTGTCAAAAGACTTTGGCATCTTCCTAAGAAACAGACAAGATGGCAGTGAATATACCATGAATACAAAGGATAAATGTTGGAAGAGAAGTGAAATGATGGAGAGATGGAGAGATGATTTTTCCTTTCACCAAACATACTGTATCTCCCTCAAATATATTACTTGAGTAATACCCATAGTAGACATCTAATAAATGTGAATGGATTTATATGTTTTTTTCAGACCTGTGGATTGATAAATATGCTGCTAAAAACTATAGGAAAATTCCATAAGTAGAAGAAATATATGTGTTGTCTTTGATCTTCCTATCCAAACAGAATCAGCACATAAAATTCAACTAATAGGGCTGTGGAAAACTTTAAAGGTCATCCAGAAGATGGTGCCTAAAATAATTAAGCTACTAGGGAACAAAACCGTGAGGATTTATATAATTGGAAGGAGAAATATCTGTGGAAAACTTCATTAAAGTTTTTATGAAGTGTTTTTAATGAGATGCTATAAAATAAAGAGTAGTGAGCACATTTTTCTAGTTCTAGGGCAGCAATAGAATAAATAGACTTTTATAGATGATAAACCATAATAATAATACTATACATTTGAGGGACACTTGATGCTTCAAAGAACTTTAATACATTTGTTACTGAAAGAAGCTGGCATAGCATAAAATCAGTGTTATTATCTTTATGTTTCAACGAAATGAACAGACAGGTAAAATCCTTGGAGTTACATGGATAGTGCTTTGCTGCCCCATTTCCCATTCACAGGATTTTGCCTATTTGGTGTCCTGTGCTTTCATTTTGAATCATGATGAATATGTAAAGATCTAGACTTCCGCTCTATACCAAGATCTACCTTATTGGGCTGTGTTTTATGTTCTAACGATCCATCATTGAATGGAATTATTTGTGGTTCTCTTTGTCCACGCTGATGCACATCTACAAAATTGGCATTTGGGGGAGTTCCCTTCGTGGTTCAGTGGTTAATGAATCCGACTAAGAACCATGAGGTTGCGGGTTCGATCCCTGGCCTTGCTCGGTGGGTTAAGGATCTGGCGTTGCCATGAGCTGTGGTGTAGGCTGCAGACATGGCTCGGATCCCGCGTTGCTGTGGCTGTGGCGAAGGCCGGCGGTTACAGCTCCTGTTAGACTCCTAGCCTGGGAACCTCCATATGCCGTGGGTGCGGCTCTACATAAAGGCAAAAAAAGACAAAAATTGGCATTTGGGGTTTTCATGTGATTAGGATTTAGTTTTTCCTAACACTCACTATTTCTTTAGGTCACTCCTGACAAGAGTAGAAACATGTCATTAACTTGGGGAACTCGGTCTGCTGTGGTGCCGGATTATAGTGGTTGTGGTACTACGTGTCTAGTTTATCTAAAAGGAACACTGGCTTAGGTGTCAGTCCAACTCCACTGCCTTGGGCCTCATCAGCCATCAAGTGTGATGTAGCCATGAGTTTTCCCACGTGTTGTGGATGCTGTAATGTGCTGCCCTGAATCCCTCGTGGGGTTGTGAGGGGAGGTACAGTTCAGGAAACTATGAGCATTCCTACTCCAGAGCTTCCCTTAGAGGCAGCCGAAGCCTCTGTTGCAACTGCTTTGCAATTCAATTTCTACCTCTTCTCAGTGTCTCTAACTGCCTTACATTTGAGCGCTCCTTAATGAGCTTTCTGCATGCATATCTCTGCTATTTCCAAGAAACCTGACCTAAGACTCAGCGGCTAAGAACTAACTCTATTATAACAGAGTAACAATCATTTATATAATCTCCCTCTCCAAATATTTTAGGAATCTTTAAATCTTTGACCATGTGTGTCCAAGTAGCAGACTTGCTCATTGGTGATTTTTGAGCATCATCAATCCAAAATTTTACTTTTGCTTGTTCTGATAATTTAGAGGTGGATTCTTGTTTCCATATCTTTTTCTGAAGCCTGCCTTACTAGAGCCTCCCTTACTCACGTTCATTTAAAAATAGTTTCAGACATTTCAAAAGATTTACTAAAAAACTTTTTCTTCTTTTTTTTTGCCTACCCCATGGCATATGGAGTTCCCAGGTCAGGAATCAGACCTGAGCTGCAGTTGCAATCTAAGCTGCAGCTGCGTCAGTGCTGGATCCTAAACTCGTTGTTCAGGGCAGGGTATCTGCTACTGTACCCTGGTGGCAAGGATGTGTCATTGCTAACATAATGCAAGTGGGAGAATGTTCTTTTGCTATTTTATTCATTTAAAAGATGGGAAGAAATTCCAGCGCATGATTGAGTTCGTCTCAGTCCGCTGCCTATAACTGGAAATTTCTATCCTTCAAACAGTGGGAACCTTACTGAGGTGTCTAATAAACCTCTATGTAAATTTTTATGGTATTTGATATAAGACTGTATCCTAGAATCCTCTCCTTTTTATCTTTGTAACATTTTGTCTTTGAAGGTAGGATTGGGGTTCAGATATTAGTAACAGTTAGAATTAAGACAACTATTTCAAAGTTTAAAAGTAGAAGGTGTGTTCCCTTGTGGCTCAGTGGATTAAGGATCTGGTGTTGTCACTGCTGTTGCTCTGGTTACAGCTGTGGTAGAGGTTCAGTCCCTGGCCTGGGAACTGCTGCATGCCACAAGCGAGGCAAAAAAAAAAAAAAAAAGGTAGGAGGGACCAGGACAGAATTTTATATCAAATATAATAAAAAAGAATTTACTGTGTCTCATATGGCATTATGATTAATTATATGGACCAATACTAAAAGCCATTGCCCTATATTTATTGAGTTGAAATTCTGGTTCCTATACCAGCACCTAGTTATGAAACCAGCTTTCAACTTCAAAATTTTAGTAAATTGGAGTTTCCACTGTGGCATAATGGAATTGGGAACACTAGGATGCAGGTTTGGTCCCCTGCCCTGCACAATGAGTTTAGGATCCAGCACTGACGCAGCTGCAGCTTAGATTGCAACTGCAGCTCAGGTCTGATTCCTGACCTGGGAACTCCATATGCCATGGGGTAGGCAAAAAAAAAAGAAGAAAAAGTTTTTTAGTAAATCTTTTGAAATGTCTGAAACTATTTTTAAATGAACGTGAGTAAGGTAGAATAGAGTTCACAGGTTTTAAATTATAAAACTGTTTATCTCAGTATGTATCTTCTTTTATTCAGCAATGTTGATGAAGTCATGGGCAATTTGTTGAGCAGAAAGCTGGCGTAGCTTCTTTTAGCTTCATTAGGAAGTTAGGTGGCTGGCCATTTTTTAAAATAAATAAGATTGTCTATATTTGTAGTATATATACTCTGTGAGAATTGTTTTAAAGAAGTTAATTAGGATAAATATCTTGTTAGAGATTAAAGTCTACCACTATGAATAGGATTTAAGGAACTTTCACGATAAAATATCTTTCCTGGTAGTGGTTTTAAGGCAGTAATCAAATACCCTCTAAATACGATGATAGATCCCAGTTAGAGAGAGCATGGGGACCACAGAAATGGGTTGGAAAACCGGTACAATAAGAATCCATACCTTAAGTCACAGCTCCTTCACTTAATAACAAAAAATCCCTGGCCATTTCCTCACGAATCTTATTTCTCACCACTTTAAATGCCTTTATTTAACTGCCCTGTGTGGCAAAGTGTTCTCTGACACTATCAATTATTGCTTTTCTGCTTAAATTCCTCTACATTCAGTTTGTCCCTAAGTCTTCATTCACTTCCTCTTACTCTCTTATAAAATCTTGTCCTCAGCCCTCACAGTGACAGAGAAGACTTGTTTCCGGCCACGTCTGTGACATGTGGAAGTTCCTGGGCCAGCGATCAAACCTGTACCACAGCAGGAACCAGAGCAAGGCAGTGACAACACAGGATCCTCAACCTGCTGAGCCACTAGGGAACTCCAAAAACACACATTTTGCAATTACACGGTCAGAAGGCTTTCAGGGATTGATGTCTCTTTTGCCATACACTCTGCCACCGATAAGAGTAATTTGAGCTTCCTCAGTAGTGCTTTCGGACAGTTGAACAAACCTACCCTGACAGTACAGGATGAAGAGAGAGTGAAGCCTTTCTCAGCATACATTACCAACCCTGAAAAGAATCTCTTCTCTTTTATTTTATTTTAAGTTGTTATGATTCTCTGCATTAGAAATTACAGTTGTTGGTGATGATGTGCTGAATAGCTTAACATCATTGCACCTTAAACTTATGTCTTCTTTATACTCCATCTTCATTCTTTCTCACATGAGCAACAGTGTTACTCTAAACTGTGAAGTCTTTTCTGATCCTTTCCAATCTGTTGTCCTCCCTCCTCGTCCAGTCAATCCTTAATCTTTCTCCAAAATGCAGTTTATTTCCCACTCCATGTTACAAATACATTTGTCAACTGCCATCTGCCTTCCTCCTATGTGGAACATTTGTGCTACTCTCAGGGTTTGAGGGTCAACCAGTTCTCCCATCTGTCTTGGCATCACAAGATGAAGCATTGTGGGCCTGAATCTTCCCTTTTGTATCTTTGCTAATAGCCATTTCGTTTGGACAATTTGAACGCCATTGCACAATTAAGAGCAATAAACATAAGACTACATAGTAAAGCAATCATTTTAATTTTTTATATTAAACTGACTAGTCAAATCTACTGACATATTATTCAGTGAATGTACTGTGTAGACTCAGGTTCATGTTCAAATTGTGATGTCTTTGCTCAGAAAGCTGTTTCTGCATTACAAAGTACAAAATTGATACTTTTCTCTTTACAAGTGCACAACATATATTTATTAATTACCTTCTATGCAAAATATTTAAGCCTCAATAGGAATATGAAGATTATATATATATATATATATATATATATATATATATTTATTTATTTATTTATTTATTTATTTTTGTCTTTTTGCCTTATCTAGGGCCGTACCCGCGGCATATGGAGGTTCCCAGGCTAGGGGTCTAACAGGAGCTGTAGCTGCCGGCCTTCGCCACAGCCACAGCAACGCGGGATCTGAGCCGCATCTGCAGCCTACACCATAGCTCACGGCAACACTGTATCCTTAATCCACTTAGCAAGGTCAGGGATCGAACCCGCAACCTCATGGTTCCTAGTTGGATTCATTAATCACTGAGCCACGATGGGAACTCCAGGAATATGAAGATATTTTTAAGGTATGTTCTTTCCCCTAACTTCTAACCTAGTTTGGGATGATGAAAAATTAACACAGATGTCTTGTGTGCATTTTTCAAATAATTCTCACAATTATGCGATTACCATTTTCATTTGAAAATGCTGCAAAACCCAACCTTGTCCAAATTCTTGTCTTTCAATCTCATTGCCTTAAAAAATTTTTTAATTAAAGTATAGTTGATTTAGAATGTTCTGTCAATTTCTGCTCCATAGCAAAGTGGCCCAGTCATACATATGTATACATTCTTTTTCTCATATTATCTTCCATCATGTTCTATCACAAATGATTGGATATAGTTCCCTCTGCTATACAGCAGGACCTCATTGCTTACCCATTCTAAATGTAATAGCCAAACTGATACTTAATTTGCTTATTTTTCAAGATATATGTAAATGTTAGTAGAACCCTCTATACAAAAATCTTAACCCGTTTTCACAAGCTCCTAGACCTGAAGACATTCCCTCTCTCTTTTTTTTCTTTTTTGTCTTTCTGCCTTTTTATCTAGAGCCGCACCTGTGGCATATGGAGGTTCTCAGGCTAGGGGTCTAACAGGAGCTTTAGCTGCTGGCCTTCGCCACAGCTACAGCAACGCGGGATCCGAGCCGCGTCTGCAACCTACAGCACAGCTCACGGCAACACTGGATCCTTAACCCACTGAGCAAGGCCAGGGATCGAACCTGCAACCTCATGGTTCCTAGTCGGATTTGTTAACCACTGAGCCACGACGGGAACTCCCTAGACCTGAACACACTCTGTAAAGATTTTTTAAACTTATTTAATGAAAGAAATTTTAGTTTTACAGTAGATATTAACAAGTAAATACAAATAAACTGCACTATAACATGCTATCCAGTTAGTAGTGATGTATATTATGTATGGACATATTATGTATGATTAGTGGGTTACGTATGGGTAAAGGAGAAAGATCAATGCTTAAACTTGTGGATTTATATACTAGTCAATGTAATAATAAAGTATTATGGTGTATTTCCCATATTGAGCTCCAGTTTTCCTTTATTTCATATAAAAAAATACCAGATGGAAGAGCTGATGGAAAAGATACAGAAATTAATATTGAAGTGATGAAGTTTGACCTTTTTAAGATGAAAAGCTTGCCAAAATTTCCATATTGACATGGCAACATTTTATGAATAAATCTAATATCTTATAGATTTAGCACAGTTCAAAAGTCACCATCTGTTTTAAGAAGTGAAGGTTCTTACTATTATATAGTTTCTTGGCTCTGAGACTAAAGACATGTGATCCATAGCTTATATAATATTAACCACCAGGAATGCATGAAAAACTTTTACATATTTTAGAAAATCAGAAACATAAAGGAAATTTTGAGTTATCCTCAAAATTATAGCTGACAGTACATTATGAATATTCTTTCTTCTTACGTGAAATTGGGTGGTCTATTTCTCATTCTCTACAAGGAGTTATAGGTCAATACCAGCTGAGATGTAATACAGAAAGTTTATGTGGGAAAATAGCAAAGCACTGCAATCTGATTCTGAACTGAGTTGTCTGAAGGGCCTTTGACAAATACAGGTATTATCAAAAGTTATTTGTTCCTTCTTATTTTTTATAAATTATTTACTAATAAATCTCTTCATTTGATATAGCCAAAATCAATTCTGCTCAGAATTGTTTTCATTTCCCATTCTTTTGAGGTTAGTACTGGTTTTGGATTATAACAAATTTTCATTTACTTTCTTTTTTTTTTGTCTTTTTGCCTTTTTATCTAGAGCCGCACCTGTGGCATATGGAGGTTCCCAGGCTAGGGATCTAACAGGAGCTGTAGCCGCCGGCCTTCGCCACAGCCACAGCAACGCAAGATCCAAGCCGCGTCTGCAACCTACACCACAGCTCACGGCAACGCCGGATCCTTAACCCACTAAGCAAGGCCAGGGATCGAACCCGCAATCTCATGGTTCTTAGTCGGATTCGTTAACCACTGAGCCACGAAAGGAACTCCTCATCTACTTTCTTGATCAAGCAATTACGGGAAGTGAGCTAATAAATAAAACGCAATCTACTGTGATACACACACAGAGACATACATCTATGTGTATGAGATTTTTATCTCATAGAAATTAAAAAAATCAAATAAGAGGCAAAAATCAGTCCATTTATAAAACTCAGCAGCAGTTTTTACTAGTCCATTTTATATTCTGGGCCAAATATCTAAGAGAGTAAACTGAACAAAATGCTTGCAATGGTTTTAGCAGGTGTTCGTTTAGTACTGGGGTTCCTGATGCCTAACTTCTAGAAACTTTTTCCCGTCTCTGTCCAATTGGTCTTAAACCAAGCATGAATTCCTTTACACTGACCTGCTACTAAGAAGTGGCTGTTAGATATGTGTACTTCTGGCAGTCACGCAATTCTTGGCCCAGATCCACTTGGCTTTAGCTACCCTAAAAGTTTGTTAATCAAAATGAACTATTAGATATTAGAGTATGCCTGAGATATACATGGACTAAAGACTTTACAACTTTGGATTAATCTTTGAGAGGCAGTTTTCAGGTGTTTGGAACTACAGAAGGTAGAATAGGCTCTAAGGCTTTAAAATATGCAGATAACAGTATATTACCTAGAGGAAAGGACATGGCAGTTATTTGCGAAAAAAGGTAATGAATAATGAGTCAGCTTTTGTATAGACAGAAAAATTTAAGATGTACAGACAACTTTAAACTTCAGAAACTTTAGAAAAAAATATATATGGTAAGACATTTTTTCTGAACTTCCCCAAAGGAGAATAACCCTTGTGAAAACCAAGACTCTATGTCATTCCTTTCAGAATTTGTTGAAATGAAAGACAAACTGTGCATGACTACGAATTACAATATATCTGTGGAACTGTGATCTCTGCTCCATTTCATTTAAGAAGAACTTCTGTCTTGATACTGAATTGACCTCAATCACTCCAGTGGCTTTTTCAAGTTTGTTCTACTTCTGCCATCTCCTCTCCTCCAGACACAATGAAGATTTAGCAGGAGGAAATGTTGCCCTGTTTACTTTTGGTGGCTAATAACAAAATAAAAATCAAAGACATCTTTTACATGTTTACCTTAGAGTTCATTCTATTAATTTCTGAAAATAAGATCTTATCAATTGTGCTATGGTATTTTATTATATGGTATTTTCTTCCATACAAATAACAATTCCATCAACATTCATATAATTAAAAAGGTACCTAATTTATGTGCTTTTCAGGGAGAAATTTGTTCTGACTTTGCATAGCAAGAGTACCGTTAGTGAGAATTAGGCTAGCTAGGAAGAGATGCATAAAAAGACTTCTAATTCTAAATCATGCCTGGTTAAGGATGGAGAGGTAGGAGTGGATCACGCAAGAGTGAGAAAGAGACATAAACAACTGGTTAGGTGGCGGTAATGCAAGCTTGTCATAGGCCAAAGGATGCACAGAAGCCTCAGTGACCTGTATCTTTCTCCATTTTTTCACCCTTCTTCCAGGAATATTTTCTCATGTATATTGTATCTACAGGTTCCAAACTTCTAAGGGAATTGCTATTCTCAATTCCTTTTTTTTTATGTATTAACACATTCAATTCAGGTTTTAATTCCAATAAACAATTAAATATGCTCAAATATCTCATCTTACATTTTTTTTCCTCTTGACTCCTCATGTCTCTAGACATACCTTACCTCTTTTTACACTTCAAGATACAATTTCTTGAAGGTTGTCTATACTTGTTAATTTCCTCCAATCTGGCCTCTTACTCTGTCCTTTTAAAATGAAATTTTAAGGCTGGAATTGTATAGACAGTCCAATGGACTCACAGAGCATTTGATAAACCTTTCCACTGCTTCCTCTGAACCATCCTTATATCCCTGAGGTATAACCCATTTGATTGTGGTGTATAATTTTTTTAATGTATTGTTGAATTTGGTTTGCTAATATTTTTTTTTAAGGATAGCTGCATCAATTTTCATCAGTGATATTGGCTTGTAATTTTCTTTTTTGTGTGTTGCCCTTGTCTGGATTTGGTATTAGGGTGATGCAGGCCTTGTAAGATGAGCTTGGAAACATTCTTCCATCTTCAATTTTTTGGAAGAGTTTGAGGATAGGCATTAAATTTCCTTTAAATGTTTGGTAGAATTTACCTGTGAAGCTGTCTAGTCCTGGAGTCTTGTTTGTTGAAAAGTTTTAAATTACTATTAATTTAATTTAATTTTAACATTTTTTATTATAGTTGATTTACAATGTTTTGTTAATTTCTTCTGTACAGCAAAGTGATCCATACACACACACACACACACACACACACACACACACACACATTCTTTTTCTTATATTATCCTCCATCATGTTCCATCACAAGTGACTAGATATAGTTCCCTGTGCTATTCAGCAGGATCTCATTGCTTATTTAATTACTATTAATTTTAATTACTAGTAATTGATCTGTTATATTTTTAATTTCTTCCTGATTCGGTTTTGGGATATTGTTTTTTTTTCTTGGAATTTATTCATTTCTTTTAGGTTGTCCAATTGTTTGGTGTATAACTGTTCATAGTACTGCTTTATGATCCTTTGTATATCTGTGGTGCTTACTTTACTCAGGTGAGCTGATGTCAGCTTGCTGGTGGGTGGGCTTGGTTCCTGACATGACTGACTGTGGCATAAGGGGTGTCCCATAGCTTGTTTCAGCCCCTTGGTGGGTGGGGCCAGATCCCAGGGCAGCTGGCTTAGGGGCACATAGTGGATGCTCTTGGGTCCTGGGGAGGCTGTTGCTCAGTGGGTCTAAGGCAGCCAGCCTACTGGTGGGTAGGACTCTGTCCCTGCCAGTCTAGCTCCTTGCTTGAAGCAGCTTAGTACTGGTGAAAACAGTCTAGTGGTCTGGGCTGGGTTCTGGCACTAATAAACTAGAGAGAGGATTCTAAAATAGTACTTGCAAGCACCAGTATCCTCACGGTAGAACAAGCTTCCACACTTTGCTTCCACCAGTATCTATGTGAGTATCAGTCTCCTCTTGTATCTCCAGGAGGATTTCCAAGATCAGTAGGTGGGTCTGACCAGGATCCACTCAAATGGCAGCTTCTGCCCTGCGTTCTGGAGCATGTGAGATTTTGTGTGTATCTTTTAAGAATTGAGTCTTTATTTGGGAATACAGCTCTCTGGCTCTCTTGTATGCATGCCTTGCTGGTCTTCAAAGCCAAATATCCCTAGGGCTCATCTTCCTGGTACAGGACACCTGGGATGGGGTGCGTGATGTTAGGTTCAGACCCTTTGCTCCTTGGGGAGATCCTAGACAGTCGTAATTACCCTCCTATTTGTGGGTCATGCATACATGTGTATAGGTCTTGACTACATCATGACTCCATCCATCCTACACATCTCCTTTGGTTCCATCTTTAAGTTTTTAGTTGTAGAAGACTTCTGCTGCTAATTTTCTGGTCTTATTAATAGTTGCTTTGTAATTAGTTGTAATTTTGGTGTGCCCACGAAGAAGGTGAGCTCAGAGTCTGCCCTCTTGGCCACCACCCCTAGTTATGTTTCAAATCTGTCAATTTCTCTATAACACCAGTCTATAGTTCAAGCCATCATATGTCTTATTTGGACATACACTGGCCATCTAAGTAGCACCCCTTCAATCACTCCTTAACTCAGCTATACAGCCTTATAGTGGATATCATCCTCTGTCCCCTGAATCTTCACCTTCTAACCCTCAGTCATATTTTGCTTTTCTGTTCCATACACATTAGTCTATTGGATCCCTTAATATACCACGGCTCTTTCCACTGAAGTCTCTTTTCCCATATTCCTCCCACTGCCTAGAACAGCTATACCACAGTCTTGACAGTTTGTTTGTTGTTTTTACCAAATTCACCTCTATTCATTTTTCAGAGAGCTTCTTTTGACTCTTTAGCCTAAGGTAAACTATTTTGTGATTTGTTTTTCTTGCACCATTTAAAAACTTTCATAAACATCTCAAATTTTAATTATTTCTCCATTAGTGTGACTAATGACAGTCTCCCTCACTAAACTTTATACACATAGGAATTAGTATTTTGTCTCTTTTGGTTTTCCATTGAATTTCAGGAGACCATAGTACCACCAGTATGATAGAAACCATTTTTAAATGAATAAATTAAAAACAGAGTAAAGAAACAGAAAAAAACAGAAAGAAAAATGAGAAAGAAAAATTAAGAAATATTTAGAGAGTAGATGGACACTCAAAAATTCTAGAGTTAATTTTTAGTTAACTTCTAATTAATTTAAATTTATAGTTTTAGGGAATTTTCCACTGTGGCTCAGCAGTAACGAATCTGACTAGGAACCAGGAGAATGTGGGTTCGATCACTGGCCTCACTCAGTGGGTTAAGGATCTGGCACTGCCATTAGGCTGGCAGCTACAGCTCTGATTTGACTCCTAGCCTGGGAACTTCCATATACTGTGGATGAGGCCCTAAAAAGACAAAAAATTTTATAGTTTTAACAACTATATTTATTACATAAATTTGAGCAATTTATATAATATATATTGTGTATATATATATGTATGTAAAATATACAGACTACAACATAGTCCTAGGGTCAGTCTTTAATGCAAACCATTTTCACTCTCAGGTCCTGTAGATTATTGCCATTAAGACAAATTGGATTTACATTTTTGCATCAGTAATAAATAGGTGCTTTTTACTTTCTAAATTTTGGATGAAATTAATCCAAAGTCCTTGGTTTTCGGTTTTATTGAAAGTGTCAGTAATTTTTTACAGGATTTTTTTTTTTGTCTTTTTGCCTTATCTAGGGCCGCACCCGTGGCATATGGAGGTTCCCAGGCTAGGGGTCTAACAGGAGGTGTAGCTGCCGGCCTTCGCCACAGCCACAGCAACGCGGGATCTGAGCTGCGTCTGCAACCTACACCACAGCTCACGGCAACGCTGGATCCTTAACACACCTAGCAAGGTCAGGGATCGAACCCGCAACCTCATGGTTCCTAGTCTAATTCGTTAACCACTGAGCCACGACGGGAACTCCCAGGATTTCTTAACTTGAGGCTACCTAGGGATTTGAGGGGTTTGTTTGAGGACTGCCTGACTAGGTCCTCATTAATTAAGGGCAAAGCATGAAAGCGGTCCTTTAAGTATGACCAAGAACAGAAGTTACTTCACATGCAATTGTATAAAATGATGACATCAATAAAAATGCCTTTTAAATTGGTTTCAAGTTATTCACCTTCTCCTTTGGCTCCTTTCTTTTTTGTGATCAACAGAAAGCTTTTGTAAGTGAAATGATTGAAATTAGAGTTAAGCTCAGTGCTTTGAAAGTTTTTTTTTTTTCTGTACAAAACTCAATGTTCCAAGAGGGTATGTCTAATTTATGAATAATGCTTTCATTACTTTAGAGTAATTTCATTGCCTCCTTGTCATAACCGGCTGAATTTCCCAGCCCAGACACTCTCATTTCTTCACTCATTCAGACATTTACTGAGCCTCTGTCAGATGCCCTGCTAAGTACATTAAAGCTGAGTAAGATACTATTCCTGCCTGTACAGACTTTCCACTTTCAGTTTGGTGTCAATTTCTTAGATTTTCTTTTCAGATTGATGCGAATCCAGGGAAAGATTATTTGATTTATATAACTGCCATAGGTTAGTCAAGATTCAAGACAATCAGACTAATTTATCCAGATGTCATCTAACACATAAACTCAGACGCAAAATATTATTTTTAACAGACAAAGAGTAACTTTGGAGAACAATACCATCAGATTACCACACTGATGAAGAATTTTAAATTCTTGGCTGCTACATGTAAATTTTGTTTAGTAATACCCTTGGGATGTGACCATCATAGTCAGCCATTTCTCTCTTTTGGGATTTTCTAATTCTGAAGTATGAACTAATTTCAAGACTGCCTTCCAAAATTTGGTATGCTCCAGGAAGATATTTCCACCTAATATTCAATTTTTTTTTCTACTAAATTTTCCTTTTTCTATTCAGAGGTAGTGACTTTCCCCCTCTAATTCCTAAGAGCTGTACTCCTTTCACTCAATAGACATTTTGTTGAACAGTCAAACCAGATCTTAATTTCAACTGAATCACACAATTCTTTAACCTATTTATTTGCTTCTGGATATTTTCAAGAAGTTGATTCATTTTGTCTACAATTTGATTGATACTGGATCATATCATATTGCACCTTAGTTTACTTACTTTACTTTGCCAAAATGAAAAAAAAATTGGAGAAATAATTTTGAAAGAGACCCCCTTTTTCTTTCTTTCTTTCTGTGTTTGGGTGGCCATTACACATATAACTAACATTTTAAAAATAAATCTTAGCCTTCTAGTTCAAAGAACTCCTGTGGAGTACTTACCGTATTGTGACAGGAATGAATGCATTTCTGTTAATGCTGTAATTTGCAGAAAGAGTCAAGATACTTTGAGAACTTCCGCATCCATATTTAACTGTGGGCCTTCCTTCCACAAGAAATAAATGAAGAAACTGCTGTCCAAAATTCTTCTCACTACCTTTAGGAACAAATATTACATTAAATTAGGGATTAATGTAGACATACCTTTTATTCAATAACAATCATGCATTAGACAAACACAATCTTTGTCCTCAAGGAGTAATCATTTGGTGAGATGATAGGAGTATTATAGGTAATTATTCAACATAAGAAGTACTATATGAGAAATATGCATTGTTTCTACAGGGTGAGAATACCATAGCATTAAGAGTATTAACTTGAGAAGAGATTAACTTTTGACTCTGTTTCTTAACAACAATGACCATAACTATTTTGAACCTCAGTTTCCTCATACCTTCTAATGGCATAATAATAGCAGTTGATTATTAGAACTACTGTGATAATGTTTTATTTATTTATTTTTGTCTTTTTAGGGCCACACCAGTGGCGTATGGAGGGGTTGAATCAGAGTTGTACCTGCTGGCCTACACCAGAGTCACAGCAATGCCAGATCCAAACTGCATCTGTGACCTACACCACAGCTCATGGCAACAATGGATCTTTAGCCCACTGAGCAAGGCCAGGGACCAAACCCTAATCCTCATGGATGCTAATTGGGTTCGTTAAGCACTGAGACATGACAGGAACGCCATAGAACTACTGTGATAATTAAATAAATAAAATAAAAAATGAACAATTCCTGGCACTTACTGAGTATTGATAACTTGATTTAATATAATTATGAATTATTTATATTTTAATTTCAATATATATGGCTTTTATAAAAATTAAATAACAAAGAAATATATAAAGACAAAAAGAGATACATTCTCCTTTATTCCAGCACTTCCTTCATCCCACTTTAACGTATTCTTTTCTATCACTTATCTATCCCCATACAAATATTTATGTAGTCCTAATTTTATTTTTAAAAACAAGTAATGAAATAAATATCTTTGTTCACTAGTCTTTTCAGTTGTGAACTGAACATGTCACCTGCCACATCAGTAAATAAAAGATGTCGCAGACATCAAGCCATCACATTACAGTCCCCCAGCGGTGAGCCCTGAGGCAAGTCAGGTTGGAAACAGGTGCCAGCCACTGAGTTATCAGACTGCAGCCACCCCACTGATGGTGCACTGTGAGGAAACTCAGGATGAGAAAGCACAAGACGCTGGCCCCAGATGCCTGAGTTGTTTGTGAAAGGGATGATTTCAATGAGCCCAGACTCTTGCATCTTCTCATAGATAGAAAAGGGCTAAATTCCTTAATTTGAGATATGTTTTTCTTCCTTCCTTCCTTCCTTTTTTCCTTCCTCCCTTTTTCTCTTTCAATTGCCAACTGATACTAAATCAGCAAAGCAAGTAATTCTCAAGATGTATTTACTGAAAATCATGTATTTGTGGAATATATATTTTTAATATTTTTAGTATCCATATTCCCTACTTTTTACTTTTGTTTATTTTTATAAATATATACATATGTAAGATAACAGTTTTGTTGTTTTTTTTAACTCAAGCAATATAAAAAATACCCACGAACGTGCACTTAAATCAAGCTGAAATTACAGCCCTCAGAACACAGCGAGCATTAATATTTGGTAAACACTTCCATAGACATGAAGGATGATAAATGGACAAATATGTAAACAGAGAAAGCCTTTTTTATTAGAGTGAAATCATACTGTTCATGGAGTTTTTTTTTTTTTTTTTGGGGGGCTGCACTTGTGCCGTATGGAAGTTCCCAGGCTAGGGGTCAAAGTGGAGCTACAGCTTATGCCACAGCCTATGCCACAGCCACAGCAATGCCAGATCCGAACCATGTCTGTGACCTACACCACAGGCCCACGGCAACGTAGGATCCCCGACCCAATGAGCAAGGACAGGGATTGAACCTGTGTCCTCACAGATACTAGTTGGATTCATTTCCGCTGCACCACAATGGGAAATCCCTGTACATAGATTTTAAAATGAAAACTATATTAGGTCCATTGTTCTCAAATGTTTAGGTCTAAGGACACTTTAGCATAATTAAAATCTATGGAGAAGCCCCATGGTTTACATCTTATATACCTACTGGATTAGAATTTAAAACTGAGAAAGTTTTCAAGTATTTATCGACTAGTTTATTTAAGAATATCAATAATAAAATCTACTCCATATTAACCTAAATAAGCATATTTTGTGAAAAGTAGTTATATTTTCTAAGACAAAAAGGAAATATGAGAGGAGTAGTATTATTCTATACTTTTGCAAATATCCTAATGTCATGCTTAATAAAAGACAACAGAGTTCTCATAGCTAATTCTTTATTTAATCTTGTGAATTCTTGCTTTGGTTGAAATAGATGAACTCTAGCCTCATACACTCATACATAATATTGTTGGTGTTGGAAAGGAAAGGTTATCTTATAGCCTTTTAAAATTCGCACACATTGGACAAATGGTAGTTCCTTAAAGTTCAGTGGCAACGTGAAATCTGAAACTATATTAATGACCTTTATAGGCTCTGATACATTAAAATTCTATTGGTCTTTCTGGCACTTTGAATGGATAGTATACCTGTGCATGATTTTGTAACATCGTGCATTGATTATTTGAAAAATGTTGGTTAAAGATATCTTTCAAATATTTTATTATATAATATTGAAAAATCACATGCATTGGGAATTCCCACTGTGGCTCAGCAGAAATGAATCTGACTAGGTTCCATGAGGATGCAGGTTCGATCCCTGGCCTCCCTCAGTGGATTAAGGATCCCACATTGTCATGAGCTACGGTGTAGGCTGCAGATGTGGCTCAGGTCTGGCATTGCTATGGCCCTGGTGTAGCCAGTGGCTACAGCTCAGATTCGACCCCTAGCCTGGGAACCTCCATATGCTGCACATGTGGCTCTAAAAAGACAGAAAAAAAAAGCAGCACATTCGTTGATCCTACTACTGAATTCATCAGAAAGTACTGGGAAGCTCTGAAGCTCATAATATAAAAGGTAGTTTTTCTAAAATTTTAGTTTTTCTTAGGAAGCCTGAGTTTCATCATAGCGAAAAAATACTAAGTCATTTCCTTGAAAAATCAGCCTTACTTTGTTAATTTTTTTTTTTTTTTTTTTTGCTGTACCTGTGATAGATGGAAGTTCCCAGGTCAGGGATCAAAATTGAGTGGGAACTGCAACCTACACCACTGCTACAGCTGCTACAGTGGCAAATTCTTAACACGCCGGGCCAGGCTGTGGACCAAACCCACCCTGACACAGAGACAACACTGGATCCTTAACCCGCTGCGCCAGAGCAGAAACTCCTTACTATGTTAGTTTTTGAGAAAAAATATCCATACAATATGCAAGTCTGAATAACCATAGGTTATCTTTTAGTCATTTTTCAAGTCATGTTTTCATGGTAAACTCTTCAACCAGTAATTTTAAAAATTGCACATGCGTTTTCTTCAAGTCAGTTATTTATTATAATTTAGTATGTCACAGGCTTGCTTTATGTATACTTCCCCTTTTATACATAGAACATTAAAGAGTTGTATACACAAGGATAGAGAATTTTTAAAAGTGACACAAATACACTTATTTATAAAACAGAAGTAGACTCAGATTCAGAAAACAAACTTATGGTTCCCAAAGGGGAAACGGGGGGGAGGGGATAAATTAGGAGTTTGGAATTAAAATATACACACTACTGCATATAAAATAGATAATCAACAAGGACCTACTCTATAGCACAGGTAACTATATTCAGTATCTTGTAATAATGTATAATAGAAGAAAATGTAAAAAATAATATATATATATAAATGAATCACTTTACTGTGCACTTGAAAGTAAACAATATTGTAAATCAACTATATTTCAATAAAAATTTTGAAAAATGTGAGTTCATTTTGCTGCACCATTAAGGATATTTCTGTGTCTATTTGTACTTTGAGTGCCTAGTGGAATAGAATGAAATTACTAAATACAACCTGGGGCCAGTACCATGACCCTAAGGGTTAGAAGTTTTATGCATTGTGACTTCTGAATCATGACTGCCAATTTCAACACAATGAAAAAGGCAAATGTCTTAGTTTTAGTAAAAAAAATAATCTTGATGTCATGGAGATTTGAGAGTCTCGAGTATATTCAAGGATCTGGATAAACTTGAGGTACCTCTTTACTGGAGTTCACATCAATTTAAAAGAAAAAAAAAGAGAAACCAGAGTGAAACTAAAGGTATTGCTAAATCTCAGATAAATGTTTCTTTAACATCTCAGCAAGAGTGTCAGGAAACCTAGGTTATCTTTCCCCAGGCTTCAGGCTCTATGAGAATGGAATGAAAGCAACACTTAAATCTCAAGGAATGGTTCAGAGAAAAGTGTCAGAAAAGATTGTGAAAGAATTTAAAACAGGAAAGAAAAAACTAGCTCACCCGTTCCATTTCTAGTCACCTTTCTTTGTCTTTGAGCTATTTTGCAACTTTGTGAGTTGGAGAAAACAAATGATAATTCAAACAATTCTTGTCTAAGGAAATGGAAAATAACTATGCCTGGTAAAATGCAGCTGTTTATTAGCAATAGGTGGAACTGCTTTCCATCTCTTCGCAAGTTTGCTTCAGAATCCCTTCATTTTAATGTATGACTTTGCTCATGAATTCTCCTTTGAATTAGGTGTAGTATCCTACCAGCTCCCTCCTTAACTAACAGGTTAAATAAAATCTTTGACATGTGTTCATTTTTTATGCCTTTTTGAAAAGTATCCTTTAACAGGGAGTTCCCGTTGTTGCTCTGTGGGTTAAGAACCCAATGTGTCTCTGTGAGGAGGCGGGCTCCATCCTTCATCTCACTCGGTGGGTTAAGAATCTGGTGTTGCTGCAAGCTGTGGTTGCAGATGCGTCTCGGATCTTGCATTGCTGTGGCTCTGGTGTAGACCTCAGCTGCAGCTCTTAGTCAACCCCTTGCCCAGGAACTTCCATATGCTGCAGGTATGGCAGTAAAAAGAAAAAAAAAAGTCTCCTTTAACAAAGGAAAACAAGCTGATTTCAGTGTTTGAAATTATGAGATGAATCAGGAAAAATGACTCCCATTATATTAGAGCAAATAAAACCAAAACCAACTCCAAGGAGAAAAAATTTCATAGAACAAAATGTGAAAGGGTCCCCTGGTGTCAAGCACCATCACAGTCTTGGGCAGCACAGTGACTCCTGCATCACGAATGATAAGGATTGAAGTGGGACATATGCTAGGTAAGAAATAGAACAGATTTTCCATGAGTGCTTCAAGCTACAGAACTTATTGAGAATATAAATCCAGTAAGAGAACAACACAAAGTGAAAATATAATATAAAATGGATTAAATCAATATTGCAGAAGTAAGAAAAACTGGACAAAAGAACAGCATTAAAGATTTCATCATGAAATATGAGTAGCAAAGGACAGAGTAAACATGGTTGAAAATCACTCTTTTGAGATCCTTCTAAATGTCCTTTACTAAGAGTCCACTCAGCTCATCTGAGATTTTATCATACTTCTGAGGACTTTAGCTCAATAGTTCTCCAAATTAGCCCCGTGCCAGGCAGAAGAAAATGCACCTTCCCCTTTTCGGCCTCTCCTGAGATCTATTAGCAGTTTTTTGAGCTTTTACTCTTGAGTGTTTTTCCTTATTTTCTCCAGGACTTCCTATTCAATTTCATAGGCTGCTTTTCTCTGAATTGAGAGTATAATGAAACAATTTTAGTATTATTTTTAACACTTCTTTTTACTGGGGGGGAGGGGGTTAGGGGTGATGGGAGCACATTTAGAACATGGAGCCTTGTACTGTTGCCCAAACTCTGCCTCAGTCTACAGGTGCCGAATACAAACGTGAATAAAGAGTTTTAGGTAAAGGAGAAAATATAGCTATTATTGCTTTGCCAGGCAAAGGAGGCCATAGCAGGCTGGTGCCTTAAAGACTGTGGCCTGCATTGGGAAGAACTGCAGGGAGTTTTATAGTAGAAAGGAGAAAAACTGAGCTCTGGATAAGAATCAGGGTTGAGGGCAAATATGCATTCTTCTTTCTTTGGGAATCTTTAGTCACTGAAGTTGGTGTCATGAGATTTCAGCATGATCCTGGTGGTTGTCTGGGTTACTGTATCTAGATTTTTTCCTAAAATAAAAATACTAAGGCATACGGAGCAGAGATTAGGGCAATCTAGAAAAGTCCCTAAAAAAATCATGTGCTTATAATCTTGAGCCACATGCAATTGTGCTCAGGGTGCCTAATTGGTAGCTCATGGTGATTGTGTTTAAGGTGCAATTAAGCCGGGGGAAGCACAAGGAAGGGCCCTAAGCTATTCAGTTTTAAATTTGCCATTTCTAAAAGAAGCATAAGGAATGAAACTTTTCTCTTAGGTGTCTGAGGTTCCTGCATCAGCACCAGCACCTTGTGTTTTCTCACCCCGGATACACTCAAGCCTGTGTCATAAAATGACCTAAGGTTGTTCTTTTCTCCACACTCATCCTTTTGGGAGAGGGTGGGGTGGTTGTTTTGTTATGGACTAAGGGACAGTCTATCACCCTGCTCCATCCACTATTTTTACTCAGAATTTCCTCTGCTTAATATTTTTATAAATTGCTTTATGTTACCATTTCAGACTTGTATTTTTGAGCTAAGACTTAGAAATATGACACATTGAGCAAAATAGAACAGAGCTGAATATTTAGGTCAAGCTGTTGTGCCATATGTACAAAGTTTGTTTTTCAAAACTTCAAAAACTGAATTTTAAAGATTGATTATATACATTGAACAAGATGTATGTAGTTCATACAAGCGTGAGTTATTTTAAGGGACACTCAGCCACTAAAATCAATGACAGTTGATGAACAGTCTTATCTAAGTGTACAAACATCCCATTATGAACCACAGCTGCCCAGTATTACAGGGTATGATAATGCTGCTTTAATAAAGGTAATGGGAGTGAAAATAAAAATAAACAATTAAACTTAGGTCTCCATATAGTCTGCTATATGGTAATAGGTTTTGATTGATCATGCTGCTTTATTCTATTAATAAGCAAAAAGGAATTTAAAATGTTTTGCTGATAACATGGCATGGTAGGTGTGGAAATGGAAGGCCTGTGAGTACAACATTACATGATATTGAATCATGTAATACATACATATTCTATTTATATAGTCAATGCACTGATTGCCTTTTTCACTTTTGAATCAATTAACTTTATATCACAAGACCTAGATTCTATAATTAGAGAAAAGCTATGAATACGCACCCAGGAGAAATTCTTTGGTTTTCATATACAGTACTACTGACATTATATTTTCAGACATGATTATGACAAAGTTATTTGATTATTAGAATTGAGAAATTAGTAAGTGAGAAAAGAAAATTAAAAAACTTTCAAATAGACTACGAATGAAAATTATAAGTAATGACTACTCTTAGATAGATATATTTTTATATTAAATATTATGGGTTGAGTAATCCATATGCCTCATTAATTTAGTTCAACACTGCCCATTGAACCTACAGACATCAAGCAAAGATAAATCTCCCCACTACCTCTTTCCCCATTTTGTTCTAATTCATGTTACTTTTGAACAGGTCTTGAAAGCTCTAGAAAAGTTCAATAATTAAGCCATTGAAGAAAAGTCATTCTGCTGTTTTACTAAAAAGATGTTTGACGATTAGCACAGAAACGTGAACCTATTCTTTTTGGAAAGAATTCCTATTTTTTTCTTTTGTCTTTTGTCTTTTGTCTTTTTAGGGCCACACCTGCGGCATATGGAGGTTCCCAGGCTAGGAATCTAATCGGAGCTGTTGCTGCCCACCTACACCACAGCTCACGGCAATGCTGGATCCTTAACCCACCGAACGAGGCCAGGGATTGAACCCTCAACCTCATGGTTCCTAGTCGGATTTGTTTCTGCTGCACCACGATTGGAACTCCATCTTTTCTGAAATAATTCTTTATGCTTTGGGGCTATTCAGTAATTTCTTAATGTCTTGAGTTTTCTGGATATTTATCCAGAAAATATTTTGAAACTGTATAAAATATGTAATTCTCAAATTTTATTGATCCTAATGAAATCACTGATTATACATCTGATTTAAGATTTATTACTTATAAAAACGCTATTTAGAACAATGAACAGTAATCATTACTTGTAAAACAGTGGACTTTAGTTTCTGGGTATCAGAGGATTTTAGAGAGATAATCCTAATAATTTTGAGTCTATTATTTATATATGTATAGTGTATGTAGTACATATTTAATTATAGTGTAGCATATATTATATATACATATATTAGTCTCATAAGAAAGGAATATAGTGAAATAACTCAGAGAGGAAGAATAATACCTTACTCAATGAAAAAATTTGGTTTGCTCGTGCATTGCATTGGGTTATAGACCTGAATTTTCTAAGCATTAATATTTCATCTCTTCTTTGAAATATTGAAGATAGAGTAGTTATGATATATGGTTATACGGTGTGCTATTTCCATTAAGAATGTTTTTTTTCTCCATTTGAACTATTCTTATGAATGCTCTCAAACATGAATGACAGTTTGATGTGAGATCATATATAAACAAATAATCAATAGATTCATCATCATTTTGAATTAAAGTAAAATGCAACATCATTCCTTATAGAATTGAGAGTAATGAATACAGATAATATGTTTATTAAATCAGGTGCATAGACAGCCCAATTAGGAAATTTCCCTAATGTGACATGAATTTCTACCATTTCCTGTAAAAGAAATAACATCATACATATTTGCATAGTACTTTGTATTTTTCTTTTCCTTTTTTTTTTTTGTCTTTTTGTCTTTTTAGGGCTGCACCTGTGGCATATGGAGGTTCCCAGGCTAGGGGTCTAATCGGAGCTGTAGCCGCCAGCCTTCGCCACAGCCACAGCAGTGTGGGATCTGAGCTGCATCTGCAACCTACACCACAGCTCATGACAACGCCAGATCATTAACCCACTGAGCGATGCCAGGGATGGAACCCGCAACCTCATGGTTCCTAGTCAGATTCGTTTCCACTGCCCCACGAAGGGAACCCTAGTACTCTGTATTTTTCAAAACACTTTTATACACATATTTTCAAACCTTGTGAATTTGATAGCAAAAGTGACATCTGCATTTTGTATAGTCAGACAGAAATACAAAAAGGTTAATTGTTTGACACTACATTTTACAGTCAGCTCACAACTGACTTGGGCTCAAGTCTACTCTGTTTACCTCCTGACACTTGGACTGCCTGTGGCAGCAGCTGATGACCTCTTTCTTCCTGGTGACACGTGATAAAAATTGTTTTCTGAAGCTTTGCTCTGTGAATCTCTTTCTACTCTGCAAATGAGTTCATTTGTATCTGTTTTTCATATTCCACATATAAGTGATATCATACAATGCTTTTCTTTCACTGTCTAACTTCACTTAGTATATTAAAAGCTGGGTCCACTTATGTTGCTACAAATGGCATTATTTCATTTCATTTTTTATGGCCAAATAAACTTCCATTTTATATGTATACTACAATCTAATTTTTCTTAACACAACTAATTTCTTTCAAGAGAAGCTTAATGAATTACATCATTCTAGGTCAAGGGTCGGCCTGCTATGGCCCATGGACCAAATTCTGCTTTTGTCTGGTTTTACAAGTCAAGTGTTTTTGGAACATAGCCACATTCATTTATTTACTTTTTCATGGCTGCTTTCATGCTATACTGGCAGAGTTGAGCATTTGTGACAGGCACATTCTGGTCTGCAAAAAAAATTTATTCTCTGGTCCTTATGGAAAAATTTGCCAACCTCTGTTCTGCTCTTGATTTTGTTTAAGTAGAACCATGAATAAGTTATGTTCTATTCAAGCTACATTTTTGACTAAGCCCTGAAAACGTGGACCCTTCTGTCGGAAGAAAGTATAACGATGTTTAGCAGAGTAATTTCTGAAAACAAAGTTTCAATAACTACTAATTTTGCACCACAACTATCAAAGTTGAGTGACTGACAAACAGAACTTTAAGAGCTTTCCTAGTCAAGGGCTGACTCTGTGTACAAGGTCCTGGGTGAAGTAAAGAGGAGGTGGTCGAGATAGATATAGATGAGGTGTTCCCCAGTCAGAGAAGAGCATAAGCACAGATTACTGCTGTGATGGAGCAGCACTTAGCCCCAGTCCTTAGTGAATGCTCCTATTAGAAAACTGTCATGGTCAGCTTTGTCATGGAGTTAGGGACATAGCATCTCCCCACTGAACGGTGATAAGCAGGACACAGACCACCTCTTATTCATCTTCATAACCCCCTCAGTGTCTAGCAGAATGTGATGCCCTCTATAGCACTCAGTTAAAATCTGTTGAATTTGACCTTGCTGTCAGAAAAAGATAATACACTAGAAAGCAATCTCTTTGTACCTCATGAATGACAGTGCACAAATTCCTCCACCCCTGCTTCAATCCCACTCTCTGCCGTCTACTGTCTAGAGCAGGCTGCATTGGGACCTGGTTAGGAAGACCAAAGACACTCAAAGGATTTTATGGTACGCACTGTAAATTGATTTAAAATACTGAAAATTTTATATAAGAAAAGATGCTTTTATTTTCTTTTTTCTTTTTAATGGCAACACCCATGACACACGGAAGTTCCCGGGCCAGGGACTGAATCTAAGATAGAGCTGTGACTTATACCACAGCTGCAGCAATGCTGGACTAGCCAGAAATCGAACCCGTGTCTCTGCAGAGACCTGAGCTGCTGCAGCTGCATTCTTAACCCACTGCTCCACAGTTGGAACTCCAAGAAAAGATGCTTTTAAATATGATTTCAGGAAATACTGTGGGATTTCATTGGCTTTGGTGTAAAAGATATTGAATGAAGATAACTATGTGTTCTGCTGGGAGTCATCTTATAAAAAACAGGTGTTAGGATTCTTTAGATTTAAGTTGTTTTCTTCAGCAACATCAGAAATCTCTTCTTTCAGCCCATCCTAAACGCACAAAAAAGGAAGCCCCGATAATCTTCCCAGTTCTATCAATTCCTACCTGGAATACATCCCTATGACCAATCCTTTTACTCTCTTAAATACAAACACTAAGTAGTACAAAGATTACTTCTGAAGCCTGTTCTTCCACTGGAGCTGCTCATGTAATTTGCCTCCTACAACTCAGTCAGATGCCTGCTCCTGATCCTCAGATCGCATCCTTCCAAAGGGCCTTTTTGTTTCTTCTCAAAAGTAATAGCACAGGATGGATTCACCTGCATAGTAATAAATCCCATGACCAAATCCCCTGACTGATGCTGCTCGCTGAACAGAGCTCATTTCCTGAAAGTGCACCTGAAGAGTTTTGTGTGGTCTCACCCCTTCTCCTGTGACCTATTAGTAGCTCCTTTGACTGGGTTCCAGAATTCTGAATTGGTTCAGTGGCAGATTCAAAAAGCTTTCTTTTCATCTTGACTGCTGTTCTCAGAGCTGTCTCTCTCCCACAGAGAATTCTTTTTAAAACCATCCTTTCTAAGGAATTTTACTGTAACCCCATAAAGATTCAAGTTTCATCTTCCTTTTGTTCCTTTTCAACATCAATTAGTTGTTGAGGCAAACTGAGAAAAGTTACATCTATAGTTTTCAACTAGAAATATAATTCAAAGCTAGCACTGGCATATCAACCTGAAATTTTTCTATCCTTTCCTCTTTAATATTTGATGATATAAAGTACAAATGTACCACAAATGTTTGTGAAATGAAATTCAGTTTTTGCTACAATGTTTAGAAATTGGAAAAATGGTAAAACTAAAAAACAAACCCCTCTACTCCCCTAACCTCCCCCCAAAAACCATAAAAAAATCAACTCGTACTTAAAGGGACACATCTGTTTTAATTTCATCACAACTTTTAATTGCTCCTGCCCTTAATAAACTGATTTCAAAAGAGAGAAAAATTAACCCTCAAGTCACATTAAGGAACACCTTTTAAGTTGCAAGTGTTTAACTGAATCACAAAAATCTTTGTGTTCATCTGTGAGGCTCTTAGGAGATTGACAAATTCCAAAAGAAATGAAGGCAATAACTCCCTAAAGTATTCTGCTGAGTCTTCCCAAGAGTGTGGGATTAAATTATCACTTACAAATGAACAAAAAGAATGTGCTACAGACAGAAGATATTTTTTTCCCTTCACAGGCTGTGAAACTCCCTTGAGGAAAACAGCTTCCACAAAGCTGGTGCTGTGACAACAACAATTATGTAAGACAAACACATAGGTTGCTAATCATTTTGATGGCACTGTTTTCTTATAATTTCTGGACATTTTGGGGAGGTCATTGGCTACAAATTCAAAACTAATCACACGGCACTAACATCAGCTTGGGCTTTACTGGTTTGGAGCACCAGTCTGGACAGAGTGACATGTATTTCCATGGTCTTCAAAAAAAGCAAGTTGATTGACCATGTGGAGATGGGCCAGTGGGGGGTGGGGATGGGGTAGGAGCCAGAGGAGAAGAATTTCCAGTGACTCGTTGCTTCTTTGACTAAGCTGTTTTTACTTAGCAAAAACATTTTCCACAAGGAAACACCCTCCAAATCTATATAACTTAGAAATTTGCAAAACTAAAAAATCACTTTGCTTTCTTTGAGGCTTTAAATTATTGCTTGAGTCTTTTGCTCAATGTTTTGTTTTGTTTTGCTTCCCCTGCCATGCACTATTACCCCAAAATTTCATGGTCGTTTACCACCACTTAAGTTTCCCATATAGAAGTCAGTTTTTCTTTTATTATTCTTCTCTCTCTTTTTAACATAAATCAAACATTCTAAAGCCATCATTTAAACATGGGTGCTTATGCTCCTGGAAAACAAATAATGCCGGGCTAGATCTGAACAAGTTAGTTTCTTTCTAAAATACAACATAGGAGTTCCCTGGTGGCCTAGGAGTTAAGGATCTGGCATTGCTGCTGCTGTGGTATGGATTTGATCCCTGGCTTGGGAACTTCTGCATGTCATGCCATGGGGGCAGCCAAATGTATATATATAGCACAAATTATCAGGTTAAATTTAATTTTCAAAAATTCTAACTACACCCAGTTTTCCAAAAATGTTTCTTTTAGGCACTTTACTCATATACAAATGATGGAAAGGTGGAAATTTTGTTTCCAAAGTACAGAATGATGAGGTAATAAGTCAATTTTGCAAACTATTTCAAAGTAGAGGAGAAGCTGATTTGGGAAATAATGAGTTGACTTCAGTGGATCATCTATCCAAGTACTGAGGACATTGCATCTCCAATACAGGAACTATTACAACTATGGTGCATTCATTTCAAGAGAGAAAAAACAATTGACACATTTAGATTATTGCAAGTAATATGCTTTAGCGGTATTCAGTCATAAATGAAAAAGGTCGTAAGGCAGAGAACCCTGCATGTGGAGGTATTTCCTTAAACAAATACTGTTAATACTCCTTTTTTTAAACCAGCTAATTTTATTTCATTTATTTTATATTTTTATTAAAGTATGGTTGATTTACAAAGTTTCTTCAATTTCTGTTGTATAGGAAAGTGACTCAATCATACAGAGTTCCTTGTGCTGTAGGGTAGGAGCCCATTGTCCGTCTATTCCACATGTTACAGTTCGTATCCATCAATCCCAGACTCCCTGTCCCCTACTCCTTCCCCCTCTACGGCCCAGCTAATTTTAATATAATGCTCAGTGGTTAACGAATCCGACTAAGAACCATGAGGTTGCGGGTTCGATCCCTGGCATTGCTCAGTGGGTTAAGGATCCGGTGTTGCCGTGAGCTGTGGTGTAGGTTGCAGACGCGGCTCGGATCCCTCATTGCTGTGGCTGTGGCGAAGGCCGGTGGCTACAGTTCCTGTTAGACCCCTAGCCTGGGAACCTCCATATGCCGCGGGTGCGGCGCTAGATACGGCAAAAAGACTAAAAAAAAAAAAAAAAGATAATGCTTAAGTAGTGCTAGGAATTTTCCCAATTGTCAAATGACTAACAGCTTTGAAATGCTTATCCCAGTTACAAAATATTGAATGCAGTTCATGTTTAGTTATTTATATTATAAAAATATGCTATCTGTAACATTTGTGATATAAAGTTTCGCTGCTACAGCAATGTGCCATCAAATTTATATGTTTGCTATAATCTTTCTTGCTGGTTCAGGGCCTTTTTCTAAGTCATGTTTCATGAAATAACTCATAAATTAAAGAAACATCTAAAAACTAGAAAGAAGCAAGATTTCCTTTTGGTAATGGTTCATGTGTCAGGCTAGAAAAGTTTTCTCAAAATATTTAAAGGAATAATTCCTTAAATCAGTAGTTTAACATATGGGAAAGAAACAAAACATATAGGAGGTCAAACATTCAATACTCACTGTAGAGAATAGTTCCGTTCAAACTGCTTGTTTTTACAGTCAAGTAGATGGTAACAATTCTGTTATGTTCCTTCTCCAGGACAAATTTCAACTCCTCCTGGGTTGTAAAAAAAGGCAGTTCTAAATAGGAATTACCGTTGAAAGATGGAACAAATAAAACTGCATCTAAAAAAAGAAAACAAAACCCAAGTCATATTAATATATTCTGATAGCATTCTATTACTAATCAAGTAGACAAGAGGTTAGCATTCATCTAAAATAATAACACTAATATTTGGCCCAACTTCAAGAAATTTAGATATATAAGTATAGTCAACTTGAAAAGTCATTGTCTCAAGAGTTCCCATCGTGGCTCAGTGGTAACGAACCCAACTAACATCCACGAGGACTCGGGTTTGATCTCTGGCCTCGCTCAGAGGGTTAAGCATCCAGCGTTGCAGAGAGCTGTGGTATATGTCGCATATGCAGCTCAGATCCCGCGTTGCTGTGGCTGTGGCGTAGGCCAGCAGCTGTAGCTCCAATTAGACCCCTAGCCTGGGAACCTCCATATGCTGTGGGTGTGACCCTAAAATAAGATATTCAGATACATAAGGATAACCAACTTCAAAAGTTCCCATAGTGGCTCAGTGGTAAGGAACCCGACTAGTATTCGGGAGAACTCGGGTTTGATTCTGGCCTCACTCAGTGGGTTAAGGATCCAGCATTGCCGAGAGCTGTGGTGTAGGTTGCAGACATGGCTTGGATCCTGGGTTGCTGTGGCTGTAGTGTAGGTAGGCAGCAGCTGCAACTACGATTCTACCCCTAGCCTGGGAATTTCCATATGCTGTGGGCGCGGCCCTAAAAAGACAAAAAAAAAAAAAAAAGGAAAGTCATTGTCTCAAAGAATTAACCACCTGCCCAGAAAAAAAACAAAAATTTGAAGCAAAAAATTTGGATGAGTAAGTAAACAGCCTGAAATTGTATGAAAAAAAAAATCTGTGCCCCCACATATGTGAAATAATAGTTTTCACTAGATTCTTAAACTATTCTGTGATACAAATGGCTGGACATCAAATTATACACTTAAATCCATTAATTTTATTTGATGTAATCACACTTCAATAAAAAAATCTTATGAAAAGATCTGTGACACAAAAAGATTAAAAACTTGTCACCTAGGGGAGTTTTATTAGTATTCATTAATATTTAGTGCTTTTCAATAATACAATGATATTTTATAGGTAGTATTATGATAATGTGTAAGGTGATTAATGATATTTTAGAATTATTAATCCTTCAAATGAATGAATCTCATAAAATCTTTAGTTACTTAAAATTTGGAAATTTTAACTAAAATTTAAAACTTTAAATTTTATTGTCATATATATAAATAGACTTGGTACATTGAACAAGTGTGATACATGGCATGTTGGAACTGCAACTTTATTTTTTTATCTCTCTCACAAGTGGGGGAAATGTTCTCTACCTCTGGAAGAAAACTTGTTGGTTCCTATGCATCCTACCTTCTTTCTAAATTATGCAATGATTCAAAGACTAATATCTAGTTTAAAGAATTTATCAACACTTAAATCTTTCACCAGAGATATGACTTCCCCAACTAGCCCCTCCACTGCCAAGTCCTGCAGGGTACCTGACACCCACTACCTCTCTTCAGGGGCAAGAGGAAGCTGGTTCCTGCTCTGTTTTTCTTCTTAGTGCTTCCCCTCAAGCTAGCTTCTAACTTGGTCCGACTCTGATTTTTTACTTTATACACAGACTCTCACTGCTGAAAACCACTTGCCTGTGGTCAAGCAAAAAATGTACTGGATAAAATTAAATAGGCATGGGGAGATTTTATTCAAGGCTACTGCAATAAGAGAGAGAAAAGGCAGAACTAAGCCTTTGCTCAACTCCTCTGAAACAAAGCGTGTCAGAGTTTTTAAGAGCTGAGGTGGGGGGACCATGGGCTACCTGCGTTTACTAATGGTCCTACTCCCCGAAACATAAGTTTTCTCATATCTTCATCCCAGGAGAAAATTTATAACTTGGAGCAGTGTACCCAGTAAAGTTAGGTTCCTTTCTACCCAGAGAAGACCATGAGCCTTCTTGATGATTGCATTTCAGAGAGATGGCTCCAGGTCCTGAAGAAAGACATCCCTGGGTATGAAACTGGCAAGAAGCTTGAAGAAGATTTCTATTTCAAAGAGTGCAAAGAAAGAATTACAATGGAAAGTTATCAATAATAGATACTCTAAGAAAAGTGCGGTCAGAGGCTTAGAGTCTGGAAGAATTCTAAGTTGAGTCCAGCCTAGGGGAATGTGGAGGTAGTCTTAATCACTTGACTAGAAAAACTGCTTGGGCAAAACATGAAATGAATCTAGGTCAAATCTCTTTTTGGAGGGGTCCATGTACAGTCCATGGTAAACATTTCCCACTTTACAGTTAATGGTCAGTGTCTTTCTCTTTCTCTCTCTCTCCAAACACACACTGTCATCTCTTTCTTAGGTCAAACCTTGCAACTTCCCTTCTGCTACAACTGCCCTTATTTAAGGTCTTATTCTGTATCAATTCCATGGAGTAAAACATTCTTTTAATTAAAATGGAAAGAGGAAAGCCTATAGAGATGGGATTCTGCCATTTTTTCTTGTGGGTAAGCTCATCACATTATTGATAAATCCACAAGAAACTGTCTTCATATAAAGATTCACATATGAATTAAATTATTTGGATCCATAATCAGGCTTACTGATTTTGAAAACCACTGAACTCACTAAGAGCAATAAAAATATAATTCAACTTGCTAAAAGATGACTTTCACGTTACTTTGCGGGAACGTAGCTACTGTATAATTTAGGTACACATGACTTCTTTCTAGCTTACATGCTCCCTTTTTTTTTTTCCAGAGCTGACAGGTTTTCCAAAAATTATGACAAGAAACAACAATTATGAGCAATAAACACTTGCTATTGAACTGCTTTCTAACCATATTAATTTTCATTATCATCATGTTTAGTGCATATGTTGAAAAACAGAACTGCCCTGAATGTAGAAAACAAGACTAACTGGGGTTAGGAGGAGTGTTTTCCTGCTGTTTCCAAAAGGCTCTTCAGCAACACTATTTGAACACACTCCAAATTTATTTTTCTTCCAATTCTAAATGGAAAAAATCCCCCAGGTCTTTATATGGAAGTATGTATTAAACATCTTACAAAGTACGTTATAAGGTAGTTAATTAGTGACTTCTGATTATAACATAGACAACTTTTATGTTTAAATGTATTAAAAGATCATATAGTTTGATGTAATTATATTAACTTCTATATGGTTAATAAAATGTGAAATTAGTCTGAGTCATGGGAAACTAACCCAGAAGTAAGATCTTTTAAATCCCTAAATCACATAAATCTCTCAAATTGTCAAAGAAGTTATGGAATCACAGTACTGAACTTGAGGCAACTTATATTAAAAATATGGATGAATTTAATTTTTTTCATCCAATGTATGTCTATAGTATGAATCAGAACTATAGTCATTTAAAAACACAGTGAAATATTATCCAGGAGAGTACCATGGAGTACTTTATGATGAAGAAAACACAGAAGAGATTAATAGCCTTACTATGAACACAGTGCAACTAAGCAGCACAAGTGTTACTCACTTTAAATAGAAATGGAGCTCTTTGTCTATATAAGTCATAATCCCCTTAGCCTTATATAAAGGTCTTCTTGGTTTAACCCCCGAAAATGACATACCAAGATACAAATAAATCTGCAAATGCAAAGAGCCACAAATTATCCACATATTTTTATTGTAATTCTTAGTATTAGAATAAGCATGCTTGCTACTCCTCCTTTATAACGGACATATATTTGATTTGCTCAACAGACACTAAAAATTAGTACTACTGAAATGGGCAAATGACCTAAATACACATTTCTCCAAAGAAGACAGACATACGGCTAACAGTCACATGAGAAGATGCTCAATATTACCTGTTATTAGAGAAATGCAAATCAAAACTACAATGAGGTATCACCTCATACCAGTCAGAATGGCTATAATCAAAAAGTCTACAAATAACAAATGCTGGAGGGGGGATGGAGAAAAAGGAACTCTCTTACAAGGTTTGTGGGAATGTAAATTGTTGCAGCCATTATGGAGAACAGTGTGGAGATTCCTTAAAAAACTGAAAATGGAGTTAGCATTAAAAAAGATAAGATAAAGGGAATCTTACAGGTTTCAGAATACAGGTCTTTCTTCTTTTTAGGTAGGTTTATTCCTAGGTATTTTATTATTTTTGATGCAATGGTAAATGGGATTTTCTCCCTAATTTCTTTCTGATATTTCATTGTCAGTATACAGAAACTCAATTGATTCCTTGTATTAATTTCGTATTCTGCCACTTTACCAAATCCATTGATAAGCTCTAACATTTTTCTGGTAGTGTCCTTACGATGTTCTGTGTACAGTGTCATATCAACTGCAAACAGTGATAGTTTTACTTTTTCGTTTCCAGTTTGAATCCCTTTTATTTCTTTTTCCTCTCTGATTGCCATGGCTAGGATTTCCGAAACATATAATGTAATACAGCAACTATACTTTGATGAAAAATCAGAAGCTTCAAAAAATATAGATCAACAAAAAGAACCTACTGTATAGTGCAGGGAACTATGTTTAAAATCTTGTAATAACTTATAATGGAAAGATTCTGAAAAATTATATATACACACATTAATAATATACACATTGCACATGTATGTGTGTATATATGTATATAACTTACTCAGTTTTGCTGTACACATGAAACTAACACAACATTATAAATTAACTATACTTCAATAAAAAATATATTCGGCCAATAATATTCAAAGTTACAAAAGTTAAGATCATCTATATTATTCCAAAATTATAAAATTAAGTTCTAAGACTGATGAAATAGAGTTAAGTGCTATACATATTAATCATGAGCAATGTCACTGTCTTAAAGATTTTTACATGTGTATATAAAGATATATAGTACCTACACTATTTTACATATACCATGCATAGAACTGTGGTATAGCACATATAAATTACCCTAAGTATTTTTCCCATATCATACAGCTTATTTTAGAGTTAAAATTTTTATTTAAGATTTAGATGGTCCAACTATCACGGACTAAATTATTGCCTTTACTTGGATAATTTCCTCATATTAGACATTCATATTTATATTAAGTTATAAAAGTTGATCAGTTTTAAGTGCCTGATGAGCATTATCAAATACTCTTGTTGCTGTTAGCACAGCTGCTGTTTTTATTGCATCTACTTTTCTCTCTCATAGAAAGCACTTGCCAAAATCAGGACAGAACTAACTTTTCTCCTTTTGACCATAGCTACTTATTCCTCCATTCAAAGCATGTGGAGAGTAGCTTTGCATCTGACCAAAGCAATGAACAAGAAAACAAGATGTGATTTAAAAAAAAGACAAAACAAAACTTTCTCACCCTTTATTGTCACAGGCAATCAAACAATACTATTCTTTATCCCTTGGCTTCTCTGTCAAAGAATAGTTGATCATCATGATCTGCCCTTTGACCCTCTCAAAAGTCTGAAGCTTTAAAGCTATAACTCTACCTCCTTTCTCTTACAAAATATAATCAAGTGAAACATTGTTTAACACGCCAAGAATATTTTTTTTTCCAAAAGACCTAACAGATTTATGTATTTATTTATTTTT
The DNA here is from genome assembly GCA_004024745.2 of Catagonus wagneri. Classification (NCBI taxonomy): domain Eukaryota; kingdom Metazoa; phylum Chordata; class Mammalia; order Artiodactyla; family Tayassuidae; genus Catagonus; species Catagonus wagneri. The sequence goes on from PVHT020000077.1 coordinate 36,700,424, forward strand.
TTCTCTTAATGGATTTTATTTCAATTATAGGTGTGCATAAATCATCACAAGTCAATTTTACAGATTTTGTATCCCAAACCCCCAGTGCATCCCCCTACCCCCCCAGATTGTCTTATTTGAAAAACCAAGGTTTTCCAAAGTCTGTGAGTCATTGTCTGTTCTGTAAGAAGTTTCATTGTGTCTTTTTAGTTTCCACATGTAAGCGGTATCATTGGGTGTTGCTGTCTAACTGTCTGACTGGTTTCACTTTGCATGATAATTTCTAAGTCCATCCATGTTGCTATAAATGTTGGTAATTCGTTCCTTTTAATGGCTGAGTAACATTCCATTGTGTGTATGTACCATATCTTCCCTATCCACTCTTCTGTCCATGCAGTAAAACTAAAGCTAGGACAAGAAAGATACAAAGAACCATCAATATCTCATGCTGTACTTGACATGTTTTCATAATAGCTACCAATCTTCAGTCTATTTCTATAACTTCCTCACTTAGTTTAGAAATTTCCACCAGTGATCTCATTTGTTCCCTTAACTTTAGCTACCTGCTAGCTTCTGAAAACTCTCAAATTTTTATCTTTAGCGTGGATGACTTCTGATTGTATATTTCCAGCTGTCTTACAGATTTCAAAGTGACAACATTTTAACATTTTCCTAACTGGAAGTGTTGTGAAGATGTGCAGTAATTTGAACTGTGACATATTACTGGGGTGAATAAAAATTTGGTACAAACACATTAGAAAATAATTTGGCAGTATCTGTTAATAAGTAAAAGCACACAAACCATCAACCAATTGCTTTCCTAGATCTTTCAAAAAATAGCTTGCATATGCATTCAAGAAAGCATATACAAGAATATTAGAAGAGCATAATTCATACAGTAAAATAACTACAAAGAAAGTCTAAATTTTCATGAGTAGAATGTTGAGAGTATAAACTGTAATAACAGTACATAAATGAATTCTATACAACAGGGAAATAAATTACTTCTACAAATATCAACATGCATGAACTTATAATATTGAGCACCAGAAGCAAGCTGCAAAAGCGCACATATTGTTGATATTATTTGTATAAAGTGTTTAGAACAAAGCAATATTACGCTATTCAGTGGTGTATACTAACAACACAAATAAATTCATGGGGATGATAAAGACAAATTTAGTCTCGTGTTTATTCCTGAAATGGCAGGAATGACAGGTTACACAGGGGCTTCAAATATTTTGGTAATGTTTTACTTCTTATACTCAGTAAAAGTTATGAAATGGTTGTTAGGCTATTATTTATATCTTTTTGGATGAAAAACTATAATCTTAAAGTCATTGGTAGAAATGGAAAATTAGAGAAATAACCCTTGGAAGGCCACAATGGTAGGATTTCCAATGCCTTAATCCTTTCTAATTTGTCTTCTGTTCTCATCGCTCTACCAAAGCAGCTCTGACTAAAATTGTCATGGAGTTCAATATCTCCATTAAGATGTTAAAGTTCAGGCATGGTGATTTATACTGTCCATTATTTTCCCCTTCCATTTGGCTGGTACAGAAGGTCTTTGAGAATGAGTTTTTGAGAATGACAATGTGTAATAGTAAGCTTAAGTAAGCATGATTGCAGTGTTAGAAGCTCTTTCAGATGTGATCACTGTACCTGAAAGCAGCAAGGGTTGCGGTTTCACAGTCTGTCTGTCACACTTTTTTTGATAGCTCTCTCTCTGGTTTTTGGTCCTTAGTGCTTTTCTTTATTTTCTGAACTCTGGGAATGATCATCTGAACTCACCTAAGTTTTTACTATTTTTATTTATTTTTAACATCTTACAAAAATAGTATTTTAATAATCAGTGAAGCTTTTGCTTAATAAATATTTGCTGGATGAATGAACGGATTTTATGAACATCGTGATATTGCTAGAGCCTGAGATGAGACAGTTCAGGCTTTCCCTCACTGTTACAGGGTGGTAAGAAAAAGTGGATTTTTTTTCACTTTTTAAAGTTTTATTGAGATATGGTTGATTTACAATGACTTTTTTTTCTCAGTATTTCTCATATATACATACTCATAAATGCATGCATGAACATAAAAGCAAAACAATAACAAAAATAAAACAAAAGAGAAACCAGACATTTTGCAATATAAAAAAATGATTTTGTTATGTCTTTTATGTCTCCAAGAATATGAGAAACAGAGATTGATAATTTGGTATGAAGACTCAGGATCATCCTCTACACAGGCTAGCTTTTATTGAGCACTACTGTGTGCTAAGCAATACCCTTAAAAGTACTATTACTATCTGTTTTCATTTTTAAGAGAAGACATCTGAGAACTTGGAGCCTCTTTAAAAAGAAAGCAATTTTCTGAATGTTGCATGCTTAGAAATAATTGCCTTTGAGAATGACTCTGCTGTTAATTAATTCTAAAACCAAGGCTCTTAAACATCCTGCCCAACTCTCAAAGAATTATGGAAGACAGGTTGGGACACAGTGGTTCCATTCCTGGCTGCCTGCCTGCCATGTTTCTCTTGTTCCATCTGGCTTCTCCACCACGCTGGCCCGGTAGCCTCCAAGACCCTGTCCTTTGAACCCCATCACCCTGTGACATCACTTCTGTGCCACTTTAACAATGCTAACGTCTAACATTTTCTGAGCTCTCATTTGGTATAAGAACTTTGAGAACTATTTTTACACGAATCATCTATTTTAATCCTCAAAGCAATCCTATAATTATCCCCTTTTACTAATAAGGATCAGCTGTTTGGAAAGGGTAAGTAACCTCTGTGAGGCCATATGACGAGGAAATGGTGGGAGACCCTGAACTCCAGAGGCCCTTTTATTAGTCTCTAAAACATATATAATATATGCCATTGCATTCAGCAAAGCCTTTACATTGGCCAGTAATCGGTGTTTTTGTACTTTCCCAGCTTTGAGTATGAAGTAGCTGCCTCTGTAAATGTTATTCATTAGTCTAGCATTACTATATCTTTCCTGCTCAACTTTAGGTCCAGGAAAGAGTTTTATGGATGTATCCCAGGCATGAAGTAGTCTATTCTGCTAATCCTACTATAATCTGGCATTAGTGTTACTCTAAGACACTTTTTAGTTTTCATTATTCAATCCTTCATCCCATTCATTGGTCCTTCTGTTATTTCTCTCATATTTTTCACAATTTGCATAGGCATTTTCAAGAACTAGACTTCTACATAATAGGAAACTATTTTTTAGGCTTCTACAGTCATCTTGAGACCACTAATGCAATACCAATGATATAATTAGGAAGTTATATCAAGCATTGAAAATTATTGCAAATTCTGAAAAAGTTTAGGAATAAATTACTACAAACAGCTAAGGAATTATTACTATAAGTACATGAAGATATGATTTCAGAAGTTGAAATGCAGTAAGAACTTGTATAAATGAAGGTCAAAATCCAGAGCTAAACCTAAAAAGGTTTAGAGATTTAGTTCAATAAGCTCAAAAGTGGAAAAAAAAAAAAACTACATTAGGAAGTCCATGAATTGCCTCCACTTATGTGCCTGGTCTTTTTGTCTGTAGCCCACATGACAGCACAGTTTCATTCAGCTAAACCACTTTGATTCTGGCTAAGAACTATGAGTACAAAAGCACTTGAATATATGGGAAATTGTTGGGTTCAAGTGTGGGGCAAGCAATTGGTATGAAAATAAGGGAAAGTTTAAAAGTTCATATTGTAAACCAATTTTCTCTCTTCTATTAAAAACTAGTGAGATAGAAAACTGCTTCCAAAGAAACCTCTTTGAAATCACAGCTAGAGATTGCAAACATACTGTTTAGCTGGTAGGCCCACTTTGTCTTCTTTCTATAGCTGGATATATACTTCTGTAGGATTAAGGATAAAAATACATTGTAAAGTGCTACACAGTGTGAACTTTGTGATTAATGGCATTTTGTCACATGGAATCTAAAGGAACTTTTTAAAAAATGTAAGCATGGAGGAAATGTAAAAACTTTCTCACCTGCTCCTCTTTCTATACTTGACCTCATATCAATAAAGTGGGGGTAAAGAATGAAGTATTAATATATATAAATATATATATACACATAAATATATAAACACACATGTATATACATATATATTATGTGTGTATACAATATACACACTTAGAAACTTATCTGTATATAGTATCTATGTCTATATTTATGTCGTACTTAGACATACTCTTAGATCATTCCATATTGACCTTTGATTGTTAGATTTCTTGGATCTGGCACTGGGGGTGAATAGGTATACCACGTTTAGAAAACACTGATGGATGACTGGCTCTGTAGATCAGGAATTCAGTTTTGAACATTTGACCTTGATATGATGAGGAGAAATCCTTGCAATGTCCATATGGTATTTGTGGACAATATAGGCCTGAAGTTCAAAGGTGTGGTCCATTCTGAAGAAATACATTCTGAACTTAAAGGAATATTGCTAGGGAAGCTGAACAATGAAAATGGAGATTTCCTGTGGAAAATGAGTAGATTAAAAAGAAAATGAAGTTTAAGATCAAGACCTAAGGGACTGTGAGGAGGGAGAGAACATAGCAAAGGGGACTGAAAAGGGACAGCTAAGGGGACAGGCAGCACCTGGGAGTGGGGCTTTAGAGAAGCCAAAAGAGATTTTGGTAAGAGAGCCTCAAACTGTATAAAAAGCTGCTCCATCAGCCTGTCTTATGGCAGAACTAGGAAGTAAAGAATTAGAAGTATTAGAGTAGACCCAGTTAGAGAATGCTTTCTTTTAGCATTAGAGTCAGGGGGCAGTAACTACACATGATGGGATTCTTAGGAGGATTTTATTAAATGGGAAGACTAGAGTGTCTTCAATGCTATTGAGAGGATCCGGTAGAAGAGAAGAAATTGAAGATGCAGGAGAGTGAGTATTTTAAAGCTTCTGTAAAGGAGAGAGGGAATATGTTTGGCATATCTTAGGGATCTTAGCTGAAAAAAAAATTCACTTTCACTAGCTCCAGTAGAATAAAAGATTGCTCCCAATTCGTAGAGTCTCTATGATGTCTATGTCCTACTTATAAGGCAGGTGGAAGTTTGAGTCACGTGTTATATTACAGAGGCAAGTCTTATAGCATGGGATTTTATAAAATATAGGAAGGGTCTTAAAATATGATGGACATCTATTACAGGAGAAATATCTACTATAAGAGCCAACACATGGGTGGAAGAATTAGCCTTAGTTAGTACCTTAGAGATTTCCTCTGTGGTAATGAAAAAAGAACTAATGGATGATGATCTGAAAGTCTGTTTTGAGAGACGGCCAACTGAAGGCAACAGTTTTTCTCAGAGCAGTAAGACATAAATTCATTCTCAGAGACTGACAGAATAGTGAAGACGTGAGGATTGAGAATATGGAGAAGATTTAAAATGGTCATGGTAGAGACTGGGAAAGACGGCTGAAAAAGCAGAGATATTTATGAACTGTGTAGAAGTTTTCCATGTAGATTGGTGACCATGAATTTGTAGTGCTACCAATTTTCCCAACTGGATGACTTTACTTTTAAAGAATAATCAGAGGCAGGTTGATGTCATGGAAAAGATTCTGTTTGGAAGTCATACGAAAGGGTAGAGAAGAATGGGAACTTCAAGATATTAGAAAGAGATATATAGTAGATCTACAGATGCCAAGTAAGTTTGCAGAGGCATCATTGCCATTGGCTGGTGTTATACAGAACCAGAAATGTACTTGAGTCATGAGTATCTGCATCTAAGGACAGGTATTTATCTTTATCATATACAACTTATGATGTGAGCTGGCCTATCGGTCCAGCCTGTCAAGGGTTTAGTTCTTTGATTTTGTCTTCCCTCACCTTTACTTTTCTTCCAGGCTTTATTTCACCTAGAAAATTGATAAACAGGCTATCATCTTCATCCAAGTAACTGATGAAGAAGTATGGCTCCGTAATATGTGAAAGAAATGAACCCAAAGGCTTAGACATGTGGTCTTGAGTAATCCCTTTTTTTTTTAAGTGATAGAATCATATAATTTTATAGCCATTCCCCCAACCCCTAATTATTTCACAGCTGAGCAAGGGAGTTATGTGACTTCCCCAAAGTCAGCAACTAGGTGGTAAAAACTCATGAACAGAACTGAGTTTTCTATAACAAACTTTGGGGTCAGCGACTCTTCACATGATATTTCTCCTTTCCCTTATATGAATCAAATTCTCTCAAATTCAAAGGTTTTTATACATTTTAAGTAATTTTTAATTTTCTGTTAAAGAACACTGAATAATATTATTGTCTTCAATCAAACTGATTCTCTCCTTTTCAGCAATTCTTTCTGATACAACTGTTATTATGAATGAGGTCCCAGGGAGAGTATTACATTCACATCATCTGTCTGTCCCCTAAGATTATAGTTAGAAGATAAATACTGCATTGGCATCATGACAATACAAATGCAAATTAAACTGAAATTTGAGTTCTGTAATTATCAAGGAAATTTTGATTCTGTCTGTTCCTTAAGGCTATGTTGACTGGAAACTGCAAATTTTCTTTAGCTTTTGGCTGATAAACAAAAGAATAAGTATTCACTCACAGTCAACATTCCAACTGTAATGTAATATATAAAATTTTATTTGCAAATATTTTCCAATCTGAAAGTTTAATGATAAAGACTGTCAAACTAAGCTATAAACTTTTAAGAATAAATCTCTCACTCATTTTTTTCCCATTTGGGAAAAAATAAGATTTTATATTTAAGACTGTTTTCACACTCATTTATTTAATCACAACAGTACTATAGCATAGATTTTGAAAGCCATATGGGGATTTGAATTTCATATCCATCACATAACAATTGTGAGAGTAGGAGAGGGTTATATAGTCTTTTATTCATATGAAAAATGGAACTGTGCTACCTGCCACATTAGGATGTAAGAAGCAAATAACTATGTGATATCTTATCTATTTTATTTTATTTTATTGCTTTTCAGGGCCACACCTGTAGCATATGGAAGTTCCCAGTCTAGGGGTTGAATAGGAGCTACAGCTGCCAGCCTACTCCACAGCAATGCAGATCTGAGCCACGTCTGCAACCTACACCACACTCATGGCAACGCTGGATCCCTGACCCACTGAGCAAGGCCAGGGGTTGAACTCACATCCTTGTGGATGCTAGTCAGACTCATTTCCACTGTGCCACAGCAGGAACTCCACTATATGATATTTTAAAGTGTAAAGAACAATCCCTATCTTATGGTATTCAGTCAGTAAATAGCAGATATAACTTTTGAGTCTCTAGAATAAGAAAGAATGGAGAAAAAATTCCAACACATGGAATCTGTTCTCTTTTTCTGGATGGAGTGTTTGCCATGGTAAGCAGCATGGTAATTTATCCGACAGAATTTTGGTATCATAATTTGTATTGCAAAATGTGATAATGATAATATTCTTTTGTATATTGTGAACAGAGAACATAGATCATGGTTTACCACCCAGTTCTACAAGGTCAACCCACAGTAGTTGCCCATGGACAGTACCCTCTGAGGAGAATTCAGAATAAAATCAGGATGAGGTCTTTTATGCTTGGGATAAACAGCTCCTAGATAGTTAGCTGCATACTACAGGAACGGTTCCAATAACAACGGATTCTTGCATCTTCTCATATATCTAAAAGCACTAAAATCATAACTTGAGATCTTTGTTCTTTGTGACTAGCAGTATTCTTTTACCAAGATGTGTACTTGACTATACATGTTCAACAGCCAAAAAAAAAAAAAAAATCACCTATATCCTTGATCCTCCTCCCCTCCTCAGAGCTGTTTCCCAGGCTATAATCCTCAGTAAGGCTCTGAATAAAAAAAACTCAAAAGACCCCAATAGCCAAAGCAATCCTGAGAAAGAAAAATGGAACTGGAGGAATCAGGCTCCTCATCTTCAGACTACACTACAAAGCTACAGTCATCAAAACAGTTTGCTACTGGAACAAAAACAGACACATAAATTAATGGAACAGGATGGAAAGTCATAAACAAACCCATGTACCTATGGTCAATTAATCTACAACAGAGTAGGCAAGAATATACAATGGAGAAAGGATAGCCTCTTCAGTGGTTCTGGGAAAACTGGACAGCTACATGTAAAAGAATGAAATAAGAACATTCTCTAACACCATAAACAATGATAAATTCATGATTCCTAAAATTTTTTTTTGTCTTTTTAGGTCGACACCTGCGGCATATGGAGGTTCCCAGGCTAGGGGTCTAATTGGAGCTGTGACCACTGGCCTACGTCAGAGTCACAGCAATGCCAGGTCCAAGCCATGTCTGCAACCTACACCACAGCTCACAGCAACACTGGATCCTTAACTTACTGCGTGAGTCCAGGGATCGAACCTGTAACCTCATGGTTCCTAGTCAGATTCATTTAATTTTTTTTTGCTTTTTGGGGCCATACCCATGGCATATGGAAATTACCAGGGTAGGGGTCAAACTGAAGCTACAGCTGCTGGCCTTCACCACCGTCACAGCAATGTGGGATCCGAGCTACATCTGTGACCCACACCACAGCTTATGGCAACGCCTGATCCTTAAACCCACTAAGTGATGTCAGGGATCCAGCCTGCATCCTCATGGATCCTAGTTGGGTTCATTAACTGCTGAGCCATGAGGGGAACTCCAGAAAATGTTTTAAATAATTATCATACCATGTGTGCATTCGATGAATTGAATTTATTTTTAATATGACTTATAGAATTTATTTTTATGTTATTGCGTGGATTTGCCTTATCACTCAAGTTATACTCCCATATCTAGAAGAAATGTGGGCTCTTCATACAATGCCAAAATCTTATTTAAGGACTCTTTTCCCTGAAGTAACTATGTTATTGGGCCTGTTTGCATAATATGAAAATAATTACTGTAATCAGGAAGCTTTTCCAACAAAATTAGGATAATTTTGGCTTATGGTAAGTGTACTACTCGATTTGTTGAATTTTCTTGATGGCCGTTTTGATAATGCATAGGTATAATAACTAAAACTCATCCACAAAAATGGCATTAAGACTATCAAATTGCTAAGTACCACTTTTTCCAAATAAGAGAAGATTATGGAAATAATACAGTAAATTAACTTATGACCTAATTTTGCTAGACAAATACTTAAGCCTGTTAATTTGTGAGTAAAGTTTCATTAAGTAAGTTGCATTTACTAAGCATTTATTGGGTACATACACATACTATTAGCTGGAAATGAAAGAGTATCTTTTCTCTGAAGAAACTCATAATATAGCAAAAGATACAGTCATGGGGATAATTTGTTACGCATCTTCTTATTTCTAAGGGAAAGGGTTTCACAGAATTAAAATTGGTTACAAAAGCATTGAGTAAGTTAAGTAAGTAAGGTGTCTAGAAACAAAGGGAAAGACCAGCTCTAGTCTTTGATGGACACCACTGTAGACTTAAAAGTACATCTTATTTTTCATGGTAGTTTCACAGCTTTTTTTGGGACCATTACAAAATTAACCTTTCCCAAGATAAACTTTGAACTTAGTTTCCATAAAACATTTAATAAAATGTTATTAGTGTTTTAATATTATTTTTGGACCTGAGCAAACTTACTATTATTAATGTGATCATTCGGTTTTTAAAACTCACATCTTCTTAGATAACAAAGTAAATAACAACCAAAACAGCAACAATCAAAATCTTACTAAACATGGCCTATTCAAACATTTTTTGAGATCATCCTTTAGCTAAATTTTAATGAAATTTCATAAAATAGTAGAAAAAGATAAAACAGTTCAAAATTCTTTAGAGATATTATACTCTTGTCATTAAAACATGATTTCCTGAAGATCCCCTTGTGGTTCAGCAGGTTAAGGACCTTATGTTGACTCTCTGAGGATGCAGGTTCAGTCCCTAGCCTCTCTCCGTGGGTTAAGCATCCAGCACTGCCACAAGCTGCTGCTTATGTCTCAGATACAGCTTGGATTTGGTGTTGCTATGGCTCTGGTGTAGGCCTCAGCTGCAGCTCCGATTCGACCCCTAGCCTGGGGACTTCCATATATCGCAGGTATGCCCATAAGAAGAAAAAAAACCACTTCCTGATGGATTTCTTTAAACCTTTGTATTGGTATTTATTTTCAAATCCAGAAAGAGAAATATAATTCAGGAGGAAACATAACAATGCTATCAAGGTAGCCGTTGTTGGCTATTTTCTGTAGAAGGTCCTATTACAGACATTTTATAGTTATTATGATATTTATTCATTTTATTCTGTGAGCATAACAGTTTTCTGCTTTTGCATAATAGATTATGCCAGACCTAGTGACTTAAAATAAGACAAATTTAGTTTTTCAGTTTCCATTAGCTGGGTTGTCTTCTTAGGGATTACCCTGGAATGAAATCATAGCATTGGTGAGGGGCTGTCATTTCATCTGAGCCTCAGAATATTCTTCCGAGTTCACTGGTTATTGTCAAATTCACTTCCTTTACAATGTAGTATGAGATCTTTTTCTTTCTTGCTGGCTGTCAGTTACTCTAAGCTCCTAGAGGTCCCCTGCAGTTCCCTGCCATGTGACTGTCACACGCAGATTATAGCAGAGAGCTCTGTTTTCCTCCAGACTAACCGGCGTTCTTCCTTCTAGACAAAACTTAATATAATCCTGGGGGTAACGATGCCATCACCTTATGCCTTATCACACAAACCCGTCGAGGAATGACTATCCTTTTTTTTTCTTCTTCTTCTTTTTTAGGTTGTACCTGCAGCATATGAAAATTCCCAGGCTAGGGGTCTAATTAGACCTGTAGCTAAGGTCTACACCACAGCCACAGCAACACCAGATCTGAACCATATCTGTGACATAAGCTGCAGCTTGTGGGAAGGCTGGATTCTTAACCCAGTGAGTAAGGTCAAGGATCAAACCCACATCATGGACACTATGTCGGGTTCTTAACCTGCTAAGCCACAATGGGAACTCCAGGAATGACTATATTATATTTACAGGTTCCAACCATATTCAAGGGGGGCAATTTTATATGACAGAAGGCCCGGTACCATCTTAGAATTCTGCCTACCACAGCTGTGTACGGAGTCCTTCCCTTTTATGGACTAGGGGATTAGGATTTAGAAAAGTTTAGTCATTTGTTTAAGTTCACACTGCTAATGTGGGGCAGGGATAACAACAATCTGATTTAAAGACAGAGCTCAGTACTGTGACAGTTAACATTCTCTCTAGGTCTAATGGTACCATAATTGAATTTTCCTTAGTGTAGTTAATTTACTTTCTTAGTTTCAATTCCCAAGTCTGTACAGAAGACTTTCAAATTTATGTCTTTAATCCTGATGCCTTCCTTGAACTATAGGGCCCTATCTCTTGGCATCTTCTGCAAATTTATAATTTTATGACCCAGTTCAATTCAACTCATCCAAAACCAATTTCAAGAAATTATCCCTCCTAAAGGCCCGTTTTCTACTAGGTGCATCATCATTTTTCTTGGCCATATTGCTGTCCTTGTACTTCTCTTGACCTGGCTGTACTATGGACTAGTTGAAGGCTAATACCTTTTTCCCACCACGAAGTTTGTCTTTGGACAAGGCTTAGTCAATGCCTACATTTTGTTTGGCACCCAGGGCTAGTCTGTAAACAATTCTTTTATTTCTTAATTTGAAATGTCTTGTATCCGTCTATTTTGCTTCATTTCCACTGGCATTACATTTAGTAATGATGATGTATGATTTGGGTAAGCCTTCTTTTGTAGTTATTTTGTAAATATATTGGCTATTTTCCAAATGTTGTAAATGTGCATGACTTTTACTCTGTGGTAGTGTTTCAAATGCATTTAATTTACTTAAAGAAGTAGAATTCAATAGTAAAACATTAGTAAATAAAAATGAATTACAGAAACATTGCCAACAATCTAAGATTAGAAAAATTACTATTAATGATTAAAGAATTATTAAATTACTATTAAATATACAGAACTCTCTTTCCTTTTTCTTTTCTTTTTTGACTTTAAGGGCCACACGTGTGGCATATGGAGGTTCCCAGGCTAGGGGTTGAATTGGAACTATAGCTGCTGACCTATGCCACAGGCATAGCAATGCAGGATCCGAGCCTTTTCTGTGACCTACACCACCGCTCACGGTAACACCGGATCCTTAACCCACTGAGCAAGGCCAGGGATCGAACCTGCAACCTCACGGTTACTAGTTGGATTCCTTTCCACTGCACTACAATGGGAACTCTGGTATTCCTTTTTTCTAAAAATAAGTAGTAATAATAACATCTATCTCACAGATATGTTAGAAACATGAAAGGAATGAATATTTAAAAAAATTTAGGACATTGCCTTGTACTTGTAATCACTATATAAACAAACAAATTAGTAGAATATTTTGGATAGTTTTCAGATTAATTTTTCAAAGATGATTTAGATGTAGCTCTGGTTTAAGGATTTTTATTTATTTATTTAGGGCCACACCCATGGCATATGCAAGTTCCTGGGCTAGGGGTCAAATTGGAGCTGCAGCTGCCTACACCACTGCCACAGCAACACCAGATCGAGCCACATCATCAATCCACACAGCAGCTCCCGACAATGCCGGATCCTTAACCCACTGAGCAAGGCCAGGGATTGAATATACATCCTCACAGAGATTACATCCAGTTCTTAACCTGCTGAGCCAGAACGGGAACTCTGGTTTAAGGATACTTAAAAATACTCATTTGGGAAGCTCCCTTCTGGCACAGTGGCTTAAGAATCTGGTATTGTCAGTGCTGTGGCTCAGGTCACTGCTGTGGCATGGGTTTGATCATGGCCCAGGAACTTCCTCTTGCAGTGGGTGCAGCCAAAAACATCCCCCAAAATAAAAAAGTAAATTACCTATTTAAGCTCATTTCCTTTATGAGGCAACATAATGTAGAAAATTTTATTAATAATTTCCCAGGATGGGAAGTTCCCATTGTGGTTCAGCAGTAACGAGCCCTATGAGGATGTGGGTTTGATCCCTAGCCTTGCTCAGTGGGTTAAGGATCCTGTGCTACCATGAACTGTGGTGTAGATTGCAGAAGCGGTTTGGATCCTGCGTTGCTGTGGCTGTGACTCTGGCCGGCAGCTGTAGCTCCAATTCGACCCCTAGCCAGGGAACTTCCATATGCCGCAGGTGTGGCCCTGAAAAAAAAAAGGAGAAAAGAAAAAAAAATTACCCAGGACAGGTAATAGAAATATTTACAAGGCATTTTTAGGAATAGAGAGCATTATTTCTCATACACTGTTACCAATATCATATGAAAACTACCATGTTACCTTTTATGATATTATATTCTTATTACTAATTTTCCCATACCAGGTCCACATTTCATCCAGGAACAAGCTTTTGGATTGCCTTCTCTTTTAGCAGATATATTTTTGAAGAATTTTACCATGGTAGCTAAATTTCTCTAAACAACCAGCATAGTTAAATAAACAGAAGCCGAATTCAAATCCATGTCTTCCTGGGAAAAGAGAAGGGCACAGGAAGTGAGAAGCAGACGTGGCCTGAACCTTTTAGCAGCCTTGCATTAGGAGAGAGACAGCTTTATCGTTCCTAACTGCCAGCTGTGTGCTTGATGTGAGCTGGGTGTTTTTCAGATTAAATCAAAAGGCAAAAATTGGGTCATAAATCCTATGGAGTTTTGTTCTGGGAAATATTCTTGAGAAACAAAGCAAGATGGCAGCCCTGAGTGTCGCCCTGAGGGCCTGGTAAAAGCAAACAGGAGATGGAAACACAAAATTAAAATTGATACAATTAAGTTACAGAGTGATTTCAGTCTCAAGATCCCCGTTCAAAGATGGTGCCTTTGGTTTAAAAGTTACCCACAGTCAAGTCTTTTTGCAGAGTCCCCATTTCCAGGATCCGCTGAAAATTCTTTCCTTGGGCTCAGTAAGGTCAGAAGGGATTTGTCAGTGCTTTCCAATTTTACAACTATTAGATAAAATGAGAAAGCAGCTGGGTCACTGGAAGGCAAAGCATCTAAACCGGGATTTTGCTGGCTTTGAGAAAATAAAAGTGATGTATAAAACAGCAAGTCTCATGGAGCAGTAGGAAGTGAGGGGAAAGTGTAGAACTAACTACAAAAGATATTCAAAGCAAGGAGTCTCACGATGTCTTATTTTCATTTGAAAGCTGTAGCAAGGAGCAAAGCTTCCCTCTGTTTTGGCAGGGTAGAAATATCTCACCAGTTTTTATTTTACTCAAAATAAGTGTGAGAAACTTGTTGATAACGTGAGTTTCTTCCTACCCTCTCCACACCACATTCTGGCCTTTCCCTTACTCTTGATCCACTTTAGCTTGTCTCCAGGGGAAGCTTTAAAAGCTGGCTAGAAACGGAGTTCCCGTCGTGGCGCAGTGGTTAACGAATCCGACTAGGAACCATGAGGTTGCGGGTTCGATCCCTGCCCTTGCTCAGTGGGTTAACG
>PVHT020000077.1:36715844-36793443 GCA_004024745.2 Catagonus wagneri
GTTGTCCCTGACAAGTGTTAAGTATGTTGCTCCAAGCATCCAGTGCAGCACAGGTATTTGACCTCTGCGGTCTGTGAACCAGACAGCCATTGACTGAGTGATCATTTCCACGGGCCTGAATTTCAGCACAACATTTGATATTGGAGAAACTGCAGTTCAGTGGAAAACCAATGTTCATGCCATATATAATTCTGAAAATATTCTACGCTCCCCTGGTGCCATGATTTATGAATTAGTTAAATAGCTTATTATAGAGCATGGCCAGTTATCTTCTTATGTAAAATGTTTCTAGATGCTTTATTAATGGCTATCAATGACAACAAGTTTCTCGATCACCGGTATGTTCAAAGAACTCATTTTATCACCTAAATAAAACTTCAAATATTTAAATATAATCAGACATTCAAGGCAGCAAGGCATTGTCAAAAAGAGAGAAGGAAATGGATGTAGGTATATGTATAAGTGATTTACTTTGCTGTACACCTGAAACTAACACAACTTTGTAAGTCAGCTATACCCGAATAAAATTTTTTTAAAAGGGGGAGAGGAAGGTATACCACAGGGAACTCTATTCAATATATTGTAATAACCTATAATGGAAAATAATCTTAACTATGTATATTATATATATTTAAATACAACCTGGCTGGGTTTTATGGTGGTTAGTGGGTGGCGCTGGACTGACAGTTCCTGTGTGTGGGTCTGGGCTTGTGTGGCTTGAATTTCCTAGTTTCAAAAACACGGGGCACCCAGTATTTCTTACTAGTATGCCTAGGTATGGGGCAGCAGGAGAAGAGAGTTGTTAGCAAACATTAGAAAATGGAGTCAGACTCTTTACTCAGCAGAAATTGCCAACTGGTTTGTGCCTATGTGCATTATTCTCTTCTACATCAGGGTACTTAAGTCACCTCTATATTTGGGCACTTCTCATGGTTCTAGCATATTTTCCCAGGATAGCTGACTATTCATGGACGGGTCAAGGTGCTGCCACCAAAACATCTTGTCTTACACTCCCAAAACCTTTCAAATCTTACTTTCTCTGCCAGGTCTGCCAGCTCTCTCCTCATTGCCCCAATCTCTACCAGCTCCCACCCTCTGCTCTTCCACAGATATTCTTCTTTCAGAAGGCAGGTCAAGTCCTTTCTTCTGTAAAGTCTACCTCTAATTATTTATGTCCTTGTCAGTTTCTATATGTTCCTTACTTTGTAAATCTCAGAAACAACTAATAGTAATAATTGCATGTTTCTTAATTTATACAAGTAAGTATTGAGTGTCTGGTGTACACTAGATGCTTTATAGGTGCTGAATAAGACACAGATTCTGTATCACAGTTAGCTATGACTGTGATGTTACAGGCAACTTTTCATTGCCTGGGGGAATTTCATGGAGGTCTTTTTAAATGGGAAATACTGGAGTTTAATTTTGAATGACAAATATTTATTTAAAATATTTAACCTATCTTTCACTATTAAAGTAAAACTTAGAAGTTTGTACTTTTAAAAATCATGTGGTTTACCATTAAATAACCTGAATATTATTTATCTAGTTTGTGTGTAGATCTTTTTAAAACTTAAACACAGATTCAACATCAATAACATGGAAGGAAAAGTTTACCTGAATAGCATTTTACGTGTGTGATTCTTAGACTAAATGACTTATCAAATGTCAGCAACTAACACACAAGTATAATTGCTTACAACCATCTAAAAATTGTAAGAAGGTAAGCTGTGAAAATTACTTTTCATGAAAGATACTTTTAACAAAAAAGCTGAGCTTCAGTTCTAGCAGATTTTATCCCTTTGTTCTTTTTAAATATTAATACAAATTAGATAATTTCTTAATTTCTACAGATGTTTCATATTGTGTTCAAATGATTCCTCTATATTTCTATTTACTTAGAATATACCTTGTAAAAAATTTCACATTTCATTTTCTTAATAAGTCACATAATTATTTCTATTAAAATATAATGTATAATCTTTTGAAATTGAGGTAAGCTGTACTTATGATTCAATACACAGAAAAACAGTCTAAAAACCAGTGGAATGAAAAACAAATGAACTTGAGGCACCACACCCAAAGGAAATACCCTAGGAAAAGCAGTGCTGAAGTTGTTTCAAAAAATCTTGACCAATCACTAACAGCATAGCTATCACTGTCCTTTGCATATAAATATAGTGTAGGGGAGCAAAACCTGCCACCCCAAAATGTGTCTCTTTCGCATGACCATCAATTTAGGCTTATTATTATTATTATTATTTTTTGTCTTTTTGCCATTTCTAGGGCCACGCTCGTGGCATATGGAGGTTCCCAGGCTAGGGGTCTAATTGGAGCTGTAGCCGCTGGCCAACGCCACAGCCACAGCAACGTGGGATCTGAGCAGCGTCTGCAACCTACACCACAGCTCACAGCAACGCCGGATCCTTAACCCACTAAGGAGGGCCAGGGATCGAACCTGCAACCTCATGGTTCCTAGTCGGATTCGTTAACCACTGCACCACTCCCTAAGCTGATTATTTTTAAGAAAGAGAAGACTCAGGAAGAACCTTTGGCCTTGCTCCTAACTGCTTAAAATTTTTTAGATGGAAGGCTCATTCCTGGAATAGAACTGTCAACAGAACACCTGCAAAGACTATGGGCTGGGTGTGGTGGGAACAAAGCCTAGATATCCAAGTCCACTCTGTGTCCCATTGTCTCTGTCTGGTCCAGCAAACATTTATGATGAAAACATTTGTTTTCTCATCACTATGGAAAATGTCTTCTTCCACTTTGAAGTTCCAAACCAAAACCCACAATATCCTCTTTTGTCTTTTGCTGAAGATGATATTTAAGGTGAGGGTTTCAGTTCTTTTGGTGAGTGACTCAATTTTCCCGAGTCTCTCTCAAGTATATGTGTTACTAAACTTCTGTTTGATTTTCTCCTGTTAACTGGTCTTGTGTCAGTTTAATTCTTAGACCAGTCAGAAGAAACTTCAAGGGTAGAGAAAAATTTCCTCCTCCTCTGTAATAGAAAAATAGAAAGCTTAAACCCACCAAAGAAATGTGTCTCAAAGAAGTGATCTTGACGTTTCGGTATAATTTTTACAGATATGAAATATAGCAAGTCAGAATAAACAGATGTGTTTAATTATGAAAACTGATATCTAAATGTTATCTGAGAAAATCATCCAAAATATTAAGTCTCCTGAATATGAGATCTATCCATCCAGGTCAAAGGTTATTGAATTTGGGACATCAAGAGCTTCAATGAAAACAATGTTCCCTAACGTAATAGCACCTTCTGCTATGTACAGAGCTTATAACATTGCTACAGGTTCTCACCTGAGCAGTACAATATTATATTTTTACCTCCTTTGGATGTTTCAATTGCACTTCTAAAAATAATATTTTCTTTGCACATGCAATTTTGTGCATCATTGCCCCTAATTGCATCTTTAAAATGCATGCTGTGAATATTTAGCCCTAAAGCATACCATGAACTTTTTATAATGGAGCATGATTTGATTGCTATGACTTCTTAATTTTCTCCATGAAATGAATATCCCTCATGTACGTAGTATGAAATGAACAGTGCTAGAGAATGACTCTCCCAGATGGCCTTTCCAGTTCTAATTCGCGTAGCATGCATATTCAACAAAAATGAGATCATGTTTATCTCTAATCCCTGGGCAATTCCAAGGCAGCAGAAAAATAAGGGCTATCAACATTCCAGGGTTGTGGTTGCACAGGACTGCAAAGGGAGATTTCTCACTCTTCTCATTTAAAAAAAAATTGTATGAAGGATGCATTCCTGTAATTTGCAATCTATATAGCTCCTTCAACAATGTTCTACTGATTTGATTTCCTTGAATCTTAAAGTCAGATGAGATGGAATCTATTTATTCATTCAAAACGTATTTATTGATCACCCAGTAAGCAACAGACATCATGCTAAATGTGATAGTTGAGTGTATGTAAGGGGTCTTCCAAAGAACAGTAAACAAGTAAATGAATGATTATACGTTGTGATATTGCTATGAAATTACCAGTCACAAGGCTGAGATGCAGAATAACAAAAGTCAGTAAAACTCTCTGAGGAATAGCTTTTAAATTAGGCAGTGAAGGATTAGATTACAGTGGTTAAGTGAACTATAGCTTGTTGGCCAAATACCGTCCCCTGCCGGGTTTTGCAAATTGTGTTGTTAGAAGGTAGCCACACTCTTCTTCTCTTGATTGTCTGTGGCTGTTTTTGCACCAGCAGAGCTGGGTGCACTCAACAAATACAGTACGACCTATTCACCTAACCATCTTTACTGTTAATCCTTTTACAAAACAAGTTTTCTGACCTCGGTAGAAGGTGCAATCCACTCAAAGAATTGAGAGGAAGGTTTTTGAGCAGGAGGAATCACAGTGGCAAAGTGACTGACACGGGGAAAAAAAAAACATGGCATATTAAAGGAACTGAAAGGAAGTCAGGTAGCAAGAGGTGAGGTGGAGGTGAGGATCCAGGTGACCCTGAACCTCTGAGGCTGTGGTGAGCAGTTTGGGTTAATTCTTAGTACTACAGAAAGCTGGTGGAGGGGTTGCAGGGATAGAGACACAATCTGATTGTTCTGAGATTTTGCAGCTAATCCTTAATTACTATGGGAACATTGTAAGCCATTTATATTTATTGATCTGTGCAATTCTTACACATTATAAAGTTAAGTACTATTATTTTCCCTGTTATACAAGAAACAAAACAAAACAAAACTAAGTTGCTTAACATGCTACACTTTAAATGGTGGAGGCAGGGTATGAATCCAGACATTCTTGATCCAAAGCTTATGCTCTTAACCACTGGGCTGAACATACTTATCTGGATGTCTACAGTGTCCTGTCTTCTGTGATGTCTAGGGCAGTCGGTCTTGTGATGTGGAGTGTATGTGTGTGTGTGTACAGAAGGGAAGTGGAAAAATCGATACCTTAGGAGACTGTAGAAAAGGTGAATGTGTGATAAATGTGGTGGCCTGGTCTTTGGGACAGAACACTAAATGAAAAATATTGAAAGACTTAGAGGGGTATCCTAGAGAGAAAAGAGTTTTGAGAAGGAGATAGTCAACCACATCCAGTGCTAAGGGATGGTGACCTAGTAGGAGAATTGAAAAGTTCACCTGAGATTTCTCAGCCTGGAGCCTATTGCTGTAGACACACCTGTCAACTAGGAACATACTACCTTCAGAAACTATAATTGGTACTACAGAAAAATAAGACCAGTTGTATATAACCCTATAATTCTATTTTTCCAGAAAGATAATATGAATACGACCAAATTATGGTAGAAGACTGTTATTTCATTCTGAGTATTCATTTAATTTTTTCCTTTCCAGTCTAACGAAAACGTCAGCTACAATTATATACTCTATTTCTACATTAGAATTTCTCAGAACATTCATATTACATTATGTGATATATTCATTTTTATATTTCATTAATTGTAGTGGCCTTTTTCTGAGTAAAGTATCTGCCAAAGAATACATTATCACATAGAATTATAATTTTTGTTTTTGAAAACAGGTGATTTGCTTTCACATGTAGGTCAAAGAAACCATTTTGATAGTGTTAGAAATAAGATATAATAGGTTATATATATGCATTTTTTCATATATATATATATATATGTATATATATATACACACACACACACACACACACACACATATATAGCCTGTCATCGGATATACTGAGTTAGAATAAACAAGTAATAATTGACTATAATGAGTTATTAATTGTCCTGGCTAAAGTAAGAGCAGTTGCGATTCTCTTAGGCAGGGAATAACCGTCTCTAACAATATTAATAAGGTCAAAAAAGGTAATGGGATAGTGGGATGGTTTTTTGACTAGGGAGCATGAAATAGTCAAGAATTTCATTTCTCTCAAGAGTTTATGTATGCTTTTCCACCTTTGAAAAGAGAGAGTGTATATTAATACAGTTACTTAACATTATAACTTGGGTTAATTATAGGAGAAATTTTCTTTTCTATAAGGAGACAATTACACTTCAGTTATGAGCATTAAAAACATTTTCATTTCAATCTTTACCTCCTTTTTTCCCCATGTCTAGATATTTATGTCTTATAACTGTGTAAATATTTAAAATGTTCAACATATTCAATACTATTGTCTAGGTTTTTAAAAATAACACTTTACAATAAAATAAGCCAGAGGAATAGCTACAATATAAATTAATTTTTTTTATTGTTATTTTTTTGGCTGCACCTGTGGCATGTGGAAAGTTCCGGGCCAGGAACTGGACCTGTGCCACAGTT
The DNA here is from genome assembly GCA_004024745.2 of Catagonus wagneri. NCBI lineage: Eukaryota > Metazoa > Chordata > Mammalia > Artiodactyla > Tayassuidae > Catagonus > Catagonus wagneri. The sequence continues at coordinate 36,722,132 of PVHT020000077.1, forward strand.
GCAGCAATGCTGGATGCTTAACCTGCTGTGTCACAAGAGAACATCCACAAATTAATTTTAATGTATTTGTTGCTTGAAGATGAAGAAAATGCACAATAGGCAGAATAATTAACTATGAGGGTTTTTAAAGTAACAATTACACTGAGGTGTACATGACACAAATTTAGATTTTCACTACAATGTGGCATTCTATTTTTATGTTCATATGCAAATAATATTGAATGTACTGTTTAATTTTTTTCTTTTTAGAGCTTAGCCTGCTGCATATGGAAGTTCCCAGGCTAGGAGTTAAATCGGGGCTGCAGCTTAGGCCCAAGGCACAGCAATGCAGAAAGGAGCTGCATCTGTAACCTACGCTGCAGCTTGTGAGAGAGTCCAGGGATCGAACCCACATCCTCACAAACACTATGTCAGGTTCTTAACTCACTAAGCCACACCGAGAACTCTGTACTGTTTAATATTGACACGTTTTGCTTAATTGATGCATGGTTTTAATTCTATATTATAATTCTAAACAGAGGACTAAATACTACATACTATGACAAAGAGAAGTTAAGAAAATATTATTTTAAAGTCAGTGTTGGGATGAAATACTTAATATTTTTTGTAGCTGACAAGAGAATAAAGGGATACAAATTTACTTAGATTTTCAAATGGGTCCCACTTATTAATATTATTGTGATAATTTTTAGATTATCATTTAGATGAGCAGTTTTCTCTGAAGATTTCATACATAATTTTTAGTTATATTGAACTTTACCAATAGAATAACAATATAATAAAATAATGTTGAATAAAAAGTTTCATGTTTCATCTAGGTGTACTTATACACACGCACACACACACACACACACACACACACACACATACACACATGCACATGGACTGATTTATAATTTGTCATACCCACTAACAGCAGAAGAGTAATAAAGAACCTACAGCCTGAAGTTAATGAGCACACTCTTAAAAACCCTACCTCAAGGATAACCAGTACAGTATTTGAAACTGCATAAAAATTAAAAAAATTCTTTATCCTTATTTTATAAACATCAAAGATTTCAATAGCTAGTCACAAGCCACTGATGGGGACTGAATCTACTTCAAAAAATGTTTGATGGGAGAGAGACAAGCCCATTTCTTCTAAGCAGTCAGAAAGTAATCAAGTGAGAGTAAATTATGAACAGGAAGAATATTTTCTTCACACAAATCATGTTTCTACACATGTGAAATAAATGGCTTTAGATTTATTGTACTGCTAAAAAATGAGGAGTGGCTTGGGTTTAGAAATACAGCTTTTAATTTTTTTTTCCACACCCATGACATGCAGATGGAACCTGCTCCAGAGCTGCAACCTAGGCCACAGCAGTAACAAAGCTGGATCCTTAACCTGCAGAACCACCAGGGAACTCCTAGAAGTATAGTTTAGAGTATCATACAAAGAAAATCCTTTACAAATTTATCTTAAGATTGTTTGGTTATATCTCTATCTTTATCTACAACTATATCTGTATTTATGTCTTTATCTATATCTTCAGCTATAGATATATTTGTATCTTCATCTATAGCCATGTCTACACTTTTATCTTTATCTATATCTATGTCTATATTACATCTATGCACTACACTACAGTATATTTTCAAAACTGCCAAAATATAATGTCAAAAACCTCCTTAAATATGTAAAATAAATTTCAAAATTTCTTGTCTGGAAAATCTTCTATCTAAAATTGTATTCTAGTTATGTATTATTGATGAGAAAATATTCTTTTACTTCTTTCACTTTAGAGAGGAGATGATTTATATTCATAACTGTGGCATATGTTTTGTATCGATGATTTATATTCATAACTGTGGGCATATGTTTTGTATCAATGGAAAATTTTGATTATATTTGGAAAAAACTTTACCTTTTTTTATTCTATCACTTTTGTCTTTTTCTCATTTATTTACAGACTAACAAGTTTCTTATTTCTCATATTTTCATTTTGTTTCTTGACTTTGTTTCTCATTTTTTACTGCTGAATAAGTAATTACACTAATAATAATAAATGCTACAGCTTCACCTTCTCAATAACCCTTTAATTATTGCAGTCTCACTACACACACACACACACACACACACACACACACATATATATATATATATATTATATACTATATATTTGGCCATGCTGAGGTATGTGGAAGTTCTGGGGCCAGTGCCACAGCAGTGACAATTTTGGATCCTTAACCTGCTGAGCCATCAGGGAACTCCCTTATGTTATATTTTTTAAAAAAATTCTTTCACTTAATTATAGGTCAGTGACTTTTAAATTTACGAAAAAGAGTGACAGATAGTTACATATATATGTATGTGCATATGTGTATACTTATTAATTTACTTATTAAAGGAAACCCAAAATGTCATAACATAAAGTTTGGCTTGAAGTAAGCCTGGTATCAGGACTGTGGTCATTATAAGTCTGTTTTTTTTTCTTTAACTTCCCACCTCTATCTGGAAAATGGTTTCATCCCTGGGTACCCATATTATCTTGCAGATGCTTCCAGGGCAATGAAACACTTAATTCTTTGCCTCTTTTACTAATTGTGAATGTTTTGAGAGCATAGAATGTGTCTTGTCATTACATCCCTAGAACCTGGCACATGCCTAACAAATAGATGCTCAATGTATTTGTTCAGTGAATAAGAGACATTCATTGACTTCACTCCTTCTTTGATGGACACATTTCCTCTGTTCTTCCTCCCTTGAAATCTCTGTAGATCAATATGCAGGGCTCCTCGTTTTCAAGTAGTCTGAATCCTCAGTCTTTCAGTCTTTACGTGGCCTCTTGTCCAAACACCTACCTGGGTTTCCATTTCCTCCCTTTGCCACCTTCATCTTCAGCCTTTCCCTACTTCCTGCTTCCTCTCTATCTACTGCACCAATCTTCGTGGCATCTACATCTCCAAACCATTCCTTAACCATAATTCCCCATCAAGCTGAATTTGATTTTTTTTTTGCCTTTTAATTCATTGTTAAAAATTTAAAGCTTGTTTTCTCTATTTGCACATGCATTCACCATCTGTATATTCTTAAATCGGGGTATACATTTTCACTAAACATATTTTTAGAGCCATCCCTACATAATGTTTTAGCATTTGCTATTATAAAAATATAATTTGTACTAGAAATTACCTACCATCTTCGTCCAGGTCATTGAAAAGTATTTAATTTTTTTTTTCACAGCTGCATATGCAGCATATGGAAGTTCCCAGGCTACCAGTTTTTCAGACAGAGGTGGGAAGTTAAAGGAAGGTTTCAGAGAAGAACTGGTGATTTGAAGATTTCCTGAAAAATGAGTATGTACTCACTGGTTGATACAGAGAGGGTTAGGGGAGGGGATTTCTGACAGAAGTAATACATTGTGACAGAAAACACAAAGTGCAAGTTTTGTAGTATGAAAGGCACTCAAAAAGTTCAAAAAGTGAGAGTAGAAAGCAAAAGCTAGATCATGAGCAGTGTGCTTTAGCATTTGGGTATTATCACAGATACCCTTGAATAGTAATCAGATTTCTGATTCAGAGATATTCCTGTGATTAAAGTACAGTGATGATTTTCAGGGCTGAGTGGGAAGGGTTTGAGGTGGGAAGCAAGCAATGTAACACTCTAGGAATATTTTAAAATAGAATAATTAAAGAGAAGCAGTGGGAGGAGAGAGAAAATGCTTGAGTAATATTTAAACAAAAGTAATTAAAATTAATTTGGGACTCGGGATTGAGTGTGGGTGGAGCTGACCTAAAGAAGGATGAAGACACCCAGATTTCTCGTACAAGCAACTGAGAAAATGATGACTCCATTAAGTTAAGCTGGGGGTATAGGAGAAAAATCTGGTGTGACGGCCCATATAAATGATGCAACAGGGGTTCAGGGTAGGTATTGAGGTGGGGAAAGGGGTGGGATGATTAGAAAGAAGGGAGAAAATGAGTCACCTTTTGAGTGCCTATTGTGTACTAGGAGCTGTGCTAACACCTTTAGAGGTTCTTGTTAGTCACACATGACCTGCATGGCTGGCTTTACTTCTCATTTTTACAGTTGAGGAGTTCATGGTTCAGAGGAGTTTTTGACCAATTTGCTCTGGCTATTAAGTACCAGAGGTGGCATTCAACTATATGTCTGACTTATTAGTACTCTGTTCCCTTGCTGTTGTATAGAATTTGGGAGAATGATGGTATATAGTTACTATCTGAAGGCATGGGAATATCTGAAGCCATATGGAAGCTAAGAGAAGAGTACTTAGAATGAAGAAATGAAGACTTAAGAATAATAGTATTGAGGGAGTTTCCATCATGGCGCAGTGGAAACGAATCCGACTAGGAACCATGAGGTTGCGGGTTCAATCCCTGGCCTCATTCAGTGGGTTAAGGATCTGGCGTTGCTGTGAGCTGTGGTGCTGTGGCTCTGGCATAGGCCAGCGGCTATAGCTCTGATTCATCCCCTAGCCTGGGAACCTCCATATGCTGCAGGTGTGGCCCTAAAAAGACAAAAGCCAAAAAAAAAAAGGAAGAATAACAGTATCGAGGAGTAAGTAGAAAAGACTAAGGTGACAGCTAGAGGGTTAGAGAAAATTAAAAAAAAAAAAAACTGTAGTTGTGTCCACGAAGCAAAGAAAGGAGAACATTTAAATGAGGGGATAAAATTAGTGTCAAATGCTACAGAGATAGGAAGCTCTGTAAATAAACTCACTGGACTAGAAAATTCCTAAACTCAAGCACAATTTATGTGCTAGTGGGAAGAACTCCTGTAGTAAATAGCAGGTATCAATGATAGAGAGACTAGAATTGGTAGATGAGCAAGAATGGACATTTTGTTTTGGCAACTCTTTAAAGAAAGTTGATTATAAAGAGAAAGACAGAAAGGGCTAGAAGGGGATACAGAACCAAAGAAGATATTTCTCGTGTGGTTATTTAATAAAGGTGAGGCAATCTGGAACAGCAGTGAAGCGATAGAGGGGGAAGACGTGGAGGAGATGGATACCTAACTCAGGAACGTCTCCGAGGAACCGAGAAGGAAGGCATGGGATGTAAAACCCAGGCAGAAAGCAGGGGTTCATTTGAGTGAGAGAGCATTTGATTTTCAAGGGATAGAGAGGAGGGTAAGTAAGAAAACAGATATAAATAAGAATGTAGGTGTGTGGCACATCAAGAGCGTTTGCTCCTTCCAGCTTCTATTTTAATCATGAATTCAGAGGCAAGGTGGTCTTCTGGGCTTGAGGCGATGGCACTTTGAGAGTGTTGTTGATTTAAAATGGCTATTCTGAGAAAAAGGAAAAAAAAAGAAAACTGGACAGAGAAGAGAAATGGTGTCTTCATAAGTGTGCTATTTCCCCAGCAGTACAAGGGAGAAATCACCAAGGACCCAGGTGGCATCAAGTGAGGGGTTTGACAAAACTCTAAAGAAAGTCAAAACAATCCCTTTTACAGGATACTATGAAGGACTGATTGCTGGTGACTTCTGGTCAGAAAGAGTAATTTCAGATTTTGAAATTTGAGTTTTGAACAGTTTTTAACTTTTAAATGGGTGAAGATTGTTCACTAAAGTTTAACTTGTTAGAGGGCCACCCACGTGCGTGTTGAAGAGTCTGAGTAGAGGTAGCACAGAATTGAATTCGATCATATTGGATGAGTGAGTAAGCAAGCAAGTGGACAGATGGATAAGTGAGTGGACAAACAGAAAAGTATGAATAAATAAAAGCCTAGGTAGTTGATGATGAACAATAGAACATCCAGACCGATTTATATATTCCATTCCTAGGGTGACTCTAAGACTACTTGGTCTGGATGTTTATACTGGTTAATTAATCTGAATCACAACATTTATGCTGTTAATATCTACAAATGTCTGACAAGAAGACATTCAATAGGATAGATTTCTAAACTTTAAGACTAGAGAATACTGATTTAATTTCCTTTTCTATAGATTAAGTTAAAAACTCTCTAAGTGTAGTTTATTGTCAGAGCATATGAAATTTAATATTGTCAGTTCTGCTGGATATTTCTTATCTGTCTCTCCAGGTGTATTCCCCCTCATTTTTACTCTGTCTAAGCCCATAGAGGCTGATCTCTATGGGCCTCATCAGTGGGCCAGTCTGTCTTCCGATGCCCTACTGGGTTCAACGAGTGGGAGCCCCAGCTAGAGCTCCGAGGGAAGGGGCAGAGTGAGTCTGGGCTGATGTTACACCAGATGCATCCTGCACAGCACTCTCCTCTGTTTAGGCTGGGCTCCCCTACGAAAGATCACAAGCCCTCTCTACACAGCTCTCTCATTCCAGATTTTGGTAACCGCTATCACCCTTCTCCCCATTAGGACCTAGGGGTAATAAAAACTCCTCTATGACTAACCTTAGGATGACACACTGTCCTTTATGGTTTCTGTACCTTGACTGTATAGTCTTAGATATCCCTTGAAATCATCCTGAAATACCCTGAGTGTGCCATGTGTTTCCTACTGGGATCCCGACAGAGATAGAATCAAAAACGCTACTGTTACCAACATGGTTTTTAAGCTGTTTAAAAATGTGCTTTTATGAGCTTGCAGTATTTATGTATATCCTATGTATAACTATATAATGCGTTTATGTGCATATATATATAAATGTATCACTGTATATGTGCATATATATAATGTATTAACGTATTTGAAAAGGTGTATTTTACCAGTTTTTAAAAATAATTTGTTCCCATTTTAAATTCATAGAACAAGGCAAAACTCCAAATGTAACTATGTCCATATTTCCTAACTAGTTTATACTAAGTAAGATTGTGGGTAGCACGGTGTACCTCCACAGTTAAAGAGTATCCTCCATTCTTTAACTTGTGAGATACTAGAGATTTCTACTTAAGTTCTTTAAGTAGAGACACTAGTGCCCACCTTTAAAAACCTTTGAGTCAGTGGTGTCGGTTGGAATGGTTATGCTGAATTGCTAAAAGACTGGAAGGACTTTGTCTTGGCAAGAATGGTGTGATATTTGAATGTGGGATACAGCGGTTTCTATTATAGTCAAAGGAAAGAAATCACTTTTCAGAAACACTTCCTTAAATAGAAAGCAGGTTGGTCACTTTTTATATTGCAGATGATTGACCTGGAAGAAAGCCCATGTGCCAGAAACGGCTTCTTTTTCTTATTTTTGGCACCCAACTAAAGGACAACTTGGAAGATCACAAAAATCCATGAAAACTAGCCTTTTTAACAGAATATTTTTATTCTAAGCTGAAATCTATTTACTTTGGAACATAATTGTACTTAAATTCACAAACTATACTCATACAGGAAGTGTACTTCTAGTTTATTCCTAATTGATTTTAATCACTTAGAGTGATTTATAGCCTAAAATGTTAATTCTTTTCTTTGTAATTTTTTTTTTTTTTTTTTTTTTTTTTTTTTTTTTTTTTTTTTTTTTTTTTTTGCTTTGTAGGGCCGCACCCACGGCATATGGAGTTTCCCAGGATAGGGTCTAATCAGAGTACAGCTGCCGGCCTAGACCACAGCCACAGCAACACCAGATCTGAGCTGCATCTGCAACCTACACCACAGCTCATGGCAACCCCGGATTTTTAACCCATTGAGCGAGGCCAGGGATCAAACCCGCAACCTCATGGTCCCTAGTTGGATTGTCTTCGCTGCACCAGGAGGGGAACTCCTCTTTTTTCTTTTTTTTTTAATTGCATATTTTTTTCTTCAATGGAAGAATAGTTAGACATTCAGATCTCTAAAACTGGTATTGAATGTGTGGCAACATCTTATACCTGGAAGATTACTCTGCATGTGTTTGGGTATTTATACTCTCTGCCATGTTCTCTCCCATCCATGTGGTCACTGGTACCCCTAGAGCAATTCTTCCCTTCTTGATCCTGTGCCAAAAGCAGAAATACAATGTCAGCTAAGCTGCTAGCCTGGATTTGAGTCAGACATATTCAGATTTGGGCTTGAAGTGTAAAATTGTCCATCATCTCAGACTGGTCCAACAGGAAGAGAGAACAAAGAAGACTGGGTAACAAATGGTGAGGGACTGGGTGTCCACAAAGTGAGGAGGAGAAGAAAGGCCTTCCATCAAGGAGGCAGCTGAATAGAGTGGAGAATGCTTCACTGAAGAGGTTGCTATAATGGAATATGACAAAGGAGCTGGGGTGCTGTAGAAACACATAGGAGGTCCTTAATACAGACAGGTGATGTCAGGAAAGCCTGCCCAGCAGGAGTGAGCTCTGAAGGAAGGGCTTGGCTCAGCCGGCAGCCTGCTGCAGGACCAATTCAAGAAATGGATGGAAAAAAACAGAGCCGGTTGAGTGAGCAATAAATAACACAGTATGTCTGGAGCATAAGGTCTAGCAGGCAAATGTGTTCAAAGGAAAGGAAGGTTGCTAAGAGATGAATCTGGCCAGGTGTGCTGGACTAGGTCCCAAGACAACTTGAACTTGCTGTATATGGAAAGTCATTGAGGATTAAAGACAGGAGAGAAAACAGTCAGCCTTATGATTTATCAAGGTTATTCCTGAAGTAAGGTAAGGCATACATTGGATGGTTAAAAAGTAGAGAGGCTGCTAGGAAGTGAGTAGAACTGTTATGTTGCCTTCCTTCACGTAGAAAATGATGAGGGCTTGAATTAGTGCAATGCTGGTGTGGTGGACGTGGGGGGTGGCACAGGGAGGGGGCAATGACAAATCTGAGAAACATTCATGAAAGAGTCAAACTGCATATGGAAGGAGAACAATGAAGAGGAGAGGAAAGATTCAAGCTGACCACCATATTTCTGAGAAAAATGGGCATTTGCTGTACTGATAAAAAGAGGTCATAGGAGTTCCCACTGTGGTGCAGTGGGTTAAGAATCCAACTGCAGTGGCTTGGGTTGCTGCTGAGATGAGGGTTCAGTCCCCCGCCGGGTGCCATGGGTTAAAGGTTCTGGTGTTGCTGCAGCTGTGGCGTAGGTCACAGCTGTGCCTCGGATTCAACTCCTGGCCCAGGGAACCTCTATATGCTGTGGGTGTGGCCATAAAATTTTGAGAATGAAAAGATGTCACAGATTCTGGGAGGATATTAAATTCATGTTTGAGACATCTCTGAGACATTCAGATGGTGTTACCAGCTGCGGAATAGGATTTGGTATCTACCTCACAGGACACACTGCTGAGTCTCTTTCCCCAGTCCCACGCCCATCCATCCACCAGATATTTCAGCCCCACACTGCAGACACAGGGACACAAGTCAAGGACTGCAGGCTGCAGTCTGCTCCATGCCACAAAGTGTTTTTGACCCCCCTCCCCCCCACCTGCTAATAATTCATCAAACCAAATTGAGATTCTGGTCTATAATAAGTCAGCTATTCTTAATTATCTGCCATCCTGTAGGAAACGTGAAAATTCAAACTGGTGTTATTTCCACGTGATCTTTTTCTTTCTTTGTCCCTGGGCCAGGGATCTACCCAATCCACTGCAGTGACAACGCCAGATCTTTAACCTGTTGTGCCAAAAGAGAATGCCTATGTGATGTTTTTTCTTTTGGAAGGTATTGGATGTCTCATTTTGAAGCAGATTAACTTTCTGAAATGTATTTTGCTTGGAATGAATACTGTAGGATCACGCATTATCTAGTCAAACATCAAAGGCAAGGAAAAAGAAGGGTGTTCAGCAGCATGCTAGGCTCAGTGAAATTCAAGGATCTCTTTAGCTTGGGAAATGAAATTCACAGTTACATGTGACAACTCATTAAATTAAATAAGTTGGTGATACTTGGGTTTGACTGAATCCGTCAGTTGGTACATTTTCACACTTCACTGAGAAGCGTCTAGACTAGAATTATACCACAGGAAGCCAGATAGTGCATATTACCATACAAGTTATGTTATTTCTTATTTTGTTCATACCTTATACTACCATCCTGCATTAATCTGAGATCATGAACTAGTTTAACTTCACGAAGTCATAAACCAGAAGTACTAGTATATGTACTAGTACCAGTGTGTCTGTTCACCAGGTCAGAGAATGAAAGAGAATATGGTGCATGAAAGAAAAAATAGCATCAAACCTTCTTTCTTGTGTAACCATTGGTTTCTTTTGGGACCATCCTTCTATTTGCTATGAAGCAGAAGGTGCCTGGACACAGAGGCTCTGGGACTTCTTGACATTTCTCATTCCTGGTGTCCTCCTACCCCATGGGTTGCCCTTGTTACCTTAAGCGTGGAAGTGGACACTTTCTGAAACCCCACTTCCTTCCTAAGCCCTTTCCCTCCCTCCCTCTCTTCCTCATCCTTTTAATTGTCAACTTCTACATTCTCAATATCCTAGGCTTTCAAACTAAAGCCTGGAAAGCCTGGGAGGAAGTGATAAGGGGTATTTGCCTAGCAGTCTCTCTTCAGGGCTGTGACACATCACTGGCCCCTGAGGTGCTGTGGTGTGGGGAAGCCATATTCAGAACGATGGGACTGGCCACCTGTGGGGATGGTGGGGCGGAAATAATTTTTTCAAACACTCTTTCTTCCCAAACACTGAGGGCAGGACACCAGTCAATTTCTCACCAATGGTCCTCTTGTATATATATACCTTTGTGTATCTCTGGCTAGCTGGCTAATTAGACAAATACTGTCTCTTTTCACATATATGTGAAACATAAAAGATAAAACAAATGAATGAATATAACAAAACAGAAACAGACTCATATAGAGAAAAAACTAGTAGTTGCCAACGGGGAGAGAAGCCGGGGAGTGGGGAGGGCAAGTTAGGGAAAGGGAATTAGAGGTACAAACTATTATGTATAAAATAAATAAGCTACAAGGATATATTGTACAGCACAAGGAATATAGCCAATATTATATAACAACTTTAAGTGGAGTATAATCTATAAAGATATTGTCACTGTTATACACCTGAAAAGATACTAACATTGTAAATTAACTGTACTTCAGTAAAAAAAGAGTGGATCTAGCATGATACTTAGAGATAAAACCTAAGTGTAATTCCAAATCAATTATATATAAAATGTTTGCACAAGACTTTGTCATTTTAAGTTATTTTCTCTCCTGAAATCCTCTACCTGCAAATTCTTTCTTTAGTCCTACAGGCATAGGTGAGAAATCACAAGTGCCAAATGAATGGAGTTTTACTCTTCCTCTGTTCATTTCCAATTCATTCCCCAGAATAAGTACATGTTTAAATTTTAAAACCTTATCTTTTTCTTCTTTACTCTTAAAAGAAAGTTCTTCATGCATTTTTAAATTAAGATTTTAATAACTGAGGGAAAAAATAAAAAGCTTACCGTATCACCCCTGCCTATATATTCTACATAGAATACAAAAAGCTTTCATTAAAAGATGTGTTCTTCCTTTTCCCTCTTTCCTGCCCAGTCCTTCTGTCATCCAGTAGCCTGGATCTGAGATGGATGTACTGTGAACAGAATGAATTCTAAATGCCAGGGCTCCTCACTGGCACTGATATCTTCTAAGTTCCAATCAAGAGCTCCAGCAGGGAGTTTGCATGGCCTTATGTTTGTTAAGTCTTCTGAAATAAGTTAGTATAACTCCAAGAGGCCTTACACCATTTTTAAAAATCCATTCTGAAGTCCTCTGTCACGCTCTTCCTTGGGTTGCATAATTTTGAGTGGCCAGGGGCATTTTGGGGACATAGTAAATGGTAGTTGAGTTGAGAATACATTTTGTTTGGGTTTTATGAGCAGTATTTATGAGGCTCACAGTCACTTGTGAGTAAAATTTTTTTATTTCTTTTTATTTTATTTTATTATTATTATTTAGGTCACTACCTGGCATGTGGAAATTCCTGGGCCAGGGGTCGAACCTACATCATAGCAGAGACCAGAGCCACAGCAGTGACAACACCAGATCCTTAACCTGCTGAGCCACACAGGAATTCCAACTGGCTGATCTCTAGCTGTCCCAGTAAAGGAACACGTTCAGGAATATCAGTACCCACTGTGCATCATGACAAGGCACTACAAGTCCAGTGGTCATATAAAACATGAGTGTATCACAAGAAATCTGTGAATTTATCTAAGATTAATCAACACACAAGAAAACTTGTGGGCTTTGGAATGCATAGGAAATATCTCTCAAAATGATCGGTCTGAAGGACTGGAAGCAGGGGCACTGATGACAGTGTTAACTTCCCTCCACTCAGATGAGCTCCCATGAGCCTCCTGGGCACAAGGGCTGAAGGCCCTGGAGCAGAAAAGCAGAGAGGGACTTACAGGGCGAACAGTGTGCCCAGCTGCTCACCAAAACTGAAATTGAAATTAGAGATGGGACTAAGAGATGTGATGTGAGAGATGGAAATATTTTACCTCCATTTCTTTGATGAAGAAATTGACATTCAGTGAGGTTAGCCAGTTCCCTAAGACTGCATGATACATGGGTGACAGGAGTAAGATTTCGATTCTAATGCCAAAGATTATTCAATTTCTGTTGTATCCAATGCCTCCTGGGGAGGAAAGCCATCTAAGCCAATGAATCCTGCACACTTGGATATGGCTGGCGTGGCTAATGGGGGCGGATGAAGCCAACATGATGGTTAAGGATCATGCTAGTATTTTTCCAGTACCTGCTGTGTGGTGTGTTGTTCATTGCTCCTTGCTTGTAGAAAAGCATATTGAGCTTTATGAGCACATCACTGATTCATACAGACCCGCGGAAAACCCTGGACTGGAAAGTATAATACAAGATAAAAATGTCTGTTCGCAAACCTAGTAAAAGAGTATTTGCCGATGTCAAGTCAGATAACTCAAAGGTGAGATGAATGGTAATGCCCTAATACAGATGACTAACAATAAGGTTTTATACACTTGACTGTGGCTACAGCCCAAATGGAAATACAATGAAATTTAGTAACTACCTACTCCAAGCCTGGCACTATAGTAAGGAATTTACATATGTTTTATAACTTAAATCTTCAGACTATTACATGATTAAGTAAATGTGAGAGAAGTCCAGGGCCCAGTAGAATCCAAGAGTCTAGCGACTATGGTAGGAAACAGTTAAGATTTACCAAGATTTAGATATTGGTAGAACAAGGAAAACTACTGTTTCCAATTGTGCTTGGCAATGAAATGAGAGCTGAAATGAAGTGGTGATTCTGAGCTGAGGTGCTTAGCTCTCCAGCGCCCTCTTCCGGTGCTACACCGGCTGTGGGAGCTGGCGCATGTGCACAGAATCCTGAAGAGCAGGCCCATCAGGATGTGTACCACCTATTCAGTACAGCTTCCTGCGAGCAAGCATGGCCTCTGTGAGTGCTGGAAGCCAACTTTTAGTTTGTTGAACCAAGGGGCCTTGGTACTGTGGCACATCATGGCCTGAACTGCAGGAGAATGTCTGATCCCAAGCCAACGTGACTGCAAAGGTCACAAGGTCACATGTGCTCTTTTATGTGCAAAATACTGTCTCCTGATTCTAGTTTATTATATTTTTTTAATGTTTATCATACATTTGATTATAATTTATGAACTGTGTGAACATTTTGTAAAAAATATAGAGACTGTACTCAGAAAGAAATGAAAATCTCACAGTCCCAACAGAATTAAAATTTTGATGTATATACTTCCAGTCTTATTTGTAGGTATGAATACATATATATTTTTACATTCTTGAAATATTGCTGAAATTAATACTACAGTAAAATTACTACTTTTTATGTAAAATAATGTGGTCATTTTTTGTCCAATGTTATTAGATGTTTTTCACAGTTTCGTTGGTGGAGGGTGTAAATAATTCCATACTTTTGTCTCACTTGCTAGCTCTCATTTTCCTATTTTAAAGTACACATTTCTTATTAGTTTTTCACCACAGAAAGAGACTTGATACTGTGTTATCCTGATCTAAGAGCCTAGCCTCATTTGGTAAGAAATGTCCCTAAATTCCATCTTGTACATCAATAGTAGTTCAATTGCTTACAGTGAGTCAATCAAATATTCAAGTAAAATAGCAGTTGATTGGTTAACAGCTGACTAAGCTGATCATTGTTCACCTTACTGGCAGTCTTATGAATACATAATCGTGTATTTTTTACCTTAAAATTTATCTTAAATATTTATCTTTGTTTTACAGTACTTTTATTTTTCTTGCATACCTCAGAGCTCTGAAAAATGTTATAGCACTGAAAATCACATTATAATGATCAGGTTAGAGAATAAATGATTATAAGTCAAGAACTATGAACTTTCCAACCACAGAACTGACCTATGGTACAGAAGAGAAGTCAAGATAATTTTTAAAAAGGAAAAAGATTACATGTTTATTCCATTGGAAGAAAAAAACTAACCTGAGATAATGAATATTTTCATTTGCTATGGCATTTAAAAAACAGTGTTGCCCTAGCCCTGGCTGTTAGTATTATCAATATGGTACAGCTCTTTCCTTTGTTTTGCTTTTTTCTCACTTATCTGTCACTGACATACATGTCATTTTTCAGCGTTTTCTAGGGGCACTGCTCAGTTACTTTTGCAGAAAACATAAGTGGTGAAATCATGTGAAGCTTAGCCAAGTATAATGGTTTGCCAGCATCCCACCATTCAAAAAGTAACTTATATTCAGCACTTCAAGAAAACATGCATGGGTTTGTAGGCTTGTGAAAAGAGCCATAGTGGAAACTCTGCAGGCAGAAATCCTTTATATATATAACGACGCATCAATAGGCAGCAACCCCGCCAGTTCTCCCAAGTATTCAGCTAAATAGAGACACCGAATAAAGGTTCGCTGTGACTGTCTAATCCTGTCATATTTTTCACGTGGAGCCCATGATGGTCAAGTGCTCCAGGGAAGTTAGATATTCCCTTTAGGTGGGCACTAAGATTTTGCCAGGATGTGGGGAAATTCAGCTGAATTTTAGGATAACAAGGATAACAACAAAATACCAGCATCAGTTATTTATGCCATGGTTACCAGATGACGGTCACTTATAATAGGAACCTTAGAGATTATTAAATCTAACAAGTGTATGAAATAGGCATATTCAGATTATTAACAAGGGAACTAAAATAGAAAGGTTAAGTAACTTGTACGATGTATACAATTAAGATATGCAGTAGTAGAGTTCTCTTGTGGCACAGCGGGTTAAGGATCGGCATTGTCACTGCAGTGGTTTGGGTCACTGTGGCTTGGGTTCAATCCTCAGACCAGGAACTTCCACATACCATGGGCATGCCCCCCACTAAAAAAAATAAAAGGTGAAGTAGACAATATTCAAAGATAGATATTATCCAAAGCCCGTGTTCCTTTTGTTTCTGTGTCTTGAGTGAACCACAGATCACCTTGCCAATTAGTTGCATGACATTGAGCAAGAAAGTTCACATTCCTCAACTTCTCCTCTGAATAATTAACATCCTGCCATTATCAGGGAGTTATTGTGAATATCAGAAGGAGTTAATAAATATCAAAGTGCTCTGTCAACTTGAAATGCCATATAAATGTGAATTATTTTATAGTCACCATTATTGGTCATAGTAATTGTTTTCATAATTGGAAACATTCATCAGTTTCTCTCATGGGAGGAATGAGTTTAGGGCTTGGGACTCAGTGTGCATTTTCACATTTCCCAGGAAGTTTTTAGAAACGCAGCATCTTAGGCACCAACCACACTTACCAAATGAGAATCTTCATTTTTATAAGATTTTCAGATCATTCCTAGGCACATCATGTTTGAGAAGTCCTAAAAATAGAAGCTAGATTAAGGGTACTTTTCTTTTGAGAAGCTTTAGAGATTTTAGATTTTAAAGTAAGTGGCAAATTAGGATGCCTGCAAATTATTGAATAAGCCTCCTTCAAAATTCCTCCAGGTCACTGAGAAGACCCCACATGAGTGGATTAGAATATAAGATCTGAGAATATCCATCAGCCCCAGGCAGTTTCTTAGCCCAGACTGTCCTGACAGTTCCGAAATGGGCTCACCCCACAAGCTCCCTTCCAGCAATATCTGCGGGCCTGGCAATTTATCAGATCATAGGGATAGACGTGTGCCTTGTTGACATGATTTCCAAGTGATAATCTTAATTTTTGTTACTTTTGCTTGCTTACTGGTATTTTCACTTTATGTATGGTGTCTATTTCTTTGACTAGAGGAGAAATGGTATGCTGCCCACTGCAGGGAGACCTGGCAGATGTTGGGCACTGACATGGGTTACATACATCAAAGATGCACATTCTGAAAGGGGACTGTGAGAAAAAAAGACTAATGATGTGATGTCTTTAGAAAGACATAAGGGACATCACAGGAAGCTATAAGAATTCTAACAAAGGAATACAGAGAGTCACAATTCTCTATAAGGCTGTAAGGGGAGTTAGATGAGAGAAATGTACATAGACTCAGAAAACAGTTTCAGCAATGGACTTGTTGAGGTGTGACAATGGGGAGGAAATGAGGAAAAGTGGCAGAAATAATTAATCTTTGAAATTATTCCATTAAAGCAATTTTAGCCGAAAAAACTAGCTCAGAAATCCTAAAGACAACTTGAGGAAAGAGACAGGATTTTTTATTTTATTATTTTTTAACATTACATTTTACCAGTTCATTTTCCCTTTAGTTTCTTTATTTTTTTTTATTTTTGGCTGCATCTGAAGCATGCAGAATTTCCCAGGCCAGGGACTGAACCTGCGTCACAGCAGTGACAGTGGTGGTTCCTTAGCCATTAGGCCACCAGGGAACTCCCTAGGTAGGACTTTTTAAAATAAAAAATATATGGAATCTGAATACTGCAAAACTAGTAGCTAATAAATGAGCTCAAAAGTCATGATACAGATACAGGGCAAGAGGGAAAAAAAGCATGAAACAGACAATTCTCTAAAGGGTGTACTTTCCAGCCAGAATTTAAGAGGAGGCAAGGTTTAGGGTGGATAAAGATGTCATCACAGGACAAGACCTTGGGTTTTCAAACGTATTCAAGTATTGCTTCCAGTCACGAAATGTATTTAGTAGACAAATATTTATCAGATAGATAAAATCATGAAGAAATGATAATCCTACTTAGAAAATGAAATTGTCCCTAAGCTGCTTTCACTTAGAAGGGTCTGAGATCCACAAAGGCCTGCAGGAGAATTCTACATGTGTAAGGTTAATAGTACTGCTGGCGAGGATACCAGTCCACGTCATGGGAAGGCTTCAGAGTTCAGATAGAAATAGAATCAAATTTATGGGTAAAGGACTTTGAGGAAGTACAAGATTTTTTTTAAATGATGGTATGAAGGAAAGACTTGTAATGTCTTATAAACTATCATACCCTATATACTTAAAGTGAACAGGTAGGATTTAGAGTCATTGAAACTGTCTTAAGTGACTAATTTGAAAGCAAAGACTGACTTGAGGAAGAGTGTAAAATTATTCATTCCAGTGGCATGTGTTCACAGCAAGCAAGCAAACAGCAGCAACAAAACAATATATGAGGAAAAGAAAGTAAATAACCCTACAAAATATTCTTTGAAGAAAATATTTTGTAGTATGAGATGTCTAAAGTTATGGTCTTCTTAATAATTACACAGTCCCCAAAGGTATTTGCATATTTGATTACATCAAAACTGCAAACTTCCATATGATAAAATGTTCCATAAATAAAAGCCATATGTACACATAATATATATATATATATATATATATACATATTACATACATAGAGTATATTTCACAAGATATAAAGGCATTTGTATAAGCAATAAAGATAATAAAAATTTGAAACCTCATTTGATGTCACGAAGATGAGCTGAGGGTTGAATGAAATACCTTTCTTACTCTATCAGATTGGTATGATCTTAGAAAAGTTTGATCACATTGAATGGTGAAAGTTTTACAGGGGACACCTCATTCTCACACAGTTGGTAGAAGTACAAATTGATGCAATATATTTGGAAGTTTCCTTTGTAGATTTAAAATGGCTGTCTCTCTCCAAAGAAGATATGAAGATGGCCAACAAGCACATGAAAAAATGCTCAACATCTCTGGTGATTAGAGAAATGGAAATCAAAACTACCACGAGATACCACCTCACACCAGTCAGAATGGCCATCATTAATAAGTCCACAAACAACAAATGCTGGAGGGGGTGTGGAGAAAAGGGAGAAAAGGGAACCCTCCTGCACTGTTGGTGGGAATTTAAGCTGGTACAACCACTGTGGAAAACAGTATGGAGGTACCTTAGAAAACTATACATAGAACTACCATATGACCCAGCAATCTCACTCTTGGGCATATATCCGAACAAAACTTTCCTTGAAAAAGACACTTGCACACACATTTTCACTGCAGCACTATTCACAATAGCCAAGACATGGAAACAACCCAAATGTCCACTGACAGATGATTGGAATAGGAAGATGTGGTATATATACATGATGGAATACTACTCAGACATAAAAAAGAATGAAATAATGCCATTTGCAGCAACATGGATGGAATCAGAGACCCTCATACTGAGTGAAGTAAGTCAGAAGGAGAAAGACAAATACTTTATGATATCACTTCTATCTGGAATCTAATATACTGCACAAATGAACCTTTCTACAAAAAAGAAAATCACGGACTTGGAGAATGGACTTGTAGTTGCCAAGAGGGTTGGGGAGGGAGTGGAATGGTATGGGAGTCTGGGGTTAACAGTTGTAGACTATTGCCTTTGGGATGGAAAAGCAACGAGATCTTGCTGTATAACACTGGGAACTATGTCTAATCACTTGTGATAAATATGTGTAACCAGGTCACCACTCTGTGCAGCTGGACAACTGAGAGAAATCTGTAAACCAGGTATAATGGAAAAAAAATAAAATGATTACCTCCTAACCAAGAAATCCCACTTCGAGTAAATATGCTTACAAGACATATCTATCTCTGTTTAAATATACAAATATTTCTATGTAATGTTTTCCTACTTGGCAATAAGAAAAAAGTAAAGAATCCAAATGTCTATCAGTATAGGAATGGATAAACACATTATGATTCAATGATATATCAGAATACTCTGCTGCATTTACAGAGATGGAGGTAGTTTATATAAAGCATATTTATATGAGAATTATTTATAATAAACAGTTCAGTGAAAATAAGTTACAGAAAATATTATGTAGACATATACACATATATGTATATATACATTATCACTTAAATTTTTAATATAATTACACACTGTCTTTTTTTTTTATTCTTAGGGCTGCACCTGTGGCATATGGAATTTCCCAGGCTAGGGGTCAAATCAGAGCTGCAGCTGCTGGCCTGCATCTCAGTTCACAGCAATGCTGGATCCTTAACCCAGAGAGCAAGGCCAGGAATCAAACCTGAATTCTCATGGACACTATGTTGGGATCTTAATTTGCTCAGCCACAATGGGAACTCCTAATTACATACTTTCTTATGAATTAAAACAAGCCTGAAAACACAAAAACAAAACTTTGGCTATGTGGAGGTGGCTCTGGAAAGAAATGAAAAACTGTCGGTTTTAACATAAATATTGCATTATTTGAATTTCTTATAGCATGTGCATAGAAGATTCATAATAAAAATAAAGATGAAAATTGGTTGCACTTCTCTTTCTCTGTCTTTATTATTTTCACAAAGAAGATGCTTGTTCCATGACATTCTGAACTGCTGTCTCTTCTCCAGCTGGACTGTTAACTCTCTCTTCTAGTAACAACAGTTGGTCCCCAAGTTCAAGGAGTTAAGGATTATTAAACAGTGTGCTCAGTTTGACCAGTAAAATTGTTTTTACCTTGATTGTGACAAATTCAAGGACAATTTTTGAATTAAAAAATGGCAAGAGCATTGGCTCATTAAGATACTAATGCAACTTTAAGTGAGGAAGAAGGATGGGGAATGGGCAGGGATCAGTGTGGGGCACCTGATAAAAACGGTGATTCCTAAAATATAATATTTAGGTTATGAGAATGAAAAAAGAGGGTGGCAAATTTGAAAGTCCATCATATTATTCATTCGGTGTAGTTTCTCTTGATAGACAATAGAGGGAGAGATGCATGAGCCATGAATACCTTACATGGAAAAAAATGTTAGAGACTATTTTTTAAATCATGGTTGAATATGCCTTGTTTCCAGTTCGTGATTAGATTTCAGTGCTCTTAGGCATCAACTAGATCATGCTGCTCCCATAATTTTCTATCTTGATCCCTCAATTTCCAGTACCTTATGGGGCTTGAGAGTCAATTACAAGATTTGTCTCTGGTCTTGAAGTTTTTAACCTAGATTTTAGTGCTGGGGTCAAGGATATCATTTTGTAGCATTGCAGTCAAATGACATTTCCAGTTAGAGCCAAATTCTAAGATTGTCATTTTTTGCTAAGATTTGGGGAAAGGATATGGTTTTGCATCTAGAGATTCACCTTTTGGGGTCATCTGAAAATGAAAACCAGTGGCATTTTCACAATATTTTTCACTGAAAAGTTTCAAAGCATTTTCACAGCATTTATTTAAGGTTTATAGGGCCATATATGTAAGTGGAGAAAATTTTCTCTGAAATGGAAAATAAAACATAGCTTAATAGGACAAAAATGGACAATAAAAACCTATGGAGATCAGGAAAAACATAATGGTTTAAAACATAATTACATGCCATGTAGAAAGACACAAATTACATTAGCCAATATGTGATTACCAAAGCTTTTCTCACATCTCAAGGTGCCTAAGATGTCAAGGTGCCTAAGATGTCATGTGACTTATAATATGCCATATCTAACATATCACTCTCATCACCATTATTACTGTGTGCTAACTTTACCTTAATTACCGGTTATATAATATACTCCCAACAATTCTGTTGCATTTAGAATTATGGGGTGGAGTTATATTATTATCTCATTGCAAGATGAGGAAAGTGAGATGCTGAGTTAAGTTTCTAATGCAAAGTCACATGTAAAAAGTAACAAGTGAGGATTTGACCTTAGAAAGGCTGGTGCTTGTGCCTGTACACTTGTTAATTTGTAGACCACACGAATGATGACTCAGATGTTAACCTCTGACTCAGGCAGAGAAAGCAGTACTAGATGTATTTAAATGATACCTGGAGGCCCCCAGCCAGGTACTAATTCTTTATTAAGTTCCAATTACCTAAGGTTTCAATGTTAGATATTTTCAGCAGAATAAAGTATTTTTGTCATTACAAAATATAGAATGCGATATACACATGTAATTAACAGAAGAAAAAAATCTAAATGGATAATTAGCATATGAATAGATTTTTAATTTCACACATTATCAGGGAAATGCCAGTCAAAACAACTGTGAAGTACCTTTTCACATCCTGTAGCTGGCAAAAATTAGTAAGACTGACAATACCGGCTGCTGGTGATGATATGGAGACATTTACTATTCTTCTTTCACAGATTAGAACATAGATCACTGTGAGAGCAAACTGGAACTTTCTTGTGAAATCACAGATGTTCATACACTTTGACCAGGAATTTTACTTTTAGTTAGTGACTCCAGAGAAACTGCAGGTGCACAAGGAGATGTTCACAGAATTAAAAAAAAAAATGCAGCATTGGTTGTGTGGAGAAAACAACAATAGAAAATATATAAATGAATGAATATGAAAAAATAAGAGCTACATGACTCAAAATGGATCAGTTTTAAAAAGTTGACCTTCACCTGCTATGTATAAAATAAGCAGCAGGTCTTTGATGTATTTCGGTATCTTATGATAACCTACGTGGGAAAAGAATCTGAAAAAAAAGATATGTATATGTATAACTGACTCACTTTTCTGTACACCTGAAACTAACACAAATTTGTAAATCTAATATACTTCAGTTAAAAAACCAACACACAAAAAAATAGTTGACCTAAAACAGCAGATTGTCAATGGATACCTACAGGATAATAGCATTTATACAATGTTTGAAAACTTCCAAAATTATGTTTCTTATTTTTTTGGGGTCTGTATTTAAATGCTTTAACAATTCTTAAAGTAATAATAAACATAACCTTCAGGAAAGGTGATTCCAAAGTGGTCTTACTGGAGGTTTAAATTTTGTCTTTACTATTATATTTAACATAGATTTTAAAGTAAATATGGAAAAATGTAAAGATTTGTAAAGTTAAAGCTTGCTACTTGATATTCATTATCCTTTATGCTTTGTTTACATGAATACGATATTTCACAATAAACAAATATGCACTCATAAGAAAATAGAAAATGTCAAAAAAGGTATCTTTTCCCATCACTTAAACATAACTTTTTAAGCACAATTTAAAAAATTAAGTGTATTTTCTTAGAATCATAGGGTTAATTCATAGCTAACAGTATACCATCTATATAATTTTTTGCTCCAATAAATGTATGATTTTTTTTGCATATATCCATGGCCAGATTTTTTTTTTTTGCAGCCTCTATTAAAATGCTAATATTCTGGCCATGAAAACCGATCAAAATATTATTGAACGTAGCACTTCAGCACAGCTTATTATAAGGGATTATTTTCCACACATAGCTACCTAAGTGGAGGTCCTGTGGCAGTGCACAGCTGGGGGGCCTACTTCTATGAAGGGGGTGGGGAAGTCTGATGAGCTTCCTAGAGGACCAGTAATGCTGAAAGCCAGGTCAGTAGGGATTTTAGTTGTTGGTGAGTAGATGAGTGCCTGCATGTATTATAGAGAGAGACTCAGTCTGTCAGGATAAACTTAACCTGCTTTACAATTTAGCCTAGGGCCAGCCCTGGAGAGGATAATGAGTAAATACACAGAATTAATATTATGCTGTATCTAACATGCAATTGGAAGCAATAGCTTGTTATTAGAAACATTGACCCTGGACTAATTTCATTTCATGGGTATTTTGAAGGATTTAAGCATTTCTTACCAGCCCAGACTTTTTTTGGGGGGGGCGCGGGGTTTCTTGGTGTGACATTGAAAAGTGAGCATTCCTGTATTAATTTTGATTTAAAAATATGTTTTATATTGGTTTCCAAGTTTTTGGGTGCCCCATTCAATTTTTTGTGAGTTAAGTGCCTTGCTGGCTATATTCTACTCCCATCAGGATATAACAAAGTGATGGTGGAAATAAATGTGGGACTCAGAAAAATCCTTTACCTACAATTGCAGATGATGTCATAGGCTCAAATATGTACATATATTTGAGTATATTATATATACTTGCAAAGTCGCACTCACCCCATTTCTCTCAGTCTTAGATGATTTACTAGCTAAATTTAAAAAGTTACCTTTACTGAATTCTTACAAGTTTTTGTGGCCTTCACCTCACATTTTTGATTCATTTTTTTATAACCTATTAAAAGGTAACAATAATACCCACTTTAACAGTCATTTAAGGGCTTAGAATCTATACATGTCTAGCTAGTACCCTGTAATTTGTTGGTTATGATAAATATTTGTTGTTGCTATTAAAAGTAAAAAATGAGTAATTAAGAATTCATGCTTATTCCTTCCTCCTAGATAACACATTTTTATCCATATTTAAAGCTGAGGGTGGAAATTGATATAGATTTCTATAGTGTAGATTTCTGTTATTTAATTTCTCTGTGGATCAGAACAGCTTTGCCCAGATATTTCTATGACTTGATCTCTTGATCACTTCAAGCTGTTGCTCAGATACTGCCTTCAGAGTGTGGTCCACGCAGATGCCCCATTAAAATTACTGTCCCCCCTCTCTCCCTCTCTCTTGCGAGTCGCTGTCCCTGTACTCTGCTTTAGACTCCTGCATGGCACCAATTAGCCTTTCACATCATATTTAACATATTTACAAAATTGTCTTCCTCTCACTAATGCGCACTCCAGGATGCAAGTGTTTTGGTCTGTTTTGCTCACTAGTTTATTCCGGAGCTGGTTAGAGGGGGAGGCGCAGGTGCTTAATAGATCTCTTTTGAATAATTGAATAAATTAATGACAGCACTTAAATTTCTCATCTTTTTCCGTGTAGAAGAGATATTTTTTATTAAACAAACTGATATTGTTGCTGAGAAAAAAACCCTAAGAAGAAAAATAAGCTGTTCAAAACCGTAGTTTTTCACGTAGCGGACTAAATGCCTGATAGTGATTTGGAGGGTTCTCAGCTCTGCCTGCATGGAACTCTCTCTCTCCCTCTCTTTCACTCTTTCTCTCCACCCCCCACCTCCCCGCCTCCTTCCCTACATATCTATGACCTAAAGCAGCTGTATAAGAACATCTCTCTCCCTGAGTACTTTTCTGTTAGTCACTGGATCCCACCCTTCAATGACTGTTGCAGTTCTCAATTAATTTTTACTGACTCACTCACCCTTCACCCTTTTGTATTTACTCACTCATATATTCAGGTCATTTAGCAAACACGAATAAATAGAGTCTTTTTTGAGGACTTAATACCTCCTTGCTAACCATGGACAAAGTACACTGGTTTCTGGGACATTCCACATGATAGAGCTTAGAGAAGGGACCATGTGAGCAAAGGGTAAGTTCATTAATTCATTCAGTCTTTTATTCCATTTTTTCAGCAAACATTTAGTGACTCTTTAGTGAATATCTACTATGTGCAAACACAGCGTTGGGTGTCCTAGATAGAAAAAGGACCAAAAATTGACCCTTATGTCCTGGTATAGATGGATTTAAAACTACAGCTATGATGGAAAATGTAGCAATATATATTTTCAATATCAGCCAAATTTTACTTTCCACTTGAGCCATTCCTTTTTATCCTACAGCTCTGTAGCCTGCATCGCAGAATTCCATGTCTTCAGGAGAAATTGCTATAGCAAGAAATAAAAGCCCCTTGGATATGGGAGCCTTAATGCCAGACTTCCTGTTGTCATATTTTTCTTTTAGTTCACACTAATAACTTTTATTTGGTATTAAGTAATTTAATACTAACTAAAAAAAATACTGAAGTGGGTACTATTATTTGTGCTACTAATATTTGTTTTTCAAAACGATAAAACTGAAGTACAAACTGAGAGAAATCACTTGCTCAAGCTCCCAGAACTCTTACAGGGTAGAACCCTGTTCTGGACCCAGCGGTCTAACACCTCTTGTCTATTTTTGTGACTAAATGAAAAATGATTTGAGGAATTTTACTAATTCTTGTCCATTCAACAATTGCAACCTCCAGTGAACAAAGTAATTTAAAGAATAGATTTAGATTTTATATTCTAATGACTTTTAGGGGGTCAGAACAATCATTTCAAATTGAGTAGCACCTCAGAAATTCCTAAGCACATGTATTAGATAAGTACAGTACATATGCTATCATTTTCCTGAGAAAATTGGACCACTGGATTCAATTACATGAAATGCCCAAGTTAGCGTATTTATTCCTATGAACTAAGGGCATCATTTTTCTAAGGAAATTATATAGACTTATGCACACCCGATAGATTTTAATATTTAACAAGCTAAAGCATTCCTGGGACATGGAGGATGAATGCATTTGCTCTTTACTCTTTGTGTCTGACTCCAGCTTCTTCTGTAGCAGAATGATTGCTTATCCAAGAGAGAGTTAAAACCAACCTTTTTTTTTTTTTTAACTATTAGACTGCATGCCTGAATTTGAGGCCCTCTGCTGGATTCTTTGAACTAGTTCAAATCTAAGCGTACTTTTTATCTTTTCAATGCAGGTATTTTCTGCTTTAATGTATTTTTGCCTTTCTAGTTACGGGATGTTTCCGAATGAAGGACAGAATATTTGTGCAGCTATTTGATATACACACCTTTGACAAGGAGGTGTGCGTACCTGCCAGCCAGCCAGCCTGTAGACTGGTTGATGAAAGGATTCTTAGTAACACATTTCCTCTAGGGGTTCCCTCCTACCTTTCGGCAGGGGAACTCTTCTGTAAAAACACTGGCTCTTGTGAATGATGCCAGGACTACTGTTCCATTGCCAGATGGGCTCACACTTATTTACAGACACTAGGTGTCCTGGGAAATAAACACAGCTACACAGGTCTTAACATTATAAATGATTTCATTCCTTTCACTTAAAAAAATTCCAAGTAAGAGAATTTTTTAAGTGAAAGGAATGAAATCATTTATAATGTTAATGTACTGCTGCTTTAATGAAGTGGCATAAAACTTGTAACTTGAAATGTCAAGTTTAGATCAACACTCCCCTATATCCCTCTTCTGAAAAACTGAGGAATAGGCAAAGCTAGTATTTTTTGAAAGTTCTCAGATGATATAAAGAAGCATGTGTTCCTTCAGAAGAAGCATGTGTACTACTGGGAAACATCACAGACCACTTGTGAATATACATATGTAACAGCTATCTAAAGATTTGATTGGCCTCAGCTAATCAAGAAACTGTTGCCAACTGAGAATTATGGTATGGCAAACCCAAAGGAGAGCAAATATTTGTCTACCATAAGTAGGCTGACACCATACCATAGCAGCGACCCGAGGTGCTGCAGTGACAACACCAGAGCCTTAACCCACTGAGCCACCAGGGAATTCGCAATGCAATTTTTAATTCATGGTTATTTCCCTTGGGAACAATTTCTTTGAAGGACTGAAAAAAAGTGCATTTTAGGTTATTTTTGAAAAAACTAAAAGGCTTCTGAAATTTTGAGTATCAGCAAACAACTGAGAATAAATGTGAGTTCCTAAAAGAGAGCAATTTTCATGTCTTGTTAAATATAGACAATTTAAAATGATTTAAAAGGGGAACTATGTAGACACGTATGAGGAGGGTCTGTTCTTTATAACCTGGGAAAGGACTCTGATGATTTTTACGCATCAGGGAGGGCTGGCAGGTATATGACACTGCCATTACTCAAGGATGTCTCCATTTCCTAGAATTTCTAGACTCAGTCTCAGAAAGAGAATGTATACTCTATATTTACATGACTATTACCTTTCTTTTACTTTTGTTCTTTTTCGCTTTGCTTGTTTGTTAAATCAACTACATTTCCATTTGTGGTAATTTCCAAAAAGTGTTGACAGAGCAGTTTTACACTGAGAAATCCAAGCTCCTCCTGGTTTACCAATATGTAGATTCCAGCCATACAAAGAAGGGAAAGGAAGATGTGCTCTGTCAACCCCGGTCCCCTTCACGCGAACAAAGGGATGCGTGAGGAAATAGTCAGGAGAAAACAGTCCTCCGAAAAGTCAAGGCTTTCCCATTGCCTCTGCCTAATACTCAGGGCACGAGAACCTCTCATTTGCAAAACATATCATCATTGAATGTGTACATTTATTTCTGTGATTGGTTAATTTCTGCCATGTCCACTATGAGGGCTCTGTGAACAGGAGAAACTGGCTTCTACTGTTCACCAGGTTTCCCTGTATCTTCAGCTCAGCCAGAAGGAAGGATTGATTTTGTGACTCAGGAGAGACCAGGAATTCGCGTCTCTCTCTCTCTCCTTTGCCAGTGGTCCCTGGGAGCCCTAGGACTCTGGGATGGTACCCCTTGTCCCTTAGACTGCTGGAATCCAGGGTAGTTGTTGACACTGTCCCTCTCCTGAAATCACACTGGGAAAGCTAAGGCCTCTGTTCCTAGTTTGAGGGTCAGAACTCAGATTTCTTTCAACAAAATTCAGAAGCAGGGAAGTCCGGAGGCCTCACATGTGCTTGACTCTTCATTCCCCAAGTCCCCACTTCTTTCTCCGCTTTGATTTAAAGAAGCTGTGGCAAGGCTACAGCAGAGGAAAAGCAGCAGGCTATTTTAGGTAAACCTGTTACCATTTATGATTGATTAGCATGTGCACAATACCGATTAATTATACTATTAAATTATTAAGTATAAATTAATTCCCTGTAATATTCATTATTGCTTCCACCGTTAATATGTTCAGTCTTCCTAGCTTACTGCTCACAAATAATTTGAACTCATGTATTTGTTCACCCATAAAGTGTTTACTGAGTGCTGTTCTGTGCTAATCACTGTGCCTGCGCCTGGACACACATATAGAATGCTCTTGTCTGCAAGAAGCCTGCCTGTCCAAGAGACCTTACAGGGAGACCACACTTGTGTTGTTCTGAAATCTGGAGACATTTGTGGGAGCCAGCAAGAAAAGGGTTAAAAAAAAAAAGGCTGTAAACCTACACAAAGTTTTCTAGCAGAGAGAAAAAATGGACAAAAATTAGGGAGAATATTTTACCCTTATTTTCATTCTTTTGAAGGCTGCACTCATGGCATACAGAAGTTTCTGGGCCAGGGATTGAATTCTTTAACCCACTGTGCAGGGCAGGGGATCGAACATGTCTCCATAGTGATCACAGCTGTTGCAGTCAGGTCCTTAACCCACTGAGCCATGATAGGAACTCCCCTTATCTTCATTTTGATCTTCTCAAGTTACAAAAATGATCAACTCTGATTTTAGTCATTTTATTTAGGTTGGATTTTTTTTCGCCCTATTTAACTTTTTAAACAGTTCATTCATTCTTTTTTTTTTAACTCTCAAAGTTTGCTGGAAGCAAATCCGAGCTAAAATAAAATGTAAGTATTCTTCTCTATGTTCTGATATTTTCTCACACCCACAAAAAACCCAATAACTATAATCCACAACTTAGGTTTTTAAGTCTATTGCTTGCCTTGGATATGTCCACCTATCAGTTTTATCACAATGAATACTACCTAATTGCAGGACCATCTCCTGAGCTGCTGTGAGTAGAGATAGGGTGAAGCCGGCTCAGGAAGCATCAAAACAAAGGAAGTGTTCCTGTCCTTCCATCTAAGTTTGGGGTAAGTTACAAAAATTAATCAGGGAACAGAGCCTGGTGATGTAACCGACTTCAATTTACCTTTTTCTCTGTAAAGGTAGCCTGTTAATAATATTGTATCTTAAAATCTCTTAGTAGCACAATGTTCTTGTAACTTTAATCTAGTCACATATTTCTTGGATCCAATAATTTTTTTTGACTCACAATGTCATAAAATTTTTGCTAAAGTTGTAGAACCACAGTTTATAAGATAACAGAGAGCTTCCTTTAGACTCCCCACCATGGGCACACAAATAGGTTATTTCATAATTTTCTGAAATTATATGAGCAGTAGAAGATGTCCTGCTGGGTGATCCAAAGTACTTTGATGGGAGAAGTGAGAAAGATTTCACTTAGATAGTCTAAATCTTCCTGTACTTTCAGTTAATGGTTATGTAAATTGTGTAGCAAGTGATGATTCTAAATAAGAAAATCATAGTGTAAGGAATAATTACCATATATTTATTTAGTTGCTTCTGGTATGTAAAATGGTGCTTATGATATAAAAGCAAATTACATAGCAATGTGGAGAATGATGGACTTTTTGTGTTTTGAGCAGTCTTAATGTCAAACAGTAAGGACTATGATGGTGATGATGGATTATTGCTCTTTAGGCTCATGGCAGTAAAGTGATATGAAGATGAACTTTTCTCAACACAAACATGACAATGACAGTACTAAGAAATAGTGCCATCATTTGGCTTTTTTCTTCCAAATTTAGTGCATGGGCTAATTTATGGGAGACAGGTAGATACTCTGAGTGTCTTTAAGTCCTAAAGTTTCAAGATTAGACCTTTCCATTTCATGCAAATTCAGGGCAGGTTAGAAGAAAAGATACAGAATCTGGCTTGACTCTGACTGAAGATAGATAATGTACAAGGTCCAAAGACTGTGGGCACGACAATTTTATATATATATAATTTATCTATATATGATATGCACATATAAACACACATGCACACATACATATCACACATAAATACACATACATGTGGTATAAAAATTATGTTAAGAAAATAAAATGACAGATGACAGCATGGGAGAAATATTTATGAATCTTATATCCGATAAAGAACTTGTATCCAAGAGTTCCCACTGTGGCTCAGCAGTAAAAAACCCAACTTGTATCCATGAGGTCGTGGGTTCGATCCTTGGCCCTGCTCACTGGATTAAGGATCTGACATTGCCATGAGTTTTGACATAGGTTGCAGACAAGGCCCAGCTCTGATCTGGCATAGCTGTGGTGGTGGTGTAGGCTGACAGCTGCAGCTCTGATTTGATCCCTAGCCTGGGAACTTCCATATGTTGCAGGTGAGGTCCTAAAGAAAAAAAAAGAACTTGTATCCAGAACGTATAAAAAAACACAATAATAAGACAAATAATCCAAAATGAAAAAAGAGGAAAATATTTGAATAGATATTAGAACAAAGATGAATGGTCACTAAATACATGGAAAGATGTTCACTGTCATGTGTCAGTAGAAAAACGCAGATTAAACCCTAATAAGGTATCACTTCGTTAGAGTGGCTAAAACTCAAAAGGTAGACAATAGCAAGTGTGGGTGAGAATGTGGAGGAATGGGGTTCCTCATACATTGTGTGTAGTAATGCGAAATGGTTTAGCCGCTTTGAAAAACAATTTGGCAGATTCTTATTTTTTGTTTTTTGTCTTTTAGGACTGCACCCACAGCATATGAAAGTTCCCAGGCTAGGGGTCAAACTGGAGATATAGCTGCTAGCCTATATCGCAGCCACAGCAATGCCAGATCCAAGTGTGTTTGTGACCTACACCACAGCTCACAGCAATGCTGGATCCCTAACCCCCTGAGCAAGGCCAGGGATTGAACCCATGTCCTCATGGCTACCAGTCGGGTTCATTACCACTGAGCCACAAATGGGAACCCCCTCAGCAGATTCTTAAACAATTAAAAATAAGTTTACCATACAAGCTAGACTTTCTACTTCTAGGTGTATACCCAAGTGAAATAAAATACTGTCCACATAAAGCCCTGTTCATGAATGTTCATAGCAGCATTATTCATAATAGCTAAAACCTGGAAACAACTACCTACATGTCCATCAATCAGCAAATGGATTAAAAAAATGGGTCATATCCATACAACAGAATGCTATTGGGTAACAAAAAGGAATAGAGTACTAAAACTAAATGCTAAAAAGCATTATACTATGTAAAAGAAGCCAGAAACAAAAGTCCACATAGAGTACAACTCCATTTTATGAAATGTCAAGCAAAGGAAAATTTATCGATAAAGAAGTAGACAGACTAGTGATGACCTTGGACCCGGGGGCAGAGTGGTGATGGTGGCGGTAAGAATGGGGAGTGAATGCAAATGGGTACAAAGGGACTTTTGGGGGTGATGGAATGTTCTAAAATTCAATTTTGGTGATGGTTGTACACTCTGGATATTTTCTTAAAATGGGTGAAATTTATGGTTTGCCAATTAAACCTCAATAACGCTCTTCAAAGGTAAATTACACTTCTTGGGGTAAATTATAGTTTTTTGATCCAGCAAGGTAAGGATCCAGTATTGTCACTGCAGCAGTTCAGGTCACCTGCCTGAAGCATGAAAGGAGAGAACAGACCCTGGAACCTAACCTAGAGAGCTGTGTAGGGATGGAGAGAAGGAGGGGCTACTGTTGGTGAAGGGCCCAGCAGGCAGTGCCCTCTCATGGAGGAAGCAAGAAGACAAGCACCCTGGCCTCATCCTCCTCTCCCCTGCTGATGTGCCTCTGGGGCTCTTCATGGTTCAGCTCCCACCAAGGTCTGGGGAAACAGGAGCCTGCTGAGGTGTCTCTTTGGCTCAGCTTCTTCTATGGAGTCATGATGGCAAGCGAATACTGGGATGGAGATGAAGGATGTTAGCCCAGGAGTGAGCCTGGACCACTGGTCTGACTATAAAGAGGAAAGAACTGAGGTATAAAGTGCAGGCTGAGGATAACACTTCTTATCCAAATTCCTAGTTTGGACAAACAACTAGGGCTACAGAGGCAGAGTGAGGTTTTAGTGCCATCTGCATTGGTCTGGAATCCTTCAGGTACTGCAGGGCCGAGGTTTCAGACATCAATGAGTGGGTCACAGTGGAGGAGCCAGGAGAGGTCAAAGGAAGCAAGTGTTGATCCTGTCTGCACAGAACCTCATTAGGTTTGTATCTCTAAATTGTGCCACCCTGAAAAAAGCAAAATCATTTACCGATTTTCCCTGTAGTTAGAATAAATAACCTCTAAGAGAAAATAACAGGTCTTGATTCAGGAAGGCTTAGGGTACCCAGGAGTCACAGGCTCAAGATGGGAAGCACCTCCTAGGCAATTTGCTTCTCTTTAGATTAATGTGTTTGTTTCTTAGGGCTTCCGTTACCAATCGCCGCAAACGGAATAACTTAAAACCATAGAAATGTATTCTCTCACAGTTCTGGAGGCTAGAAGTCTGAGATAAAGGCGTGGGCAAGGCCATGCTCTTTCTGAAGGCCCCAGGGAAGAATTCTCTGGGCTCCTTCGCAGCCTCCGGTGGTTGTTAGCACTCCTTGCTGTCCCTGAACTCTAGCTGCATCACCCACTTTGGCCCTGTCGGCTCTCCCCTGACTCCACATCTCTCCATCTTTCTAAGAGCACTGCCATTGGATTCAGGACACACCCCAATCCAGTATGGCTTTGTCTTTACCTCTGCAAAGACCTTGTGTTTAAACAAGTTCATATTCATAGGTACCAGGGATAAGGACTTCAACAAATGTGTTTGTGTGTTGGAGGGGGCAGAGGGTAACACTATCCATGCCACAGTAATTAACGACCGCCATAACAATAATAATAAAGATGACTTCATTCTTATGAGGCAGTTCATACACTACTTTCATACTCATTATGTTCCTTTTCAGCTCAACTTTGTCTTTTTATTTATTTTTTTTTAAATCTCTAAACTGAGAGGAGGCATGGATGTGCATAAAGGCAGCGACTTACTTCCTGCAGCCCCTGGTCTCATCTGATCCTCTTCTACCACTGGTACTAGCACTTCTTCTGCTTAATATGAAGCCTATGACTAAATTTATTCCTTTACTGGTTTAAAATGGCAGGATAACCTACCAGCTACTATATGAAACAAAGAAAAGTCCTCTTAATTGTCGATTGAAAATAAATATTATTGGAGTTCCCGTCGTGGTTCGGTGGTTAAAGAATCCGACTAGGAACCATGAGGTTGCGGGTTTGATCCCTGGCCTTGCTCAGTGGGTTAAGGATCTGGCGTTGCCATGAGCTATGGTGTAGGTTGCAGATGCGGCTCGGATCCCACGTTGCTGGGGCTGTGGTGTAGGCCGGCAGCTACAGCTCCTGTTAGACCCCTAACCTGGGACTCTCCATATGCTGCGGGTGCAGACCTAGATAAGGCATAAAAAATAAAATTAAGTATTATTTTATTCAGTAACTGTTCATTTAGTTACTGAATTGGTTAAAATTCAAATAACAATTTCAATGACACCAATTTACACTCCGGATCACATCTCTGAATTTATAAACTGAAAATAAAGACAGAGTAAACATATATTGTAGGGATCTGTGGTCTCAAAACATTAAGGCTTAGAACTATGCCTGGGATAATCAATATATAATGTTGCATCTAACAATGTCATTTACGGCTTAGAATTCAAGTTGTTTAAGCTGCCTATTGTGTTCTAAAATATCTCTTGAATGAAAGCATAGATACATTTCAATTTATATCTGTGCTTTATTGCTAAACAATCAAACCTTTTACTGACTGAAAGGCACTTCTTTCTCTCTCTTTTTTTTTTTTTTATTTTATTGCTGCACCCATTGCATATGTAAATTCCCGGACTGAATTAGAGCCACAGCTGTGACCTACATTGCAGCTGTGGCAATGCCAGATCCTCTAACCTACTGTGTCGCAGCAGGAACTCCTAGAATGCACTGATTTTTAAAGTAGCATTGAGAAACAAGGCTTTGAAAGGAAATAAATCCCTTGAAAATATAATTTAACTAATAATCATTGTTATATTAGGATTCTTTACTATAAATAATATAATTCCTAACTCAAACTGGCCTAAATGATAACAAGAATTTATAATCTCCATAAACAGAAAAAGTTTCCGATAAATTTCTTCCAGGTCTTGGGCTTATTTCTTGGCTACTTTTCAGCATTCTTCTTCTCTGTGAGATGTTTTTTCACTAGGACTGACTTCCTAGCTCGAACAAGAAGGCTGCTGACCACTTATGGCCTATACAATTTATCCTCCAGATCCAGAGAGCCAGGCTGTCACTGTGTAAGTGTTATCATCAAGGGAGGTGAGAATCCCCTTGATTGAGGTGAGTGTGGTCACAGGCTCAGCCTGAGCCATTCCTCCTGGCAGGGGAATGAAATGTGCTGACTGCTTTAGATGAATCAGCCCCTGACTGACCCAGGGACTGCCCCCGGATCAGTGCGAAGGGATGGATACCTGAGTGAAAATTAGAGCAAGTGTCTAGTAAGTCTTAAGAACAGGTACAGCAAGATGATCAATGTGTCCATCACAAATGCCCATAATCTTTTCCAATAATATTTCTTGATGGCTTTTTAGTTTGGATGTCTCCCCAGAAAAATGCATAGAACCATGTTTTTTTTTTCTCCATCTATTTTTACTTTTTGTTATTGTGTAAGAACACAACTTTTTTTTTTTTTTGGGTCTTTTTAGGGTCGCACCTTGGCATATAGCAGTTCCCAGGCAAGGGGAAAAATCAGAGCTGCAGCTGCCAGCCTACACCACAGCCATAGCAACACCAGATCCCAGCTGCATCTGTGATCTATACAACAGCTGGGAGGCAAGACCAGATCCTTAACCTACTGCGTGAGGCCAGGGATCAAACCTGCATCTTCATGGATACTAGTCAAGTTCTTGACCCTCTGAGCCACAATGGGAACTCCAGAACACAACTTTAGATCTACCCTCTTAAATCTTTAAGCACACTGTACAGGATTGTTCAGTATAGGTATAATATTGTAGAGCAGAACTCTAGAACTTGATCATCTTATGTAACTGAAACTATACCCAATGACCAGCAACCTGTTTTCGCCCCTACCTCTTCAAGCTCTGACAACCACCATTCAACACTTTGTTTATAGGACTTTGACTATTTTCAATAGTTCATATAAGTGCAATCAGCACTGCTGGTGGGACTGTAAGTTTGTGCAGCTGGTATGAAAAAATAGAATGGATATCCCGCAAAAAAAGTAAAAATAAATCTACCCTATAATTTACCAAGCCCACTTCATTGTGGTATTATTCACAATAGCCAAGACAGGGAGACAATGTAAATGTTTATGGATGGATGGATGGATAAATAAGGAAAATGTAGTATTACATGCAATAGAATATTATTCAGCCTTCAAAATGAAGGCAATCTTGCCATATGCAACAACATGAATGAACCTAGTAGGATATTATGCTAAGTGAGATAATCCAGTCATAGAAGGACAAAATTGTATGATTCGACCTACACGAGGTATCTAAAATAGTCAAGCCCACCTATTTTATTTATACTTTTTAATAAGTTTGCACATCTTTAGATAAAATCCCTAGCCCATGAAGGCAGGAGTCTAATTTCTCCAACTGAAATGAAAAAAAAAAACTTCTCTTTAACGATAATTTTTAATTTCTTAAAATGCAGATTTATTTTTCTTCTCTCATTTTTTTTCTTTTTTCTTCTTTTTTTTTTTTTTTTTTGGCCATATCCCATCTTGCAGAATTTCCTGGGCCAGGGACTGACCCATGCCACAGCAGTGACCTGAGCCACTGTGGTGACAATGCCAGACATCTAACTCATTAAGCCATAAGAAAACTTCACTTATTTCCATTTTTAATAAATTCTTAAGCTTATGCTAAAAGTAAAATGTAATTTAGGGGAATATATGCATTGAACTGTTGAATATATATTTTTTAAATATCAAATTTGTATTACTGTGGGAAATCTTACTATGGTAATTCTAAATGTGCGAAATGAAATAATAGTGTAACTGATTCTTACTAAAAATCTTTAGGAAGCATTTTCCACTGAAAGCTCTAGAATTAAAAAATTGAAATTATATTGGCAGGAAAATCATTTTATTCATATGTAAAGGCTTACGCTAGATTTAAATATTGCAACCATCTTTCCTGATGGGGCATTCATTCTGTGCAAAAATTTAGGTTAGTGTAGAAAATACAAAATATTGAAAACAAGGAGATTTATTTGTCTGATAGGACATATGTTTAACAAATCTCAGTCATCACACTAGTAAAAAATATATGTAAAATTAATTGTCTTAATATGAAGATACCATCTCATTAGAATGTATGCAATAGTCTAATATCACAAAGCCTGTTTTGACCATATTTATCTTTGCATATAATTAAACTAGTCGAGAAAAAGGTAAAACATCTACAGAATAGATAAGCCATATAATCAAGAGTCAATACAAACTCTTGTTGAGTTCTAAGAGTTTTTTCTGAAGCTAGTACACTAAAGATTGCTGTCTATGCAAAGTCACTAGAAGCTCAAAATAAAAATATTTCTGGTAAGGTATTGAGGATTTCCAGATGTCTTACACTGAATATTTAGGGCTTCTTATCTTGTCTTTATGTCCAAGAAACAAAATGAGAAAATCTAGCACTTTTATCTCAGTTGTCTTGATATAAGTTGATACATGTATAAATATTTTCCTTCCCCCTCCCCCTTTTTTAAAGGCCTCACCTGTGGCCTATGGAATTTCCCAGGCTTGGGATCGAATTAGAGCTGCAGCTGGAGACCATCACCACAGCCATGGCAACGCTGGATCCAAGCTGCATCTGCAACCTATGCAGCTTGCAGCAATGCTGGATCCTTAACCCACGGCATGAAGCCAGGCAACCTGCATCCTCATGGTCACTATATCATGTTCTTAACCCACTGAGCTACAATGGGAACTCTGACATTATCTCATTCTTTAGGCTTGATATTATATATGATTCCTTGGATGTCCTAGCATAAATGTAACCCACTCAATATTTCTATGCCTCTATTAGATGTTATAAATTAATGTTGTTATTCAATAAATATTTTAGTAACTACTGTCCTAATCTAGGTTCTTCAGAAAACAGAGTCTGAACTAAAAGCTGTTTTTTTTCAGGGGTGCAGTCCCAGGAAGAAGAAATGAGGGAAGAGAGTGGTGAGGCAGGAAAGGAGAGAAAATCTCTGCAGGGGTGCATAGCTAACCTGGCCACCATTCAGTGTCAAGGATGTTTTACTGCTGAATTTCATATAACTACCTTCTGAGAAGTCATATAAATGATTACTTTGTCTGAAGTCTGAATAAGGGAAAATTTATTCTCTGTCTCCTGACTCTTCATGGTGAGGCTATAAACTTCCCTGTGTTTCTGGGTTGTGTATGCCTGGCACACCCAGGGTGCCAAGGCTTGCCAGTGGCTCTGTCTCAAAAAGGAGCCATGGGACAGTTGGTGAGAGGGCAAATGGAAGGGCATGAGGCAAGGGGCTGTCAGGTTGAGTCTCGTGGAGTGTGCCATGCAAACATGGTCACCTTAGTGACAACTGTGGAAAGAACAAGGGCCAAGCCCCAGAGACAAGATCCTTAGAGGATCTATCCCAAAGAGGACTTAATCTCGTACTTGAGAGTTGCCTGAGATAGACAACTACCCCAGATCCTGGGGACAAGTCAGGGAACGAAACAGAAACTGCTCAGTTGGGGTCTGTATTCTAGCCTGGGGAGAGAGACAATAAAGAAAAAAACATGATAACCAGAATAAAAGATAAATGTGGATTTGAAAACCAGTGCCATGGGAAACATCAAGCAGGCAGGGCGTATAGTAAGGAATTTAGACCTGGCAGGATACAGTTTTAGATGCGATGGTGAGGGTTGGCCTCACCCCAAAGGTGACATCTGAGTAAAGGCAGCCAGCACTCCTCCCTGGAAGCTGAGTAGAAAGGAAGCTGGCATGGCCTGGTGCTGTGACAGGTGGCAGAAGAGCAGGAGGGGTGGGGTCTAAGAGAGGTGGACCAGGTCAGGCAGGATCTCAGAGGACACTGCAAAAACTCTGTGAAAAGGAGAATCCTGGCAGGGCTTTGAGCCAAAAAGCATTATATGAATTGTATAAATAAGGTTTTGGTTTCTGTGTTGAGAACAGACAATAAAATTACAAGACAGAAGCAGGAGGATCAGACAGAAGGCAATGGAATATTCCAACAAATCTTATATTAGTTGTATGGTTCCTTAAGGTGAAAAATTTTGCTGATAATTTTTTTATGTTAAAATACTACTTGCAGAATAAAAGAATAAAATTTTAACGTATCACACCATCATAAATATATCTATATAATTAAGCCCTAATATATATGAAAAGTTTTACTTCGTATTGAAATTTGGAATTTGATTTGGTCATTGGATTTGGGATAAACATGAAAAATATTTCTGTAATTAAAATTTTCAAATGTGGATTGTACCATGGAAAATAAATTACTAAATTCTCTGAGGCTATGGGTACGGTACTTTAAATATGAAGCTAATTTTTCTTTTTTTAAAAAAAGCTCAATGACAGACAGTTTGCTTCTGAGAACTAATTAGCTGTTCAATTTTTAAGGTGCATTAAAATTGAGTTTGAGTTCTGCTTTGTATGTTCACAAAGAAAAATTTTAGTCTCAAGAACAATTATTGAAAAAGATACAAAATGAATCTGGGTCTTTAATATATTTTTCATTTGGTTAATCTGAATTAAGTTTGAAGAGAGAAGTGAATTAAAAATGTAAATTTCTCATACTTTATATAAACGATATAAAATTCTCTCCCTTTCTGTTGTTGCACAAATTGTTGTAAATAATGGATATTACTAATAATTTACTTAGTATTACACTTAATTTCATCATTGTCACCCTGGATCATTATGGTCATTTCACCTTTTTTGGAATGAAAGAAAAATTTTATATTGTTTGTCTACTATTATTGAGGTTATTATTTAACAATTGAATATAAATTACTGAAACACCAAATTTTTATACTTCTAATTTTCTCTGTGTTTCCCACTTACTTACTTACAGAAAGACTGACAGTTTTTTGAAATAAGGTAATTTCATATATTATAATTTTTTGCATTTTGTTACCTGACTTTTCCCCATATCTTTTACTTACTATTTCTCATTTTTTTTTTTTAGGCTTGTCCTTAAAGCTATTGTAAAACTAATCAATGTTAATGAGATTGTATTTGAAATTGTTATTCTAATTAGTTCTTCCTTTTTGAAGTGTCATTAATCCTTTGAATTAATTATTTTCATATGAATATGCATGGTATATGTTTTCTAGGAAGTCCATCTAATTTAGTTTGCTGATTGCATTGCTAATCACCTAGATAATTTTTGTTATCCTTATCACATAATGTTTATTGAGGCTTATGTTTATGAATACCACTTTGACAGGTGCTGTAAGAGCCTTCTATGGCTTCCTCTATTATGACTCACACTTTCTAAGTCTGTTTAATTTTTCATATTTCATTCTTTTTCTTGTCATAACTTAATTTCTCTGATCTCTTACATACAATAAAAGGGCCTTTACTGGTCAGAAGTTTCATTTCATAATTTGAGTGGTCATCTATGTTTCATTCCTCCAGAAATACCTCTTCATCTTTAGGATTATGAACTCTTGCAACTTTAGGGAACGGCTTCTGCCATGTTCTCTCAAATCCCTACTGTTGGTTGGGCCTGTTAATTTTAGCAGCAAATTCACTGGCCAATGGGATCAGTGTGTGACCCAAACCTGGATAATCAACGTTCTTCTCTAGGTTTCTTTTCCTTTCTTGTAGTAAAAAACAGTGCTGTGAAAGAAGGACTATAAATGACAAGTTTTCTGGCTGGTAAATTTTTCTAAATTGGTTATTTTGATGTTAACGTGGTTGTTAAATATTTAACTGGGAAGCCCTTCTAAATTAATGCACTAATTTAATTGGACTGCTGTCTATCCAGATAAAGGAATTTGACCAGCAGATGAAAACGGAATTAGAGATGGTCAATAAGAAGGCATTATTATGATGTTTCCAGCTCTGACTCTAGTTATCTTTGAATCCAGCTGCCTCAGGCTCTTTCCTTGGTTTAGTTACATAAGACAACAGAAAATTACTTATTGAAATTACTTCTGTAATTTTCAACATGGTTGGAATTAGTTTTGGGTCCCTAACTATAAGACATCCTTTGTGATATAATAAATCACATTAGTGGGCTTGTAGATATTGTGTCTGGGGTTAACGTGTTAACTGCAGATGGAAATGAGGTGGAATGATAGACTTCTGCATTTTGCCTCAGCACCATCCTGTTACACTTAGGAGGAATCAGAGAAATATGGCCTTTGGCAAATGACATGCTATTAATTCACTTTCTCCATCTGAGGGAAGGAACTGACATAACAAACAAAGGAATTTTCAGTATTGCCAGGAGGATATTTAAAAAGCACTTTACTTGTCGTGGAAGAAAAGCACCAATAATAAAAAAAAGTCATATAAATAATATATAATCCCTTATTCCTGACACTAGTAGTTCTTTGCTCATGCTCCTACAATAATATTAAATCATTATTACCAGGAGGCCTAAATTTATAAACCAAGTTTAGCCTCTGAGCAAGTTCACAATTGCCTTCCTAGGCAAGAATGTTGGCTTTTGTTCTTACTTTTCTGCTTGCCTTGTAATTTGGAATTATACGCATAGTATGGCAATAAACTGGTGATAGTCAGATTTTAGAATTACTAGATATCTCCTTGGCATTAAAAAGCAATCCAAAGCCTCAGGTACATATTGATTCATTTTAAAACCAATCCAATAGTTTCTCTAGTGAGAGAGTGGAATGAATATTATTTTACTTAAGAACTAAAGAATGTATGTCCCAATAGTTTCTGATCATACTTGAGATCTAGTTCCCTGGGGTATAGTTTCTAGTTTTCAGTTGTTTTGCAGTAAGAAGTAAAAGAATAAAAGATAAAGTACTAGCAGGCTTCTTCAATAAGACATCTCTTATTGGTATAAAACTACCTTGGGCTAATTCCACACTAAAACTGCCAGAGCATGACACTCAAGAAATTACATTTTTAAAAAAGACCTAAAATGTCAATTCTAAATCAGAATATAAACCAGCAAACTAACTTTTAGAGTTTTAGAAAAAAACCCAAATATCAACTGTGTGATGAGGCTTAAGTTATAAAACTGTGAATTAGTTGTTTCCCTTGAACTTTTAGATTGACATTTATACCTCTCCACTGCATTACATATGTCAAGCATTAGTAAAAGACCTGAAACTTAGTAAATATTCCCCAAATGTTCAAGTAATTATTAGATGAATGAAAGGAAAGGGGTTTTTCTAAGTTCACAAAGTCTTCTTTGTCGCAGCTGTAATTACCATAAAATTTCCAAACTTGTGTTTCAAGTACACAGATCTCTCCTGGAGAGGGTTCCCTCTTTTTCCCCTTGATCTACACTTCAGCCTGTGTCTTAGATCAAAATTGATGCTAGGGTTTGTGAATTGATTTACAAGGCACTGGGGACAGATTAGGAGCATAAAAGCTTTCTATAGGGCAGGAATTTTTGCTTAGTCATTTTGGACAGTGAACTGAGGCAGCTCAATATATAGCTGATAAATATAGCAATCAAGTGGGAAGTGCACTGAAGGAAGTAATTTTCCAAATTGCATATGGGTGACCATGTGTTAGAAAGATATTATAAAATCTGATATTTGAGATAAAACAAAATGAATGAGGCAGAAGTATTGATCTATAGAGGCCATAAAGTACTGGGGAGAAAGTACATGGACTTGGATAGATCTAAATAAGTTGAACGTTTTACGATTATAACACTCCTGCTCTATTGAAACAGCATATTACTAGCTTAAAATAACTGGATTAATAGTTCTTTTTTCACAAATTTCAAACTGGTGCATTCAAGGATCATTTCCCCCCTTATTATGGCAATCCACCTCATGTTTTATACTTTGTAGGTAATTTGTCAAGAATGCACACATTCCTTACATGTATAATCCTCCTATGTACTGGAATTATCTTTAAATAAAAATTATTATCTTGTCCTCAAATTTTTTAACACTAAACATTATTATCAACAAAAAGGGAGTCAATGAAGTTAGGTTTAAACCTTGTCTTGATAACTCAAAGTTTAACACTGAAGTGGGTATTGTAGACATCAGAAAAGACTCCAAGACTGGCACTTGCTCTTAGGGACTATTTAATCTTTTGATGGAGACAAAGCATGTCATATAAACCACACAGAGAAGAAGAAGAAGAGAGTAAGGCATTATAAAATGCTAAACTGTCTATAATCAAAGACATTACGGTACAGATGATGTCCTTCACTAGATAATAAAAATTTTGGATTAAAAGTTATGGTCCAGTTGTATACATTTTATTATTAAATTTTAGGTTGCAATAGAGTCTCTTCAGGTAAAAGTTCTTTCAATATATTATTTAATAAATAAAAAAGCAGATGACGTACTATGCTATGATTCATTTTTTATATAGGTTTTATCCTAGATGTATTCACTAATGCCAATACAAATTCCCTGCAAGAGGATAAAGGCCAAAATTTATTCTCAATTTTTGTTTTCTGAAACCACAACATCAATTATATGTAAACACAAAATGAATATTTATTAACTTTGCTTACTTTATTATAATACAAATGTATCACCTTTGAAAACAAGACCCACATTGCATTGCCACAGAGGCCAAGGAGACACATAGTATTTCCTTAGATTACTTAATTATCAGAAAATTACCACCAACAGAATAAATGGAAGCATTTCAGTCCCACTTCAAAAGATGTCTTTTTATCTCTAAAATGCCATGGATGGGGTACAAAAAAGGAATTAGTTGTTGCTGCTACTGCAAAAGGTTGTAATAGTCAATTTATTTTATTTATTTTGATTTTTTAGGGCTGCACACATGGTACACGGAAGTTCCCA
Source organism: Catagonus wagneri (assembly GCA_004024745.2). NCBI lineage: Eukaryota > Metazoa > Chordata > Mammalia > Artiodactyla > Tayassuidae > Catagonus > Catagonus wagneri. Next base: position 36,764,731 of record PVHT020000077.1, read on the forward strand.
TGCTAGGGGTTGAATCAGAGCTGTAGCTGCTGGCCTGTACCACAGCTCACGGCAACACCGGATCCTTAACCCACTGAGCCAGGCCAGGGATTGGACCCACATCGTCATGAATGCTAGTCAGGTTTGTTGCTGCTGAGCCACAACGGTAACTCCAGTAGTCTATTTACTTTAAATGGCAGATTTTTTCCAAGGGTAGGAAAATTACCTGCTAAATAATTCACAGATTTTGCAAACAATCCCTTTCTTTTGACTGTAGAAGTTCCTGGGCCATACATGGAACCTGAGCCACAACAAAGACAACATCGGATCCTTAACCTGCTGAGTCACCAGGGAACTCCATCAAACGATCCCTTTTTGTTACCAATAATCTCAATTAGTTCAAAAAGCTAAAGAACTTCTAAGACACGAATTCGAATTAAAGTCTGATCTGTCAGAATTTAATTTCTGTCTGCTTGTTTCTAGTTATGCTTGTATTTACAGGTGTCACTCACCCATTCTTTTTCTAACTGGTTGAAAAAGACTTACCGTGTCCTTGAGTATTAAATAATCACCCCCACTGACCCTTTCATTGCATTTTAATATGGAGAATCATGAAGAAGTACTGAATGAAGTCAAAGATTTGCTCATCTGCAAAATGTTTCTAATTGTATCTGTTAGGCTTTATATAATGCAGCATTTTTCCTGATTTTGCTGAAAGAAGTTTTCTTTCTCTGGGAAACCACTGTATGGAGTAAATGCTACAATCTCACTATGTTTCTCTAGTCCTTTCACTCCCACGATCCCTGAGGGCTGGTCCATGCCTTCTCTTTCCTCAAAAGTACATCACCTCTTCTCTCAGGGAGAAAAGAATAGCCCTGAAGAGGACCCCACAAGTTCCCCCCAGCTACTGTGGATGCAGAGCCAGGGCTCCTCCCAGGGTCCAGGAAGCCCCTACCCCAGCATCTCCCTGGGCACCACTCCACTCCAACATCTCTGCTTTTTCTTACAGATGAAAGAAATAAAATTCCCTTCCCTGGCCCCGGCTGTACCCACCACCAGCGATCATGAGTCCCTTCCTTAAGACCTCAGAAGTTGCCCCTTATCCTCCAAAGGCCAGACTCCCCCTGGGAGGTTGACCTTTGAGCCTCTGCTCTGCCAGGTGAAGTTCCTGTCACTTGGAACTCAATACTTCCTACACTCTCTGCCCCCAAGACTTCACTGTGAGCGCTTGACTCCATCACCCCTGTCCCAGGTCTTCAAATGCTTTATCTGTCTTGTTACCCTTGCATTCCTGGCACTTAACTCAGGGCACAGTCCTGGGTGGGCATCAGAAAATATTTGCATTTGAGTGAATAAATGAAGGAAGGAAGAGTTGAGGACACTCAGTGGTGCTCAATATCAGCAGACTACCTGTCTGAAGAAACAGTTTGTTACAAAAATAGAGCAATTTGGATGTGAAGCATGACTTACAGAAACCTAGATTATCCTGGCCAGCCCAATTTCTAACATTCCCTTTGCTTAAATGTAAAAATATACCTAAACACTTCCTTTTTAACCAAATGGAAATACAATGTGCCTTTTCCAACTCATTTTACAAAATTACTTCACAAGAGTTGATTGAAATCGTGACAGGTCAATGATGATAATAAAATTTCAGCGTCTTCAAGACAAATGTCTGATTTCCTAAAACCTTCTTCCTTTTTCTTTTCTTTTCCTTTTTTTTTTTTTTTTTTAGGGCTGGCACCTGCCGCATATGGAGGTTCCTAGACTAGGGGTCCAATCGGAGCTGCAGCTGCTGGCCTACACCACAGCTACAGCAATGCCAGATTCGAGCTGCATCTGTGACCTAGACCACAGCTCACGGCAGTGCCAGATCCTTAACCCACTGAGTGAGGTCAGGGATCGAACCCACAACCTCATTGTTCCTGGTTGGATTCGTTTCCGGTGCACCACAATGGGAACTCCAAACCTTCTTTTTTTATTGAAGTGTAGTTGCTTTACAATGTTATGTAACTAACAGTGTTGGTTTCAGATATACAGCAAAGTGATTGAGTGAGATAGATATATATATATATGTGTGTATATGTACATATGTCTATATATGTGTATACATGTATGTATGTCTATATATGTATATATATATTCAGATTCTTCTCCCATATGGGTTATTACAAAATATTTATAGTTCCCTGTGCTCTACAGTAGGTCCCTTTGATTATCTATATTATATCTAGTAGTGTGTATATATTAATCCCAAATTCATAATTTATCCCTCCCCTCCACCTTTTCCATTTGGTAATCACAAGTTTGTAAAACCTCTTATTTTTTAAATGCAGGTTTCCTCTATTGAGGATATTTTTAATTGTGAGATTTATGTACAAGAATTTATCTCTCTTTGTGGGGAAAGAGTTGTTTTCAAAGGATAAAATCTCTAAAACATAAAGTAAATGTACCTCCCATTGCGGCTGGCAGGAAGCTAGTACCTCATTTTCCCACTTCACTTCTGTAAGTGGGAAAGAAGACTTCAACTCTTCCCCAAAGCCACTTAGTACTCTTGCTTCTTTGAACTCCATTTTAATATAAAGTCACCATCATGCTTAAAAAAAAAATTCCTTTGAACTACTCGCATCTCATCCTATTTTTCTTTTTCTTTTTTTTTTTTTTTGTGGTGATGGAGGCTGGCATTTGAAACTACTTGGAAAGAAGTAGCTAGATCATCAAAAGGCATTGAAAAATCTCTGGAAAATAGAAAATTTGCCTTTGGCTCCTTGTTCAGATTTCACAGGTTCGAGGAGTGAGAAGAATAAATTCATTAAAAAAAAATCTCGAAGATTTATATCCAAACAGGAAGCTTTCATTCAAGTTCAGATTATTTGTAAATGTCTGTAACCACCATATATTATGAAATCATTGCTCAACAACACATTTTAGCATCTAATACACAAAGTCAGCTACATGTTGTCGACTACCATTATTATTAAATCAATAAAAAAAAAGCTTTACCAGAGAGAAAATACCTCATTCAGTTAATAAGATAATTTTCTCATCTTGTTTTATTTAAACACAATTCTCCTCTAAGTTACAAGTCAAACTTCTGAAAATCTCAGAATTTCACAGCAGATTCTTTATCTTTTTTTTTTCAACCAGTGAGTGACAAATTACTTATACTTAATTCTAGCTGAGTTTCTCATAGGCTTTGAAAAACCACTGTCTCCTAATGAACATGATCGAAAAAAAATACAAAGACTCAAAAGTTTACTTTCTAGAAATTGAGATTCAAAAGGAATAGGGTTTAAAATTCCCTTTGTAGCTTAGTGGTTAATGATCCTGACTAGGATCCATGAGGATGTGGGTTCGATCCCTGGCCTCACTCAGTGGGTTAAGGATCCAGCATTGCTGTGAGTTGTGGTGTAGGTTGCAGATGTTGCTAGGATCATGCGTGGTTGTGTCTGTGGTGTAAGCTGGCAGCTAAAGCTCCGATTCGACCCCTAGCCTGGGAACTCCCATATGCCATAGGGGCAGCTCTAAAAAGAAAAATAAATAAATAAAGTTCTATTTCGGGTACATTAAGTGCTAAGGGCTCTTGATATGTGATAGATACATATGTGCACATACATACTGTTCTGATTTTGAACACATGTTTTTGTTTTTTTTGGCTGTTCCAGCAGATGTGAAAGTTCCCAGACCAGGGATCAACTCATAGAAGCAATCTGAGCCACTGCAGTGACAATGCTAGATCCTTAACCCACTTGCCACAAGGGAACTCCTCAAATACATATTAATAAAACAACATGGGGGTGAAATACAGGGAGTACTTGCAACTTCTGGGTTAAACTAATGAAATTAAAGAATTCTGAATAAATCTAAAAACATTTACATGAATTTGGCACCAGAGCAAATGTTTAAAACTTTTGTCCTAAGTAAGGAAATAATCCAGACTGTCACCTGATTCCTATTTTTGGATAAGCGTTCCCACATATTTTTCTTTTTGTTGGTTTGCCTTTATGGGACCTATAAAAAGAACAGCACCAGAAGGACAAAGAACTGCACTAGAAAATCACTTTAGGCATCCTGTTCTCAGGAACAGAATTGACACTTTTCTGTCATGGAGTAAAAGCAACAGAGAAGCATAGTCACCCAGAAGTAACCCTTCCTCCATCACTTGACTGGCGTTCTTCTCTCATAGGGAGAAGCAAAGTGGGGGAAAAGGACTCTCAGCTCAGTTTTGACTATCATAGAAATATGAGCACCTAGAAAGTAGGATTTGCTTTGAAACTTGAATCATAGAAGTGAGTAAAGTCTCCTCTTGCAGGTGGATTATAAGTGACAGCTTTCAGTGCAGAGAAAACGTCATGCTGATTGGACATCTCCCCCCCCACCTCACTTAAGGGGCAGCACCCCTCCCGAGGGAACAAGTTGGGATGATTACCAAACACTGCTGAAAAATACACTTTTTTTCAGAAATTCACAATTATCTTTCTGTGATAATTTAAAGAAAATCTGGCCTGAGGATGAACCAACTGACTAAACCCTACCTAGAGAGGAATATATTTTCTCATCTCTTTCTGAGCTTCATCTTCACCCAGGTTTTACCTTATTGGATCAAACTGCACATTTGTACTTTTTTGCCCCCTCCTTTACCTTCTCTAAAATTTTTGTTCTTACCTAATGCCTTGTCTTGTTTCTGACTTATCTGTGGTATCTATGTATCCCACAGTGAAAAATCACTTTTCTTAAATCTCTTTCTTTTAAAATCTTCTGAAGATGCCCCAAGTAATGTAAAGAAAATAAAACAATTTTTAAGCTACTGTGCTAAAATAAAATTGTACTGTAACTATTCTAGAGCAATCTTTGTAGTTACTGGTGAGATTTCATGTCTTTATATTGGAAAATGTTGGAAATACAAACTTAAATGGTTTGTATGTAACCATTTAGTAAATGGTTCAGTGATTAAGAATTATACAGTTTATGTCAATTATAGCAGAGGTTTATCTTTGTGTCAAGTTTGGGGAAATGAAGAATCTTTTCTACCTACATAACAGATTTTAACTGAAGTTAAAAAATAATCACATTTTACATGTAATCAGAATTCAGTTGTCAGCTATAATTATCTTTTTCATCTAGAAAAGAAAAACCAGGAAGCAACAGATATTCTTGTTTCATCAACAACTGCATGTGCGAAATAATTATTTTAGCTCGTTGGTAAAATTTCTGGCTTTCTCCTTTTGATCTACCACAAACTCCTTATAAGACAAAGTAGCTGGGTGGATTTTCTTCCTAAGTTTCACTTGGCCTCTGCATTCAGTATAGTTTATTCACAAATAATAAAAAAGACTTGGACTTTCTTATGTTGATGATAACTGGAATTAGAATCTTAATAAATATTTGCCAATTCTGAAAAAAGCAATAAAATGTGATTACCTATGGGGAAATTTTTCTTTTTTCTTTTCATCAACATACAATTGAGATGATAATATTAAATGCAAAGAGACTCTTGTAAAGGTGAGCATTATTTTGTAAGGTGAAAAAAGAATTAAATGGTTTAAATTTATCTGGTTGATTAATTTTTTAGCCATATGAAGTTATCCAGATGGAATTAATTCATCTCTTTTTGCCTCTCCAGTACATGGAGAGTAATCCATTTCTTTATAATATGTCTATATCTGGTTTTAGCATGGGGTAAAATTATAGGGAACTCCAGATGCATGAACTTGAGCAATTAAATTAATCTTCTTGAGCATCACTTTACTCTGATATAAACTGGATACAGTAATTCCTATATCACATTGAGCTAGAGTTGCAAAATTTAGCAAATGAACATACGTGTGAATTTCACATTATTTTAGCATAATTGTGTCCCAATTATTTTTTAGTATAAGTATGGCCCAAATATTGCATGAAAAATATTATACTAAAATTGATTCACTGTTCATGTGAAATCTAAATTTAATCGGTTCTGTTGTTCACCTGAAAGCCCTGCATTGAGTTGTTTTGGGGATTAAATCAGATTACTTATCTAAAATAGCTGACAAATTGTGGATACAGTTTTTTCTTACCTAGTACTGCAAAGTATTATTAAAGAAACATGACTTCAATTATATCAATTTTTTCTATCCTGTATCTGGTGAAAAGCCTGACATACTGTAAGTACATTAGTAAATACGTATAGTACAGAATAAATGAAGTGTGTGTGTCTATATGTGTGTGTGTTTCTGTGTATCCATGTTCAGGGACTGGGGTTGAGGATTAGTTAGTATGAAAAGGGGTGATTAATACATTAGGAAAAAGTTATGTTCTCCCTTCCTTTAAACAACATTTCTTCATTATTTGACCACTATTTTGTGGAATTAGAGACCTAAAAAGACCTTAGTAGATATTCTTGTCCATTCTTCTTGTCCATTCTTCTTTCCTCAGAGAACATTATGCATAAATAGTACTGGGATGATGATACTCTTCAATATTAATAAAAGATTCTGAGATGAAATTTTTACAATTTCCCGTAACTGTTTCTCACTCTCAGAACTTCAGTAACTTGAGTTACAGTTAAGCTCTGTTTTGAGAATAGCTGTCATTAATACCAGCTTTAAATTTATTTGTTTATACATGTGTGAGGATGTGTAAATATATATGTAAGTAAATATATTTATAATTAATATAGATAAAATATGCAAAACATTATCCTGGATCACGGGTTCAGCAATTACAGCCACTGGGCCAAATTTGGCCTACCACCTGGTTTTATATTGGCCGGTCCATGAACTAAAAATGGCTTTTATCATTTGAAGTGCTAAAAATAAAAATAAGAACGATAATTTGTGATATGTGAAAAGTACATGAAAATAAATAAAGTTTTATTGGCAACATCTACATATTTGTTTATTTACATATTGCCTAAGGCTGCTTTAGTATTACATGATAGTTAGCTTCATATGTTAACTTCACAAGGCTATAGTATTCAGTTATTTAATCAAACATCAGTCTAGGAATTTTGAAGATGTGAGGTTCACATCTGCAGTCAATTACTTCAAATAAAGGGGATGACCCTCAATAACGAGGTTGGGGCTCAGTCCATCAGTGGAAGGCCTTTAGAGCAATACTGACAATTCTTAGAAAGGAAGAGCTGCCTTAAGTCTCAGTTCCCCTAAGTTTCCATCCTGCCAATCAGCCCTAAAACATTTAAATTCAAGACTGTAGCATTAACTCCTGCTTGAACGTCCAGCTTGCTCACTTGCCCCAAGGAATTTCTGATTTGTCAGCACCCATGAATACAAACCAATTCCTTATAATAAATCATATGTATATAACTTTTCTTTTTCTGAAGAACCCTGAATGACATAAACTTCAATAGCAGAATTGAGCAGTTGTGATGGAAACTGTATGGCCCACAGTGAAATATTTACTTTCTGGTCCTTTACTGGGAAGTCTGTGGATCCCTGGGCTAGAAATATACTCTATTTGAGCTAAGTCATGTTCTTTTATTCATCCACACAATTTTGTATTCAGCCAATATTTACTGATACCTGTGTACCAGGGGAAATTAGCAACAGAATCAACGACATAGACTCTATGTTGGTGACCCTCACAAAGTAGACTGGAGATTGTCATGAAAGTGGCAATGCTGGGAGGGTGGGAAGCAGGCTGTGCTGAGTGAACACACTGGAGAGGCAGCTAGTACAAATAAATCTGCATACCAAAGTCACTTAGATTAGCAGACATCTGGTCCTGCCCAAAACATCCGTAAGACATTTGGGCCAGCCCCAAAGATCCTTGAATTTGGTTCTATCCGAAACAACCATGAGTATTTTTGGTTCATGCCGAATGGTTTTGGACAGGACCAAATAGCAATGACATTTTGGCATAGACCCAACGTCTTATGGACATTTTGATGTTTCAGGCTGGATCAGATTTAGATATTACCCAACTGAGGTCACAAACTCAAATGCCTTCAATGGTGGGCAGGAAATACAATTGAGTAGCACAGTATGGAATGGTGGGGACCGTGACATCTCAGAACATGCAGTTTCCACATACTGGTATTTAAATCTAAAAGATTTGAAGACATGGTATAAGCCAAACAAAAAAAAATCTTCAAGCTCCTAGGGCTGCCTATTTGAAATCTCTGCGATGAAACATAACTCATCTAATTTCGTAAGTAGGCATTAAAACCCAAGGGATTAAAACCTTAAGGGATTTGACTAAAGCTTCTTTGTTTGTTCACGGCAGCGACCAGACTGGAATCCAGGTTCCCTGGCTCCCACTGAATTTCCTCACTTCTTTCTGTGGAGAAACCTCCGAAGGCTGAGTTAGAATAGGATTATAAGAGGAGGAAATGGAAGTCAAAAGTAGACTGGAGAGGAATCTTGACTTTAAGAAAGATTTTATGGCTGAGAAAGACATTAAGTCAACATTGGCACATTGACAGAGCACCTTTGAGGTTACCAGGTGACTCAATGCTTGTTTTTGTTTTGTAGTCCCTAATTAATAATGAACACACTTTTCATACATGTACTGGCTATTTCTACTCCTGAAAAATATCTAGGAATAATATTCCATAGGTATTTTTCTTATTGATTTATAGGAATTAAAAATGTTCTCATATTAATCCTTTGTGTACATCTTCTGAATAAGACCTTTTCATGTATCTTTTTCTATTTTTGATTTATCTTTTAACTTTCTTCAGTGTCTCTTGATGAACTGGCTTTCTTAATTTTTTTTCACATTTGTTTATTATTTTCTTTTATTGTAAAGCATTTTACTGTGTGTCTGCCTTATGGAATCCTTCCCTACTCCCAGATCAAAGAAAAACTTTCTTATATATTTGCTAAGGTTGTTTTGTTTCAATCTTTTATACCTAAGTCTCAAACAAAGATGGAAGACTGACCTACTAAAGACTAAGACTTAACATAAGCAACTAATGCAGTGCATTCTTAGTGAACACAGACAAATCAATGAAACAAAACAGAGAATCAGAAATATATTCACACACATTCAGTCAACACATCTTTTTTTTTTTTTTTTGTCTTTTTGCCTTTATGTAGAGCCGCACCTGTGGCATGTGGAAGTTCCCAGGCTAGGGGTCTAACAGGAGCTGTAGCTGCCGGCCTTCACAACAGCCACAGCAATGCAGGATCCGAGCTGCGTCTGCAACCTACACCACAGCTCACGGCAACGCCGGATCCTTAACCCACTGAGCAAGGCCAGGGATCGAACCCGCAACCTCATGGTTCCTAGTTGGATTCATTAACCACTGAGCCACGAAGGGAACTCCAGTCAACATATCTTTGATAGAAATGAAAAGGCAAGTCCACGGAGAAAGATATTTGCCTCAACAAAAGATGCTGGAACAATTGAATAACCACAAGCAAAAATGTGAATCTAAACATAGGTGATATGTTGAAGCCTTAACCCCACCGTGAGTATTTGGAGATGGTGCCTGCTTTTCCAATGTAATCAAGGGTAAATAAGGTTATAAGAGTGGAGCCCTGATCTGAAAGGACCTTGGCCCTATAAGAAGAGATCTCTCTCTGCCATGTGAGAACATAAGGAGACAGTGGCTAAATTTGCAACCCAGGAAGAGTCCTCTCCCCTAATGGAATCCTGACAGAAACTTGATCTTGGATTTGCAGCCTCCAGAATTACGGAAATAAATTCTAGTAGTTTAAGCTACCTAGGCTGTGGTGTTTTGCAACCAAATGGACTAATAGAACTATGCTTTATACAAAAATTAACTCAAAATAGCTCATGGACTTGTAAAACACAAAACTTTTAAAATTCTAGAAGATAACAGAAAATTTAGATAACCTTGGGAGGGGTGACAAGTTTTTAGATACAATACCAAAAATACAATCCATGAAAGAAAAGATTGGTACATTGGATGTGTTATACAAATATTTTCTCCCAATCCTGTCATTTCATTCTCTTAATATTGAATTATTCTACAGAGTAGAATTTTTTTATTTTAATGAAATCCAATTTACCAATCTTTTAGGTCATCTAAATTTTCTAGGTAGCTTAAACTGCTGCTCCTAGATTGTTGGTTGGTGTTAAAATTTATGTCTACACAAAAACTTGTACTTGAATGTTTTTTGCAGGTTTTTTTCACAATCGCCAAACCTAGAGACAACTATGGTCTCTCAGCAGGAAAGCAGGTAAATAAACTGAGTTCCCCCATACAATGAAAAATTATTTAGTGATTTTAAGAAAAGAGCCATCAAGAGACAAAAGAACAAGGAAGAAACTTAAATGCATATTGGTAATTGAGAGAGATCAGAAGTAAAAGGTACCATGCTCTATGATACCAATACATGGTAGTACAGAAAAGGAAAAACTATAGACAGAAAAAAAACAAACCAGTGGTTGCCATAGGTTCATGGAGATGAAGAACTATGGAAAGATACAGCTCAGGGGCCTTGTAGGGTGGAGAAATTATTCTCCATGATATTCTAATGGTGCATATGTGATGTTATATGCTTGCCAAAACCTACAGAACGGTACAGCACAGAATGAGTACCAAACTGTCTACTTCAGTTAACAAAAATATATCAAGGATTTCTCTAGTGGGGAAGCGAGTTAAAGATCTGGTGTTGTCACTGTAGCGGCTCAGGTCATTGATGTGGCACAGGTTTGATTCCTGGCCTGGGAACTTCCATATGCCACAGGCATGGCCAAGGAAACAAAAACAGAAACATAAGAATACACCAATACTGATTCATTACTTGTAGTAAAGATACCATAGTGATGCAAGAAAAGGGGAAAATGTGTTTGACACAGGGGGTGTATGCGAACTCTGCACTAACCACTTAATAAATGCTTTTTGAAAACTGAAAAAAAAGTAGAAAAATGGCAAGTATTATATTCTGGCTTATAGTAATTAAAGGAAAGAAGCACCGAGAGGAGGAGGAGGTGGTAGACGATCCTGCCCCAAGTCTCCCTGAGAGCTGCTGGAGGTGGACATTAGACTTGACGCCACTGTGGCTTAGAATTTCTGGCAGTGCATGGGTGTGGAGTATGACGGATGCAGAGATAGTGGTGGGTTATGATATTGGGGCAAAGACCCCTGTGGCTGGGAGCCTTTAAGCTTCAGGGTTCCTCACTTATAAGGGTTTCTTTCATGATTGTGTCCCTAAATCAGAATTTGTAATTTTGTATTATTCGTCTCAAAATTATATAAACTTTAGTCCCCACAAAACCTGGAAAGGACAGTTAAGAGAAAGTCATATCCAAATTTGACCTTCTGGCCTAACATAAGACAAGTAAGGAGGCCCAGGGAGTACTCAGTTGATCCTGCTCATATAGTTGTTTTTCCCTTGGTCTGCTAACCATATTTTCAATGTGTTGCTGAACTGAAATTGCCCAGATTAACTATCTTTTTAAGAATGTGCTAAGCTCTGGAATTTCCCAGGATCTGAAAGATAAAAGCCAACATGATTCAGCTTTTAATCGGATTGAGTTTCTCGAATAATAATTCACAATATTTTAGTACAGTTTTTAATACATGAAGGAGAGTTGGTTTACTGACAGATAATTTTCCAGTGCATATTATATATTCAAGTCAGGAAAGAACATTATCTGAAATAAGAGATAGGCAGTTACCTCATATCTTTGTGTTTTGCTTGTTTCCTTTTTAATTCCAGGTTCCGGTAATTAGAAACATTTCCCATACTTTTAGAGAGAAACAGAAGGTCTATCAATACCAGTCAGATATTTTTATGGGCTTTTCTGCTTCTCTAAATGAATCATTATGGGGCAAAGTGGTGAGCTATTCTTCAATATGTTGGGGCTAATGGGACTTTAAATAAAATGGCAACAGAGACTTAGAAACTGAATGTTTCTAAATTCAGAAGAATGGCTTGTCTTTACCAAGGAAAATATTATCTCCCTGCACAGGAGCAGAAATCAGTATGTACCTTTTCCTCCTGAAAGGGCCATATAACAACGCCTTAACCATGAAAATTAATGACCTGGAATATAAGAGGCCTAAATGGACCTATTAAGTCAAAAAAGAATTCCATCAATTCTTAAGAGTGAAATAGATGTTGCATTTATCCAAAAGATAAACTTAATGGAACAAAAAGAGTTACAAGTTTTCAGAGGATCCAAAAATTTTTAAACTATTTTTAATTCAAAAATATCTGAATCTTAGAAGATGGCTTCATACTACCTTTAAAGTAATAGACATCTCTTTTGAAGGATCTAATTTTGCCAGTGAATATTAAGTGTTCACCTATACCAGAGGGTCTTAACTTGGAATGACATCACTCCCCCGGGGATATCTGGCCACATCTGGAGACATTGCTGGTTGTCGCAACTGGGGGGGGAGGTGTTGGTGCTCAGTCAGGTGAGTCAGGCTTCCGCCTCCCCAAGAGATGTTAGTGGTACCATGTTTGAGAAGCCATGAGACAGACAAATTGCTGCAAATAAATATCAAATTTATATAATGGGTGTGTCAAGAAGCACCAATAATTTTGGATTCCCTAGTTATTCAGATCTTTCTAGCACAACCTCAGAATCCTGTCAGACGCTATCAGTATGAGGACCAGGTCCCCTCCATGTGCTTTCCTTGGCTGTGTTTCTTCCAAAGGGGAACCGCTAGTTCAGTCTTGAAAAAAAACGGCCAAGCTAAAGTCGGTTCTCAAAATCCTAACCCTGGCTTGTCTTCCAAGAGGGCTCTCTTGAAAAAACATGCTGTTGGAAGGTAGGGGAAGACATGTTTTTTTAACCTCTATCTGCCATCACCAAATCAAAAAGTATAATGCTGCCCGAAATTTGTTGTTTACTAAGGAAAAAAAGAAGGAAGAAACAAACATTTCCTACTTCAACAACAGTAACAAAAACTAGTTTCAGAAAAATGAGTATCTGCAGCTTAGCTATGTTCTTTATTCAAATGCTAAAATGCATTAGACCTGTAAAAAGCAGCAGATGTAAGAGAAGAGAATGTTGACAGAGCTTGTAGTGGGTTGATTTGTGGTCCACCAAAAGATACATCTATCCGGAACCTGCAAATATGATCTTATTTTGAAAAAGAACCTTTGCAGATACAACTAAGGTTGGATCTTGAAATGAGATCATCCTGATAAGAGCTGGCTTTAAATGCAGGGTTAAACACCCTATTTTGTGAAGAAAAGTGGAAAGCGTCCATTGGGTGGTAGGGACGTGAAGATGGAGGCAGAGGCTGGAATTATTTAGCCCCAAGTCAAGGAATGCCTGGAGCCTGAAGAGAGAAAGGAGACATGGCTCTGACAATAAACTATGTTTACAGGCACATGGGGGCGTCTGCTCAAAAACCAGGCAGCCCTGGATCCTGGAGGAATAGCATGTCTTCTACTTGACCGACAATCCCGGTCTTTCGAAATAGTGTCAACAGAGGCAGAAATGAGCACATGAATGTGCTGGATGTCTGTCATGAAGGGCAGCAACATATGACTGGATGCTGCTTGAGAGCAGGATAGCTGATGGATTCCTACTGTCTGAAAGAGCTTGATTTCAACACAGAATTAGTGAAGGAGGTCCCAAATGTTGGGCAAGGCTTGGCTGTATTAACGCTCTTTATCAGGTAGAGGGAGGGCCTCTCTGGGAATCTGGACAGGGCTCTAGAGCAAGGGGGACAGGATGGAAGAGTGTACGAGGGCATTTCCGGGTTGTGAGCCAGTCCGCTGGCCAGGGAAATGTCCTAGTCTAGAGAATTCCTCAGGGCCCCTGAAGCCCAGCATCCATTTGCCTCATTGGAAGGCAACGTAGCCCACACACACGTGGTTTCTCCAGAAGTATGCTGAAATTGCTGACTTTGGCCAGCTTTTTCTAAAACTCCTAAAGTTAAAAGCATTATAACTACAGTTAAAAGAGATGGAAAAGGAAGGGAGGGGCAGTAAAACCAAAAGGTTTTATGTTAAAAATGCTGAGTAATAAGATGAAATCATTTGAAAACTATAGCAATAACTACTGCATATATTCTAGAACTAGAACAAGCACTGACATATAGTAAGCACTCTGTAAGTTATTACTGAATAAATGAGTAAAATTTATGAATTCTGAACATGTGCTTTGGAGGAGAAAAGTTTATACCCACTTCTTTATCCAACAAATTCCATATTGAAGCTATGATAGTAATTATTATTACTAATCATTTTTCTCTTTCTAGATTAATAATTAAATCATGTTACTCTGTATGAAAATGAATCATCAGAGACTAGAACATTTGCCATTAAATATTTTAAGTACACTGAAATAGTCTATGATAGATAATCAAAAGAGACAGAGTAATGTATTTGTATCTCATGGAAACATGTATTAGTGCGTTAACTGCTTCTAAGAGTTCATGTTAATGATGTTGAAAGTTTTTGCTTCAGGAGTTCCCATCGTGGCACAGTGGAAACGAATTCAACTAGGAACCATGAGGTTGTAGGTTCAATCCCTGGCCTCGTTCAGTGGGTTAAGGATCTGGCATTGCCATGAGCTGTGGTGCAGGTTGCAGACACAGCTCAGATCTGGTGTGGCTGTGGCATAGGCAAGCAGCTATAGTTCCGATTCGACCCCTAGCCTGGGAACCTCCATATGCCACGAGTGTGGCCCTAAAATGACAAAAAAAAAAAGTTTTTGCTTCAAACCAGTGTTCTTTGACTATTTGATTTTGTGTTAAATACAAAAGGAGCTCCCATTGTGGCTCAGCAGGTTAAGAACCCAATGTTGTCTCTGTGAGGCAGGTTCAACCCCTGGCCTCGCTCAATGGATTAAGGATCTGGCATTGCCACAAGCTGCCAGTATATGTCACAAGTGCAACTTGGATCCAGTATTGCTGTGGCATAGGCGGTAGGCAGGCAGCTGCAGCTCTGATTTGAGCCCTAGCCTGGGAACTTCCATATGTTTCAGGTGTAGCCGTAAAAAGAGAAAAATTAAAATTAAAAGCACTACGATCACCTTGGAAGATCTAACACCTTGGAAGAAGATCTAACAGTTTCTTATAAAATTAAGCATAAACCTATCCCATGACTTAGCCATTTCACTACTGGAAATTTACTCATGAGAAATAAAAATACGTTTCCCAAAAAATTTACAAAAATATCTCAGTTGCTTTCTTCATGGTGGCAAAATAATGGAAACAGCTTAGGTGGTCATCAAAGGGGGGTAAACATAATTCCTTAGGGGGAAAAAACTGATGAACTGATATACTAAAAACATGGATGAATCTCAAATAGTTGCTGAGAGAAAAAAGCGGTACAAAATAGTATATGCACATTGCATGTTTCCATGTGTATGACGTTCCAGAACAGTTAAAACTAATCTATGTGCGAAAGAAATCAAAAAGCAGTTAGTTGCTCCTGGTGAGCTGAGGGGGAAAGGATTCATAGGGAATGAACACAAGAAAATTTCGGGGATAGCACTCTATGCACAATGGGAGTTTGTATTTTACAGGACCATGTATTTGTCGGAATTCATCTAGTAGTACATCAAAGATTTGAGTATTTTGATCTCTGTGACATTTACCTCAAAAGAAAGAGCTCTGCAAGCAAATATTGAACTTTAGTGACATGTGGGATACAGTGTTTAGAGGCATGGGATACTGACAAACAGCTTCTGAAAAGCATCAAAAGTGGGTTGATGGACGGAGCAAGGAATGGATAAATGTGATAAGACATGTATGGGACAATGTTAATGACCAAATCTAGATGGTGGTAATAAAGGCATTAAAATTCTGAAGCTCTTCAGTAGTCTGAAAATTTTCATAATAAAATGTAAGAGAAAAATTAAAACAATTTTCATAGCTCACGCTTCCATTTTCTAATTAACATTCACAGTGGGAATGCTTCAGGATCATTTAAAAATATTTTATTTCCATAGAAACCAAAAAATATCTGCATAATTCTATTTCACAGCAAATTTTTATTCAGTTTAGTTTGTCCGTTTTTAAATATTGGTTGTATTTTTGCTATTCTTTAGTGTTTTCTGGTTTTTAAATTAAAACCAAGTAATATGTTTTAATCTTCATAATAAAGGTTAAGTTTATAAATATATGCTACATTTCAAGATTTCCTACAAGATCCAGTTGATTTGTTGATCAGGTGATGATGACCTGACAGATTTCAATTTGAGCATTTTCCTGAAGACACTGAAAGCAATTTATGTGGAACCAGAGTGAAATAGTAAATTTACAGGTAAGATTCTATCTCTTGCAACTCCACCAACTAGTACATCTAATGGTCTAGATTTACAGATTAATTCCCCTTTTTATAATGATGGTGATCAATGGCAGAAAAACAGTCCACAAAGTTCCTTTCAGGGCATTTTCTGAAGTAATTGCAAAGTCAACCCAATTCATAAATCGTCCAGGTGCATGGAGGTCTTGATATTCCCTAGATGATTTGAAGTTACCACATGATGCTGAAACCCTGAAGATCAACTAGTCACAACCTCGTCTTGTCATTAACATTTTATGATAGCTTAAAAGGGTTTCCAAGGGAATTGCCTTAGAAAGTTTCTTCTCTTTTCCTTTCTTTTTTATTTCCTTTTCTTTTTTTTCTTCCCTTCCTTTTTTCCTCTCCCTTCTCTTCCCTTCCCTTCCTCCCTCCCTCTCTCTCTTTTCACTGTTAGTCAACAAAAACCTTCAAGTTGACTTTCCAGTTGGTTACTCAGTTTATACTCTGCTTCTCACAGAAATGACCTCCTGGGCAGACATTTCAAGGATTTGAAACTTGTTGAAAAATTGATCTGCATAAACTTAAGTTCTTATTTTGAAGGGATATTTGGTATATGCATCCTCCCTAAAGAAAAATTCACTTAATGAGACTCACTTTTAAAAAGGAAAAAAACTCAAAATATTTTATTAATAATTTATATTCTGAAAGAAGCTAGGAATTTATAAAAATATTTATTTTAAATTTAATAGAGTTCATAGGTTATAAACATATACCAAGAGTTGATGTAATTTTTCTTAAAATTCTTAAATTTAATAGCCCCGTATAACAGTGTTCACAGCACATCTGACTTTTCAAGATTGTGTTCAGGGTTATTTTTGTCAAGAACATTTGTGGATTTCATCAGTTTTCCCAAGAGCCTCATTTCGTCTGTTGTTATTCAAATAATTTTTATTTGAAGCACATCTATGATAAACCTTATTTTTGATTATCTAATTCTAGGCAACTGTTAGGTAGCTGGAATCAGCTAGATTATCATTGGACAAAGACTTAATGTAATAATTGATTTTATGCATGTCTGCAACTTTTGTCACATTTGTAACTTTACTTCAAAATCAATTTCTCGTCATTAACTTTATGTTATGTGAAAGTCAGAGAGAAACACTACAACGTTCAAAGATATGACCCTGATTGATCATGAAAGACTTGTGTCCAGGAAGGAAGAATAAGTGAGCAATTGTGCTAACTAGTGAAATTTTTTTTTTTTTTTTTACCGTGACAAACAACTGTCTTAGGCACACTGACTGTAGGAACGCAGATTATAGATTGCTCAAATAATGAATTCTTACACAAAGATGTGTCTGCCATGTTTTATTATTAAATACAGTTAATGTCACTGACAGTTGCTGGTTAAGGTAGGGAGAACCACATACCGCTACTTAAAATCTCAGTCTCTTCTGTCTGACTGTGTGTAGTTTAGGGAGATGCAAGAAACTAAAGTGAAGGTAATGGAATATTCTAGAATATAGGCAGAATTCATCAAGGATACTTCCAGATGTTAGACTGATGACAACTTTCATATATTGTCTTTACAGCTCATGAAAGCAGGTGCAGATCTTGAGGTTTTTCTGTCATTCTCTGATAAGCACATAAGCCATGGAGCACTGTGGGTGAGAGGCCTAGTATTAAGGATTTCTCATCAACTAGCTCATTTTGTTATCTGAAAGATATGCATTTCACCTCTCCATTGTTTGTCCCTGGGTTCTCCACCATCGTGGCTCTGTGGCAGGGTTCTGTCATTCTTGTGGGTAAGTGTTTTGATTATGCAGTTGGCATTTACAGTAGGAAACTTTTCTGTCTGATTTCTTCCATTACTGGTTTTACCATTATGCAGGTTTTAAAACCATTTATGTATTTTGGATTATCTTAAAGCCATTGCTGGAATATTTTAATATGTATTTTATTATATTATTACACAGCCAGAAGAGCATATTCTGCTTTAGAGGCAGTAAATGTTAGTATGTGGAATGCAACTCCCTCTAGAATCTCCTATTCATTATAATATCAGCCTTTCTCTGACTATTCTCTGGGACACTTAACCACAGAAAAGGAGCAAATGAGATATGCTATAGTAGCTTTAAATGCCTGTTTGAATTTCACATAACTTAGAGATACAATTTAAGACCAAAATTACAAAAAAGTGCAAAATAAAAATAGAAAATAAATCTAAAGCCAGTGATTGTAATGTGTTTTGAATTACACTGGTCCTTATGTTTCTGTATTTATATTTCATTTCTCAGAATGAGGTAATTTAATGATTTAATGAACTTTTGATTCTAATGATACTGTTCATTTAATTGAGATACTATATTTGTGACCATTCTATTATGGGGGAAAAAAAAGGAGAGGAAAGTAAATGTGCAAAAATTACATAACAATTACATAATTTGGAGAAAGAGACTGTTTATCTTCTTTGGTGCTGATTGCTCTGTAATTGCCCATAGTGAGCATTCAATAGATGCTTTTGAATTGATAAAAGTTGATTTTATTGATCACTACACACCTACAACCTCCTGCAAGGAAATGGATAGGCCACTTCATTTTCTTTTCCTATCTTACTGTTCCTTCATTCACATTTCCCATTTCAGCATCAAGGGAATATTTTTACCATCTGAAAATTATTTACTAGTAAATCTAGCAAATACTAAGCAAATCAAATTTTAATAACAGCTGCCATAAATGTTTTCCCTTTAAAAGCTACTCCCTAAGGTCATATTTCTTAAAAATGTTAAATTGACAGGTTCAGAGGTGTAAGAGTAATCCTATCATTTGATAAACACATAGCTTTTTCTATATAAATAACTAAGGCTTCTATTTCAAGTAGAGGCTAATAAATGTGATATTATAGTGGTCACTTCTTGAAATTCCCTACCTCCCTTTTTCAACCTTCTCATTAACCCCCTTCTCTCTTATAGACCCTAAGAACTAATTGAGCTGAAACATCCGTTGTAATTGATCCAGTTGCAACCTCAGTCTCTCATAACCTTAGACGCAATGCTCTACTTTTCTGATAATGCATAATGATATGTTTGCAATCAATGACATGCAATCTTAAATATCATTCACACTTTACTTCCATTTCATTTTCTGCTACCAGGTTTTCTATGCTATTCTCAATTCTGTTCTTTCTTACATACTTTAGGATCTCATCTCTCCAATACTACTCTTTTTTTAAACAGAATTTTTCTCCTTAGTGGCACTTTCCTCTGTGATTTTAAGAGCTACACTTCCTTTTCTTAAATTAAAAATCTTCCTAAATTACCCTTATGCCTTCAGCTGCTGCTTTAGTTCTGCTTAACCACTGTCTCAGCCTCTTTTCAGTTTATCTCTTGAAATTTTGGTCTTGGTTCTGTTTGTCCAATGTCAAATCCAGTACTCTTTTCTAAACCTTATTTTCCTTGAACTTTGTGCTTCACACGATTGAAATGTCCTGATCCTGATCTCCTTCCTTTGAATTTCTGGATGACTTTATTCTGGTTTGATGCTTGCCTGTTTAATAACCTCTTAATCTTTCCACTCTTTATTCATCATTTTCCTAATCTAACTTGAAATTTTGGTGTTCCCATTGTGGAGATTTCAACTGATTTCCCATGTATACTATATTTCAAGTTGAATAGCACTGCTATTATTTATTTATATTTATTATTTTCTTTTTTTATATGAATCAATTTTGTTTTTAAAATTAAGATTTATATCACTGTGGTAAATGAATATATTAGCATTTTCAAAATTGGACGAAAATTGTATTACTTTTCTAGGGCTACCGCATAAATACTATGGATCTCAGTGGCTTAAACAACAAAAATCTAACTTATCACAGTTTGGGAAGGAAGTCTAACATCAAAGTATCGAAAGGTTTGCTTTCTTCTAAGACATCTCTTGTTGGATTGCAGATGGTCACCTTCTCACTGTGTCCTCAAAAGCAGTCTCTCTGTGTTTGCACGTATCTCCTCTTATGTGAAATTTTCTTTTTTTAAGGACACCAGTCAGACTAGATTAGAGCTCATCCCAATGGCTTTCTTTTAACATAACCATCTCTTTTTTTAATCAAAAATATTTTCCCAGGTTTACTGAGGTATGATTGAAAAATAAAACTGCATATTTAAGGTGTACAGTGGGATGTTTTGGTATATGTTTACATTATGAAATGATTACCCACAATCAAACTAATAAACATATCTACCACTTTACATAGTCACTTTGTTTTTGTGGTGAGAGCAGTTGGGTTCACCCTCTCAGTAAGAATCAAGTATACGATATATTAATATTAACTATAGTCACCATACAGTACAAATAAGACATACAAATGGCCAACAGATATATGAAAAGATGTTCAACGTCACCAATCATCAGAGAAATGCAAATCAAAACCTCAAACATGTTAGGATGGCTATTATCAAGAGGTCAAAAATAAGTGCTGATAAGAACATGGAAAAAGGAATCCTGTGCACTGTTGGTGGGAATGTAAATTGGTACAACCACTGTGAAGAAGAGTTTGAAGACTCATCAAAAAATTAAAAATATAACTACCATGTGATCCAGCGATTCTACTTCTGGGTGGGCCCAAAGTTAGCATAATTACTATCTTAAAGAGATTTATTTCCTCCCATGTTCAATTCACTATTACTCACAGTAGCCAAGACATGGAAACAACCTAAGTGTTTGTTAACAGATAGATGGGTAAAGAAAATTTTATATATATATTATATATATATATATAGTATGTATATATATATTATATACATATAATATATACAAACACATATATAATATACTACATAATATAATATATACATATATGTGTACATGCAAGTCAGACTTATATATGTAATACAATGTGTAAATATTATTCAACCTTACAAAAGAAGGAAAGTGCCATTTGTGACAACATGGATGAATCTGGAGGACATTATGCTTAATCACGTTTTTAAAGGCCAGATCTCCAAATACAGTCACCTTGTGAAGTACTAGGAATTGGAGATTCATCAGATGAATTTTGAGGGCAGACAATTCAGTTCACAACAGTAACTATAAAAAGAATCACAATGATTAATACCTAGAATGACATTTCATCTTCCCCCAAGCCTCCAAATCTGAGATCAGCAATTATTATTTCTGGAAAAAAACTGGCAAAAGTGGACATGCTAAAGATATACCAGCACCCAATTAAGATTTTAGGTAATCTGAAGGATGGAAAGACAATAGATCAGAACTTTCTCATTGGGTAATAAAGTGCTCCAATGGAAAGACCTTACATGTGCTAAGGTTCTGTGTCTCAGCCACTCTGTCTTATGGAAGCTACTTTCAATCCCCATGTGCATGAGGTCTACCCTCTCTTCTCCTTAGCTGATGTCTTGCTAAATTAAATCAATCTGATTTAATTCATATATGTACATAAACATATAACTTTTGTAATTTATAATATAAAGGTTAATATAAACCACACATGATAGTGTTTAATCCTCTTAAAAGTAATATAGCCCAAGAAAAATTTTAAAACATGGTAAGAGTTAAATTGCCACTGTGCAATTTCAAAAAATCTTGAAGAGAAGCTGGATGTACATAGTTACACAGAAGGACCATCCAAATAATTTAATGATGAGCTCAGATGTTAAAAAGTCATGTATGGAAGATGGACAGCAAGATATATAATTAAGGATGAAAAGAAAAATGTTACTACAAACAGATAATTTTCAGAAGGTAAAATTTTTTTGTTGTCTTTTTGTCTTTTTAGGGCCACACCTGAGGCATATGGAGGTTCCCAGGCTAGGGGTCTAATTGGAGCTGTAGCATGGGCCTACACCACAGCCACAGCAACATGGGATCCAAGCTGCATCTGCGACCTACACCACAGCTCATGGCAACAACAGATTCCTAACCCACTGAATCAGGTCAGGAATTGAACTCGCAACCTCATGGTTCCTAGTCAGATTCATTTCCGCTGAGCCATGATGGAAAATTTAACATAAGTGTGACAAACTGCTAATATTTTAAACAGAAAGAATTTAAATCTGTTATGTATATGTTAAAATACACATTGTGTATACACACAAACACGTGTGCATTTATAATTAAAGCTATCTTTTGATCCTTAGGATTGGATAAGTTACTTCCTAATGTAGTACTAAGATATCACTAGGGAAATAAAATTCTTGTTTTGATTCTAATTCTGCTTTAGGGGGAACATTTTTAAAACTGGAAAGAGTTGAAAAAACACTGTAAATATAAAATTAAAGTTCAATTTGATTGGGAGTATAGCAAGAGCTAACCTTTAGTTTAGAGGAGTTTACACCTGTAGGCTTAGAGGAGGAGAAAAACACCAACACCAAAATCAACACTAACAACAATAACAAATCTTAGAAAATTTATTAGATATCTGTTGATGCCTATGTTCCTTTAGCAAATGTAGCTCTCTGTCTAAATCACATTTCCTGGGAAGATGTTGAAGGAAGGAAATAGATTCACCAGAAGCAGATTGTATGCAAAATAAAAGGTAGGTAAGATAACCACTATTGAGAGTATTCAAAAGAAGTTGGGAGGGAAGGTTCTGACGTCAGCCTAAGATAGGTATCTAAATTTACACTAAAGGATCAGGGTAAAGACAAACTAGCAGAGATTAAATAGGAGTGGTGGAAAGAAAGGGATCCTGCATACACAATATTTTATTTTTATTTTTACATTTGTAAACTCATATATTGGCATATAGGGAACACCTAGTCAAGAGTTTGAAAAATGAATGGCAAAAACTTATATTATATTTGGGAAAGTTGTTAATCATGTATCTGAAGTTATCCATCTGGACTAGAATCTAGTCCTTTTTTAGTTACCTTAAGAAATTTTTCAGGTTCAAAACTAGTTAGTCAGGTTCCAAATTTTTTGTGAAGAAAGTACAGGGAACAGAAGACTGGACATGAGCAAACTTTGCACCACAAGGGATAATGTATGGATTTCAAAAGGTTTTCATGTTTGGACAAAAACCAGGAAACATTTACAGCCAGAGGTTTTGTGAGACTATAGTCCTTGGAGCCAGCAGTTCCTTAACAACTCATGCTGCTCTAAGGTTGCAAGCAGATCAAGCAAAGATGATGCAAACGCCAAGTCTTATTTTTAACAAAGCATTTGAGGCCCGTGCAAAATCAGAGGTGTTGGCCTGAACCAGGACTGGGCCAAATCCAGACCACAGCCTGCTTTTGTACAACTTGTAAGCTATGAGTGATTTTTTCTTTTTTTTACGTCTTTCAAAAGTTACATAAAAAAAAAGAAGAGAAAAATACATGAAAGAGATCCTATGTGGCCCACTAAGCCTAAAATATTTACTGTGGCCCTTTATAGAAAAAGACAGCTGACCCCTGAACCAAACTGTAAAGTTTCTTCCAGCTCTAATAAGCTACATTTGTAAGGCATGGTCTCCTTGAAACGACTGCGATGTTGCCAGTTATTCAGTAAAATGCAGGATATGTACTTATGTTTGAATTTCAGAGAAACAAAACATATTTTGGAAGAGTATTCCTTATGTGATATTTGGGACATACTCATAGTAAAAAGTTACTTGTTATTTTTTTTGGAAATGTAAACCGCACTGGGAATCTTGTATTTGATCTGGCAACTCTAAGACTGCAGCTATACGTGAATGCTCTGGTAATATTTTATATTTACAGCTTGTTGGGCAATTTCCCTAAAAGGCATTGAGAGATAAATAATCTAAAGTTAGGTCTAGAGAGAGTGTTATTGAATGGTCATAGTCCATTGTCTTTGGACCTATTTAATGTATGCTTAAATCAATGTACTAGATAAAGATCAGCTTATACTTATAGAAAGTACATGAAAAAGGGCATAAATCTCTAGAGACAGCTAAGGACTACTTTAAATTTCAGATGTTCTAATCAGTATAACAATAGTGATAGACAAGAAAAGACCACAGAGAGAAGGACTTAATGAATGAGGCAGATCTGGGACTGGAAGATATTATTTTCTTCCCTCAAGTGAGAGTGACTCCTTTTATTTACTCCATCACAACTATGTGGAGAATTATTTTTGTGAAATGTGTTTTATAGAGTGTGTTTGCATTAGAGAGGAGTCCTTTCTAAAGTTTGGAAATGTCATATTATTTTGGAAGTGTAAATAAGAGCAAAACTGTATAAGTCTGTACCTTCAAGAGAGATGGAAATATTTTCACTGACAGAGATTTTGGCAACTATGTAATTTCCAAATGAAGTGAATAGTGATGTGGAATAGGATGGATCAGAATAAGAAAAAGATCAGCAGGATATGTGCAAGACTATATACATATTATAGTTGTAAATTAATATAAATGGTTATAATTATTGAAGGTGATAAAGACCTGCATATCAAAAGAATAAACAGAGTTTACATGAGGTCACAATTGCCACCGAAGTTTCTGGCTTTGAGCTAAAAAGCAGAAGCACTAACATTCTACTCCAGAGATGTATGAAGTATTAACGTGAGAGGTTAATGCCTTAAAATATATAAATAGTGAAATGTCAGAGGGCATTTTAAAAGATAGCATTTCCAGTGATCTAAATGTAAATTAACCTGATATACGTGGATTCTATCTTTTTTAAAAAATGGTAAATATGTTTAAAATGAAGGGAACATTGCTCTACAATAGGGAACAAATCTATACAGCTACGCTTTGGGCTTTCAAACATATGTTCAAACATCTGAACTATGGTATGGTTGATTTCACAAATTCTAATTGTGTCCAGAGTCACACATTCATCATTTTTAGCAATTCTCAGTGTTAGCTATTTTGAAGTGATTACACAGTAACCTTTCTGGATATTCATACATAATGACTTCTTATCCCTTCTTCAAAAAGTGAATTATAAATCAATTTATATGAAAATTTGTACA
Source organism: Catagonus wagneri (assembly GCA_004024745.2). Classification (NCBI taxonomy): domain Eukaryota; kingdom Metazoa; phylum Chordata; class Mammalia; order Artiodactyla; family Tayassuidae; genus Catagonus; species Catagonus wagneri. Next base: position 36,789,771 of record PVHT020000077.1, read on the forward strand.
GTTCTCAATTTTCTATTTAGTAAAGAAACAGAAAAATACATAAACTCAATGTGTAAAAAAAAAAACTCACCTTGGTTTTTTGCCTTCTTTTGCCTTCCCTTTGTTTTCCTTCTCTACCTTTCTTCAAATGTTAACTGTGTACAGGTTTTTTCTAGAACACAATTTTGGCACTGCACACACTAATTTGAATAGGGAAACTAACTTTAAGTGCCTCTTTTGTTTTTTATGCCAAGAAAATGTCTGCTGTGCTGCACATAGGAATCCACAGCAGTTAGGGCTTTTAGATGCCTTCTAAAACCAGGTGTTGGAAATTTGTGAAAGAGCAAATAAAACATTTTTTTTGAAAAGCTCAAATGATAGAAAACTTCAACAGTTGTTTTGCAGTGTCACTAAAGTGCATCTAGTTATAGTCATTTTCCCCATCCTTCTTTACATCCTAGAAAGAAATGTAACTGCATCATACCTCATGAAAGCCCACACTCGTTTTCCAGAGTCTGAACATGTTCCAGAGTTTGTATCCCCCGAATACATTCTGACAAAAAAGGTTAAAGATGTGGTTAAGTAAATATGATACAGTATCATAGAAAATCATAAGTGTGGGAATATCAATATTCCCATATAATTAGATATGATAAAAAATGACCTTCTAAACATAACGGCAATTGGTATTGCAGAATGAAGTCTAGGTGCTTAGAGCTTATCTATGGGATTCACATTCAAGGAAAGGAACTCAGTATTTGAGTAATGGAAGCATTCCGGTGTAATGTGCCATTTGATATACATGTGATATGTGTGTGTAATGATGCTAATGTGACAGAAATAGCAAGTAAAATTTCTCAAAAATTTTTAGAAAATTTACATTGTTGATTTCAGCCTTCCATCTACTACAGGATTGCAAGTCATTCCATTTTCTTTCTTCTTAATTTTATTATAGAAAGCTCTAGAGAATAATCTTCAGTGGTTTATGCTACTATGAGCTCAAAATTTAGATGAGCTGCTTAAATTTTTGAGAGCAATACATATATACAAAATATTTTTTGCAAATTAAAGGTTGTCTTCGATTTATTTCAGGATAGGGCTTAGGGCAAAGGTTCAGTGATATATCAAAAATATTTGTTTAGCTCGTGTTGTCCTGTTTTCTGGAAGAAGCATTCCAGAAACTTTGTGTTAGTTCTACCTCAACCATATTTGTAAATACCACAGTCTAAATATTTTAGACTTTATCTACAAAAGAAGAGTAAATCTAAGTTCTTTAACAAACCCAAGTTAGAAGGGCTCCCTGAACATTCAGGCACAGATTGAAATGAATATAAATTTTGAGAACTGTTCAAATTCCAAACTAGTTCGAGTGGGAAAAAATTCAGGAATTGAGTTTTTAATTTGTTATAGGAGGAAGCAAGTTTTATATTTTTTTCTAAAGATCATGGTATTTCCTCAATTTACCTAATTAGCTAAATAGTTATTCAGTTATTAAAAAATAATTTTCTTTAAATTAAACAAAAAATATCAAAATTCTGATTTCTTTTTATATCTCAGGTGTTATGCTTGATGCCTGCATTAGAAAGACAAATAAATGAAAACAGTCATCTTTCTAAACATTTTCCTATGCAGGAGGGAAATATAAGTAAATATTCTATGAAAATAAAGTCCGCAAATAGGACAACAGAGAAAGGCAAAAGATACGATGGGAAAGTAGAGTAGAAACCAAAACAGGTTGGGAAGTGAATCACAAAAAAAACGGCTTTCTAGAGAAAATAATAATTGACTGAAGTCTTTAAGGAAGAAAAGCAGCTAACCAGATTAAGAAGGGTATTTGACACAGAAGGAACATTAGAGGGCATGAGGCTGACACACAAGAGGAAAGGAAAGGTTGGGAAATTACAAATCTCTCAGCATGATTGGATTTGAGTTTTGGATGACCAGAGCTTGGAGGAAAACAAAACTCGGAAGTAGGCAGGTATCAGATCATGGAGGACAATGTATGTCAGAAAAAGAAATGAATTTGGAAAAAAACAAAGCTCAGATCATTTGGAAAAGAAGTCTGTCATGGATCCAGATAAGTGGAACACCTGGATGTCAATGAGGAAACCCGAGGCAATTACATACAAAAAGAAATAGCATTCTTTCCCTCCATGAGGGGGATGAAGTCTCTCAAATAAAAAAAAAAAAATTATATGAAATCCTGGACTTTAAGTTATTCCCTACGACCCCAAACAGCATCCTTTCTCCCAAAGCCCTTGGTTATTCAGAGGTTGCTCTGTCTGTGACCCATGTCAGAGAAGCACATAAGAGAAGATATCTTTGGAATCCCCAGGCTGGAAAAGACTAGGATAGCCTGTGATTGAATAAGAGGATTCAAAGAGATACTGGTGTGGCAGATGGTGTGAAGCACTTGCTGTCAAATCCAGCAGCCTTCCTTTCCCTGCATGTGTTGATCTGAAAAGTGTTCCCTTAATAAAATTTTGCTTTATAATCTCTTTCTAAGATTCCGCTTCCCTGGGTACTCATCCTATAACAACTTGGGAGCAAAGTAAGACAGCATCCTGACTAGCAAGCTCTCTGGGCAAGATGGGGAGGTATCCTGATGCTGAAAGGCTTCCCATTCACCTAAAGTCCAGAAGGATGGCTATGTAGAACCCAAGAGGGTTTTATAATAGGGAAGAATGCATCAGACGCCACAGTGGATCAGCTTCTTTTACTTTAACCTTTGTATTCTATTCCTTTTGCTTTAAGTTCATCACTAAAGGTATGTTGCCTCTAAGCTTAAATTATACTTATATATACAGCCCATCTCTGGGAATTCTGTCTCCCAGGCAATGAGTGTTAAGCTAAAATACCTTCGTTTAGCTCACAGGAAACATCCCGACCAGGCCCACCTATGAATGGATGCAGAAGTGACAAAATAAACATATCCCCTCTGGAGTTTGACCAGAACCAGGAAATTTCTGACTTTACCCCTTCTCCTTTTGGTATAAAAGAAGCCTGAATTCTAACTCAGGGAAGATGGTTCTTTGAGACATGAGTCCACCATCCTCTCGGTCTGCTGGCCTCTGACTAAAGTTGCTATTCCCTGTCTCAACAACTTGTCTCTCGACTTATTGGCCTGTCGTACAGCTAGCAGTATGAGCTGAGACCGGGTAACAGTTTTATGTTGGAGACCAACCTGGTGTCATTACATTTTAGAGCTAAAAGGGGTTCTTGAATTGATTCTAACTCCACCACTTTGAAGATAGAGAACCTCAAGGTCAAAAGAGTCATGATTTTTCCTAATGTTGCATAGCTTAGTAAGGATGAGAAGGATTCCCTGTCTTCTCATTCCATGCCTATGGCCCTTTTCTGTAAGCCTGTGCTTCTCAGATAGATGTGTTTCCAGGAATCTGCATCAGCATGTCAGCTTTGCTTGTAGCCACAGGAGAAAGATGAAAATGCCTGGAGAATTTCATTTCCTTTTTACATCACAGTGCATATGCTATAAAATGTAAAGAGCATGTGACTTTAAGATGAAAGAAACAAGGGACTCCTGAGATCTTTGGAATTCAGCTTTGTCCTTAGAACACTTTTGGGGAAGAGTTGAATCTCCTCCCTCTGCTATTAGGGATAAATCAGTGTACGTATTTGAAAAGAAACTCAGGAAGAAATACCATTATTCCTAGATATTGGATTCTTTTCCATC
>PVHT020000077.1:36794443-36891993 GCA_004024745.2 Catagonus wagneri
CGAAGTTAGTGAAAAGGAGGATTTGCCCATGGGCTTATCTGCAATCCTACTAGTTGGCAAGAGAGCGACAGCCGAGATTTTCTGAGATCCAGTTGACAATAAGGAAGGTGGTAGATATCTAAGTTCAAGAACTTTCACGAAAAGGTCCTTGATCTTTTCTGAAAAGATGTCTACTATGTCTGGTGCGCCAGCCAAAAAAGGTAGAAAGATACTTCTTAGAGAAAGGGAATTTTGCAACATATCAGTTGAGAGTCCTCTATAGAGCATCAGCCAGGCACTGATGGCCACACAGTGACAGACTGTGTTTGCTGTCCCCATCAGAAGCTGCTCAGGAATCAGACTTCACACTTCTCCAGTTCCTTCTACCCTTGATCTGACCCTGGAGGCTCTAGTTTTAAGGAGGAGATATATCCAGGGGAGAGAGGGGAGGGTGGAGACAGCTTCATATTGGGTGTGGGAGTGAAATTGGATTAGTTAGTTAAATTGGATTAGACTTTTTAATAACATCAAGTGACCTGAAAGCTATGGGTTGTATCCAGATTATCTCAAAATAAAGAAAAGGGAAAACTGGCAGAAAATATCTTAAGTCTGTGCTGGGATAAATTAAATTATTCTTGAATGTAACCTTCCAAGTCAGGTCATTTAATAAATTAAATTCATTACTATGTCCGTAGAGATGACACTGTCTCAATGCTTACACCCTTTACTCTTAAGGGAGATTTTAAAACAGAAATGTATAGTGAGTGGTTAAAAAAAGCAATTTGGGGCATCAAACACAGCTTGGTTTGAGTTCTGGCTTTGCTTATTGCTACCTGACTCAGGCAAAGTACTTTCTCTGTGCCTCAGTTTCTCCCTCAGTAGGATGGGGATGTTGATAGTTGCAGTTTACACATTTTGTGGCATATTCCATGCTTGCCATGATTCTACCTTCTTAGGCAGTGCTTCCTGATCTCCTTCAACAGCCAGCCAGGCACAGCATACTTTTAGCCTGAGAGACTGTGCTGGGGTTGTCAGCTTAGACATGCATTTCTTCCCCAGGGTCCATCCAGAGTTCAGTGTCCCCACAGGGTAAGAACAGTGTTGATTCAAAAGCCATTGTCAGCTGGGAAATGGTAAGAATGTTAACAGGACTCCAGCAGAGAAAGTACCTGGAGTGCCTTTGTTCCTAGTTCTAGTCTCTTTCTGGGGACAGCTTTGCATCCCCATTCTGAGATTCTGTGAGATGCCCCCTTTATACTTTATAATTAACTTTTAAAAATCTTTGCTTACATTAACTTGGATCAGATAGGAAGGATAGTTTTAAGAACTTGGATTCAAACCCCAATTCCAAACTGGTAACCATGGACAAATTATTTAAACTCTGCATCCATTCTCTCCTGAATTACAGGGATAGAATAGTATTTACTTCAAAGTAGTAATTTATGAGGAATAAATGAGTCACTGAGATTAAGAACAATGCCTAACTCATTTAAGCATCCACTAAATGTTATCTATTATTTATTGAGTTGGTTTCTATCACTTGTTTATTAGCTTTATTTATTAGCTTTGTATATTAGCTTTGACTAATAAAGTATTAACTGACTTACAGGGTTGCTGTGATGATAGAAAGAGAAAATGCAGGAAAAGGGGTTAGCGTGGTAAGTACCAAGTATGAAACGGCAATTATTAGATGTCATTGTCTGTTGCCTTCTTATTTCTTAGTTACCACTACACCTGATGTTAATTGTCAGGAACACTGAGATTACACAAAGCATCCATTCCTGATTTTTAATCCACAAGCAGCAAACGGAACTATAGACAGAGGGTGACATACATATGTGTGAGGATTGGTTTCAATTTCCATCTCTCTCTGTGTCTATTCATATTTATTCATTTGCATATCTACGATCCCAGGACAGAGGATAGAGAGATATCCACAGAGATACCTAAACAAAGTAGATTAAACAATTGAAATTGATTTAGCATTTCAAGGACAGACAGTTGAAAGACTAAATTCTTCTGCTCAGATGGTTCTCAATTTCATTAGTAAAATTATATTTATGATATCACCTCTTAAATACAAGTTCTATTAACTTCTTCCTGCCAAAGGCCCATCACGTGTTGCAGAAAATACTTGCCTAAAAATCAGTTTCCCAGAGGCCATGTGATTTATTCTTTTTGTTGGTGGTGTTTTCTTTTTAGGGCCGCACCCATGGCATATGGAAGTTCTCAGGCTAGGGGCTAAATCAGAGCTGCAGCAGCTGGTCTATGCCACAGCCACAGCAATGCCAGATCCAAGCTGCCTCTGCAACCTACACCACAGCTCACAGCTATGCTAGATCCTTAACCCACTGAGCGAGGCCAGGGATCAACCCACATCCTCATGGATAGGATACTAGTCAGGTTTATAACCCGCTGAGCCACAACGGGAAGTCCACAGGCTTGTAAATTTCTGATAAAAAGTCTAAACTACATTCTGGATGGAGAACACAAAGGTCTGCTCTACTTCCAAACTATTAGGGCACATTAGGGTTAAAGGAGTTTTCATCCTGCTGAAATGAAGTCCCAATTTTTCTCTCACCTAACACCTCTCTCCGCTGTAATCCTTTTTATATTCTACTGTTTCATCATTCTGAAGCAAGCTCTGATCATTATGTCTTTTTCCACTGAAAGTCATTGCTAATGAATTTAATATTGTAATCTGTCACTTAGGGTTCTTTATAAATGGGTCCTACCTGAGTTTCCAGCTTCATTTCTCAGCAGACCCCATATGTGCCCTTCTCCCAAGCCAACTAGACAAATCTCTTTCCCTTCACCTGTTTCTCTAATTCCTTTAATTCATCCTTTAAGTACTTTTTGGATACTACTTCATTCTTAGAATATTCTTTTCCTGATTACCTAAGTTGGATGTAAGAAGGGTACATTTTTTGTCTACAAAAATATTATGATAAACTGTTTACAGTGTGTTTGCCGGAGAAATGGTGACAATTTTTGTCAAACAATTTCGCAATATAAATGAATAAAAATGTCAGGAATTCAAGGAGAAAGTGGAAAATAGGGGGGTGATGGGGACAGAGAAGGGAGATGTCTGAAGAATTTTTAAGGAAAGGATTAACGTTCAACTTTAAGGTGATGCATGTATGTGTGTGGATGCATGTGTGTATGTGCTATAAAGACCTTGTGTGAGTGACAATATTTTTGTGTGGAAATGGAGCAGAGGACCATGGTTTGGGATCTTGGTGGTCTGTGTATTCTCGTTACGGTGTCAGGAGTCTAAAGTAAAAGCCGACTCTTCTTGTCCCTCTCCTAACTCTCCTGCTCAGACAGTGGGTTAGCATACGGCAGAGGCTTTGCCCAGTAGACAATTTCAAAATATTTCTTGGGACTCTGCATCTTGCGCAAGTGACTCAGAACGTGGTGGCCATGTGAGCCACTCTTCAGTGGTGGTGAGGTCCCTGTCTATTCTCAGGTGAGCCCTCACTCCGCTTCCTGTTGACTGGCCCTCCAAAGAATCCTTCAGAGTGCATCTTCCAGCCTGGTTTCACTTTCTCCCCACGATTTTTTCAGCCATGAATATCTATCTAAAAAATTTCCTGTAAATCCTCCTAGGAATGACTACAGGGCCTGTGGTAGGCACAATAATGGTCCCCTGAAGATGTTTACATCCTAACTCCTAGGATCTATGCAAGCAGCAAGCATCGCTTTACGTGGGAAAAGGCCATTAAGATTGTAGTCAGAACTAAAATAGCTAATCACCTGACGCTGAGATACAAAGATGATCCCAGATGATCCCAGTGGGATCCGTGTAATTATAAGTGTCCTTAAATGCAGAAAAGAGAAGCAGAAGAGTAGAGTAAGTGACATGAGATAGAAAAGGTTAGATCCACTATTGTTTGCTTTGAAGACTGAATGAAGGGGACTGTGAGCCAAGGAATGCAGAAAGCCTCTGGAAGTCACAGGAGGCAAGGATAAAGATTTTCCCCTAGAACCTATGGAAAGGAACATAGCACCTTGATTTTAACCTGCTGAGAAGTGTGTCAGACTTCTGACCTACAGAAATTTAAAATGGTACACTTGTGTCACTGAAGTCAACAAGTTGTGTGATAATTAGTTACGGAAGCACTAGAAAATTAATAAAGGTCCTGGGGAAGACATTGCAGGGGAGGGGGTGACAATGAGCTGAGATTACGTAGCTTTAAAGAGGGTAGTAGTAAAAGGCAGCTGACCTTTGTGTCATGCCTGTCTTCCCTTCCTTGCATCTCCCAGTCTACACTCCATGCTAACAACTACTTGGAAACTTAAAGACGAAAATGTGCTTTCTTCATCTTCATACCATCTCTAACGACTACATCCAGGTGTGGCACCGATGTATAAGTTTGCAACTAATGTTTATTTAATTGGATGTGTTGAATCACAGGGGAATAAAAGGAGGTTAATTAAGGCAATAAAGGGGACGAAATAAATGTCATCCTTTTTCGATGGATAGAGGTGTATATGTATTCCCTGCTCTTCCTAGATGGAAATTTCTAGATTATTACTGATGTAAATAGAAACACAGGTGGAGTTATAATTCTGACAGTTATAAGCACCAGGATGGGGAGGGGCCTGTCATTTTCTACCAGTTGAACTCTGTGCTCACTTGTGGAGAATGCGGCCACTGGTGGTGAGAAGGGTAGAGAAGATGGGAGTCTTCCTCTGCCCTTGCTCCAAAAACAGAACCTTCTGTCTCCGACCACAGGTGGTCTTACCTCCCTTCAGTCTCTGCCCTTGAGTTTCCCCATTCATTTTCAACTTATCTTAATATTTCAGTAGTTGCCACTTACAAAAATTATGCACCACTGCTCTCTGCTTTTAAAGATAGATTTTGAGGTAAGAATGCTATGCTTACAAAAACCAACACTCAGTTCATGGTCCGTCCCTGATGACATAGACCATCAGTCCTCTAGAAGGGAGATAAATCAGTCTTATTGGATGCTGGCTGTTTCTGCCTTCTTGATTCTGAGATATCTTACATTCAGCACCTGATCTCTAGTTAACAAATAAATTCAGACTAATACGACTTTAAAATATATTCCAGTTATGGTAAAAACAAAGCAGACATTCAGGCAGTCTTTTTTTTTTTTTTTTAAACAAAACCGAATACCTAGTGAAACCTCTCATTTTTATTTCTGGGCCTGTAATTTACTTAGTGTAGCTGACCTTTGAACATATATGGAATATACACAGACAGGATATCAAACAAATGATTTCTTAGTTTTAGTATATGGCATTTAAATACACTTTTATTGCACTATTTATAAAACTGTTTTATAGAACACTAAAGAGTACGGGACTGTTTAAAAATGTTAATACTATAATTAATAGTCAGAGGCATACGCTTTCCTCCAGCACAAAGCACTGATATTCTAAATCTGTCACTCTGAACTTTACAGTGGGAGACAGCCATCTGCCTGTATGCAGGCATCTAAAACAAAGCAAGAATGTACCCTCTTATTTTTCCCCTGATGGGATGCAGGATGATTATGATAAGGTAGGCAACAAGGTTCAGCTAACATGACTTAAGATAGCATGCACTGAGGGAAAAAAAAACAGAATATTTTAAATCAAACTGATTCTGTAAGTCATTGTTATTAGGTGATTAGGTATGGATGATTTGATAAGGTAGAGGGTGTGACATAAGGCCAAGTAAATAGGAAATATGTGCATGGGTGACCTTAGGTCATGCAGCCCCACAAACCCTTTCTCTGTGTTGCTAAATCCAATGATATTTTAGTTAAGACCTATACTTAATTCACACCTTCATTTTGCTATGAAAAATCAAAGTTGTTAAAATAAAATACTTCAACATTCTCTCACAAGTTGAAAGTATTAACTGAAAGTAAAAAGGAACAAGAGTATGAAGAAAAATCAATTGGGAACATATCCTTACCTGTAGATGCCTGAGCAACTACGTATTTTTTCAGAGAATCATCTTTTTTCATCACCTAAATCTAGATTTCTCTGAAATTCAAGTCTTAAACTACTTTCTAAATTTCAGTTTTACTGAAATCATTATGGAAAGATACTGCCACTCAGATCACTTAATATGCCTCTCTGCTTAATTTTAGGTGGATCACGAAAAATTATTAGATGAACATTAAATTCTTTGGTTTTCTGATTTTCAAAATTTTATTTTTTAAAGAAAACTCTCTTTTCTTCTTGAAATAAATATACTTTTTAAATAAACAGATGAAAGAGTGAGAAAATTTAAAAATTCCATGTCATGTTAAATTTGATTTTCTAACTAGTGTAGCGATAAAGCGCAGTGGTTAAATATGAATTCTGAAGTATGCCGAGATTTCTGCTAATCCCATTTCCACCATGTGCAATCTGTGTGACCTGAAAAGAGTAATTTGACAGCCCAAGGCCTTAGATTTCTCATCTGAAAACCAGGATGACTGAGAGTGCTGGATGCAGTTGGGTTATTCTGAGCGTTAGGTGAAATAAGATGCATGAAGCACCCAGTGCGGTGTCTGGTCAATCAGAACTCTTCACAGTGATGGTAGGCAAGTTTCACTCCTAAAGCAGACATTCATATGTTTTAGATATTGAATGTACTGAATAAGAGATTCATTTAGGAAATTGTTTTCATAGCAATCTATCTGCAAATTCTAAGACTTTTAATGTTGAGAATGTTTCTCAGAAATTATATATATATAATATATATATATATAGCAAGGGAGAGAGATCTTTGGAAACCATGTATCCAAAGTAAGATTGTTACCAGGTAGCTGAAATACTTTGAACTGGCATGCAATGCTGTTTATTGAAAGTTGTACTTAGAAATCATGGCATCTGGCTAAGCTGGATAAGGCTGTATATAAAAAGTCTCATCATGGTACCAGATCCTTGACTCATAAGGCTTAGGCAATAGTCATCCTACGTCAGCCTGGATTCTAAAATACCGGTATAACTTATATTTAGAGCATTATATTGAGAACATAATCCTGTTCTTGGCTTTCTTTGTGACTGAAAGAAGGGTACTTAATTCAGACTTAGGGGGTAAATGATTAAAAATAAATGCATGAAAGGAACAAGGATTTACTGTATAGCACAGGGAATTATACCCAGTATCTTGTAATAACCTATAATGCAGTGTAAACTGCCAAAAAAACCCTGAATTGTTGTACTGTACACCTGAAACTAACACAATATTGTAAATAAACTATATTTCAATAATAAAAAGATCTGAACAAGGGAAAAACTGTGCTATTTTTACAATTAGAAATGACATCCCCAATTCTAAAAATGCACATATCACCACATTCTAAGTTTTATACTACAATATTTCCCCAAAGGCAAGAACAACAACAAAATTTCAGGCAATACTATGATACCTAATAATCAAAAAAGAGTCCTGTTGCATTAATTGCATGAACTGAGAAGGTAGAATGTGCTAAATAATGCTGGAAAAAATGAAATAGTCCTAAAAGTGAATAGAGAGCAAGAGTTTCCGCTTCTTTTCCTGAGATCATTGTATTACATTCTGCCATGCAAATAGCAAACACAGTCAAACCTCAGTCAAGTCTGGGGTTTAATTCCAAGTAAACCTGGGCTTTTCTTTTTCTGGAGGAAGTGAATTGTTAAAGCCATGGAGTTAGGAGTCCAAGGAGGGGGGATGGGGCTCTACCTAGCATGAAATTAAAGAAAGGAAAAACCCTTTCACGGTTTTACACGGTTAAGCGTGGATCTAAAAGAGCTTTATCATACAAATTATGTCTCTAGAGGTCTACTCACAGAATGTAATACAAATGGTCTCATTTGGCAGCAGAAGAGGCAAATCTCATGGTATTTTGCAGACATAAGAAATATTCACTCAAAAATCAAGCAAGAGTGATGTGTCTTCAAAACCATTTTACAGTTAAAAAACAGACATTAAGGACACAATGTTTTACAATGAACCTGAAAACAGACCACAGACCACACTTCTATTTCTATGCTTTTGACTATATTACTTGCTTACTTGGCTAAATATTAACACGTTCATAGCAGTCACCCTAGGTCATTTGGGAAGAAGAGTTGAATAACAGGTATGGGTACCTTTGATTTACTTTTGGAGGTCCCATTTTTGTTACTTAAAAATGGAGCTATTTTATATAATCTTGGATAAGTAATGAAATTCTCTGCCATCTGAATCATTACCCAGTAGTAATCCTACCCAACCCCCCGATTGACAACTGCTGGCCAATTTTACATAGAAAACAGTGGCATTCTCCAGCGTGTAGTGTAGGGGCAGGTCAGCTGTGTCAGGACCTAATGCCTTTGTCATCTGCCAGGCCTTTCCGGCTCTCTCATCCAGCACTACTTTAACTGGTGGAGGAACTCTTAGGAGCCCATTAGATGTTTTCAAAAGAGGAATTTTCTTTTGATTCATAAATAAGTTTGTTAATGCTAAAGCCATATTCTTTAAGCATCAAAAAAATAATGGGCTCTTCTCACACAACAAAGTAACTTCAATATGGAGATCTGCTTATGAAATATAAAAAAAAACTGATTAAAATTTAAGCAAAAAATAATAATATTAGGAGTTCTCTTATGGGACAGCATGCTAAAAATCTGACATTAGCTCTATAGTAGCTTGGGTCACTGCCATGGCTTGGGTTCAGTCCCTGGCCCAGGAACTTCCACATGCCACAAGTGCATCCAAAAAAAAAAAAAAAGTATTAATTAGACCCTAATTGTTTCTACGGTGACAAAGGATAGATGCACCAAAATTTAAAAGAAACTACCTACATAACACTGCATTTGAATTTTAACTCCCATTTTGTGTGGCGATTGTGAATGCATTTTAAATGGCAATTCTAATGAAAAAAAAGTCGTTTGCTCTGCAATACTGAACAGAAGATATTCTATCAGAATTTATTTTTATTATTCATTATTATATAATTAATTTTTGGCCCCACCTGTGGCATGTGCCAAGTTCCTGTGCCAAGGATCAATCTTGCTGTACCACAGCAGTGATGGTGCTGGACCCTTAACCCTCTGAGCCACTAGGGTACTCCCAGAATTCACTTTTAAGTAAAATTATGCAGATGTTTCTTGTTTGTGCTAATAGCCATCACTCTGTTTACGATAGGTTTCCATTCTTTTCCATTCTCTGGAGAAGTTTTAAAAAGGAAATATGGGGGGATAATGAAGATGGATTTACCTTGTTCACAGAATCGGCCAGTGAAATGGAGTGGACAGTCGCACTGGAAGGAGAAGACACCACCAGGGAGGAGGACAGAGTGGCACGTGCCCCCATTGTGACACACTAGCCCCTGGCATGTGGCCGGCGCCACATAGGGGATGAGTGTGGTCCTGGGGTAGCCAGCTGGTCCCGTAGCCCGAGAAGGAGCAACAAAGTTGGATGTTGCAGTCCCAGTAGAATCCTGGGATCTAGATTTATAAATGCATCAGGAAAAAAAGAAAAAAAGAAGCAATATAAGTAAAAGTTCCAGGAACTTCAATAGAAATAACAGAAACTTTGGTTTAAAATAAGGGAAAAAAATGCAACAGTCACCCAAGGTTCTGCTAAAGAGAGAATATCCATTGTGTTTTACAACTGTGGAATTTACTAAATGTTGAAAATGTGACCCTGGGTGAATCATGGAGTCAATCTATGTGGTTCTCAGAAGCTGGATTAATTTCCTCAAAGTCCTGAGAAATGTGAATGTATCAGCCTCCATAAGTCTCACACTCAGTTCTCTAAAGTAAATTAATTCAAATGGGCTAAACATAGTTCCACTTTGGCTATTTCAATACTCCTGAGCCTAAGAGGAAGAAGTTAGGCCATATTCATTGCTTGAACCTGAATTATTTCTAGGCTGATTGCTAGAAATATGTATTCCTCACATCCATTTCTCGAAGTTATATGGAAATGCTGTAAATGATTCCCTGTTTTTTTTTCATAAATTTTACCACCAGTTTAATTTTTTCTTCCCTAAAAAACAATGAACAAAAAACAGTTTCTCTTTCTTTCTCTCTCTCTTTCTTTCTTTCTTTCTTTCGGACAGCGCCCAGGGCATATGGAGGTTCCCAGGCAAGGGGTCGAATTAGAGCTGTAGTGCTGGCCTACACCACAGCCACAGCAAAGCAGGATCTGAGCCGCATCTGCGAATTACACCACAGCTCATGGCCATGCCAGATTCTTAACCCACTGAGCAAGGCCAGGGATCGAACCCGCAACTTCATGGTTCCTAGTCAGATTCATTTCCGCTATGTCACGATGGGAACTCCAAAAACCAATTTCTTTTGAATTAAATTGAAATTCCCAACTTTTACATTCAGTCTTTTGATAACTGAATTTCTCTCTGCTTTCCAGTCTATTTTGTCATGATTCCTAGTAAGTACCTTAACTTGTCTCAAACCAGATGAGATTGCTATTCCTTAAAGACCCAGGATTTCCTTTCTTTTGAAGTTTGTTCAAACCACTTCCTATGTATTGTTATTCCTCTCTTCCTATCTAAATTTCATTTACAGTGCCAAGTCAAGATCTCCATTTATTTCTTCAACATAGCCTTCTTGATTGTTCCTAGCCAACTAAGGAGAAACAACTAATGTTTCTCTCATTTCTAAAATTTCATTGTATATCATTGCATGTTTATTGCTGGAATATTTTCCACCTGCTTGCAGTATAGTTATTATTTTATGTACATACTCCTCCTAGGTTGTATGCACACTGGCCATTAATTTTTTCACTCTTTCTCCACATACAGATTCCTCATTTTGACAGAACTTCCTATTCATAGTAAATACTCCTAAACATTTGTTGAACTAATGTCTTCAGGGTATTCCTGGGTACTATGTACTTTCTGGGAAGCAGCGCTTTGAAATCTTCACTTCATAAGGATATTAAGAGAATTATCTTCTAAAGGTAAAAAAATCTTGCTGTAATAAAAATAATCAACACTGTAACTCTCTGAGTAAATCTTTATTCTGTACATTGTTACAAAGATAAACCTCGGTAAAAGCAGTCAGTTCAGAGATACTGTCTGAGTGACAGAGACAGTTATTTCTGAGTCTATTTTGTCTTTCTGTGTCAACTTATGAAAACGAAAAGCTGAAGAAAGAGAAACATAATTCGTAAAAACATTTTACCACAATATTGTTAATATTCAGGTCAGTTCTTTTACAATTCTTCTAGAAACTGAAATTTTTCTTTATGGTGTTTGTCATAGTATGTACCTGTGAAGAAAAAAAATGTTGCCTGTGTTCCAGTTCTACAAGGATCAAGCCATTAGCCACTGCAGTTGCCCTGCAGTGAATTCAGGATGGAGAAAAATAGGAAGCATTATGTGCTTTGAACACTGGCCCTAGACTGTTAAGTTGAATATCTATGGAAAAATCTCAAGGACCCCAGATTCTTGCATCTTCCCAACTTAGAAAAGCGCTAAAATCATTAACATGAGATGTCTGTTCTTTGCAATTAACATTTTGAAGTCTGAGTCCATGTTTTGCCAACAAAAAATTCATATATATTCTGATTCCTGTCTTGTCTCTTTGGAACAGTTTCTCAGAGCTACTGAGAGGCTGCCTCCTGGGCTATAGTCCTGAATAAGGCACTGAAAACTCAATTCACAAGTCTTAGGTTGTGCATTATTTAAGATGACATAACCATATCTTAACTTTTATGTTAACCCTGACTCTCTTCTCTTTCCTCTGGACAACAATTTCTAGGAAGAACATATAGATCACCCCTGCTCTTTTCTGCATCATATCTGGGAACAACAATGCTTGATCCCAAATAGTGTCTCCAATAAATAACGTATAAATGAACCTGAATCATTTTTATAAGTATGCAATATACCACACTACTAACAAGTAAAAACAATTTGGTTACCTTTGGGGTCAATTTCATAATTCCATTACATAGCTCTTTAGTTTTATAGATAATATAAATTCCAACAGTTTTGATGCAGCTTTACAGCCTTCTCTGATTTCATCATAATGGGTTAGCATAGTTCTCCCATTTGTACTTATGTTTGTCCCTTTAAGGTAACTCCAATCAAATTACAAGGCAATGATAATTTGTATTACATGGGATTTATTACTCAGCATTTCTCATTTTAATTTAATTCTTAGTCAGTGTTTCTGAATGATTTCACTATTTTAATCTAACTTTGCCATGGACTTCATGAATTGCAGTCAATTATGTTTTTCTCAGGAGTAAATCAGACTGAATTAAATGTCACAAGTTCTTTCTCCTACTGTACCTGCTCAGGGAGCCCACATCTCATCCGAAAAAAAAAAAAAAATCCACGTGTTGTACGTTTCAGTTGCTAACTGATTACACAAAAATAATTACTATCAATTAGTCCATTAATTAAAATGTCAGAATCATAAATCAATTTTTCAAAAACAGCATTAACCAGATACATTCTTTATTTTTTGGATCAAATTTTATATCTGATATGTTATTAATAGGTCTTGATCTCAGTATTTTTTCACTAGTTACAATTACACCATGAATTTACATATTTTAGACTTTAGAATTAAAATAAATAAAATGTGTTCAGTTTCTACTGTAAAATAAATAAAAATTTGTTTTGGTTGTTAAATTTTAGCTTATTTTTAAAGAAAATATTAAAAATATAAAGTAAATATGGATGCCTATTAAACACAACTAGATGATGGTCATATTATAACATGTTAATTATAATTAGTGATGTAAAAAGCATTAAAGTTATAGTTCTTTTTAATTCTAAAAATCATGACTGTGTGAGAGTTAAAACTAAATCAAGGCTCAGGGTTTTCAAAATTGTTTTAAAAATAAACAACATTGTAATGATTGAACTTTTTGGCCTTTCTTAACTAAATGCTTCATTTACTATCATTCCAAAATAAGCATGAAGAATCGCCAGCCTCTTGGACAAGGGATCAGGGGTGAACCAGTCACTGTTATAACAAGCAGTACGCTCAGAAGAATTTTTCCTGAATCATTAAACATGCTAATTTTACTCAAAATCAAGCCTGATCCTTAGAGGAAGACATCTTGAAGCCCGCTTCACAAGCAGAGAAAGAGTATCTTTACGATCATGACGAAGTATTAAAAGGAAGAAGAAACTGAGCTAGGGAAATCTTAAGTTATTGGCTATTAATAGTAAAGAGCAGGAGGTCTCATTTGGCTGAGCAGGCTACCCTGAGGATGTGGGTTGGATCCCTGGCTTTCTTCAGTGGGTTGTAGGATCCTGCCTTGAGCAAGCTGTTGCAAGGGTCGCAGATGCCCATTGGATCCTGCCTGGCTGTGGCTGTGGCTGTGGCATAGGCTGGCAGCTGCAGTTCCACTATGACCATGACCCCTAGTTCAGGAACTCCATATGCCGCAGGTACCGTGGTTTAAAAAAAAAAAAAAGGTAAAGGGGAAGCAGAGTTTTCAAAATCAGTATAGTTAGATTTTTTTAGAGTAGTAAAATAAAGGTGTTATAACCAGGCAACAAAAGTATCTATACGTATTGTACAAGCAATATAGCAATATGTATACATACTTTTTTTTTAAACAAAGGTGAGAACGACAGTATTAACATCCATACTCCATTCTAATTTGTCATTTCACCTACTAGAAGATGAGTAGACTATTCTACTCTTTATTTTTTCACCTAAAAATTATTCTTAGCAGCTGCCCTCTCAGTGAGCACAGTTCTTGATTTTCCTTTTCAAAGCTGCAGAGTATTGTATTATTTGGATATACACCATTGATTTTGTCAGTTTGGAATTAATATATTTAAACTCTTACAGATTTTTTTCCCCTATTTTCTGCATCATAAATTCATTTTTACAACCTTATTGAAATATAATTGACAAACTAGGGTGCACCCATTTAAAGAGCCAGATTCAAGAATTTTTAGTAGGTCTGGAGATGTACAACAATATAATATGTGGGGGTGGGGGGTGGACAGGCCCATGGCATGTGGAAGTTCCCGGGCCAGGGATGGAAGCCGTGCACAGCTTTGACCCAAGATGCTGCAGTGATGATGCTGGATACTCAGCCTACTGTGCCATAAGAGGATTCCAATAGGTGGGCTTTTTCACCTAGCATAATTTTTTCAAGGTTCATCCATGTTTTTACATATAATAGAACTTTATTTCCCATTTTTACTGATGTTTTATTTATCCATTTATTAGTTGATGGTCATTTGGGGTGTTTTTCCTGCTGGCTATTATGAAATAATGCTGCTATGAACATTCATGTCCAAGTTTTTATCTGGATTCTCTTGGGTAGAGACCTAGGAGTAGAACTGCTGGATCATATGTTCTATGTTTAACATTTTCAGCAGTAGCCAAACTATTTTCCAAAGAAGCTGCACCATTTTACATTCCTACCAGCAAAATATAGGGATTCTAATTTCACCACATCCTCATTGGGCATATATACTTCTTCATTTTCCTCAAATATTCTCTTTGTAGTCTTTTAAAAGGCTTGTTTAAAAAGCAGTTTTCTGAACCAGCTTAACTAGTATCTGTGACTTTATTCTGAAGTCACACAGGAGTAGACCAAGTAAGCAGTACTCCCTTTGAGAGCAATGTACTGAAAAGGTTGTTACTGCTTACTCAATCTTCTACAAATCCATTTCTCTACTTATCTACTTATCAAAGTTCATACACTTATATTTGCTATGCTTGTATCTACCTACCTCTGTACTTATTTTTGTAGTTTCTTAGTGATTAAGACTTTGATTCACAGGCAGATAGCTAAGAACATTTTGTTCTCAACCCAGAGAAGAATTTAATTTCTACTTTAACTTCAAAATCGTAAGACCATTGTAATAGCAAACAGTTTTTAATATCAAATAGGGCCATATTGAAATATGGCTTCAAAAGTTTATTTAAATAGTTATCATTTTCTTCTGGCTCTAAAATTTATGGTTTTAGTTTGATCTAATAATTTTTGAAAATATTTTTTTCTGAGAGCAAAACAATACAGAGAAGTATTTAATTGGAATAATTACATCAAAAGAAAAAATATCTAAAATTACTGTTTGTATGTGTAAAGATCTCATTTGCCTTTCAAAATAGGAATTAGGTATCAAGACAAGTTATACATGGAAAAATCAGTCTGAACAAACATAATTCTAAGTTTCACTCCTTTTTAAAATATAACATTATGCACTAGAACAAGAATTATACACTAATAATGCAGTGAAATTAACATATTAAGACAGGTTAATTCACAGTTAACACAACAGTGTAATTTTAAAAGTTCTTATTTTCACATTGTCCTAATTTTTCTAACTAAAAGAATGCATTTCTCAATCACCTATTCTTTACTCTTATATATTCATGGATAGGATCCTTAACATATTCATAGAGGTCCCTGACTGCCTAGCAGACTAAGGATCCAGCATTGATCCTTGGCCTGGGAACTTCTACATGTTGAAGGTGCAGTCAAAAAAAAAAAAAGGTTCTGAGACCACAGTCATTCTAACATGACTGATGTTCACAGCATTGTTGTTAGGCAAACCTTACACTCTAGGGCATTGCAAACCACTGTTTCTCAATATCTAGAGTGAATATTTGTGAAAAGCTGGACTGATTCTTCCGTCTTGTGTCAGCCCTACTGAATGTTGAATGTTGTTTTTGATCACAGAGAACATGCAGGGTCTGATTCCAGAGCCCAAAGCTGGATGAGACTTAGCTGAATTCTTTTTGCTTATGTGGAAATCCATTATGATCAAAACTTTGGATTTCTTTTTTTTTTCTTTCCTTCGACATCTCAAATTTTACTCTTTTTTTTAAAACTAACAAAATAGCTTCCCTTTTTGTAAGTTCTATGTTCATATTTTTTTTCAGTATCTTTGACTTTAGTTCCTATCTTGTTTCTTAAGCTTTGTACTACATATTTATTTTTTAATTTATTTTATTGAAGCATAGTTGACTTACAGTGTTGTGTTAGTTTCTGGTATACAGCAAAGTGATTCATATATGTAATAGTTTGAATTTGCTAATCCTAAACTCTTAATCCACCCTTTCCACCCACACCCAGCAACCACAGATCTGTTCTCCATGCTTATGAGTCTTTTCCTATTCCTTAGATAAGTTCATTTGTCTAATCATATTTTAGATTTCACATAATAAGTAATATCACATGGTATTTGTCTTTCTGTTTGTTAGTATGATAAGCTCTAAGTCCAACCATGTTGCTACAAATGGTATACTATTATTAATTTTTTATGACTGAGTACAATTCAATTACAAACAAAACAAAACAAAACAAAACAACCCAATCAAAAAATTGGCAGAAGGAGTTCCCGTCGTGGCTCAGCAGATACAAATCTGACTAAGATCTGTCAGGACGCAGGTTTGATCCCTGGCCTCTGTCAGTGGGTTAAGGATCTGGCGTGGCCATGAGCTGTGGTATAGGTTGCAGACGTAGCTCAGATCTGGTGTTGCTGTGGCTGTGGCATAGGCTGGTAGCTGTAGTTCCAATTCAGCTCCTAGCCTGGGAACCACCATATGCTGTGGGTGCAGCCCTAAAAAGACAAAAAAAAAAAAAGAAAGAAAGAAAGAAAAAAAAGGGGCAGAAGACCTAAATAGACATTTCCTCAAAGAAGACATACAGATGGCAAGCAGGCACATGAAAAATGCTCAACATTGCTAATTACTAGAGAAATGAAAATTCAAAACCGCAATGAGGTAACACCTTACACTGGTCAGAATGACAATCATTAATAAGTCTACAAATAACAAAGAGGGGGTAGAGAAAGGAAACCCTCCTACACTGTTGGTGGGAATGTAAATTGGTGCAGCCACTATGGAAAACAGTATGAAAATTCCTTTCAAAAACTAAAACTAGAACTACCATACAATCCAGCAATCCCACTCCTGGACATATATCTAGAGAAAACTGTAATTCAAAAAGATATATGCACCCCTATGTTCATTGAAGCACTATTTGCAATAGCAAAGACATGGAAACAATCTAAATGTCCACTGACAAGGAAATGGATAAAAAAGATGTGATACACACACACACACACACACACACACACACAATATGGAATACTACTCTTATTTTTTTCTAATCCGTCCTTCTCGCTGTTCTTATTCTTCTTATTACTCCCAGGCCAAAAATTATTCTAATTGAAAATACATACTCTTCTATAATTTGGTTCCATTCACCTTTCAGTTTTATCTGCTCCTGATGATTTAATATATGTCCAATGTATGTTCTAAACACATTTTAGTATAATTTTTTTCAATATTCCATGCTTCATGCCTTTCATATGCTAGGATTCCTCTGAAGTAAACTTTTACCTTATTTTTTCCTTAAGACATAATTCCAAAATTACCATCTTCAAAATTTATTTTGTTCTTCTCTAGGCATAATTTCATCATTACACACATATCTAACTAAAGAAATGATATCAAATAACTAATGTCATAGAAGGTACATAAAGTGAGAGTTTTCATTCATATTCTCCTTCAGACTCAATACCAAGCCACACCCATGAGGCAATCACTCTGTTCTATTTTGTACAAGTACATGTACAGATTATATGGACATATAACTTAGTTTGCTTTCTTTATCAGTTTTAAATAAGCAAAATTGTATTAGTAAGGATAATGCTGGATTTTATGATAGATGCACCTACCTATCTC
Organism: Catagonus wagneri; assembly: GCA_004024745.2. Lineage (NCBI taxonomy): Eukaryota > Metazoa > Chordata > Mammalia > Artiodactyla > Tayassuidae > Catagonus > Catagonus wagneri. The sequence goes on from PVHT020000077.1 coordinate 36,812,039, forward strand.
AGTATAAATCTCTGTTGCCTAGCAACACAGAAGCTTGTCTCCTGTTCACATAAGGTTCAGTCAGCAAAGGTGAAAGCAGTTCTGATCCCTGCAGTCGTTCAGTGACATTCAGGGACTTAGGTGACATAGCCTTCACCATCCTCAGCATGTAGTTTCTAGGTTGCCTTCAGTGTCACAAGTAAATACCCAAATACCAATCAGGATAAACAAGGAAGGAAGAGGGAGCAGGGAGAATCTTACTCCAGTCCATCCATTCTTCAGAACTTGGTCACATGACCAAACCCAGTGCAAGGGACCAGAGGAAAAATAATCAAGCCATGTGCTCAGGAAGGCATAAAAATTAGCTTGGTGAATCTAGCCAGCTTTTGCCATGGCTATCATGCAATAAAAAATGTTATTAAATAAAAGTATAGGAGTTCCCATCATGGCGCAGCAGAAACGAATCTGACTAGGAACCATGAGGTTGCAGGTTCAATCGCTGGCCTCGCTCAGTGGGTTGAGGATCCAGCATTGCTGTGAGCTGTGGTGTAGGTCACAGACACGCTTGGATTTGATGTTGCTGTGGCTGTGGCATAGGACAGTGGCTACAGCTCCAATTAGACCCCTAGCCTGGTAACCTCCATATGCCGTGGATGCAGCCCTAAAAAGACAAAAAAAAAAGACTTTTTTTTCTTTGCTTTCAGTTACAAGATATATTGGGGAACTTTTATTGTCATTACACATAGATAAAGCTTAGACTTTTTTTTTGGCTGTGCCTGTGGCATGTTGGAATCTTAGACACACAAAAATTAAACTCACAAATGTAAGATTATTAACTAAAATTCTATCATAGAACAGATAAAAGTCTGAGGTTCTTAGCATCCTAAATTGATTTCCATTTAAGTTCTAAGGAAAGATCCACATAGAGCTGTATCTTTCATTAATTTTAGCAATGCTTGATATATTGTTTTCCTTTTACACAAACCTTGACTTAGAAATGAACATTATTTAATGCTATTTGTGCAGATTAATCTTTTTCAAAAATACACTCAGTGACCTAAAAAAATAAATGAGTATATCAAGGAGTTCCCGTCATGGCACAGCAGAAGCAAATCCGACTAGGAACCATGAGGTTGCGGGTTCAATCCCTGGCCTTGCTCAGTGGGTTAAGGATCTGGCGTTGCCGTAAGCTCTGGTGTAGGTCACAGACGTGGCTCGGATCCTGCATTGCTGTGGCTGTGGTGTAGGCCGGCGACTATAGCTCTGATTAGACCCCTAGCCTGGGAACCTCCATATGTTGTGGGTGCAGCCCTAAGAAAAAAAAAAAAAGAAAAAGAAAAAAAAGTATATCAAAATGTGCTGAAGCAAAGAATAGTCATGGGTATTAAAACAGCATTGTCTATCTCATCGTGTTCTTCAACACTCAGCCAGAAGATTTAGCCTGCGCTGATATGAACATTTATTAATGGTTTGCCTGTGAGAAGCAAGGTGATTGGCTTTAATGCAACATATTCATGTTGGTGGAGACATCTATGCACCATCACTTCCTGCACATTCCAATGTCATGCCTCAAAATCGTCTTTATAATCTGCTTATTTCAAAAAAGGTGGATATGTTCAGAAACCTTTGAAGTGGTTTCTATCAATTTCTATCAATTTGAACATCACATTTCAGAGAACTATTGGGACTATCCTGGATGGGAATAAAGGGATTGCAGGGCATTAATGCATTGTGGGCATCAGTTACCAATAATAAATGGGGGGCTGCATCTGATGTCTATACAATTGAGGTCTTATTTTCCTGGTTGTGTTCAAGTACCTTTAGTCAGGCCAGGAAGGACTCCCTTAAAGAAGAACCACCGTGGTACATAGAGATACAACTCAAGAAATTATAGAGAACAGATTTCTCTGGCCAAGAAAGCAAGAGGAAAAGTGGTCCTCCCCAAATAAAACTCCATTCATTATTCGTGTCATTTGTTTCACCACAAAACTGCCATTGTGATTTTCTTTGGCAGAAATAGTAAAGCTTGCTCATTGATTGCATAAATATTCATTGTTTGCCTACTATGTGCCAGGTAGTGAACGTGGGAAGATTATCTGGTCAGACACCATTAAGAAGCTTGGGTGAGGTGAGTCAACTGGTAGACAAATAAAGTAAGTTAGGATGAGCTTTAGAAGCAAGAAATTTAGGTCTGCATCAGGAATTTAAGGAGGCGTCACAGGGATATCAACTGATCTAAATCCTGAAGACTAGAGATGAGGTCTCAGGTGGCAGGGGCTAACCCAGTCAAAGAAACAGCATTTGAAAAAGTGTGAAAATTTCCATTATTGGTGTAGCAGGAAATTTTTATACATTATAGAGAATGGATTTGGAAGTAAACATAATAGTGATGGGATTATCGTTTAAATATTCTGAAATGCCTGTTTTTGAGCATTTTGTCTCAAAGGTATTGAGAAGTCCCAGTTTCTCTTTAGATCTCTTTAGAGCTTCAGATCAGAGCTGTGGCTCAACAGTGCACATCCCCTTGGCTGTCACACCACTGGTTCCTGGTCTTTTACCCTCTCCATCTCCCAAACCTCGCCATCTTCCTTGGGTGGCTCTCCCCCAAAGCCAAAACCCAGATTAGAAACCCAAGAATAATCCTTTTTATTCATTCACACTAGAGTCCCACACCCTCTCCACCATTCCTCTTCAACCTATGGGTGTGTATCTCTAGGCTCAGCCTGCTTTTACTAACATCAATTCTTGCCCAGGTGTTGTAGAAACAATCCAATAGGTTTCCTTGTCTCCAGTCTGGATCCTGTCAATTTATTTGCCACAGTGTAGGGAGGGTGGTCATGTCAACATGTGAATCTGAGCACATAACTCCCCTTCTCAGAACATTCAGAGACACCCCACTGCTCCCAGTATCCCATGTAACCTGATTCCCTGGCTCTCAAAGCCCTTGGCAAGCTGGTTCTGAGACAGACTGGGACTAGGGCCCCTTCGCTGTAGTGACTGCAGTGCTCCCACCTGGACAAACATCTCCTGGAGCAACAAAATACAAAGAAACCATAAGGGACTAAAAATAACTGCATGCATGTGCAGCTGGAACAAATGATGAGCAATAAGATACAAAAACACTAGAAAGACCAGCTGTCACCTCTGAGCAGCTGAGAGCAAAAGCAGGGTACTGTGAATGACTCCTGTGCACAGTACTACCAAAGGGTTGAGCAATAACCTAAGCCACCTCCCTGGCCCAATCCCTGGACCCACCCCCTACCCTCAGCCCATGTAAGGAACCAGCTTGCTCTGCCTCAGGGGAGAGAGTGAGCAAGCAAGTGAGCAAAGGAAACTGTTGCTTGTTTTCACCCCCCTGCTAGAGTAGGGGCCTTGATAAAGCCTTGTCTGATTTCTTGCCTCGCCTCTCATCAATTTCTATTGGTTAAGGAAGGCCAATAACAGTTCTACCTCCTGAGGAATTTCATCTCTAATCTCTCAGCTTTCAAACAATTTGTCCTCATTTGTTTGGTTCTGCTTTCCCTGAATGATACCTATTTGTACTTAAACCCTTAAGTTAGAAGATGGTTCTTCTAGGACAGTTTGCTTGTCACACATCCTATGTATTTAGTCACCTGTACTTTCATTAGGAGTCTCATCACTCTGTATTGCAATTGTTAATTTATTTGTATATTTCCCCAAGAACCTAACTGTAAGTTTGAGGATTTTGTGTCTTCCTCCCTGTTCAATGTTTTCAGGTGTGCCCACTGTGTCCTTTGAATGGTGTTGGCATTGTTTGTGAAATAGATGAATAAATGTGCAGTGTCTTGATCAGAAAGGCTGTCACATGTCATGTTGAGAAACTTGGACTTTATTCCATATGTCAATACTCTGAATTATTTTTCAGGAGTATTGGGATCCATAAGGTAAACACGGGGTAGTTTCTGGAAGCATCTATATTACTCAAAGTAATTAATATACAATTTAAATTGTTTAATAATTAACATTTAAATGGCTTAAGACAAAACATAACTTTGTGTGTGTGTGTGTGTGTGTGTGTGTGTTTGTGTGTGTATGTGTGTCTTTTTAGGTGCACCTGCGACATATGGAAGTTCCCAGGCTAGGGGCAGATATCTGTATTTGTTTCTGTTCTCAGCATTTCATTGTCTACGGCCAGATTCTCCAGAGACCCTGGATGTTGGTAGGTTTTGGTAGGCTGGTAGGTTTTATACAGAGTGGAATGATTATGTCCAGATATAAATGTCAGTGCTTGAAAGCACACTTTTTTGTGTTAAGTAATAAACAGGCATCGTGGTTTATTCATTGGCTTTATGGTGAGAATGGCTGACACAGGCTTGTGCTCCTTTTTCTTTTCTTTTCCGTGTTTTTTTTTTTTTTGGCTACTGCCGTGGCATATAGAAGTTCCTGGGCCAGGGATCGATTGGAGCCATTGAAGTAAGAGTTTTAACTAGAGAAACCCCCACCCCTCTACCCCAGGCTGAAGAGGCAGCTATGTGCCTATCAGGAGCTTTGCTCGCCACATGCCACTCTTCTTGTAATCTTATAGCAACTATGTACTTTACGTCCTTGCTAGCAGCCCTGCCAAGGGTTCCCCAAGTTTTGTTTACCAGTTTCACCTTTCTAATTTTGTTTGCTCAGCTTCTTAGGCAGGAACTTTGTCTGCTCCAGGAAGGGGGAGGGCTGGGACTCTTTGCATGGGAAAAACCTAAAGACCTGGAAGTCTGTGTTGTATAAAAGCTACCCAGAGCAAAGACCTGGTTCTCAGACTCTGGAGGCAACTCCTCTGAGACTGCACCGGTGCTGAATAAACCTCGCTATTCTGCATCTCCGAGTGGTGTTTTTCTCTTTCTGATGCCGTGGTTTCTGCAACACCATAGCTGCGAGCTCTGCCACAGCTGCAGCAATGCAGGTTCCTTAACCCACTGCTGGGCTGGGGATCAAATCCTTACCTCCGCGACAAGAGCTGCTGCAGAGACAAGGCCAGATCCTTAATCCACTGTGCCATAGTGGGAACTCCCCAGGCTTGCACTCTTTGCATCACTAGAGTTAGGGTCTCAGTTGATGCGCCACCATCACCACAAAAGATTTCTTAAGTCTTAAGCATTTTCACAGGATTTCTGACAACCATAGTGAGCACTGGTGTCTTTTTAGTTTTCACGTCATGAAAAAAGCATCAGAGCTACACTGAATGTTCCCTCATGTGACACCATCAGTGTGGAAGGGACCACTTGCACTGGAGCCGAGAACTTGGCTCTGGCTTCCTCTGACTCCAGTGGTTGCCAAGGTAACTTGTAAGGACAGGGGAGTTAATCCCAAGGGGAAGGGCTTTACTCAGCAGGAGTCAGGGGTGGAGAAGGGGCAAGTAGTTAAAGTCATCTTCCTTCTCCCCACAAAAGACTGTTTGCTGAGAAGTCACATGTAAATCTCTCTTCAGATATCCTGCAGGGCTGGGCAATTTCACAGGACAACCTGTTTTGGAAAACTGTGTGTGTGTTCCTGTGGTAAAAAAGTAGCAACACAACGCGAAGTTTCAGTCTGTACCACTCGCTCTTCTAGATATTTCAGCTTGCTTTTCCAAAGTCTCCAGTTTTCTCATCATGGTCTGGTCTATGTCCAGGAAACCTACCTATCCAACTACATCAATGGGACTCCTTTGCACTTTGGTTTTCGTTTATTAGGTCCAAAGGGGGCTCCTGCTGGGGGAGCTGGGACAAAAGCAGGAGACTGATGTTAGCACAGTACTGGTTCCACAAGAACTATCTCTGAGGACATCCGGAGCTGGTTGGATCCCTCTGTGAAGGCACTACTCCTCCACATCCTCCCCTTCCCATTGTCCCTTTGGGCCCGGGGTGGTGCTGGTTTGCCAGCTGCTTGCTTAGGGTTTCTGGACTACCCCTGTGCTCTGCCACACCCCATCCAGCCCTTATCATTGCCGCCTAGTAAGTGAATTCTACTTGAGTTGTAACATGTTGTGCCATCTATTTTCCATTTGGACCCTGTCTGATACACCTGTCAATACACCTGCTGGTGACCTTGCAGAACAGATTGAAGCTATGTAGATATTTACTTCCTATATATGGAAAGCAAAAGGAAGTAGGGCCAAGGGCAAAGTTTTGAAGCCTATCAGATTTTAGAGAAATTTGGTGCAAAGGATGACTTAACTAAGATAATATAAAGATAAGAGTGAAACTTAGAGCAGATTAAGTGGAAAATCGAGAATAATGTGTTTGAAGATAAGGAACTAAAGTTGAACGTGTTCATATATATTTAGCATTTAAGCCATTATTGTTGCCCATGATGATAGATATTTCAGTAGAAATGACTGAAGCAAAAACCAGGCAGTCGTGAACTATGTTGTGAGTAGAAGGTGTGAAAGTTAAGTGAAAAAGTGAGACTTACTCTTCCCCAAAACTTAAAACTTAGGGGAAGAAAAAGAGTCTCTGAAATGATTAGATGCCCAAATTATTACTAGAAACTTCCTCAGCTGAAAAGTCATTTGTTGCACAAATGTCCCATTTGTTCATTACCATCATCTTTATTTTCTCTGTCTAGTTTTCTCTTTGTAATTATTTTTTCATTAATAGTTCTACTAAACATGAAAAATCATTGTACAAATGAGTTATTGTAGTAAAATACTTGATGCAAATTAAGGTTATACAATATTCTTTTTGACTATTGGTGACTTTTAAAAATTATTCAAGACATTTTGATTTGTTTCTAATTTAGTTAAATAAATATCCTCATTTACATAGTAAAGAGGCATTATTGCTATTTTAATTAAACTGTTTCACCTTGAAAAACATCTAATCTATTACAAGTTAATTCAGTCCTTCCACTTTAATAGCCAATTGTATCTGAGTGTAAAATGTTTACCCATGTGCATATATATATGTATGTGTATGTGTGTTTGAATATATACCTATATCTCTAAATAATACTTCCTCATGTACAGAAATAGCAGTCCCATCACTTTGGTAGTATGTTTGTACACGACACAAATTTATCATGGCAATTTTATGCTTTCTGATTTAATATCCTCCTCTAACATGTATGTAGACTATATTATTGTTGGAATGCTTGTGCTCCCCCCAAGTTCATATGCTGAAATGCTAGCCCCCAAGGTGATGGTCTTTGGGAAGTAATTAAGTCATGGGGGTGGAACCCTCATGAATGAGATTAGTGTCCTTACTGAAGAGGCTCAGTAGAGCTCCCAGACCCTTTTATCATGTGAGGATACAGTGAAAAGACAGTCTTCTTTGATTCCAGCAATGCATCACTAACCAAACATGGAACACACTGGTGTCATGATCCTGAACTCTCCAACCTCTAGCACTGTGAGGAATAAATCTCTGGCTGTTAGGCACATACCATGTACAAAAGAAAAAAAAAACCCAGTATGTTCTAGATAAATAGCAAATATTCATATTTTAAATATTCCCACGTGTACCTATAAGAGTTACTGATTCAATAGTGGATAGTCTTTTAATTTTGTTATACCAAAATCTAAGAATTATTTACTACAAGCAGCATAGTCCAAAATACTTTCCTGAATTTCCTGAACAGAATCTTTATACTCTTGGAGTTCCCTTCGTGGCTCAGTGGTTAACGAATCTGACTAAGAACCGTGAGGCTGTGGGTTCGATCCCTGGCCTTGCTCAGTGGGTTAAGGATCCGGCGTTGCCGTGAGCTGTGGTGTAGGTTGCAGACGTGGCTCGGATCCCGTGTTGCTATGGCTGTGGCGAAGGCCGGCGGCTACAGCTCCTGTTAGACCCCTAGCCTGGGAACCTCCATATGCCGCCGGTGCGGCTCTAAATAAAGGCAAAAAAGACAAAAAAAAAAAGAATGTTTATACTCTTAATCTTGATAAATAATTCCACATTTAGAAGTTGAAATTATACTTACTGGTATATTAATTCCACTCAGTTTATGCAAATAGATTCAGTTTTACAGTTTTCTGCTACATACTTCATTTGTCCTTAATATATTTGGGATATTACATGATTTAAATCTATTACGGTGGTCAAACACAAACCCTTGAAAAGTAAAAAATCAACCTACACTTAAATGTATCTGCTTTTAGGAACTCTGTCATATAACTTGTCTCGAGCATGTTCTATTCATGCAATGCTTTGGCTCAGCCCAGGAGGGGCTCACAATGAACGGCTGCATGGAATCCACTTATACTGAGGAGCTTGTGCTTGATATATCATTTAAGAAGCTCCTGCAGATTTGGCTCCAATTTCCTTCCAGACCCACCATTTTTCTTTTTATTGCTAAGCTGCAAAGGAAAAAAGACAAAGATACAGAAGAAAAGAGAAGCTCCACCTAACCATGGTAAGCAATTGCTTAGGTTCATCAGTCCTGTGGCAAAGTTATCAAGAAGCACATGTCACTTACAGAGGAGCAAGTGGCCATCAATTGGGACGGCAGTAATTCAAGTTGCTGTTATGAACGACCACGTATGAAGGAATGGAGGCAGCTAGGAATATAACCTACCATTTATGGGCTTAACAATAAATGCTGCCTTTGATGCTTGTGCCTAACACCGAGAGAGGTTAAAATAATGAGAGCCATGTAAATGCCTGCATCAGAGAAAGGAGTAAGGAATTCTCTCTCAGCTGAAAGTTCTAGATTCTGTTTCTCCTTTCTTGGCATTCTAGAACTTTGGTGACACATCTTGTTCCTTGCAGGTCATTTCCTTTCTGACATCTTTTCAACACTCAAAATTTGTTATCGTTCAATGAAATACTTTTTTCTTTCAGAGCTAACTCGTGGTTTTCATTTATTCAATGTGAAAACCTCTGATATATCTTTGGCTTGTCTTTCTTTTTTCCTCATTTCTCGACAGATTAATATCTACTCTTTAGGTTTAAATCTCTCTGAATTTTAACTATAGAAATGTTTTCCTAACTGTTCTCACAAACTAATTTTCCTTTCAACGGATACAGCAAAGTTTAGTAAATTTAATTTTCATTTTTAATTAAAAAAATTTTTTTTTGGTCTTTTTGTCTTTCTAAGGGCCACACCTGCAGCATATGGAGGTTCCCGGGCTAGGGGTCCAGTCGGAGCTGTAGCCACCAGCCCATACCACAGCCACAGCAACAAAGGATCCGAGCAGTGTCTGCGACCTACACCACAACTCAGGGCAATGCCAGATCCTTAACCCAGGGCAATGCCAGATCCTTAACCCACTGAGCAGGGCCAGGGATTGAATCCACATCCTCATGGATGCTAGTTGGGTTTGTTAACTGCTGAGTCATGATGGGAACTCCTAAATTTAACTTTTAAAACAGGACAAGAACGTCCTCTGCTTTCACTCAGTGAATATCCTTAAATTCTTAGAGATTCAAGTATCATGACATTTAAATAGCCAGGTGTTGTAAAAATATGAAATTCAAAACAGAATTTTGTGTCTACTGATTGCCTTGGTTTTATATCCAGATTTCAATCTTTTATCTTTCACATATAGATAATATTATATAGGTTGTAAGTAGTTGGATTTAATGACCTAAAATACAAAAATACTCAGGAAAGCAATTGATACCAAAACATTTTTTGTTGCATTCTTTTTCCTGCTCTCACAAAACATTCATTTATCACATGTTACATACACGGCCAATACTTTGTCTCTAAGCTTGTGCTCTGTGGGTTCAGTTTTTCCAATTTTATCCCTATAACTTTTCCTATGTCTATCCCTATGAGATCAATCTATTCTCTGATGCTTTCAAAAATCATTATACAAAAATTACCACACTGTTTAATACAAATACAGAAAAGATCTTGAGCTTTGTTGGACTGACTCAGAGGATAAAGTGGACAAATGAAAAAAAGGCAACATGAAGAAAAACTGTGACTCTTGAATCCAGGGTTACATAATTTAAAGACAAAAAAATCCTAAAGCAACATTATGCCAGATGGGATAATACCAGGGTTAATTAACCCTCTGACAATGGTTCCACATGTGCAAATGTCATTCTGAAATTTAAGAGAATTGGTACACAAAGTACTTAGAACAAAGTCTGGATCACAGCAGGTGTTCATCAAAAAATAACTCTCCTTATTCCAAGTGTTGCCTTGTTCAGGACCTCTTGGAGTCAGTACAAGTAAACAGTTATAAAATTATGATCATACTTTACCCTTAAGCTCTTATCCTCCTCATTCCCTGCTAGCTGGCTTAATCATTCAGGTAAACAATTATGAGTGAAGGTGGTTTTTGGATCCAGGTACTCAGAACTCTACATTTTTAAAAATATGTGATGAATTAATTAGTTGATAAGTCAAGATGGCTCTTAGATTATGATGAACACTTTGCAATAATATGTTCTCTCTGATTCTCTTTTAGATACCTAAATATGCGAAAATAATGTGCTGTTACAGGTTCTCTGAGTGTGGGCACAGTGCAATATTGATTTCTCATTCTGGAATACCTATTTAAAAATTTTAACATGGCTAGGAGTACTACTTTTCTTTGTAAATAGTACAAAAATGCTACAGTAATAGATTTTATTCCATCATCTCAGTTGATTCTCAAAAATGAAATCTGCAAAAGTAGCAGAGTGAAAGTTACACCTATTTTTAAGATGAAACAGTGGAGGTTTAGGAGTTTGTGTTGCTTATATGACCTTGTACTAGTCACTGAGAGTCACCTTGAAACAGACTGATTTGATTCTGTGCCCCTTTGCTCTACTCCACAAACCACTCTCTTTCCATTTAGAAGCAGCTAAGTTATCACAAGATTTTGAAGACATGAGGGTAGGTACTGTGTTGCTTTCAGCTTTGCAATCTGAGAACCCAGCAAAGAAGAGTCTAATCAAAGAGTGTCAAATAAAATAATGAAATTGCACACTTTTGCAGGAAGTGCAAATATGACTACTTTTCAAGAGTTCATGTATTAAAAAGAGAATCAAGAGGGAACAATGAATTACAAAGGGCTAATAAAACACTAAGATGATCAGCTTGCATTGTCTAATTCAGTTTCTAATTTTAACTCTCAAAACTGTACGTTCATAACACCCAGATACTTAATACTCAATTAATTCATTAGCAAGTGGGTGTTTTAATTAAATTATGGTTGAGTTCTAGCTTGGTATTAATATATAGGTAACACTCAAGCAATCACATCTTAAGTTTGAATGAGAGGTTACTGAAATATTTCAGCAAGACAAAGCAAGACAATAAAAAGTGCTTATCTTAAAAAAAAACACTCAACTGAGTAAGTTATGTTTTACTGGTCAGCAAAAGTGTAAGAAAAATTGTATTCCTCGGGGTGGAACTGTGTTGCATTCAGTGAGTTTACAGTTCCATTATTACAAAGCACTTTTAAAAAGTGTTACTGAACTGATGCTGATTTGAGATATTCTGCCCTAATATTGGCTACAACAACAATGAAACAAATGTAAATCAGTTAAGGACAAAATCTGATGAGTTGTCACAAGACACTTCACAAGCATGGAGGTTAGATTCATCACCACATCACTCATCCAGAACACAGCGGAAATCAGAACATTAGTCAGTCAGGCCCCTGTGCAGTCCCGACTGTCAGAAGAGTCACCTTCATCACCTTGGGGGACATAGGCTAACCCAAAGTTCTTAACCAGGCACTGGAGTATTCAATAACACTGCACCAAATTAGACGCAGGACCACGGGCTGACAGCAGCAAAAGAAGTTAAAAGTACTAGAAAGATAAAATGATAGTTAATAGTGCCCACTCAGGTTATCACTGCAATACTTGATGTTTGTAAGAAAACATTTGCTAATGGGCTGTGTATTCTGTGTAAGAAAGCAAGAGAAGAAGAAAAAAGTCACACTTTGCATGTTTTAAGTATTCAATTTTCTAAATAATTATTTAGAATATGCTCTTGGGGCTGCTGAAAAAACAAGCTTTTTAATTTACGTAGTACATTTAATGTTAGAAGAACTTAAAAAGATATTTGGTCAAATAAAAGTTTTTCATATGCTCCCAAGAAATTTATTTATCCCAGCTTTTATTTTTTGAGGGGAAATTAACACCAAAATACAATACTCAATGAGATCTGAAATGCCCTGTTGTAATGGAACTGCTCTTCGGTGGAGCCAGTGTCATAAGGAAAGTTATTAAAGATGTTTTCTTCACACATCAAAATTTGATCCTGACGTGAAGGGTACCCTTGGATGCTGTGCTCCTTACTCACGCTCAGTTATCTCTTTCCCTTCATGCCAGTTTCTGCAACCCCTATTTTTTTTCACCTATCTTCCCAGTCATGTGTTCTGTCTGCCATGGCCATCTTTTCTTCCCTTATCCTTGCCAGCTGCCTCTCCAATAACTATAATTAAGCCTTATTCTTTTTATCCTAGCATTCCCACTAGGTGCATTCTTCAAAATGAATTCCAGTGGAGCTAAAGACTTTAATGTAAGAAATACAGTGAAACCATGAATACAGAGAAAGTCTACCTAAACCTCAAAAAAATAAAGATTTTAACTTATGTTTCCAAAAAAAAAATAAAGATTTTAACTTATGTTTCCAAAACTATGACAGAAGGGATCAATATAAACAGACCAAAAAACCAATAGATAAATAACCAAAAGTCAGAACACAGAGAAACCGAAAAAGAAATATGATTACCTTACAAATATGAAGAAATGCTTATAATTCAGTAGTGTCAGTTTCTGCATATCTAATTGGCAAGACTCAAAAAATTGATTACTTTGAAAACTTGATGGTGAGACCTTAGAGAATCTTGATGTCTTATACTGTTGCTGGTGGGGGGAATGAACTGGTATCCTCTGTTTGTAATTTTGTTAATTGTCAATACCGATGTTATATTTAAAAGTACATATCGTTCATCTCCCTTTTAGGAGTTTATCTTACAGATATATATCTACTTACATGAAAATATATAATGGGTGATATTTTAATTGTAGCATTACTTTTTTTCTAGCAAAAAACTACAAACAACTGACAAATCCATTATCATGGGGATAAAATTATCAAATATAGATAAAGTGAAATATTATGTGGCTACTAAAAAGATAAAAAGTAGAGCTATATATTCTCATATAAAATGGTTTCCTATAACTATCATTAAATAAGAACATTAAAGAACAGTGTATTAATCATGTTTTTTATTTTCTATTATGATACTTGCCATCTAAAAATGTTTCTGGGAGTTCCTGTTATGGCTCAGCAGTAACGAACCTGACTAGTTAGTATCCATGAGGATGTAGGTTCAATCCTTGGCCTCAGTTAGTGGGTTAAAGATCTGGCATTGCCACTAGGGAGATGTGGATTGGATCCCGCGTGGCTGTGCCTGCGGCATATGCCAGCAGTTGCAGCTCTGAATTGACCCCTAGCCTGGAAACTTCCCTATGCTGTGGGTGCAGCCCTAAAGAGTTAAAAAAGAATTAAAATGTTTCTGGCTGGGAAGATACTGCCCCTCCTGAGACTGGCCAGTTCTTAAAGGCAGCAAAAGATGCAGCTAGGAGCAGGCCTTTGATATTCAAACTAACCAGTCCAGAACCATATTTCCCCTATAGGGCCTATGTACTTGAGGAAGAAATATTCCTCTGCCTTAATCATACCAGGGCCTGGTACTAAGCAACGGGAAACCACCCCTATAGCCCAAAGCCTACTGAAATTACTTAAAGCAGCCAATCCTAAATATTTACCCTGCCCTGCCTGCCTTTCCTGGGAAAAAAACAAGAAAGGCAGTGATCTAGTGTTCCCCTTTCTCTCTTCTGTTTCCTGACCAAAACCTATGTGGTAAGCTGTGCTTCTTATTTCTAGGGGAACAGTGAGTACATTAAACTCTTCTCTCAATGGAACTTACTCCATTGTTATTCAGTCACTTTTATAAATTAAGACCTGGTATAAAACAAACAGAATGATGTTTATAGTGTGCTCTCTTTTAGAGACAAAGAATACACACACATATAAATAACATATACATAAATGTACAGCTTTGGCAAGGGTATATTAGAAAGGATTATAGGTATTGGGAATAGAAGTCTTGGGTGGGAGAGAAAATCACTCTTAATGTATAGTCTTTTGGATAATTTAAATTTCTTCCATGTGCTGTCTTCATAGTGGTAAACAGCAGTATGAAGATGACTCTGGTGTTTTTGTAGGTGACACACTAGAGAAGGTGGGATAGAAGGAGAGGATGGGTGAATTAGAGTGCCCCAAGACGTGAGGACAGCACAAGGTACTAGGGAGAATGCAAGGAGTAAAAACAGATCTGCTAGAAGTACATCAGTGGTAATATCCATAGTACTTGCTCATAGATAGAATTTTGGTGACACGGAAGAGTTCTGATACATGTGTTCACTGTATCCAACTGTCTTCATCATTGTTAGTCAACCAGGCTATGGAAGGACAGTAGGATTATGGTCAGAAACAGCTTCACTTTGAAGTGGCAAGCAGCTAATTACAGAGCTTGACCAAAGAATCGGCACTGTTTTCCTGGTATAAGAAGGAATGGCTTCATATTATAAAGGGCACTTGAAATCAGTGAAAAAAAATAAGAGTTATGGGGCTCATGAAATCAGTGCAAGTTATATCAGATTATTTCAAAGAATAAAACAGAAGTGAAAGTAAAGGGAATGTATTGAAAAATTCCAGCCTAGACTGATTTATGCTATTTTACTGCCCTAAAGGGAATTGTTTTAGGGTCTGGATTGGAAAGAAAAAGTAATCCCAGATACCTGAAAACGAGCAACCAAATAATCAAAGAAACAAACAAGAAAATGAATTTCAGGGACTTTCTTAATTTTGGCTTTATCCCTGCTAATAATAAACATCCAAGTAGAGATGTCAAGTTAGCAGTGGATATAAAAGATGTCAGATAAATGTACATTTGTTGTCGGACATCAGATTTTTTATGATACTGTTTCATTTATCTTAATTGTTGACCCTACTCAGTTTCTTGCTATGTTAAATTCTAAACTTCACTTTTTCTCTTTATATTATGACTTCCTGTAACAAATCTGTTATATTTTTAAGATTATCAACTATTTAGTACCATCTAAAGCATATGTATATGTGCAAGATATGATTTGGTAATGAAAAATAGGAATAATTTCCGTTTAAAAATCCGTTACAAATCATTACAGTGGTTTAAAATAAAACTTACTATATTGAATGACATTAACCTACTTTGAGTAGAATTATTCTAAGGCAATTAACTTGAATTAGCATCCTTATTTATCTAGTTTACTGGCTGAATAGTGATTGAAGAGGCCCAAATATAGTCTTAGCTTTTATCATAACACTTCGGTTAGATATAGCTTTATACTTTTATTCTTAGTTTGATCATTTCTGAAGAGAATAATACTGCTATTTACTTGAAATTTCCCATGGGCTCCTCTATATATTTGGTTCATTACAGAAAATGAACACTTTATGTTTTTCATTTTGGTATAGTTGTGTGTTCTATTAAGAGAGAGGCTTACACATGTAATACATCGTGAATGTACTCATAACTTTTTGAAATAGAGCACCCATTTCTGTAATAGATAAGGAGGAAATAATTACAAAGATGGAGACAACTTTAAGTGTTATAGACCTTTTACCTACAGAATTTTTGGGGGTATGGAGAAGTATGAGGAAGGACACATATCTACTCTAATTGTCTAAAATAAAAATTAAAAGAGTGAATAAATGAATGGTTAATTAAATCTGTATAATCGAGTTGAGTACCAGAACAAGGAAATGAAGCAGATTAAATTACAACTAAGATATATTATTGAAAATAATATAAGTAGTAGAGTAGTGAGTTATTGTATAACTTGCAATATTGCAGTGGAGAAGAACAAATCTGACTCCATATTAGATCTTTTTCTTTTACTTCAACTTTTGCGTTGCCTATGCTTGGTCATGCTGGCTCTGTACCTTTGGAGAAGAATGTTGCCTACAACCTGAAATATACAGAATAGCCTATTTTCAAGGCCCCCAATATCATGACCTAACCTATGTGGACACCTGTAAGAACAAAGGATTACATTATCAAGAAGTCTGCAACAACTTACAACTCCCTTCCTTCCTCACCTTATTTTTATTTTATTTTTTTTGGCACAAGCTTCCCATACCCTTGCCTTTCATGGCCCTGCAATAAACCTTTCTGTGCTCCAAACTCCAATGTCTCGGTTTGTCTGGTCTCACTGTGTGTCTGGCACAGGAACTTGCAATAGGAACAATAATTGGTAAAGAATGTAATTTATATATATAGTAATATATATATGTGTGTATATATATATATATATACACATATATATATATATACACACACACACACACACACACACACACAATATATTTAACTTCTAAAGGACAATAACAAAATGCTGAGCCTACTAACCACTTATTAAACAGAAAGTCAGTAGCAATGACATTTCCTCTGTGCCTCAAATCTCCCCCCCAGATTCAAATTCCCATCTTGAATTTCTCCCTACTTCCCTTTAGATTTTACCACTTGTGTTTTCACTCTATACTAAACAACATAATGCTCAGTTTTATTTTTTTTAAAAAGTTATGAAAAATAAAGGTATATTGTACTCTTCATTTATGGTTTCTCTTCAATCAGTATCATTTTTGAACCCATCCACATTCCTGTGTTTATTTACAGTTCACTCAGCCCACCACTCTGTAAAGTTTTTGTTAATAGATTATTTTTCACTACTATTGTTAACAGGAATGTGGGTTTCAGTTTTAAGAGTTGCAAACAATGAACTTAGAGACATTGCTGTACATGTTTCCTGAAGTTACATGCAAGAGCAAGAAGTGGGATTTCTCCCTAGAACATAATTGCATGCAACTTTCTACAGTAAATGTCGACATTTCTAGTATATGAAGCACTGCTACTTTTCATCTTGATTAACACTTGTTTTTGCTGAACTTTAAAAATTTCTTCCTATTTAGTATTTGCATGGCAGACTTAATTGTGACTTTAATAGGCATCTTTTCATACATCTTTGCTCCATTTTTTTTGCTGGATTGCCTTATTAATTTGTATCTGATCGTTATAACATCTGGGAAATAGCTATTTCTCATTTTTATATGTTGCAAATATGTTCCCCAAATTGGGGCCTGTTTTAAACTTTTCTGTATCTTTTGAGAAACAGAATTTCTCAATTATAGTATAATCAAATTTATTGATTCTTACAGATTTGGGGTTTCTCTTATTCTGAGATAGTTTTTCTTTTCTTTCTTCTTCTTCTTCTTTTTTTTTTTTGGCCATGCCTGTGGCATGTAGACATTCCTGGGCCAGGGAATGAACCTGAACCGCAGCTATAACCAGAGCCACAGCAGTGACAATGCCAGATCCTTAATCCCTGACTGAGCCACACGGGTTCTTCTGAGATAGTTTTCTATACAGGCACACAGTAGAGATATTAGATATTGCACATTCAGTTCCAGAACACTGCAATACAGCCAGTATATCAATAAAGTGAGTCCCCAATTTTTGGTTTCTCCATGTATATGAAAGTTTATGTTTGTATTATACCTATCGTGTATTAAGTGCACCATAGCACTATGTTTTAATGAAACAATGTACAAACCTAATTAAAAGATAATGCTATTGAAGAACTGTGCCAAGTCTTGCTAGATGCAGGGTGGCCTCAAATCTTAAATTTGAAAACAATGCAATATCTGTGAAACATGATCAAGTGAAGCATAATGAATGAGATCTGCCTGCATATTCTTCTGAAGCTCTAAATGTTTGCCTATCTTTTCCTGAAGTGTTAGAAAGAATACTTTCTATTTCAAGGGGAATGTACTCCCTGAAGTCTAAAAATTTACCTTTCTTGGGAGTTCCGGTCATGGCTCAGTGGAAACGAACCCTACTAGTATCCATGAGGATGTGGGTTCGATCCCTGGCCTCGTTCAGTGGGTTGAGTACCTGGTGTTGACATTAGCTGTGGTGTAGGTTGCAGACGTGGCTTGGATCTGGTGTTGCTGTGGCTGTGGCGTAGGCCGGTAGATGCAGCTGCAATTTGACCCCTTGCCTGGGAACTTCATATGCAGGTGCAGCCCTAAAAAGACAAAATAAAATAAACAAATAAATAATAAAAATTTACCTTTCTTAATAATTTAATTCAATTAGAATTGAATTTTGCATACAGTGAGATCAAATTCTGTGGATTTTTTTTCTTACTAGGATAATTAATTTTCTCGCATCATTTAGAAATGACACCATCTATTTTTCCACTGTCCTATGTTGCTATTCCTGTACTAATACTATATATAATACCATACATTCTTCATTACTATAAGTTTTGTAATAGATTTTATTATCCAAAAGAGCAATACACTCTGTTTTATTTATCCAAAAGACATAGAAATCCTTTGAGATTTTGACTGGAATTATACTGAACACCTTTGTAATGATATGTGTGTATTATCATTATTATATATATATAAATTTGGGGGAGAATAGACATTATTATATTAAATACTCCTACTCAAGAACATAGCCTATCTTCTTTAATATATTTAAATAAAATTTTATAATTTTTTGTTACATGTTATCTTTTTTCTTATTTATTATATTCTTATTTATAATACTTACATGTGCTTATGTAATACAGTCATGGTCCATATCTGTGAGTTTACATTCCCAGATTAATAAAACCTTGAATTTAAAATATTAGAAAAAGAAAATTCCAAAGAGCAAAACTTGAATTTGCCATAGGCAGAAAACTACTGACCTAGAATTTTCATTGCATTTGCAACTACTGTAACTGAGCAGGACCCTCTGAGGCCTTCCCAGAGTGGACCCCTGCTCCTGTCTTACACTTGCATTTTTGTCTACAGAAATACTTTAGTTCAAGAATCAATTTAATCAGAGAAGTGAGAAAATACAGAGAAAAAAGAAAACAGTCAAACAAGACATGGTAATAATTGTTTAGCCACGCAACAAAATCAAGGACCTTTAGTTCTTCCTCAAGGACTATAAATAATATTCTGAGTCATATCCTTGGAGCTGGTTTGTGGGTGCTGAAACCACCACCAGGCGGAACAAGTCAGCTGTGTGTGGCCCACAGCAAGCAGATCTCAAACCATTTGGAACCAGAAGGTTGATGACGATGACTCCCAATCACCTCACCACCAACCAATCAAGAAAATGTCCCCGAGCTGATCACACCCTGCTCCTTGAACACTAAGACTCCTCACTAACTCCCTCCAAGGGGGTCACAGTCCTTGAGGCACTAGCCTGCTGTGTTTCCTCTTCACTTGACAGTTAAAGTTACTTTTTTTGTTTCCTCCAACTCTGTCCCACCTTTCTATTTGGTGTACAGAGGTAGCTAATATTTTGGCAACAATATTTATACAGCCCTTACATTATATTAGGTATTATAAGCAATCTAGAGATGTCTTAGATTATATAGGAGGATGTGCTTAGGCTATATGCAACTGCTACATCCTTTAATACAAGGGACTTGCGCATCCACAAATTTTGGTATCTGCAATGGCATCCTGGAACCAATCCCCCCTCAGTTACCTCGGGAGGACTATAGTTATTTATATTTATTTAAATAATAAATACTTAAAGGTGTTTTATGTATTTATGAATGATTCCTCAAACTGCATTTTATAAAATTTACTCACTGATAGAGATAAATGAAAATCTTCAGCAAACTAATTATACTATTTTGTTCATTCTAATAATGTTTCTGTATGTTCTTTTACATATTCTATGAGGGCTATTGTCTGTTTTGTTTTTCTTAAGCTGATCCATGTAACTTCAGTTTTTGTTTGTTATTCTTACTGCACTAGCTAGGAACTCCACTACAATGATGAATGGAAATGGCCATAATGTTAATGTATTCCCAATTACTTACAAAGTCTCTGTTTATTTCTACATGTTGTTTCTCAAGTTTCTTCTATAACCAGTTTGTTAAGTCTTTTTATAATAGTTAGACGTTTAATTTAATTTAAATTTTTTTTTGTCTTTTAAGGGCTGCACCCACGGCATATGGAGGTTCCCAGGTTAGGGGTCGAATTGGAGCTGTAGCCACCAGCCTACAGCAATGCAGAATCCGAGCCGCATCTGCGACGTGGACCACAGCTCCCAGCAATGCTGGATCCTTAACCCACTGAGCAAAGTTAGGGATCGAACCCATGTCCTCCTGGATACTAGTCGGGTTCGTTAACCTCTGAGCCATGACGGGGAACGCCAGGATGTTTAATTTTATTGTCTGTCTTTAGTATATTGACATGGTCACACATCCATCTTTTTTTAAGTTAGAAGATTTTTTAATTTAATTTTAAATTTCATTATCTTATACTTTTTTTCCCATAAAGGACATATTTCCTTTAACTTCACTCTGGGTTAGTGCAAAGCAGTTATCTGAGATCTTATCTTTCTTGTGTCTGTCCTCAAGGTGGCCAGCCCTTTTTTTTTTAATTTTTTAAAGCTCACCTTGAGTGACTGTATGTTTCCCATTTTTCCCCTGTAGAGTTTTGTATAAGCTTGTGTAGATTTTATTTTTTAATTGTAAGGTCCTACTTCTTCTGAATTTTATTTTCCTAAATTTAGGTGGGCATGTTTTATTTAAAGTCCCTTTCTCTTTCATGGACACTACTTCCCTTAAATACTGAAAGTCTAGCAGATACTGTATTATATTTCCATTGCATTCTTCATTTCTCTTAGTCTAACTGTGCTGAGTTATGGCCATTGGCCTTTGCAGCTGGAAAACTATTTGCATGTCTTCTGTTTTTGCTGAAACCCACAGCATATTGAACAATTTGAAAAATTGCTGGGAAAATGACTTCAGAATTCAGTGTATTTCTTTTCTTCCATCTACAATCATGTGTATATATAATCTCAAATTGTTAAAGCCTAAAGCCTCTGAGGCTTTTTGGTGAGGTCAGGATATTTCCATTTAGGGAGACACTTTGTTGCATTTGACTGGATTTAAGGCACTGGCTGCCAGCAGATTCCTCTCTGATGTTTTCACAACTTACTTCTCCTTCCAGACATCAGCCCTCCAGATCACAGTGTCCATTCATGTCCATGGATTTAAAATAAATATATGTCAGAAAGTGGTTCCTCTGGTTAAAGGACTAAAATTTTAACTGCCAGGGTCTATACAATCCTGCTCTGTATACTTACTCTGTTCTGCCCCACTCTATGTACTATATACACTGGTCTTTCTGAATTTCAAATTTTCCAAGTTTGAACACATTAAGCTTTTTGTACAAGCCTTTCTTTCATTTTGGAATGGGATAAATGCACTTTCTTTTAGAGCGATTTCAGCTCAAAATCCCAGTTTAAAGGAAAACATTGCTGATCATTCTGTATAAAGTAAGTCCCCATCCCTAGTTATTCCATGACATTATTATATTGTCTTCATTGTTAAGTTTTGCTGTTCCCAGTGACAACAAGAAAGAGCCTGCTCATATCCATGGGGTATACATCCTGTATGTATCCTGCTATATCCAGGAGGCTGAGCACAGTGCCTGCCATTCTAGGTGCTCAATCCTTATTTGTTGATTGAATCAATAAAGAAATAATTGAGTAAACATATGTCCGGTTGAGAATATTTGGTAAGTGGAAGCTGGGACAATATGGCCACTAAGAGTAGTGGACATAATCTCCACTGCTTACTTTCAGTTTTGCATCCCCTTCCTTAACTAGCTGCTGATCTTGCAAAACATCCCATCAAGCACTTCAGTCTCTTCGACAACCTGGTCACACCTATAATATTTTCTCTTCCAAAATGGTTGCTAGTAGTGGTATTTTCCACAGTTCTCTCTATTTATTCACCTTAATTCCACATTTCCCTTCGGAAAACTACAAATATCTGTCAATAAGAAATATTTTTTGATTTAGTCCAAATTGCATCTACATATGTTCTTTTAAATAAGTAGTGAACAACTGGTGCGAATCCATATTTAGATAGTTTTTTTTTTATCATTTGACTTATTTACATTTAATTTCTTAAATGTCTGGAAGGTAGGATATACATAAGTATGTACTTAAAGACATCTTTTTTGTGGGCATTTTCATGTGATTGAAGAGAATTTTCAATCTTTATTCTCGACTGTCTACAGTTTGGTAGAATCAGAGTCAACTACAAATACACATTTATCATTCTTATTTTAAAGCTTATTACTTTAATAGATACATTTCAATTGCATTACTGTTAATTTTTAATGACCTGAAGATTTTTATCTCTCTAATTCAAGACTGCCCTTGAAAATGCCTTTATATTCTTGGCATAATCAGGATAAAGATTTTATTGTTTCCTTCTGAATATTTTAACATTAGCTCTGGTCCTTAGATACACCTTGAACTTCTTTGGTGTTGACTTTGTGCTTGATAGTTTGATTACTAGGCTGAAGATTTATTGTTGGATAAGTGTTAAGTTTCTAAAAACACTTAACTTTAACCAATATAATTTTGCACCCTTGAAAGGCTTTCTGTAATTAGATATAGGCTGACTATGCACTTGTAAAGGCATTCTCACCCTTAACCATTTTCCTGCAAAAATTGGTCATAAGTTGAATTTCTGTTATTAGCATTTTACTTCACTCTGCCCATTAATTCCAATTTTACCATAAAAATTAGTTCCACCGCAGTTCAAACTTAATCTATACAAAAAATGAAGCATAATTCAACCTAATCATATAATTATTTTTAATTATTAAATAAATCCAAGAGCAAAGAGGGGGGTTTCCTACTCTGGTCTTAAATCAGAGCCGTGAAGGAGAAGAGTTCATTAAATGGGAAATCATGAGAATATTCAGACTGAACAGGTCACATTATCATCCTAATAGAAATAAAAGGGGGAACGCTAGACTTGCAATAAAGCAAATTTCAAAAAAGCTCAGTAGTGATGAAAGCATAAGTGTGATTATACACATGATTCAAAGATCTGAAATACTAAAACAAAATTCATGCACGACAAGTAATACTTCCTTAACACACAAAGTAAGAAGACAGAAAAACTAGACCTGACATCAATTGTGTAGGTTTTTACCTATTATTTTCACAAGAATGAAGTGGTTTTAATTATTCTTTTTTTAGTGGTCACACCCACAGCACATGGAAGTTCCTGTGTCAGGGATTGAATCCGAGTCACAGCTTTGACCTACAACACAGCTGTGGCAATGCCAGATCCTTAACCCACTACGCCAGACCAGGGATCAAACCATGCCTCCCAGTGACCAGAGCTGCTGCAGCTGGATTCTTAACATACTGCAGCACAGCAGGAACTTATTTCAACTCTTCTAAAATTAGAATTAATTTGAAAATATTCTGCAAAATGTCAAACAATTCCATAAACTAAGGAAAAAAATAGTACTTATGAAAAATATGACAACCAATTTATTGAGGTAGTTCTTTTCAGGATCTTTGTAAATCAAGATAATATATTCTTTGGTAGTATTTTGAGATATTTCTCTGACTGGGGTTGAAACTTGTTAATAACTGCCATAGAAATCTTCCAAATTCATCTTGTTTACAAAGAGCACTGAGGACCTGAGAGACCTGTTCATGTATAGAACATTCTCCTAAAGCCTGTCATTCAAGTAAAAATCATGGCGTTTTCAGAAATAGCTTTATGGAGCACTTTACTGCAAGTGCTTCAATCAACACTGCAAGTGTTGAAGACATCATTCTCAATAAAGTTTTAGTGTAATTTATAGGAATGTCAAAATAATCTAACAACCCATTTTCAAATGATCACAATGAGAAAATTAATTTGACTATACAAATAAGAATTAATCACAAAGGACATGCATACTAATGTCACCTAAACCTCTAAGATGAAGATGCAGAAGGATCTGATATTTACAAACTATTCATAGTGTTAGAGGTTTTCTTTTCTAAATATAAAGAAGGAATAAAGATGTAGGAGGGTTGCCCTAGTGATTAGGTAGATGAGGCGACCTTAATGAATCCCAAAAAGTAAACATTATACCACTTTACATTTCTAGGAGGATGCTTTGCAAATGAAAATTTTATTTTGTACATCCTAAACCAGAATTAAAATATCAGTCACACCTACCTTGAGGTACTGAAATAATGTGCAGATAATAATATCTGAATACTTGAATAATCAAGGAAATGGGGAAACAAAATGTTGAGATGGACTGAGCAAACAGCATCCATTCTAACCCGTATTTTTCAGATCACATTTGAAAAAGTTTGGTTCTGGGAGCCAGAACTAAATAATAAATGATGGACTACATTAAGTCTGGAGGAAAAAATGGGATAAAACATCAGAAATCATGTAATTTGAAAATAAGTATTCGCGATATTTGGCTTCAAAGTATTTAACACATGCCAAATTATCTTTTTTGCTCCTTCTTTCCTTCCTTCCTTCTTTCCTTCCTTCCTTCTCTCCCTCCCTCTTTCTTCCTTCCTTCCTCTCTCTCTCTTTCCCTTCCTTCCTCCCTTCCTTCCTCCCTTCCTCCCTCCGTCCCTCCCTCCCTTCCTCTTTCTTCTTCCTTCCTTCCTTCCTTCCTTTCTTTCTTTCTCTCTCCCTTTCTTTCTTTCTCTCTTTCCTTCCTTCCTTCCTTCCTTCTTTCTCTCTTTCTCTCCCTTCCTTCCCTCCCTCCTTTCTTTCTTTCTTTCTTTCTTTCTTTCTTTCTTTCTTTCTTTCTTTCTTCTGTCTGTCTGTCTTTCTTGGCTGCACCCACGGCATGTCGAAGTTCCCAGGCTAGGGGCTGAATCACAGCTGCAGCAATGCCGGATCCTTAACCCACTGAGCAAGGCCAGGGATTGAACCCGCAAACTCATCATTCTTAGTCAAATTCATTTCCACTGCGCCACGATGGGAACTCCTAAGTGCCTAATTATCCTTAGGAAATTGAAAGGCTGATATTTAGAAAACAATTATACTAGATCAGAGAAGTTGTAGGTGGAGATTTCATCCTAACAACATTATAGCTCTTATAAAAGTTGAAAATGTAATTGGCTGCCTTATGATGTAGCAAAATTCACACCAAATCTTTAAGCAGAGCTTGGATGACCATCTATCAAAGATTCTTTAGAAAGCATGGTTTAAATTCAGTGGAATTGTTTAGCTATTCAACTACTAATTTCCCCCACCAAGTCACAAATGTCATCTTCAATGTATGATACACACAAGTGAACACATCTGTATTGGTTTACATTTGTTGGACTATGACAAAGATTACATATTAGTAACGTGTCTTTCAATCAAGTGTTTTTAAGAAGCTTTCTAATTAAAGTATTCATTCTTATTTGAAAAATGTATAAGATCTAAGCTACTTAATAATTGTCTTTCTGTAAAATTGGTAAAATTGGAATTAATGGGCAGAGTGAAGTAAAATGCTAATAACAGAAATTCAACTTATGACCAATTTTTGCAGGAAAATGGTTAAGGGTGAGAATGCCTTTACAAGTGCATAGTCAGCCTATATCTAATTACAGAAAGCCTTTCAAGGGTACAAAACAATAGAATTTAGAAATTTTAGATTCTTGGGACTTATTCATTTTACGAAGAAACCTTGTTAAAATCTAACCCCCCCAAAACAACTAAGTTGTCTGTTTACTGTAATTTAGAAACCATAAAAGATACTGCTTAAAAGTTCAAAGTAGTCTTGACAATTTGACAATTTCACTGCCTAAAGTTCAAATTAGTCTTGACAATTTGTCTTGATAAAGCAATCAGGGTTGACTGCTTTCTTTTAATATTATTTTTAATAATGCACTGCTCTCAACACTGTCAGAAGATTTAGTAAAGCTGGCCAAAGTCGTTTACTAACAAATCTTCAGTATTACAAAAGCCAGTTTCTAACAATTCGTTGCCATCTTCCAACTCATCATGTTTGCTTTTTAATCTTCCTATCAACTTGTACTTAAAACTTCATATTTATTTTAACTTTTAGTAGAACCAAAAATTAAAGAAAATATGTAACAGTATCAATCAGTTCACACACATATATTAGCTTTTGCTTTGAAAAACACACTAAAAAAGATGGAAACATTAATGACTTGAGATGATTTTGTGAAAAGAGCTGCTGGCTTTGCTCTGCAAGAATATTTGTGATGTGAAATCCCAAGGGGACAAGATAGCATTTTAACACAAGCATGAAGCTTACATCAGCCTGAAGCCAAAACAAATAGATATCTTTTTTTTTCCCTAACAGAAAATGTACTGTCAGAGTTGAGGGACATTCTTACAAAGCTCCTACTGACTCCAGTGTTCCCCACATGCCCTTTCTCTGAGACCTCTCCCTACTGGGAGGGTGGGACAAGTGCAGGCTGCGGAGACAGCAGCAATTTCTGGGTCCAAGTACATAGTGCTGTATTTCAGGGCAGGACTAAGAGGGTTGGGCATTTGTTTACTTTCCCAACTAATACTAACTCCTGGGAAATGATGATTTTGAAGGAGAAGCACTGTATTCTTTCCTAGCTTCACACTAATCTCTCCACCCCACCCACCAAGGGCCATGATAGTTCTCTTTCATCTTTTGTCCTTGTCTTCTTTCTTTCTTTCTTTCCCTACAACCTAAGTAGCTTGTATTCCTCCATCAAGGTCTGAAGACTTACGTTTCAAATACAGTCCGTGTTTTACAACTGTATCCAATGAAATAATTGAAGCTATTTTGGCCTGGATTTAATCACTTACTTGCTTTGATTCTTTATTTCTTTAGGGCTCTAGAAATTAGGGCATGATCCACTGGAGAGAGTAGTATGCAAAGAAAAGATTTACAGTTTTTTCCCAAATTATGTTATTCTTCTAGCTTCTAGAAGTTACACAAATCACACTGTTTCTTTCTCCTTTGTCGATTACAGTTTTTCTAAGGGATGTACCTGTTGGTAGAAATACTGTATGGGCTTATTCTTAAACAATGAAAAATACAGGAGAATTAAGAAGATAGATATCATTACTGATAGAAATTAATGTACTATCAAGTGAAAGATTTGGCATCAGCAGTTTTAGTTAGTGATTATCCTGTGTGCAAATATCCTGCCTCGGTTGTGCTGTGAACCAGATTGTGTGACTGCAGGCAGGTGGCTTATCCTTACCCAGACAAAGACATGAGTGTGTTTGTTTAGATGATCTCTAGGGTATTGCCCAGTTTAAAATTTCAATTATCCTATGACTTCTGTAACAGGCTATATAAAAGACACTTATAATATGTTATAAAACTATAATAGTGCTTAAGACCATTTAATTAACCATAACTGGGAATGAAGAAAAATTTGAATCATGCGCATAAAAGACAACTTTGTAAGTTCATAACACAGCACTGAATAATAACTCTATAGAAAGGAATTTTAAATAAAATCAATCCCTTCTAACTATGACTAGGTTCTCTGCTTATCACTGCATTATTCTCTAGATTAAAGGAAACAAAATTTGTGAACATTAATCACTGCCTCTGAAGTCCTAATCAAGATGGCTAGAAAATGTTCATTTGCAAAGCCATCTGGCTCTAGGGGGCACTGCTGTACCACACATCCGATTTGGTTTATTGACGGAGGCTTAAGCAAGGTTTCATTAAAGTCTTCTGCAGGTTTCAGATACAGAAAAAGCACATAAACTATTTATAATCAATTTAAACTTTGAGAAAATTAGGTAACTGTGTAAAATATTTATATGTAGTTTTTGGAAATGAATGTTTCTTTTGTTGGTAAGAATATCTATCTTTCTCAAGCAACTAACTATGGTTGTAGATAGGAGCATTTTTATTAACTTTTACAGTCAAGGTCTCACGAAGGACAATATACGTTACTGCTATGGAATTATTTAAAGCATTCTGCCTTAAAATTCAAAATATAAATACAAATGGCATGGTTGTGTCCTGGATACTGCTGTCTTTTAATTGGCTCTGTCATTGCTATATTCAGGTAATCTCTAATCAAGAAGGCTCTGTATAGTTATATAAACTCTGTCTCTTAAGGCAGCTTTTAAAATAAAGGCCCTCAATGGCAGTTCAAAATAATCCCAAAGGTAAGTAACCACGTGTATACTATTAAACTGTGAGAAAGGACTGTCAAGGTGAAAGCCAAATACAGAAGTCAAGACTGTAGTCTCATAGATTTTAAAGTACATTTTTAAAAAGGCCTTGAGAATTGAATTGTTTCATTTAAACTATTACATATGGATTATAAATGCGTAACAAAATTGTAAAGCAAATAAAAGTCCAAATCAAGGCATGCAAATATTTTCATTGAAGAATGACAGAATTTTTTAAACCTATAAGCGGCCTTAAAAAGAAAAAAAATATATATATATTTCCACATATAGCATATGGAAATTCCCAGGCTAAGGGTAGAATCTGAGCTGTAGCCACTGGCCTATACCACAGCCACAGTTCTTCAGGATCTGAGCCACATCTGCAACCTATGCCACAGCTCAGGTGGCAACACCAGATTCTTGACCCACTGAGGGAAGCCAGGGATCTAACCTGCATTCTCATGGATACTAGTCAGATTCATTTCTTCTGCGCCACAATGGGAACTTCCTATATGCAAATTTAACTTGACTATCACTCACTGCTAAAGCACTAAGAAAGTTAATTTGCCATTTTCAAGCCAAATAGCTTTTAAAATTGGAATTCTTTTTAGACTAGGGTAACATCTGGTCATTATCTGGTTCATGGATAGATCACAAAAGGCATAATTCACCATCATGTAAATAATTTAGATTTTTCCCATTAATTATTGTGTATATATGGCATGATGGTCAATTTAGATTGATTACTCTAATAGCGATGCACAAGAAGGAGGGATTCAGGGGACCAGTATAGAAGACAGTTTGAGGATATTTCACCATAATCCTGATCTAAGACACTGGCCTTAAATGTGGACTGGAGGGAACTTTTTAAGATATATTTAGGAGATATAGTTGATTGAAATTATTAATTGCATAAAAGGGAAGGTGACAGAAGAATGGACTGACTATGATTATAGATAATGGTATGGTGTTAACTAAGATGTACGTTTCTATCTTGATGTCTTGGTTGGCAAACACATATACACTTCTAAAAATCCCTAGTGTGTAATGGGAAATAAATGAACCCATCATATACAATGGCCTTGGTCAATTTATCTCAATTAACCAATGAATGGATAACTTGGAATTGTTCACCTATAAACCTTGACTGTGAGGGTAATAAACTCATCTTGATTCTCAGCTGCAAAAATTTTAGGATGAGGTTTAACATAGATACTCAAGCAGCAATTCTGCACTCTCTTTTTCATGTTTGATCCTTCCAAATTAGAGTCTGTCTCTTTTATATTCTCACGAAGTCCAACATTTGAAAATGAAGAAAAAGCTCCATCACTAATGAAATATAATAAAATCATTCCATACTTAGAATAGGCATTTACTCTAATCTAAAAAAATTAACCTACAACCAATTTGGAATCCATTTCTCGACATGTGAATAAATGTGCCTTTAGATGACTAGAGTTTCCAGCCTTTGAGTCTTCCAGCTGAGGTCCATTATAAACACTGTGAGGAGGAACAAGCCACCCACCTTGTGTTCTGTCAGAATTTCTGGCCCATAAGCATGATAAATGATTGCTTCACACTAGTAGGTCTAGGGTGATTTGTTCCTAAACTATATTGACTGGAACACCACCCTAGGTCAAGACATCATCATATTAAGCCTGAACTACTGAGAAAAGTTTCTTTCAATATCCACTCCACTGCCATTCAGTCCATCAGCAAGTCTATTGCTTCTACATGAAAAAAATTACAAATCCCATAATTTCTTACTATCTTCATAGTTTACTAAAATTGTTTCCTTAATTTCACTTCTATTTCTTACTACCTATTTACTGTGCAGTAGCCAGAACCACATGTATTCAGCATATAAATTCTGTCATGTCTCTTTACTGCTCAAAACTCTTATTATTTCCCATCACACTTAAATGGAAATTTCAAGTCTCTAATATGGACCATCAATTCCCCAGGAAACTTTCTTATCTAAACTTTCTTACCTGGTGTTTCCTTGTCCACTTCTGCTCCCATGAGTGTCACTGGCCTATACTAACTTCATTCTCACTCAAGGACTTTTGTACCAGCTGGGTTCTTTGCCTGAAATATAAATCCTCACATATTTTCCTGGCTATGTCCTTCATTTGATGTGTTTTCTCAATCACCACCCATACAGAGATGCCTTTCTTTTCCTATTTAACTAAACTAGTTAATCAAAGGAAGAGTCGATATTCTCTGACTCTTTATTTATATCACATTCCCTTTATATATCACATTTTCTAACAGTAGGGCCAATTCATTTATCAGTCCATTGCTCACTTTCTCTACTAGAATATTAATTCTGTGATGGCAGGGACTTCATTAGTTTGCACTGTGTTCTAAGAGTCCAGATATATAGTGAACACAACCTGATCCACAATGAGTGTTTTAAAATATTCATAGAATGAATAATAGACAAGTGAAAGAATGAACACATTAGGCATCTCTTTGGAGAGGTTGATAACTAAGGTTTGTCATTTTTGTCTATTAGAAGAAGCTCAAAAGCTGGGATGAAATTCTAGCCCCACCTTACAATATCTGTAAGCTTCTGTATATGCTTCTAAACATCTCGCCTCAACTTTTCTCATTTCCACATATGTTATTTTAATGGGAAATAAAGTATTTAGCACATTTCTGGCAATAAAGTGGAATTTGAACAGATGTAAGTTTTTTTATTTTTTCTTTTATAGGGCCACACCCATGGCATATAGAGGTTCCCAGGCTAGGGGTCGAAATGGAGCTGTAGCTGCTGGCCTACACCACAGCCACAGCAACGCCAGATCTGAGACGTATCTGCAACCTATACCACAGCTCACAGTAATGCCAGATCCTTAACCCACTGAGTGAGGCCAGGGATCAAACCTGCGTCCTCATGGATCCTAGTTAGATTCTTTTCTGTTGCGCCACGACAGCAACTCCGGAAGTTTCCTTTCTTAAAGTTAGAGTCATAGCCCGTGCGTTTGAGTTTCAGATGTCTTACTCCACACCTGCCCTGATTCAGGCTCTCAGGGTAGCACAGGGACACTGGGGAGAGCCTGGCCGGCCTTGCCAAAGAGCCTGGACTTCAACCTGAAGCCAGTATGGAGTTGAAGGAATTTAAACTTCAGATGCTGAAGGATCATAACACATCTTCCCAACAAAAAGGAAAAATGATATAATTAATACAGTAGTGCCTGGTTTTGTTCTTAATCCATTATTTGCACTAGAAATGTTTCTCTGGGAGTCCTTAGACTATTGGTCACATGGATATAGAGTCTGCATCAGCAAAATAGATGTGTTCTTTAGCCACATTTTCATGTGACAGAGGCAAAGATATTAAAACTGGACAAACTGGACCACTTTTAAGCTGCTCTGTTTTGCATTGATATTGTGGAATTTTCAAAATAGGAAAATGTTTTATGTGAATAAGAGATATTTGAATTGGAAAATAGGATCTTAAGTCATCTTGTCTATCACACTGTCAAGGTAGGTTTTCTCTAACAGGCTCTAAGACTCAAGATACATAAATGCCAAAAAATGATATTTTTGACCATTATCATTTTATTCTCTTAAGGAATAAGACAATATGTATTTCATTTGACATTTTTAGAATTTCTATAGTTATATAGGTCTGAGTTTGATGAAATCTTTTCATTAGTTTGTCTCTAGTGAATGAATTGTTTTTTACGTGTTTAGAAGATTCATTTTTTCTAATTTTTCATACCTTACTTTATAGTAATACCATATGGTACAATAATGTTTTTAAAACAGAGCTCTTCTAGTACAAAATCTATAAATGTTGGGTATTTGATGAGATATGGCTAGCTTACATATATAAAGCAGCACTCAATCTTTGTTTCCATTTTAAATAATTGAAATAAAATTTAGTGAAAATCTCAATGGCTTACTAGATGTTAAAACTGTATACATGGAAAGTAACACTGAAAAGTCAGATATTTTCACTCTGTTTGCCTTAATTAAATCACTGCCTTTAGCCACTCTTCCAATATCAACTAAAAAGGGACTATGCAATTATTCTCCAATATTTGTCAAAATAATTTATGTACTATTCAGAAGTTGACAACTATGTTCATGGGATATGATTTTATATATGTTTTCATAAAATATTAAAACTATGCTTATTAAATCCTTGGAATTTTATCATCTAATTAGCAATGATTACCACAATGTGAAAATGAATGTGAAATATACATAAGGAATAATGAAAAGGATCGAATGCTATATATTCTTGCTCTCCAATGTGATGAATAAAATTAACTTATATCTCAGTATACTCATCACAACAGCTACAGAGTGGATATGTAACTAGCGTATCATCCTTGGAAGTTCCAGTCTTTGCGATGTTAGCAATAGAGCAATATGGAGGCTTTTGCCCTTGGATGTCAGGAGACAATATGATCACCAGCATTTATGAATCAATGGTATGAAACATTTCCAAATGCCAACCTCCATCTCTATTTTTCATTTGGTTTATTGAAGTTTGGTTGATTTACAATGTTGTGTTAATTTCTGCTGTATATATATCCTTTTAAAAATATTCCTTTTCCATTATGTTTTATCATAAAACATGGAATATAGTTCTCTGTGCTACACAGTAAAACCTTGCTGCTGTTCCCCTCTACATATAATAGTTTACTTCTGCTAACTCCAACCTCCTAGATACTTTCATTTGTATCATATTTTAGAGTCCACATATAAGTGATATTATATGGTATCTGTCTTTCTGACTTACTTCACTTAGTATGGTAATCTCTAGCTGCATCCAACCTTTGACCTTAGAGTGGACATTATGGCATTGTTTTTATTTAAAAGGGGAAACATATCTTGAATGTCCTCCATATCTTGGTAAACATATACTGTGCTTAGTAATGGACTTGAAAGATCACCATACTTTGACAGCTAGATTTATGGTAACTTTTGGGGTCTCCACTGTTTGTATGAAGGAACCTCACTGAATGTTCCTCAGAGTCAGGATCCAAGTCTGGGAAGCTCAGCCTTGAGTACCAAACACTTAGCAAGGGCTCTAATACAAATTTTGAATAACACATGAATGAACTCATGTGTCCCCAAATGAGATACAGGAATTACAAAGCATCTAGGTAAACAGAACACCTGTGAAGAACACTATGTCATGCTGCTGTAAGAAATTATTCAAAAAGACAATCGGAGACCCTACAAAGAGCAATCTCTTCCATGTGCTTTATGGACTGACAGCTCTAGAAAGAAGTCAGTGTATGCAGATGTTGGCACTTGGCCTGCTGCTCTTCCAAATCTGCAAGCTTTCCTTGGGTACCTTTGCTTGCGTTTATGATTTTATCTGCAAATTTTATATTTAATATTCCCAAATATTTTTAATTCATAACATTAAACCAACTACTCAGCTTTATGGTTATAACCTGAAAGCAGCCATAGATAGTATGTAAATGACTGGGTGGGGTGTGTTCCAGTAAAACTTTATTTATGGGCACCGAGATTTTAATTTGATTTAATGTGTCACAGAACATTATTTAAAAAAAAATCCTATTATTTAAAAATGTAAAAAGGCTTCTCTGTTCTTGGCCTTGGGAGAACAGGGAAATGGTGGGCTGAACTTAGCTAAGTGACTGAAATTTGCTGATCTCTGACCTAGGGGCAAGGAGACTGTAAAGTTCATCCTTCTCTTAGCAGCTGCCTTTAGTAAAAGTGAGATTCCCTTAGGCTGTGCCTCTGACCCCTTAAATATCCATACATGACTCTCTTCTCCCATATAGAACACTCCTAGCCCTTTCCTAAGAGACAGAACACACAGTCTCATCCAGCCACAACATCAGGTCCAAAGTCAAGGGTTTCTGGGTGATGTCCAGTCCTTTCTGTTAGATCAGACTATGGCTTCTTACAGACTCAAAAGCAGTTCCCACCCTTAATGTGAATGGGTGGAGCAGGGACAGGATAATTGCATAGAATGCCACCCCAGAAAGGGAGGAGTAGAAATGCATAGGGAGGATGAAAAGCAGGATGTTATCCACTGTGACACCTCTGCCTCAGCTCTGGAGAGAGTTAGTTCTTCCATTAGACAGATTCCTTGTCCATGATTCCTGGACTACCTCTCTGGTCATGTCCTAACTGGGCCCTGGGCAATATGTGCCCCTTGGGGAAGGCAGACTTTTCACATAGTGTTTCTTACTGGTATAAATTTGAAGGCCTTATATTTACAGGTTTTTAAAAAAATTTTTTGATCTATGCTTGTTTTGAGAACACTTCCATTAACATTGAGGAAGCACTGATCTGTTTGCATCTAGCCTTGTTCACATTAGTAACAATTTGCTATGTTCCTTCCTTGTCCTAATTTTCAGGCTGGCTTTATGTTTTGTTTTTCTTCTCCTTTTATATCTTTTTTCAAAAATTTTAAAAATTATTTTAATTTTTTTAATTTTAATGATTTTTATTTTTTTCCATTATAGCTGGCTTACAGTGTTCAATTTTCTACTGTACAGTATAGTGACTCAGTCACACATACAAACATATATTCTTTTTTTTCACATTATGCTCCATTCATAAGTGACTAGATATAGTTCCCAGTGCTATACAGTAGGATCTCCTTGCTTATCCATTCCAAGGCAATCGTTTGCATCTATTAACCCCAAATTCACAGTCCATCCCCCTCTCCCCCTCCCCCTTAGCAACCACAAGTCTGTTCTTCATGTCCATGATTTTCTTTTCTGTGGAAAGGTTCATTTGTGCCATACATTAGACGGATATAAGTGGTATCTTATGGTATTTGTCTCTTTCTGACTTATCTCACTTAGTATGAGAGTCTCTAATTCCATCCATGTTGCTGCAAATGGCATTAATTTATTCTTTTTCATGGCTGAGTAGTATTCCATTGTGTGTATATAGCACATCTTAATCCAATTATCTGTCGATGGACATTTAGGTTGTTTCCATGTCTTGGCTATTGTGAATAGTGCTGCAGTGAACACGCACATGCATGTGTCTTTTTTCAAGGAAAGTTTTGTCTGGATATATGCCCAAGAGTGGGATTGCTGGGTCACACGGTGGTTCTATATACAGTTTTCTAAGGTACCTCCATACTGTTTTCCATAGTGGTTGTACCGATTTACATTCCCACCAACAGTGCAGGAGGGTTCCCTTTTCCCCACACCTTCTCCAGGATTTGTTATTTGTGGACTTATTAATGATGGCTATTCTGACTGGTGTGAAGTGGTACTTCATAGTAGTTTTGACTTGCATTTCTCTAATAATTAGGAATGCTGAGCAATTTTTCATGTGCTTGTTGGCTATCTATATATCTTCTTTGGAGAAATGTCTATTCAGGCCTTTTGCCCATTTTTCAGTTGGGTTGTTGGCTATTTTTGCTGTTGAGTTGTATAAGTTGTTCGTATATTTTACAGATTAAGCCCTTGTCCATTGTATTGTTTGAAACTATTTTCTCCTATTCCATGAGTTGTCTTTTTGTCTTTTTTAATGGTTTCCTTTTGCTGTACAAAAGCTTGTCAGTTTGATTAGGTCCCATTGGTTTATTTTTGCTTTTATTTCTGTTGCCTTGGGATCCTTTTATATGTTTATCCCTCCACTTAATGACAGCTGTGTTGAGGTCATCTGAACAATGCTTGAAGGAATTGGAGCACCTTCTTAGTTATATTTATTGCATGGCTTAGTTCCTGTATATCACTGATAGATCTTAATAAACTTTTGTTGCTCGGATCATTATGTATCCTTTTTTTGTTTGTTTGTTTTGCCTGCACCCACAATATATGGTAGTTCCTGGGCTGGGGATTGAACCTGAGCTGCAGCTGTGACTTATGCTGTGGCAACTCCAAGTCCTTAATCCACTGTGCCACATCAGGACCCCAGACATTATATATTCTTAATTCTTTTGGGGGGAGGGGTTCTTGAAACAGTTAGCTTTATTTCAATCATAAATTAGATTCCTGATGGCTTCTCCATCTGGTTAATGACAACTGGACTTCCTGAATATTTTAGGCCAGAGATCAGATACTTAACTTGGGCTCACATTCCATGGATGAAGACTAGTTCCACAGTCCCACGGGATGCAAGAAGGGTGGGTGGTGGAGGGAATGGAGCAACTGTATTCTTGTTTGTCCAACTACTTCTATGGGTCAATGCTATGTTATGGAGGGGGTACATGACTGTTCTGTTGTAAAGCTTGTAGAGAATTTAACTCTTATTCTGAAAGTAATGGTATGCATTTGGAAGATTGCCATCAATAATGCCAAAAGTAGAAATTGAAAATAAAATATGTCTGAAGCACAGTGCAGTATATAGAAGCCCAAGGGCACTGAGGTGTATGACCCTTACAGTTTCATCATTGTTTCAAAACTTTTGAACAACCATCATTTATCATGAATACTACATTATGTACTATCATTCCAAAAAGAAAAGTGGTTCTAGTTTTCATAATAATGAAGCATGTTATATATTATCAGAACCTGAAATAGCAATATTTAAAGAAGATCCCTATCAAATTCTACCAGATATAATTATATTTAAGTAAAAGCTAACTATATCCATTTCATTGCAAAACTAAAAAGTTTCGTTTTCCTGAATATTCTATTTCCCAAGTATTAAGTAGACTTTAAAATATAAATATTGATATCTTTCAATTGTCAAGGAAAGCATACAATGCACAAATATTTGAATGAGACAGGAATAGAACACTGACAAGTTTCTACAATGCAGAGAATTGAAAATATATTTCATTTAAAAAACCTTATGCAAAATGAAAAAATTAAGTTGAAATGGAAATGAACCCAATTTATAGTGTAACAAAGCTTATGAATTTCCTGTTTGTACCCTGCTCCTAATTGTCTTTGTATGTATTTCTTCTTGTTTATTTTCATGTATCATTTTGTTTGTTTTGTATTGAAAAAAACAGATACTTAAAGGTAACACATTTGAAGTTCTCATGGAAATCATTATTCTCCTTAGATGACTATTCTCCTAGTTGACTGTAAATGTGTTCAAACAAACATATGTGAAGATGGCTAATTATAACAGTTTCCAAAATGGAAGCCCTCTCAGTGTCCAGACATTGTGCTAAGTGCATTTCTTCTATACAATTTCATTCAGTCCTCATGTCAACCATTATTATTGTCCTTATTTTACACGCAAGGACACTTGAAGTACAGAGGTTAAGTAATTTTGCCAAGGTTACATCGACAGGAAGCATTAGAGCTGAACTTTGAAATTTGGTATATCTGATGTTAATTCTTATGCCACATTAATACACCAACTTGAGTCAAAGGTAACTTTTCACAAAACTAGCTAGTTAACCAGCAGTTAATAGGCTCTCTAGTCCCCATCTATATAACACTACAGAGGAAATCCTTATGGAATTGCAGCACATTACCCTATTTTGTGATCAAATCTGTGTAATAAGAAAAAAAATTACTTACTTTTAGGGAAAGAACTGGCTTTATTTGTAAAATATTATGGTAGAACATTTAATTCTGAAAATATAGGCTCTGAGGCATGGTGCGGAAGTTAAAAAAAAGTGACTTTATGAAAGTTAACTGCTCTTCTTAATATGATAGGAAAAAATTAAAATGAATTTCCATAGTGTCAGGTGTTAAGGATTCCTAGAATAGTGAGAAGGAACAGATTCTAGGGAGGGCACAGAACACAACTTAGAATGAAGTTTTGCAACACGCATAAACATGGAGGACAGTATGCTAAACGAAATAAGTTAGCACCAAAAAGAATAAAATACCAGAATTCTCTGGTGGCACAGTGGGTTAAGGATCTGGTGTTGTCACTGCTGTGACATGGGTTTGACCCCTGACCCAGGAATTTCCACATGCTGTGGGCATGGCCAAAAAAACAAACAAAAAAGAATAAGATATCTGGAAATTAGGCTACTTAAGGAGGCAAAAGACCTGTACTTTGAAACTATAAGCTGCTGCTGAAAGAAACTGAAGATGACACAAACACATGGAAAGATATACCATGTTTTTGGATAGAATCAATACTGTCAAAATGACCACACTGACCAAGGCAGTCTACAGATTCACTGCAGTCCTTATCAAAATACCAATGGCATTTTTCACAGAAATAGAACAAAAAAATTAAATTTGTCTGGAAACACAAAAGACCCTAAATAGCCAAAGCAATCCTGAGAAAGAAAAATGGAGCTGAAGGAATTAGGCTCCCTAACTTCAGATTATACTTCAAAGCTGCAATCATCAAAACAGTACGGTACTGGCACAAAAACAGAAATATAGATCAGTGTAATAGGATAGAAATCTCATAAATAAACCCACATAACTGTGGTCAACTAATCTACGACAAAAGGGGCAAGAATATACAATGGAGAAAAGACAGTCTCTTCAATAAGTGGCGCTGGGACTGGACGGCCACATGTAAAAGAATACAATCAGAACATTTTCTAATACCTTACAAAAAAACCCAAAACTTAAAATGGATTAAAGACCTAAATGTGAGACCAGATACTGTAAAACTCCTAGATGAAAACATAGGTAGAATGCTCTTTGACATAAATCACAGCAATATGCTTTTGGATGCATCTCCTAGAGTAATGGAGATAAAAATAAAAGTAAACAAATAGTACCTAATTAAATTTAAAAGCTTTTGAACAGCAAAATAAACTATAAATAAAACAAAAACATAACTTACAGACTGGGAGAAAATATTTGCAAATTATGCTACCAACAGGGAATTAATTTCCAAAATACACAAACAGCTCATACAGCTTTATATAAAAAAAAAAACCCAACTCAATTAATAAATGGCCACAAGATCTAAACAGATATTTCTCCAAAGAAGACCAACAGACGGCCTAAAAGCACATGAAAAGATGATCAACATCACTAATTAAAGAAATGTAAATCAAAACTACGAGTATCATCTCACACTGGTCAGAAAAACCACCATCAAAAAATCTACATTTGTACACCTATAATTGAAATAAAATTCATTAAGCAAAAAAAAAAAAAAGTCCACAAACAATAAATGCTAGAGAGGGTACGGAGAAAAGGGGGCCCTCTTACACTGTTGATGGGACTGTAAATTGGTACATCCTCTATGGAGAACAATATGAAGATTCCTTAAAACAATATAATTACAATATGATCCAGCAAATCACTTCTGAGCATGCATTCAGAGAAAACTGATTCAGCTCTTCTGACATCGTATTATATTGGTACTATACCATTGAACCTGAAT
Source organism: Catagonus wagneri (assembly GCA_004024745.2). Classification (NCBI taxonomy): domain Eukaryota; kingdom Metazoa; phylum Chordata; class Mammalia; order Artiodactyla; family Tayassuidae; genus Catagonus; species Catagonus wagneri. The sequence continues at coordinate 36,851,164 of PVHT020000077.1, forward strand.
GAAAGATCAAGCTTTGATACTCTTGGCACAAGATATAAGCCAATACATGATAATAAAGTTCCTGCTTGAAGCGTTTGCTTGTAATTATTATGAACACTAGTGAAGTAATTATAGGTGACTATTAAAATATATAGGAAATAACATAACAATCCAAAGGTGAAAGGATTTGTTATATGGATAAATATAATCATCATTGCTATCATTGGAAAAAAGCTAAAAAACCCAAACAACAACCAAATAAACAAAATGAACTGGAAGGGATACTTACAGATAATATTTTTCAATATTTTATAATGATATATGTGGATATTTGGCTTACCTAAGTCACAGAACAATATTTTTCTAGACATAGTACAAAATTATGCATTAAGTGATTCATTCAAAATGCAAGATAGAACAATGGATTTTAATTTAAAGAATACACAAAGTTCATTAAGTTTCATATTTCACAGTGTAACTAACCGTAACAATCTATGACTTAACAAGTTTTGATGTAATATCAAAGATGAATTATTTCCAATTGCCTAAAAAGTCTACTAAAATATCCTTATTATTTCCAAGCACATATCTATGTGAAGATTTAATTTCTTCAGATACCTCAAATAGAACAATTATTGGATAGGCTGAATGCAGAAGCATATATCAGAATCCAGTATCTTCATTAAGCCAGACATTTGTGAAAAAAAGGGAAACTGCCAATCTTCATGACGCTCAAAATTTGTATTTGCTTGATTTGGTGAGTGTATTTAATTTTCATAAATATTTATTTGATGTTATTTATATAGCAACTTTATCTTTTTATTTTATGAGTTAACAAATATATGTAAATTTCCTTAGTTTTCACTTCTAGTATGGTATATATTTATAAAGAAATCCAGATAATAATAGCTCTTTTCAGTCAACAATAATTTTTAAGAGCACAAAGACTAAGAAGTTTGAGAATCACTCTGTAGAGTGACCCTAAAAGGAATTTTGTAATAAAAATTTGCTTGAAAACATAAGACATGACACCATAAAACTCCTGTAAAAGATTGTAGGCAAAAAATTCTCTTACATAAATTGTACCATTGTTTCCTTAGGTTAGTCTCCCAAGGCAATAGAAACAAAACCAAAAATTAAATGGGACCTAATCAAACTTAAAATCTTTTACACAACAAAAGAAACCATAAACTAAATGAAAAGACAACATACAGAATGATAGAAAGTATCTGCAAATGATGCAACTGATAAGGTCTTAACTTCCAAAATATACAGATAGTTCATACAACTCAATAACAAAAAACCAAACAACTCAATTGAAAAATGAGTAGAAGACCTACCTAAATACCTAAATAGACATTTTTTCCAAATAAGACAGACAGGTGGCCAACATGTACATGAAAAGATGCTCAGTATCACTAACTGTCTAAAGAAATGCAAATCAAAACTACAATGACGTACCACTTCATACCAGTCAGAATGACATTCAACAAATAAAAAGTGCTGGAGAGGGTGTGGAGAAAAAGGAACACTCTTACACTGTTGGTGAGAATGTGTGTTGGTACAGCCATTATGAAAAACAGTATGGCGGTTCCTCAGAAAACTAAAAATAGAATTACACTATGATCCAGAAATCCTACTTCTAGGCACATATCCAGATAAAACTATAGTTCAAAAATATATGGGATTTCCTGTTGTGCCTCAGCGGTAATTAACCCGACTAGTATCCATGAAGATGCACGTTTGATCCCTGGCTTAGTGGGTTAAGGATCCGGCATTGCTGTGCGCTGCAGTGTAGGTTGCAGATGCAGCTCAGATCTGGCGTTGCTGTGGCTGTGACATAGGCAAGCAGCTGCAGCTCTGATTTGACTCCTAGCCTGGGAAATTCCATGTGACACGGGTACAGCCTAAAAAGCCAAAAAACAAAAAAAAATGTGTACTCAGTGTTCATCACAGCACTATTTATAATACCAAAGACATGGAAACAACCTAAATGTTCATCAACGGATGGATAAAGAATATGTAGTATATATATACAATGGAATATAACTTGATTAAAAAATGAAATGATGCCATTTGCAGCAACAGGGATGGATCTAGAGATTCTCATACTAAGTGAAGTAAGTCATAAAGAGAAAGACAAATACCATATGATATCACTTATATGTGGAATCTAAAATATGACACTGATGAACTTAGCTATGAAACAGAAACAAATTCATGGACACAGAGAACAGCCTTGTGGTTGCCAGTGAGGAGAGAGGGTGAGACAGTAAGGATTGGGAGTTTGGAGTTAGCAGATGCAAACTATTACACATGGAAGGGATAAACAATAAAGTCCTACTGTATAGCCCAGGGAACTATATTCAATATCATGTGATGAACTAATACACACACACACACACACACACACACACACACACACATCCCTTGCTGTAAAGCAGAAATTAATACAACAATGTAAGTCAACTATACTAATTGAAGAAATTAGCATCGTAGAATCACGAGATAATGTCATACAACATGTCTTTGAGCATCTACACTTCCAGGCTCCAGGAGAAGAGCAGTGAAAGAGGCCTGCAGAATACATACCTGCAAGAAACTCGGGTCATAGTGAAGAGAATCATCAAAGAAACTTTGAGCAAATAAGTAACTACATTCAAAAAATGGCATCTCTCCTAAATAGTAAAAAACGAATTATGGAAATAAGGAGTGACTAGGAGACACAGGTGGGAGGTCACTTTATTTTGGGTGATCTGAGAAGGCCTTTCTGATGAGGCCATCACAAAGATGAGGTCTAAATGCCGCGAAGCAGTGGATTGGTCAAAGAAGGGCATGAGGAGAGGGAAGGGGTTTCTGGAAAAAGGCATAGAAGGTGCAACTTTCGGGTGATGGCAGCAAATTGGGCAAAGAAGGCCCATGTCATTGAACTCTTAACAAAGAAAAGACTCAAATTTTATCTTCTTTGTAATTATGTGAAGGAAAGTTTACTTTTCTGATTTACAGAGAAGAAGACTGAGGAATGGGAAAATTTAAAATCTTGTCATACAGCCAATAATTTGCATAATTTGGCTTTGAAAACTATACTATGAACAAATCCAACAGAGTACCTCTCTTAGGAGAAGTGCTCTTAAATAAAATAAAGGGGTAGTAGTGGTTAGTGAGAGGTACAGAGTAAACGCCAGAGAAGGTTCGTAGTCTCCACTTGCCCTAACTCTAAATACAAGCACAGTGCCTTTCCTTTGTCAACAGCTGCATTGGATATTGTAGGGGCAATAATATCACTGCATAGTGGCTGAAGAACTGATATTGCAAAATGGAGGCCAAATACCCAAATGACATTGGAAATAAATAAAACAGGTCTTTTAGAGAAGAAAGACTGAGGACAAAATGAAGAATTAGCTTGCAGATAGCTGAGATCACACAGTTTTAATTTTCACTTTATAGTCCTTCTTACAAGAGTTAAATGAGTCTTTTATAAAATAAAAAAGAAGTTTGTTTATCAAATTGCTAAATTTTCAGATGATGATAGAAATTATCAAAGGATTATATCATTTTCGGTGAATTTACTACCTAGTGACTTCACTTTAATTTCTTTAGGTATCAGTTAACAGATTACAGTATTTAACACAGAAGGTAGAGAGCAAAAAAATCTCAGCATTAAATATTAGGAAATGCTACTAACTGCCAATCAATCAAAAATGCAGATAGACTGCAAACAAAAATTAGGAAGAAATGGTAAGGAGTTCCCGTTGTGGCTCAGCAGAAATGAACCTGACTAGCTTCCATGAGGCCCAAGTTTGATCCCTGGCCTTGCTCAGAGGGTTAAGGATCTGGTGTGTCTGTAGGTCACAGACGCAGCTTGGCTCTGCTGTTGCTGTGGCTGTGGTGTAGGCCAGTGACTACACCTTGGATTCGACCCCTAGCCGAGAACCTCCATTTGCTGCGGGTGCGGCCCTAAAACGACAAAAAAAAAAAAAAAGGAATAAGTTGTAAAATATAAGGACTTACTGTGTTTATTTATTTTAAAATTGCTAACACCCATCAAGTGTGAATAATGTAAGATACCAAATTTTCGTTTCATTCAAAACAAAACAAGCAAACAAAAAAATCACCTTGTCCACCACTGTACCCTAGGTGCCACAACTATGTTTTAAATGTATCAGCCAAAGGCTAAACTATGTGGAATAAATTATCTTTTTACTTTACGACGTATTTCCTTAATTTTTGAATACACACAATTTCTTCCTACCTGTGAAGGAAGCATATTTGATGATATTCAGATATGCAAAGTTCTCATAGAATTCTGTTTTTATTTTCCTAAAGCACTCTTCACATTTATAAATTTGTTTAAATACTTCATCAATATCTCCTCTACCACACTACAAACTCCTTAAGGATAGTCGCTATGTGACTGCTTATTCACCTTAGACCATAGTGAATAACAGAATTTCAATATTTTAAAGGTTTTTGGTAGAATATATCAGTGTGTTCTGTTGACACACAGGCTTTTATGCTCTTCTGACCTCCTGTCCCCATACACACCCACGTAGATTTCTGTATCCAGAAGCAGATGAAAGGAATGTCACTAATAATAATGAAAACTTAAGTACAATAACAACTTTTTGAGAATAATGTTGTAGAACAAAGAAACGTTTTAAAACCCTAAACAGTACACCACATGCATGATTGTCAGCATGTTTATATTTGAAATGCTCTAATAAATAATTTTTCTGATCATATTTAACTGATCATTCGTTAGGATATATCGTGAATCTTAAACAGCACAAAGCAGAAATCCATTACAAATAAATGATCTAATTAATTGAGATACAGCTTAAAAATGCTCTAGTCTGTAAAGAAAGTAAAGTAAAATATGAAAGTGTGAAGAGAAAACAAAATGAAGGAATATATATTCTAGTCCTGATTAGATGTCTTCAAATGAATATGCTACTTTTGGTGTGGTTATTTGAAAAATCATTAGCAGTATTTTACCTGCAACTGTCAATGTGATTTTTTTTCGTTGCCTTGGATGGGATGAAAGATACCCAGTTATTGATTTCTGTAATTTCTATGCAGCCAGTAAAATTCTCAACTGGTCCAGATATCTGAAAGGAAGAAAGAGAGAAAGAGGGGGGAAAGGGTGAAATTTATATTATTTTCTTCAAAGTATTGTTATTGTCGCAAACTGAGCAGAGAATAAATTTAGATTTATTCAATATATTGGTAGAAAGTAATATAACTGCTTTCACAAATATCATTCCAAAAATCAGTAGGAAAGATCACAACTTTAGTCAAAAGTTATTTGGGATACGTATATTACCATGGTAAGCATTACAAAAAGTCACTTATATATGAATAAAGAAAAAGTTTTCATTATTTATTGAAACGTAAGAGAAAACTGATACACTCATCCTTTCCATCAATAGATTATACTCTTTGATTTTTTGTGACTGTTCCTTGTACTTTTGCTTTCAGACATGAGTTACCTTATTCCACCTGTAGCTATGAAACATCCAGAAAAATCTCTCTTTCCAGGGGCAAAGGAAACACAGAATAAGCTACAAATATTTGTAGCATCCTGTAGCCCTGATGCACTCTGTATGCCTTTTGTGTTCAGTTGAGTGGTCTATTCTTTTTAGGAATAACTTGGGCAAAAATGATACCCAGAAAGATTGCCAAAGGGCCAAGAGCAAAAAAGATAAAATGACATTGGAGAGCATTCATTTTGATGAACAAATACAGCCTCTAAAAGATAAACAGGTATTATTTATTGTATTCACTGTGAATGTGCAGTACTGCATCAGTAATTACGTCCATATAATTTTATATCTATGTGAAAAAGAGAAATTACAAAAACTAAAAGGGGCATAGCACAGAATTCAATGGTTAGAAATGAGCATTTATTTCAGGTTCTGTCTTCTCTTGCTCAATACTGTTAAAAATTTCAAGCTAATACATAGTAATTCATGACCAGGGCCACCACTGAATTTAGACACTGAAAAATAAGTTGCCCACTTTGATTTTTGAATTAATAATATACACTGTTCACATTCTCAAGACTTGATTTCTCATTGAGGGTAATATCAGTGAGAGAGAAAGAAAGAAGGAGAAAGAAGGACAGAAAAAAGAAAGAGAAAGAAAGAGAGAGAGTGAGGAAGAAAGAGAATGAGAAAGTGAGAAAAAGAAGAAAGAGAAAGAAAAGAAAGAAGGGAAGAGAAAGAAAGTGAGCTATTGCCTTATTTAAAATTTTTTAGGGTGAATATTTTATTTCATCTTTTAAGAGTCTTAGTTTAAAAATATTTAAGCATTTTCCTCTTTTGTTGTAGGCACATGTACTATAAACCCTCTCAACAGTAATGTTCTGTCAAGGGTCAAAAATAACTGAATTAGAAAGCAAAACATTTCACACAGTAAAGTCACAAAGAAGTCACTTGATTGTAAGGAAAACAGAAACATTTGGTTCTTAACATTCTGGAGAAGGGAAAGCATTGATTTGTGATTGTTAGCTTAAAGTTTTTATAGGCTTAACAGTTTTGTTTTCCAAATTTCATTTTTTTTATCTTGATCACAATTATACATGAAACTCACTTTTAAAATTTAAAATAAAGCTTGCACACACTACTCCTGAAACATCATAAATATGTGAATTAGTAGAACTGACAATTAAAAACTTTAACAAAAAATGAAATGATCTTGGAAATATACTTTTGATTGTATTAACTGTGAATGTTAGCCTTGATTCTGACATAGCTCATCAATGGCAGAATATAAGTGCATGTTTAAATAGATAAATTTCTCTGTTCATGAAGATCCTTATTATTTATGACAACGAAGAGAACAGAATTATAACTTTTAAAATATATATGAAGCCACACATAAAATATGTTCTAAAATAAAATGATTCTGATTACCATACTGAGAAATTACTTAGAATTCTATGATTCAATCTCACTCATGGGTAAAAAAAAAAAAAAAAGAGCTCCTGTTGTGGCTCAGTGGGTTAAGAACCCTACTAGTATGCATGAGGGTGTTGTGGCTGTGGCTATCACATAGGCTGGTAGCTGCAGCTCCCATACCACCCCTAGCCTGGGAACTTCCATATGCTTCAGGTGCGGCCCTAAAAAGAAAAAAAAAATCTCCATTACATAAATGAATTAAAAAGGGGAGTTCCCATTGTGGCACAGCGGAAATGAATCCGACTAGGAACCATGAGGCTGCGGGTTCAATCTCGGACCGCACTCAGTGGGTTAAGATCCGGTATTGCCATGAGCTGTGGTGTAGGGTCACAGACACAGCTCGGATCTGGGATTGATGTGGCTGTGACGCAGGTCGGCAGCTGTGGCCCCGATTTACTCCTAGCCTGGGAACCTCCGTGGCCCTAAAAAGAGAACAAAAAAAGAAAAAAGAAAGAAAAAATTAGAAATAAATATTAATTTATTCATCTTGGACTTTGAAAATAGCAAGAAAAAATTTTGTGTTTTAAATTTGAGTGAATTTAAAATTCTTTTATTTCTTATGTATTAATAAACTCACAATGCTCCAATTCTCTTTCACATTAACTTCAGGCAACTTCTTGTTCAGGAAGGATAATTTGGTCTCCTCCTCTGATAAATATTTTTCACTTTGAATATGGAAATTTTATTTTGCAAAACATAGGTCAAACTTGTACGAAGAAATACTAAATCTAAACTCCAATCACATGTTTTTTATATAATTTTAGTGTTGGGAAGTTTTTCCCCCTTGAATCAGATCATAATCTGTTTTTGTTTCCAGGACAAAAGTAGACCTGGAAAGGTAATGTGCATAATTGACGTGAGTGGTTATAATGTAACAATATGTAATAGATTCATTAAGGACAAGGGCTCCTGAATCATTTATATTGTATTATAGGAATGGTACTATTGTACGTTATCTTTCTGCCAATGAGAGATTTTTTTTTAATCATATATACTCCTGCAATTTCTCAAATCCAATTCTTATTTTAATTCAATAATAACAATGAAATCAAGACTCCCAGTTATTTCTAAACAATGGAAAATGGCCATGTGGTATGCCATCACACTGAATCAGGAAATATGATTCATGGTATTGAGAAGTAATAATAACAGAGTTCTCTTTTTTTATTTCAAACTTGTGTTATCTCAAAGTTATAAATACATTTTCAATATATTCTCATTTTTTCTACCTCCATATTAACAGAAGAATATTTAATTCTATCTCCGGCATTAAAAGAGCTTTGCTCTTACTCCTCTAAAAAGTGTTGAAGTTAGGAATTATCCACAATATGTAAGCAAGGCTTCATATTAATACTCAATAGCAGTTACACAAAATTTAGACAGAGGACTTTCATAGCAATAGTTTAGGCTGTGTATACAATCTTTAAATTTATAAATAATTTTAAATACAAATATATCATCTGATTGGTTTTAAATTATATATCTAAACATTTAATGTCATGTAGACTCAAAATTACTTGAGGAGGAGTACATAGGTTCTAGGTTAATCTGCTATTAAGTGGTAATATTAATGACTAGTTTCTCATTTTCCCTAATCAGTAGCTTATAATGCCTTTCTATATACATTGTTGTTGTTGCTTATGTTTTTAATGAATCTCTAGTGTACCTACTATAAGTAATTTAGCCAAATTCAAGTGATCTTTTAGATGAATAGATTTTAAAAAACAATAAGATTGGTTTGGAAGTGATTAAGAAATATTAAATTTGCACATAAACAACTCCAACAGTTTCCCCTTTAGATAGTTTTAGTAATTATTTTTTTTTGTATTTATACAAAGATCTTAGGTACCTTTAATAATTTGATACACTTTTGAAAAACTTGAGAAATAGAGGTTGTTTAAAGCTGGCAATGCTCCTTGATGAAATAAATCATTTTTATACTGTCTGAGGAAGACTTTCTCAGAAAACTCTATGGAACTTTGTTAAGCAGGAGGAGAAAGACTGAATGTTGCTTCTGTTCTTGTATTACTGAGACACAATTTTTCTTTAATATGTTTTATATGGTGGCTTTCTGCACCTGATTTTCTTTGAACAAAACTTCTGATAAAACATTAGTTGAATCTTGGATTAAACTCAATCCTTATATGAAAAGAAAATACTTGAAGATTTGTGTGTGTATACGTGTCTGTGAACAGGCTATATACACTATGTAGAAGATTCCTGCTAAACTGCCATGTGATCTTCCCTCTGCTGCTACTCTGTGATGTTTTCTTTCTGTTTTCCTTACCATTGTGTCTCAATCCCATTCTGGCATTCTTTGGTCCCCTTTGTAGTTCCAAGTTTCCTTTTGATATCATTTCCTTGCAGCTTGAAAAACTAGCTTCAACATTTCTTGTTATGTAGGTCTGATGGAGGCATATTCATTCAGGTTTTATAAAATTAAAGTGTCATTAATTTACTCTATGTTTATATTTTTATCGGATTCAGAGTTCTATGTTGAAGGGTCGTTTTAAAATTATTTTTATTTCAGCACTTGAAAATTTGTTCTATTGTCTTCTGGTTTGTACTGTTTCTGATAAGAAGTCAGTGATAATTGGTCTTTTCCTTAGGTTTTATTGAGATTATTGGATGTATGAGTTGATATTTTTCATCAAATCCAGATAATATTGGTCATTATTTTTCCAAACATTTTTTTCTGTCCCTCTTTCTTTCCACCTTCTGGAACTCCATTTACACGTATTTTGACCCCTTACAAGTCATTGAGTTTCTATTCATTTTTTTTTCTATCATTTTGGTCTCTTTCTTTCAATGCAGTTTCTATTTCTTTGTATTTGGGTTAAGTGATCTTTCCTCCTGAGGTGTGTAATCTCTTGTTTAGCCAATTAGGCTCAGATATTATATTTTTGTTTTTAGGACTTCTACATGTTTCTTTCATAGAGTTGATATTTTGTTGGTTATATTTATTCTTGAATTTAAAATAGTTTCCATTTTTCTTCCCTTCAATTTCATGTTCTGTTTTTAGATAAATTTATAATAACTATTTTGAAGTCCTTATATGCTAATTATGTCATCTTTATGATTTATTGATCTATTATCCTTTGACTCATTTTTATTCTGCTTGCAGTCCACTGTTTCTTGCTTCTCATAGCCAATATTTTTTTATTGGATAATAAACTTTGTATTGTTACTCTTGTTGTGTGTTTTTTTATATATTTTTCTTAATTTTATGATTGTTTGTGGCAGTAAGGATAGTGTAGTATCAGTTCCTCATTGCCTGAAAACCTATATGCCTTTTTTTAAACAAAAAATTCAACACAGTTAATGGCACACAACAAAAATTTTATCACAACCAAACTCTTACTGCTATCCCTGATTTCCAGCTCAATTTTCATATCTTTTATCAATTTATTCTAGTACTAGTTTCCAATTTTCTAAGCAATATTTTCCTTTTTTGTGTATTAATTATTCAGTTTTCCACATTTTTGTAGACATTTTATGTAAGATCACATCTGTATCATATATAACAATTCTAGTTATATAAATATTCATCATTAAATTAACCATAATTTTAGTTTTTGACTTTAATGTTTATGTTATTTCCATGTAATTATTCAGTTGAGCTGTACAGTGAAATATGGCAACATTTTTTCTTATGCAATCACTTTTTTTTAAAGAGGCAATCTCATTATTGCCTTTTTTTTTGGCCACACCCACAGCATGTGGAAGTTTTGGGGCCTGAAACTGATGCCACAGCAGGAACCCAAGCCACAGCAATGACACTTACAGATCCTTAACCCACTGAGCCACAAGGGAATTCCATATTGCCTCCTTTTTGTTGCCTTACTGTTTATTTTGTTATTATCCCCAAACTCTCTGCCAAAAATATAAACTCCTCCTCAGTAATTCGAATACCATGACAACTTACTAATTTGACTTTTCTTTTAATTTGAATTTTCACAATCTCCTCACTATCATATTTGAATGTACTTTACAGTTGTCCTGTGATAAATCCACTCATCTTGATTCCATATGTTTACTCCTTTATTGGCATATCCATTGATAATATAATCAAAGTATCGGCTTTAAACTGACCGTAACAACTGAAAACTAATAAAGCAACATAGGGCTAATGTATTTAAGTCCTATATCTGCTAATGACTTTTTAAAAAAGAATTAGAAAAGATGCGATATGGTTAATATTGTGATGAAAGAATAAATGACTTTGATGAAATACATGTGGGGAATGAAGGAGAAAAGAGGGAAATAAAGAAGTAGAAAAATTAATACTATAAATAGTTTAAAATTACTCACATGTATTTATTAGTTTCTCTAAAATCACTCCAAGGCTAGGGATCTTGGAAAATAATAGTTCAAGAAAAGAAAAAGACAGAAATCGATAGGAAGTGCCTATTTTAGGCACCTAAAAGTAAATTGAGATATTAACAGGTAGTGTTTCAGATGTTAAGCTGTTATGTCGGATTAACACAGTTGGGTAGCAACTGTGTACTGTGCATAATGCCAACTGACTCGTATGAGTCTATCAATATCCTAAAGGTGGAACTTTAGCAACATAATGACAAAATAGCTACATAAAAATAGGAATATTTTATCCTGTAAATTTTTGTAATACCTCTACCGATTGTATTTTGTTATATTCATTAAATTATGTATGCCTTGTAAGAATTTTGGGATTCATGCATACATAGTCTACATGTAGAAGGAATATAGAAAGGTGGTTACATCTCTCTACAGATGACAGTAAAATGTATACACGGATTCAACAAATATTTATAAAGCACATACTTACTATGTACAAGCATAGCTTAGGGTTGCTACATATAGGTATGCAAATTTTTCACTGACAGTAAAACCTAGCAGGTGGAGAGGAGTAGAGCCTGAACTTCAACTAGTATTTTTTCTCTAAGCTTTTGGCTGAGAAAGGTCTACTTTTAAAAATTTGTTCAACCAGATAGTTTACTTTATGTAATTCAAAGTCACTCAATAGTCTAGCATCTGTGGGGCTAGGCACTATTAAAATATAATGTCAGTTAGAAAGCCAAATAAAGTTCAGTAAAAAATGTGAAGACTATGATAGATTAGATAGGTTTCAATTTCAGATATTGACAGATATTAGGCTGGAGACCAAACCTCTTATAAAACAACAAAATAGAGGAGAATTTAAATAGAAATCTGCAGACAGTAGAGAACTATCCAGGCGGCAAGGATTTGAAGAGCCAAGGTCTAAGAGAGAAGAGAAGCACAAATATGGATCTTGACATTCAGTGTTCCATTTTCTCTTGAATTACGTGTGAATTTACAAGTGGTAGAGACTTGAAGAAGCTGAACTTGAGCTTCTATAAATATTTTGGGGCTAAGGATGAAATATTGAAATTTGTAAGCAAACTATCATTCTTGGAACATTGAATACCTGAGGCTATGTTTCTAGCTTCTTCAAGCCAGCAGGATTTTAGCACTGCCTAGAATTTATATCACAGACATCTACATCAGTATCATTGTGGACTTCTATTTCCTTAATGCAGAAAATGGAAAAGAATGTCCCAATATAATAGAACTAGGAAAATATGAGCACAACTTCAACAGTTTTTCTGCAGGCTATTCTTTCTTTTAGCAAGGCCAGAAATGCTCTGTATGTTGAGGGATTTCCAAATTTTTATTACAATAGCCTTATTGATATGTAATGCATATAGCATAAAATTTACCCATTTAAAGAGTAAAATGTCATGGATTTAGCTTATTAGTAGACTTGTTCAACCATTACTGCAGGCAGTTTTAGAATAGATTTATCACACAGAAAGAAATACCTATCCCTTGGCGATCACTTTCCATTTTTTTCTCTGCTATAGGCAATCACTAATTTACTTTTTAGTTCTGTAGATTTGCCTATTATGTATACTTCATTAAAACAGAAACGTCTAACATGTAGTCTTTTGTGACTGGCTTCTGTCATTTAGTATAATGCTTGTAAGGTTCCTCCACGTTGTGGTATGCATTGGTATTTTATCTCTTTCATTACTGAATAACAGTTCATTGTAGGAATATACCATATTTTATTTATTCTTTCATTAGTTGATGGATATTTGGGTTTCCATTTTTGTCTCTTAAGAATATTCATGTGCTTTTGTGTGGACACAGGATTTAAATTCTCTTGGACATATGACAAATACAATGAAATTTATGTGTGTTTGTGTGATTTACTTGTTTCCCTACTACAGCTGCTTCACTATAAATCTTGGGGAGAGAGCTAGTAGCCAGGAGCTAATTTGCAATGCTAGGAATTAATGCACCAAAATTACTTTTATTTGGAAACAACCTAAATGTCCACCTAAGGGATCTCAAGTAAACTGCTATCCTACCACTTGCTGTGGAAGGGAAATAGGAATATATCCATTTACAACTTTGAATGTGTAGTGAATGCTATAGTATTCACCCAGATCTATCTCTAGGAGTGAAGAATTTCTCCCTTCCTTCCACTAGTAGGGGTAATGGTGGAAGACAGGCTTCACCTCTCAGCATTACTTGACAATTACATAAGTCTCAGAGTAAAAGCTCATGCAAGTTTTCTTTCCTAGGGTAGTTTTTATCCAATGACTGGTTAATAAGGACTACAATGGCCTGGACTCTTCACCCTAAGTTTAACAACTCTGACTGGTCAGTCTTGGCAGAAACTTGTATCGAGACTGCATTGCATTCCAGTTTCTCCCCCTGCCAATTCTACTTCCTTCCTTTCACTTTTCTTCCATAGATGGTAGTTCCATATGCATTCACAAAACAACCTGCATGTTAATCTATGGGTCTGCTTTTCAGAGATCACAATTTGCAATAAAGTGATAACCAGGATACCTTGCTAAGTTAGAAAAGCAAAGTGAAGAAAAGTATGTGTAATACATTATTACTTAGTAATGGAGGAATATACATTTGCATGTGTTTGTATTTAACAACAAATGAGTAAAACATAAGTATGTTCACTTTTAAGTGGAGGGAGGAAATAGGGTGTCAATGAAAATAGAAACTAAATTTCTTAAAACACATATAGTTAGATATAAATTTGAATTTGAAACCATGTAGATATATTACATAATCATAAAATAACACACAATTTAAAAAATCAATTCTTAAAACTCAGAAGTAGGATAAAAAAATGATCCTATGTTTCCAGTTGATGGCATAAAAACACCTAACTGTTCTACTAACATTAAAACACAGTAATTTGAGCAAACATCCCTAGTAGAATCTTAAGGACAAAGAGAATTATCAAAAATCATTAAACTTTTTTCAGTAATTATATGTTGTTGGTGGTGATGCACAGTTATTCTGAGACAGTGTGTTAGATGTATGATAAATCAAATGTGTATTATGATAATGTCTTTCAGGACAGAATTTTGGAAGGAAATGAACTAAAAACCATCTAGTTCTCAATCTGGATTGCAAGAGTTAGTAGCAGCTCAGGATAATTTTTTCATAACAAAAAAATATTTCCTAGATTTGATTACTGAAAAGGCTAGGGGAAAATGACAATGTGGTAGCAAAGAATGGCTCTAGATTCCAATTGGGGTCTCCAAGTGCTGGTTCATGCCAGGAAAAAAAAAAAGTTTCCTTGGAGAAATGCTTAATCCTTCATGTACTAAAATATAACAAACCATGGAAACTCTACAGTACTAAGGACATAATTTTTTAACAAAATTTAGCACAAAAGAGGTCAGAGGAAGATTCCATACATGAAATGATATTTGAGAAGCATATTAACCAATTACAATATCTGGATCTTATCTTGTTGAACTTATTTGGTATGTTTGATTTAAACTGGTCCTAAATATTATAAGAAAAAGATGTCAAGGCTAGCAATGCATGATAGTAAGAAATTATTAATAATTTTTAAAATATGATAATGCAAGTATGGTTATGCACTTTTGAAGTCTTCTTAACTAATACAAATAGGTACAGAAATATTTACATATCAGACATAAAATGTTCTGAAGGCTGAGATATGCTTCTAAAACATTTTGAAGAGAGAGGGTAAATTATACTTTTAATTCATCACTGTTTTTCTTATTTTTTGTTTTGTTTTGAAATATAGTTGCTCTACAATTAGTTTCAGGCATAGAGCATAGTGATTCAATATTTTTAAACATTATGTTCCATTTAAAGTTATTACAAAATAATGGCTATATTCCCCTCTGTTGAGCAATATATTCTTGTTGCTTATTTATATTTTATATAGTAGTTTGTGTCTTTTAATACTTACTGCCATTTTAACCTTCCTGCCTCCCCTTTCCCCACTGGAAACCACTAATTTGTTCTCTAGATCTGTGAGCCTGTTTCTGTTTTGTTATACACATTCATTTGTTTTATTTTTGAAATTCCTTATATAAGGGATAACAGAGTATTATCTTTCTCTGTCCAAGTTATTTCACTGAGTATAATACCCTCTAGGACTATCCACATTATTGCAAATGGCAAAATTTTATTCTTCTTTATGGCTGTAATATTCCATTATATATATGTACCACATCTTATTTATCCTTTCATCTGTTGATAGACACTTAGGTTGATTCCATATCTTGACTATTGTAAATAATGCTGCTATGACCATTGGGATGTGTATATCCAAATTAGTATTTTTATTTTCTTCAGATATATAACCAGGAATGGAATGCTGAATCATATGGTAGTTTTATTTTTAGTTTTTTAAACACCACCATATTGTTTTCTATAATGGCTGCACTGATTTACATTCCCCACCAACAGTGTAGAAGTGTTCCTTTTTTTCCACATTTTCACTAGTAATTTGTTACTTATAGATTTTTTTTTTTTTTGTCTTTTTAGGGCTGCACCCATGACATATGGAGGTTCCCAGGCTAGGGGTCGAATCGGAGCTGTAGCTGCTGGCCTACACCACGACCACAGCAACATCAGATCCAAGGTTCATCTGTGACCTACACCACACCTCATGGCAACGCTGGATCCTTAACCCACTGAGCAAGGCAAGAGATCGAACCTGAATCCTCACGGATACTAGTCTGGTTTGTTAACCACTGAGCCATGATGAGAACACCTGTACAGACTTTTTGATGATAGCAGTTCTGACAGTTGTAAGGTGATATATCATTATTGTTTTGATTTGAATTTATCTGATGGTTAGCAATGCTGTGTATTTTTTCATGTGTCTGATTGCCATCTGTGTATTTTCTTTGGAACAATGTCTATCCAAGTCTTCTGCCCATTTTTTAATTGGGTTTTTTTTTGATATTGAGTTGTATGAGCTGTTATTGTATTTTGAATATTAACCCCTCATCAGTCATATCATTTGCAAATATTTTCTTCCATTCATAGGTTGTCTTTTCATTTTGTAAATCATTTCTTTGCTGTAGAGAAACTTTTAATTAGGTTCCATTTGCTTATTCTTGCTTTTATTTCTTTTACATTAGGAGACAGATGCATAAAATGTTTCTATCATTTATTAACACTGCATTCTTTTAACTAAGCACTTTCATCAGAAATTTCAGCTTCCTTACAAATCTTTACATGATCATTATATTCTAACATGAAGGCAGAATATTGTGATATATACTGTGCTTTGTTTGCTTTTGATCTTATAACCAGTAAAAAAAATACATTAAAATTAAAAGAAAAATTCTGTTATACATCAGTACTGCTATAGACTGAATGTGGTGGAGACTTTGGAGTTGATTAGGTAGTGAGGGTGAAGTGACCTTATAAAAGATGTCCCATATCAATTCCTGGACACTTCTACCATGTGAGGACACGGCCGGAAAATGGCCATTATTGAACCTGAAAGTGGGTTCTCACCGGATACTAAATGTGCTGATGCCTTGATATTGTGCTTCCCAGTCTCCAGAACTATAAAAAACAAATGTTTGTTGGTGAAGCCACTCAGTCTACGGTATTCTGTTATAGTAGCCTGAATAGACTAAGATAACACCTTATTATTAGGGTATACATTAATTAGTTTTGGTAAAAGAATGATTACATTGTGGTATTATAATGTATCGATGTGTGATATTATTTTCAACTAAATAGAAGATATAAGGAAGAAATATGATTATCTCTTGATGTATATCCTATTATTACTTAAGTAATTATATAGAGATAAGTAGAAGAAATAACCTGAGTAAACTCTTATTTAAATTTGACCTATGAACTGTATTGTTTAGATAGGAGAAACTAGATGATCAGAGTCTAACTTATTGACTAATCTTAATGGCTGTGTGTGCTCTGAAGGTAAAGTATCAATCACAGATAAGACTGCGAATCTGTTAAAGAACAAACAGAGCAGATCTCATAATTCATTCTATAAAGCTCAGAAATTTTTACTTTTTCACTACATTTTCTTAGGACCATAACTTTGGCACCATGTCAAGTATTGACATTTAATTAGGTTATATCAATTCCTATACGCATTTACCATGAAAATATTATTTACTGAAATTAATATCTTATGAAAGTTAAATAATAAATTATGATATGAAAAATAGGATATCATTTGCTTTTAGTCTGAACAATTAGGAAAATGCCAACTGAAATGGAAATTTAGTCAATAATATTGTTCAACATCAGATGAAAGTGAATTATTCTATAAAATAAGTAATTAGAATCTTAGAATGAAGTAAATCTATTCTTTCAATTCAATATTCTTTTCTGACTTTTCAATGAAAATAAAGGAATATTATTTAAGTTTTAAAAATTTGTAAGAAATTTTAAAGTGAAAAGAAGAAAAACTTTTCAAAAAACATCAAACTAAACTTGCAGTTAACTGATACCCTATTCGACACTTGAAAGTTTCCAGAAATAACAAAGCGCTTATGTATTATTTAAGTGCGTGTAGGAAAAGGCAGATCTTGGCTTTGCCTTGAACTACTAAAATTTATAGTTTTTTACCATTTTCAATGGTTACTTGAAGTCAGTAATAAAAATGGAAGTTTCAGTCAAATGCTGTAGCTTCTCAGTTTTTTGCTAGCCACAGTTCAGTGAATACAAAACCTATTTGGAAATAAGGGAGATTCTACTATGTTGATATTTTCTAGTGTCCTTGTGACTTTAGGCTCAGAATGAACGTGTCAGAAAAAAGCCATTTTGACAATTTTGCAGAATTGTCTCCATATGGAGTCCAATAAAGATAATGGTCTTTGTCCTATATAATATTCTTCAGGGCATGGTATTACTTCAGATCCCCATCTATAACGCTGGAATACAGACTAAACATATTTTAGAGAAAGAGTATTTTAATAAAGGTTTAGAGTCTGAAAAAAACAGAAAAGCTGTAAAAATTGTAGTAATATTACAGCAAGCTCTTGCTTAAGAGAAATTTACTGCACCAAATTCCAAACTTTAAAATTGAAATAACTCACAAACGTTCTTCTGTATTCCAGACTTCATGGAAAATTCTTGTTACTCAATACCCAGCTCCTGCAAATAATTTTTGTAGCTTTTCCCCAGACCTCTGAAGCACGAAAAGAAAGTCAGGCATATGAGTCTGGGCACAACAAGTTGACCTCAGCCCTACTAGCTCTGGCATGTCACATGACCTTCCAGGTAACTTCCCTCTCAAGTCTCTCTTCCTCACTCTCTGACTTGATAATGGAAATGGAGGAAGGAAGAAGGATGATATTAAGTTAAAAAACATTCATTTTAAACCACGCACATTTATTTTGGGCAGACTTACTTGCAAACGTAAACAGTGCGTGCGTATATGATTTAATCCAGGGTGCTGAAACAAAGTAATTCAAAGTTCATCACGCACTAGCAACTTGAGTTGAGTGAAGATTTATCAGGCTGTAGAACAGGATTTTAATATAACTAAGGAACCCACAGGACAAAGCTAAGTGAATATTTTGTGATTCTTTTATTTCGGTTTATGCAAGTGGAGGTAGGGTGGGGAGGGGTGCCCTGGTGGGTCTTAAGGTCTTGGACTTGCTTAGGATCTGCTATTCAGTTTCCCTTTTGGAATTGGAATGTCGATGCCTATCCCACACTGTATTTTGGGAACACATCACATGTTTGATTTCACAGATTCGCAGCATTGGAACAATTTGCCTCAGGGTGAACTGTCTCACTCATACTTTTTTGAGAAAATATGTAGATGAGACTTTGGACTTAGGCTCTTGATTTGATGCTGGAACAAGTTAACACTTTGGGTGCTACTGAGATGGAATAAGTGTAGTCTGTATGCAAGAAGGACATGAATTTGGGGGAGGCAGAATAGAATGCTACAGCCTGAATATTTGTGTACCCCCATTCACATGTTCAAATTGTTACGTCCAATGTGACAGTACTAGGAAGCAGGGCCTCTGAGAGGGTGGAACCCTCACAAATGGGACTAGTATAGTACTCTTATAAAGAATGGCTCTATAGAGTTCTCTAAGCTCTTCTGCCATGTGAGAATACAAAAACTCTGTGACTCAGAAGACGGCTCTCACTTGACCAGGCTGGCACCTTGAACTCATACTTGCAGCCTCCAGAGCTGTGAGAAATACATTTCTGTGTCTTATAAGCTGCCTAGCCTGTGGCATTGTGTTACAGCAGCTTCAATGATCTAAAACATTTGTTTTCCCATTTTTTAAGCTGCTGCTATTATATCTGGATGGAAAACAGGGCAACAGAATCATAACTCTTTTAAGCATAGATACTGTTTTTGTCCTTTGATAAAACAGTATTTTACTGTTAATTTTACAGCGCTCTCTCCTCCAGCTTTCTGTCCTTACCCAACTCTCCAAAATTCTTAATTCCCACTCATTACACAGCGCTATCTGATGGCTTTTACTCAGGTCCAAGAGAAAAATTGCTCTAAAATTTAGTCTACGACAATATATTTAGAGTTATATTTGCTAGAAACTGTGCTATGGGTTGTAGACAGATGGTGGAATAAGACATAGCTCTTCCCGAAAGTGGCTTCTCATGTGGGCCAGAGGATAAATATGCAAATCAATATTTATAATGTGGTGTGGCCAGGTGCTTCATGAAGATAGTGACTTGGTTTGCCCTCTTCACTGCTTTATTCCAGCACATTATCTTTGAATAGATGTTATATAATATTACAGTAGTAGGCACAAGTCTGTCAGCCAAATAGTCCATTAAAGTTAGTTGGAAATGGGAAATCTGATGAGCTTTTAAGTTCAAATGCCCCAGGACTTAAGCTTATACCTCATCTGAGTCCTGTGACAATCCTGTGAGCTCTGTGACTTTAAAAATATTTTGGCTTCTTACATTTTCTTTCTCTATAACTACCTGTGCATCTTCTAGATTAGATATTTGGAAATCCTGCACATGAAAGGCAGTATGATCCTTTTCAGGGCTCTTCCCATTATGTGGTTGAAACAGACCTGGTAGGATTTCAAGGGCATTAGGAAAATCTCAGAAACTAACAGAATATTTTTTCTTTTGGCTTGTCGAAACCAGAAATACTCCTCCTCATCCCCCCACCACCTCTGGGATTTATTCTTTCGGATGGAGGCTTTTAGCTTATTGAAGTATAAATATGCCCAGGAGAGAAGCATATTAAATGATCAAACACTGAAGAGCTTGCTATAATTGCTTTGATTAGATTCTTCCCCAAGAGCATGAATTGATGCAAGGGTGCAGGAACATTGGGCTTGGGGACGTCACTCTCCCAAAAGACAGAGAGAGACGAAGGGTGCCCAGCACTGCCTGCTGAAAACCTGTCCCTGCCAGGTGGGTTTGCTGTTGCTTGCTATCTAGCTTTTCCAGGGTGATGCCACAGGGGTAACATCTGTTCTGGGGGCTGTCAGAGTCCCACAGGTGCAGAAAATCTAGTTTATCTGAAGTGAATTTGTAAATAAAGAGAAAAGCAACTGGCACTTGGAGCCCCAGAGATTAGCAGCAGTGTGAAACCAGCCAAGGCCTGCCTGAACACGGCTTTTATTGGTGGCACAGGTCAGTCATTTCAAACAACTCAAAAACACAAAATGCTGGCCAAAACAGGAGAGTTCAGTTTATCATGTGAGAATTGTGTGATATGGCTGAAAACAAAAAAGTTAGTCTAATATAATAGAGTACTAGATATATGGTAAGAATATTCTGATTTACCTAAGCAAATTCTGGCAGAGATGGGAACAACTACTTTCAATGTCAAACATAAACAATCACATATTCCTTCCTGGGAAATTTAAATTAAATCCCAATTTTATTCAAACAGAGACCCATAAATAATTAATCAATGAGGCCATGCCCAGGGCATGTGGAAATTCCCAGGCCAGGGATTGAACCTGCTGTGGCAGTGACAATGCTGGATCTTTAACCTGCCGCACCACAAGGAACTTCTTATTTTTCATTTTTTTATAATTTTTTTTTTTTTTTTGGATCACAACTGTGGAAGTTCCTGGGGCAGGGACTGAACCCACGCACAGGAGTGATAATGCTGGATCCTCAACCTACTGTGCCACTGGGAAACTCCTACAGATTCTTATTTTAAAATAAGTTCCGTGGTGATTAGTTCAGCATGGGAATCACTGGTAAGCCAGAAAAGGCTTATGATCACAAGCATCATCACCACAATTTGTCATTTCTTCTTGTTAACTTTAGATTTTTTACACAGGGCATGTATGTTCTTTTTTTTTTTTTTGTCTTTTTGCCTTTTTATGTAGAGCTGCACCTGCGGCATATGGAGGTTCCCAGGCTAGGGGTCTAACAGGAGCTGTAGCTGCCAGCCTACGCCACAGCCACAGCAACGCGGGATCCGAGCCGCGTCTGCGACCTACACCACAGCTCACGGCAACGCCGGATCCTTAACCCACTGAGCAAGGCCAGGGATCGAACCCGCAACCTCATGGTTCTTAGTCGGATTCGTTAACCACTGAGTCACGAAGGGAACTCCAGGGCATGTATGTTCTAAGCTTATGTGCTATGTACTGATTCTGTAGGTGGTCCAGTGAAAGAAAAGTCAGAAGTTTATTAAACAGTTTGTTTCCTCATAAGTAAAATGGGAGCTTTGAATGAGGTGTTGTCCTTCAGCTTTTATTGTCACTGATGAAGGATTCATGAATCTGAAAAACTGCCATTATTTTCTCTTCTTCATGCTCCACCTACATTGTTTCCCCTCTTCATGTAGCAACTGACTGCTTTCCCTTCATTTGAGAGATAATATAAATTTGACATTCTTGAATTTCCTAGTAAGTAAATGGAACCTGCCTATCACGTAGATGAAGTTGAAACTCTCTAAGATATCTGTGTAGAAGCGCTCTTGTGGCACAGTAGTTTAAGGACCTGGCATTGTCACTGAAGTGGCTCAGGTAGCTGCTGTGGCTCGGATTCAATACCTGGACCAGGAATTTCCACGTGCCACAGACAAAGTCAAAAAACGGAAAAAAAAATCTGTGTAGTATCATTAAAGGTATTACCATTTTTATCATTAAAGTTAACTGAAATATTCACATATATGAATATCTTTAGTATAAGTATATAAATAATACTATGTGCAATGCAATACTTTATTATAATTATGTGTATAACGTCTACTTATCAAATCCTCTAATTTTCTTTTTTTGTCTTTTTAGGGCCATACCTGCAGCATATGGAGGTTCCGAGGCTAGGGGTCGAATAGGAGCTATAGCTGCCAGCCTACACCACAGCCACAAGTGGGATCTGAGCCATGTCTGCATCCTTAACCCACTGAGCAAGGCCAGGGATTGAACCCATGTCCTCATGGATACTAGTTGGGTTTGCTAACCACTGAGCCACTATGGGAGCTCCCAAATCCTCTGATATTTTATGTTTCAGAGAATGAATAAATATATTCTTATGTAGTACTTTTCCAGGATATTTCTTAACCTCCAGTCATTTATAAACTATGGTTATTCCTGTAGCTGAAAACCTCTTATATTACTATTTCCTTCATGTTTCTTTGAAACAACCCAGGACAACTATATCCTGCCCACTCATTTTGTCCTAAAGCAAAAATGTCATGAAATTGTAAGCGTGACACCCAGATTCCCTCAAACCACACTAAAAATAAAGTTAGAATTAAAACAAACAAAACTTTGTCCACACATTACTCCATATTATCTCACACGTGGGGAAAATACAGAGGCAGTTTGCATAGGAATTAAGCATATGGAGTTGGATTTCAATAGCCAAGCTTACATTCAGACCCTGCATGAAGTCCCTGTTCCTGTTTCCTCATTAGCAAAAAGGAGATAATAAAATTATCAACCTCACGGTGTTCTTATGACAATAAAAATAGCATGTATAAGAAAGAACCAGTGCAGTTTCACACAATGCATGTTATAGACACTTTTTTATGCCAACTTTTACTATATATGAAGTAGCTATTACTTCATATACAGCTTGTATCCATCTATTTTTCCATGGTAGCATTACTCTAATATTAGCTCTTCAGTTGGGATGGAAGCCCAGAATTTTTTTACCCAAATCTGAGCTCCCCTCTCAATCACTTTCCTGAGCAGTGTGTTTCCTGGGAGAGTCTAACTTACTGTTTCCAGCATGCGTTAATCAATTCAGACTTTAACTCAAATATTTACTGAGCGGCCACTGTGCAAAAGACAGAAGCTATGATGAAGAAACAGGCAGAGCTCACCCCTAGGACAGTGGACAGACAACAGCCATAGAATCAACAAGGACCCTGGGGAGGCCCACAGCCCTACCCAACCCCACCCAGCCCTGCCCAGCCCCAGCTGTGAAATGGGAGGCCATGTCTTCACTAGGAGATCCTGAAGTATTTGATCAGAAACTTCAAGATGCCAGGGACTCTGCAAAACACTTTATGGGCATTGCCTCATTGACTCCTGACCAAATGCCTAGAGGTTTCCCCTTTTTGCAGAAGCAGTTACTGAAGTGTAGCCTGACTGTAATAGCGTAAAATGTACTGTAACTACTTCTGTAATTGTAGTAACGTGAAGTTTGGTCCCGGGTCCAACATTATCACATCTATTACATTTATATTATTTAAATACCCATTATAAAGAAAAGCCATATGTATGGGCTTGGAATTATTTCAGTTGTGTCTTATTTCACCTGCTGTTTGCCACTTGAACGCTATTTACTCTAGTAACTTATTTCTTTAAAAAAGTAAAAGCCATATTGGTGTCCCATGAGAGCTGGCACAGCTTCCAAAATTCATGAGCCTCTTTCCCCTGAAGCAGCTTATACATTCGGAGAATGAGCCTATTTAAGTGCTGAGTAATTTTATGTCTAAACATTTAAATCAAAATTCCAAACAATCAAAATGAATGTTCTTAGTCTGGGCTTCAAGAGCATACTTTTTTACATTTCCTCAGTCTCTTAAATGCCAGTTCTTTGTTCATCTTCTCTGGACAGACAAATTCATTTGACCAGGGAAGGAGGAGTTTCTGCACAGGTGGTGGGCTTCGGTGTACAGATGACAGAGTTATCCAGGGTTTGCCAGATACGTGCAGTTTTGAAGTAATGCATGATATTGTTATGCAGAGTGATCTGGAGAATGGAATTGTCTCCATATTGTCAAAATCTGTTCCAACATAATCTCCTTTTTCCCTCTCCCATTGTAACTATGGCTGCTGTGGCCCTGAGAGGAGCCCAGTGAGCTGTGGAAAATCTGTCAGGTGAACAAGCTTAATTAGCCCAGAAAAGTTCTTTAGCATTCCTGAAACCAAGCCCTAAAGACAGATATGATTAAAGTCTATAAAAAATAAAAATGTACTTAAAATGCTATTTTGAGCCTCATTAAACTTGAATTAGTCAACATCTATTTCTGGGGGCAGAATTAATTTGCATTTATTCAGTGGTTCTCTTTGGCTAATTAATATTTGTGTGATCATATTAAGTAACTTGAATCAAAACAAAATAATTGAAATACGTAATAAGAAAACTACATTAAAAATGAGAATAAAATCATTAGAATTCAGACTCTGGTTCCTTATTTCTTATGGCAGAATTATATATGCAGTTGTTGATGATTTTTTTTTCCTGTCAGGAAATACCATATATTAAAGCAAATAAAAAAAAACAAAAACACTGCGCCTTTGTTTCCAGTTTAAAGCAACCAGAGTTAAACTCTAACTGCCAAATAAATTAAGACGATATGGAATAAGTGATGTTTTTATTTTTCATTTAAAAGTGGTCCAAAAATGCTTATTCTTCTTTGCCATCAGGTAACTTTTTCAAAGTATTTCTTTCTGCCAGATATGTACAGGATATTCCTAAATGCTCAGACATGCCTAGGTAAATTACCCTTTTTCAAATTTCATAGTACAGAAATAAAAGGATGTTTTTTTTGTTTGTTTGTTTCTCTCTTTTTAGGGCTGCACCTGTGGCATATGGAAATTCCTAGGTTAGTGGTCGAATCGGAGCTGCAGCTGCCAGACTAGGCCACAGCCATGGCAACACAGGATCTGAGCTGCATCTGAGACTTAACACCACAGCTCATAGCAATGCTGGATCCTTAACCCACTGAATGAGGCTGGGGATCAAACCTGCATCCTCATGGATACTAGTCAGGTTCTTAACCTGATAAGCCACAACAGGAACTACAGGATGTGTTTGAACCAAATTGTGGAAGCTTGTTGGGGACAGAGATGGGGCTGTACCTTGGTGAGTGTTCTGATTCGCATTATATAATAGTAAGGTCAGTAAACTTTTTTCCAAGAAGGAAAGTGAGTAAATATTATAGGGATATTTGATCTCTGTAGCTGAGAGTGTCCCTGTGGTGTGAAGGCACTCCTACACAATACAAACATAGATGTGTGAAGATCTGCTTCAGTGAGACTTGGATTTGAAAACAGGTGGCGCTGCAGGCTGTGGTTTGCTGACCCCTGATGTAATGTGATCCCAAGACTAATGAGATGAACTTGGTCCAGGAGGAATATTTCCCATCAATTTCTCAGGTGAAGCTGTGTTCTATGTGACTTTAACTTCCTGCACATAAAGCTGTGAGGAGGGAATCAGTGAACATTTCCAGAGGGCCTGGTGGGGTCCTTAGACCTTTGCGGGAGGAGAATGGAGGCATCTCATCTGCCACTGGATAATGACACTGATCTCCTTACTGACTCTCCTGTTTGTGCAGGATGCTTCCTTTACCCTTTAAAAAAGAGCAATTTGTCTGAGTTGCCCAGGTGGAGCCTCTTCTTGGCTCCTTTCCCTCTGTGTCTGCAGTGGACATTAATGCCAGATGGGGAGGGTTAGGGTCGCATCTCCGTGTAGATGATCAGTTAAAAAAAATAAAACACACACATATAAACGACTTCTAAAGATTTACTCTTGTATTAGTTTCTTTGACTCTGTTTTAGAACCTTGCATTCATTGATCTCAGTATTGACAAAGGAAGAAAAAGAAAGGCGGGAGCATCATCTGCTGAGTGTTTGTTATGCACTGAGCACTGTGATGTGTTTGTACGGTGCATAGACATTATAGTGTCTGGTCCACATAACAGTCTTATGATGTCAGTATTACCATCTAATAGCTATAAATGAGGAAACAAACCTTTACAAGAAACAGGTCTTTAATTCTTCTTTCACAACGGCCTGGTTTCATAATCTTGACCCTCTTTAACAAGTCTAACTTCACATTATTTTTTCATACTTTGACTTCATGTTGAGGTATTGAGAAGGGAACCTACGCTCCTCAATGGGAGAGGAGAACATTGGCCGTTACTGGATATACCTTATGCCAGCTGAAAATGTCACTACAACTTCTTCCTCTATGTGCCATGTGCTCTTGACCTACCCCTAGGGTCAGGTTTTCTCAGTGCATCATAAATTGAAGTTACTTATGACTCAGCAGTAACATATGAGAAATGGAGTATTCCTTGTTATTTTCTTTAACTGTGAATACATTTTTGGTTTTTTGGTCAGGTTACCTAGTTTTTAGAACTTCAGCAATGAGAATTCAACTAGTAGTTCCAGCCTTCATGAAACTAAAAACGAAATTTGGATAGAAAATTCCCCCCCCTTTTAACTTATTTTACAACAAAACACATACTGCATAGTAATAAAGGCCCAGCTCTACTTCTATAGGTAATAAGCCTGCAGAATGCCAAATAGAAAACCAATATTTCTATTACTACACGAACTGTACAAGCTTGGTTAGTGAAGGTGAAGGAAAGTAACTACTTCCTAAAGGAGGGTAGACTCTAGAGGACTTGGTTTTGGATGCATATGTTTCCCTGATCCTATGCCCCATGGGCTCTGAGATATAGGAAAAACAAAAGAAGGTGGCTTAGGTGATCTAGCTCTTTGCTGTAAAGGGACTCAGAAATGTTTTATTTCAAAAACCTAGGAGAAACTCAGAAATGGAAAATTAATCTCAGGCAAAAGCAAACATGCTGTAAGTTTTTTGGACACAACAACGTACCCCAAGAGTTACCCTTTCTGGAAAAATGTAGTTCTAAAGACTATGGAACTAGAATATATTCCTACTAGCGACAATTCTATGAAGAACTATGAAAGTACATTTTTTTAAAGAAAACTATGAATTAATTTATTCTGAAAATATGTTCTTTGGACTTACTATGCTCCAGACCCAGTTCAAGACTCATTGCAAATAAAATGCAATGAGTATCCTCAAAAGCTATAACATATAGGGGAGGCCACAGACCCACGGAGAACTGACTACTAGGGAAAATGTGTAAACAGTGCCTTAGGAGGTCAAATAAGGGAGATATTGTTCTCCTTATGGGCCCAAGAAAGTATTCACAAAGTGGCATAATTTTTTTAAAAAGGGATATCCTGTAATCTATATTATATGCATATCATTTTTAGTAGAGTATTAAAAATTGTTGGTCTATATAGACTCAATTTTTTTTACAATTTTAATTATATTTTCCAGATATTTTCCTATTCTATAATAGAAGAAATGGCCTTTCGAAACATAATTCTCACAATTCTAACATAAATAACACTTTCCTTGGGTTTTGGGAAAATGTATCACAAAAGTATTGCTTCAATAATTGCATCTTTTTCTTTTTCTTCAAAGTTACAGATACCTTAGGACACACCCTATTCTTATAATTAGGCCACTCATTGTGTTGAATGCCAGAACTTTTTATGTTTCCCTCTCCTTCTTAATTCAGCGCTAACTATAATTTTAACCATTAGATGGACCTATGCCTGGAAATGACATTTACATACAACCAATACTTTTAGTTTGTCCCTCCAAGTGTTTTCTCAGAAGCTTCTGTGCCTTCTTGAATTTGGAATAAGTTAAATTTTATATAGTTGTTGGTTTTAGGCTATTTAGCAGGATTTTTCCAGGATCATTTTTTTATTACCTCAATATGGGATTGTTTGAACATAGAGTGATGATATCAAATATCCTGGAAGAAGCCCTCAACAATTTGTTTGCTGGAATTAGTGCTGCCTTTTATCACCTTGTGATTTTATTCAAAAGCTTCAACTTTAATATCTTCAATGTCAACTGCTGTCCTACAAATAATAACTAGGAATGATAATAGGGGAATGCAGAAAGCAGTGTCTGTTGCCAACAAAATTTATACCGAAAAAACACTGAACGTAATGATAGGAACTCAGCCCTCAAACAAATTCTAAACGGATTTCAGTAGAAGTTCGTGAAATAATGTGTAAAACACAAGGGTATGTTTTCCATAACCATAT
Source organism: Catagonus wagneri (assembly GCA_004024745.2). Taxonomy (NCBI): domain Eukaryota; kingdom Metazoa; phylum Chordata; class Mammalia; order Artiodactyla; family Tayassuidae; genus Catagonus; species Catagonus wagneri. Next base: position 36,879,698 of record PVHT020000077.1, read on the forward strand.
TAGTTGTTTGAATGACAAACGAGAACCAGTCAAAATAATTTTTCCTATTGATGTTAGACTACTCAGAGAAATAGAGGTTGCTAATTATTTACCTGAGGACAATTGATATGCAGACAAAACCACTTAAAAGCTGTCTATTTAGAAATTGTACCAATATCTCATAAAATGAAAAAGTATTTCCTTGCAATATTATTTCAAAATATATGCCTAAATACCTGATTTTAATAAATACGTTAAATTTTAAAAATATGCTTGTGCTTTAATTTTTAGAACAGAACAAGAATTAATCAGAAATGGTTTTTATGAGTTTTTTGAGGGGTGGAGGGAAGGAGTGGAGGGCATAATCCACCTAATAAAACCATAAATAATATGAAATAATGTATTTTACTTTCATTTTTAATTAATAGCAATGTCATATATAGGATTATCCTCATGAAACTTTTCCGAGACTTCATCAGTTTTTCCAGGGACCTCATTTAATTTGTCAAAATTCAAATCATTCTCCTTTAAAGTGGGTACCCTGTCACCATCCTTCTGGACTTTCTTTTGAATTTTTAATGTCAAACTCTGCCATATTTTCAGTTATCTGTGATTCTGCATGTGATTACATTGTTTTCAATATCAATTTATTCAGCACTGTGAAGTCTCCCATCTTTTGCAAGACAGGCAGTTTTTCCTTTTATAAATGATTTCCCTTGAATTTTCTTGTGTTTTAACATTTGATCGTGGGCTCTCCTTTCGATATTGATGTAGTGGGTTTAACATGATGTTAGGCTGAGAAAGATGCTTGGATGGGAGGGATTTAAAGGCAGTCATGTCATTACCAAATGTTTCCAGGCCTTGAGTTTACTTCCCTTTTCTTCATATTAGCTGTGAATCAGACAAATTCTTAAATATTTCTAAATTTAGGTTTTTTTGTTTTGTTTTCAAATAGAAGATAATAATAGGTCCTACCCCTTGGGGTTGTTATGATGAGGAAATCAACTATTTTCTGTAAAGATCTTAATAGACCGTCTGGCTCAGAGCATGTGTTCATTAGAAGCTACACAGAACCATCATCCTTCTTTCAAACAGTCAGTAGGAATAGAAGCACAGTTTATGGAAGACGTCTTGGCCTAAGTATAAGTCAAATTAAACTTTCTTCTTTCTTAAATTTCATTTTATCATAGTAACACATTCAAAAGGATTAGTGGTAACTCCATCATAGTATTAAAAACTAAGGGATACCATTACCGAAAATTTATAAAAGAGCAAAGGGAAACAGATTAAGGGGTAGTCACACAACAAAATTTCCTAAAAAGCATCTTTATATAGACTTCCCTCTCTATAAATTCCAATTTTTAGTAGCTGGTCAAATTTTCCTCTTACCGTTTAATTCAACCTCTTTCCTGATTCTGACTCACACCATGAGCCCCTTACACTCTTCAGAGCTCCAGGTTTGTCCTTTCACAATTGACTCCCTCTCCTTTCTTACCCACTCAAATTTAGCCTCCAGGCTTTTTTTTTTTTTCCTGTTTTCTTACCCAATCAATTGTATCTCCCCACCAAAGTCTACAGACTAAACAAGTCCATAAAGACCAGGGAGGAGATGTGCCTTGGTCCTTCTCTCCCCACTCTAAGCAGCCATCTGAACTTGGTTCAGTCATGTTATCAGTTTATCATCTCAGTTTCTTCACAAGTAGAGAGTTTTTTTTGTTTGCTTGTTTTGTTTTATTTTTAAAGTCTGCACCCACAGCATATGGCAGTTCCTGGGCCAGGGACTAAATCCTAGCCACAGTGCAAACTAGGCTGCAGCTCTGGCAATGCAGGATCTTTTAACTCACTGAGCTGGGCTGAGGATAGAACCTATGCCTCTGCAGCAACTGAAGCTGATGCAGTCAGATTCTTTTGGTCTTTTTAGAGCCGCAAGTGTGGCATATGGAAATTCCCAGGCTAGGGGTCGAATTGGAGCTGTAGCTGCAGGCCTACACCACAGCCACAGCAACGCCAGATCCCAATCGCATCTGTGACCTACACCATAGCTCACAGCAATGCCGGATCTTTAACCCACAGAGCAGGGCCAGGGACTAAACCTTCATTCTCATGGATACTCATCAGGTTTGTCACTGCTGAGCCACAACGGGAACACCTGCAGTCAGATTCTTAACCCACAGTGGAATTCCAGAAGGAAGGATTTCAACACTATGATTTCCAAGCTGATTCCCAACTAATATTTTGTATGCATTTCTAATTATATAAACTCCAAATTTCAGAATACTATAATTACAGTATACTTGGAAAATGAAAATAAATATCTGATCACTTTGCCAAGAAGATTCTTGCTTAATCAGGTGAGGATACAAATCCGGTGCTCTAAACAAGTAAAAACTTTTTTTATTTCCCTTCATCTTCCCTGTAAATAGCAAATAAAGCTATTCTAGCTGAAGTAACATGCTTTAAAGTTTCTTTACCTTCAAAGTATATCAGCTTATTAGAAATACCAATCTATAAGAGAGAACAAGCCTCAGTCATTTCTCTGCTTTTCCAACCATCCCTCCTAAGACAAGACATGAATGAGGAAGTTATTTTGGATGTGACAGCCCCAGAAGATTCCAACTGAAACAAAAATAAGCTCTTCTCACTGAGTCCTATCAATATGTCAGAACTGTGAGCAAATAATTGATATCTGTTGCTTTAATGACTAAGATTTTGGGGAATGATTTATTGTGAGGTTGGTTACTTGACACGTCAGATGTCATTATCAAAATACAGAATGTGTGTTGTTACTTGGTACCTGGGACATTAGCTCTAATATTTAAAATTAAAGAAATGAGTACCTTCCAGTCTTCTGGACATTAAGAAGGATTTTCATAATTAAGAGTATGAATATGGCAGTCACAGAATTATTCTCAATAGGTAGCCTCATTTGTCATTTTTTTCTTTACTTCACAGAAGAAGCTGTCACTTGACTGTACCACAAAGCTGTTTGCTGTTGCAGCCATTGGTGTGTCATGCGTTAGCCTTAAAATTAACCTTTCACTCAAAAATGAGTTAAGGGACCTAAGGTCATAAGAGATTTTCCCAGGCTAAAGGGTGTGGCGATATAATATTTTTATGCCTCTGGGCAGATAAATATTTGACAGAATGTAACCAAGGCTTTCTTTCTTTGTAACATGCCCCCTGTTAGAGAGGTTATTCAGAAAGGGGCATTATAGACATATACTTCTAATAACAAGTGTTCATAGATATTTACAACAACCTGACTGTGGCTGAAAAGGACATTGACTCTCCGGGCAGTGCAGTGAGTATATAAAGGAGCAAAGAAGTTCTGTTAGGGTAGTTACTCCACTTTGTATCAACAGATTTCCTGAGACAAACAAAGGAGAAGAGACAGACACAAATTAAGATATACTTGAAAATTAAAAAAAGATACATTTTGTATGAAACTATATATGATCTCAAATATCAGAACTGGTAACCCGTCAAAGCATTTTCAACATGAAGCTATCCCATTAGCAGCAACTATATTTCCCTTTGTGTTTACCACGAAGCCTCATGCCAATTTAATTTTACTCTATGGACATTAATACAATCCAAAAATAAAATTAAATTCAATAGTTTTTTAGTCAATAAATATGTGTGATACCCTGTAGTCCTAGATATCAGCAGTGGAGATTAAAAAAAAATAAGAAAAGTCCATTAGGAGTTCTCTTGTGGTGCAGTAGGTTAAGGATATGGCGTTGCCACTGCAGTGGCTTGAATCTCTGCTATGGTGTGGGATCAAGCCCTGGAACAGGAACTTCCACATGCTTCAGACATGGCGAAAAAATTAAAGAAAAAAGAAAAGTCCATCATTTTGGAAGTACCTGTGGTAGTGGAATAAGACAGAAGATAAAGTAATGATTGTAGTAGAAACAAAGATGATCAGTGCCAGAAGAGACATTTATGCAAGTCACCAAGGAATCCTGTTAAGGGGAAATTAACTCAGACCTCACTGTCAGGGAATGCTTTCTGGGGAATAGGAAAAAGGGCGACAGGAATTCTTGCAGGACTAGAGGTGGCCTCAGGGCAGAGGTGGGGACACACATCAGAAGCACAGGGCAAACTTGTCCGGAGACAAGCCAGAGAACTACTAGGCTGTGGAGAATCGGAAACCCAGGCAAAAGGAGGTGCCTACTGGGAGGAAGCTGGTGTTTGCAAACTAGCATGAAAACAGCCTGGAGAATTTAGAACAAGTCAGTGACATCCTATCTTAGAAACACTCTTATTTCTTCCTGACATCCTTCTCTTAGTATGATAATCTCTAGTTTGGTTACCAAGTTCGGTGGGGTGAGGAGGAGGGATAGAGTGGGAGATTGTGGTTAGCAGATGTAAGCTCTTACATATAGGATGGATAAATAACAAGGTCCTATTGTATAGCACGGGAAACGATATTCAACATCTTATGATAAACCATAATGGAAAAGAATATGGAAAAAAGAATATGTCTCTCTCTATATATAACTGAATCCCTTTTATGTGCAGCAGAAATCAACACAATGTTATAAATCAGCTGTATTTCAATAAAACTAAATAAGAGAAAGAAAGAAGGAAGGAAGGAAAGAGAGAAAAAGGGAGAGAGAAAGGAAGGAAGGGAAAGAAAGAAAGAAAGAAAGAAAGAGAGAAAGAAAGAAAAAGAAAGAAAAGAAAGCAAGCCAGCCTACTCTGACAGCCCTGGGGAGACTTGCTGAGAATACCAATGATTTCTAGAAGGATGTACTGTTTTGTTTCCTGAAAGTTAGTTTGAAATTATACACTCATGGCATTCCCTCCCATCACTTCAACCAGAGCCCTCTGAGCTCCTCTGAGCTTCCCTCACTGTCTCATAGAAATCTCCACCTAGTAAGCCCAGGGCACATCAGACTCAGGCACAAAAATGAACTTATCATCTTTCCCCATAGCCTTGCTTCCCTTCCAATATTTCTTACTACAGCGTTGGTTTTCTCAGCTAGCTAATCAGCCCAGAACAGAAGATTGGCTGTTTTCCTTGATTTCACCCATGACTTCGACTCAAATCCAATTGTTATGTGTCTTGATTTTAATCCACATTTTTATAAAATCTATTCCCTTCTCTCTCTCATTTCCCTCTTCCACTGTTCAGTATTCTCCTATGTAATCTTCCATCCTCTGTTCTCGTCTCATAAATATACCTTCATATATTGCTTATGTAATTTATTTGGAGTCTGAGCCTACTGGATAAACTCCAGCTCCTTAAATGCCATCCAAGGCTTTCCAATATCTAGTCCCTGCCTCCAGTCTCAGCATCATCATTCAGTTTCTCCTGCATGGCACGTTGTGGGCTTTGAGAACTCTTGAGTTGTCAGCACATCTGCACTCTGGGTTTCTTGCTGTCTTTAACCACCCTGGTTCTCCCACTCCTTCTCTCTCTTCCAGGCTGTGGCTCCCATCTTTTGAGACTCCGCTCACCTCTTAGGACCTGAGTTGGGTTACATGCCGTACCCTTCAAAGTCCCCAATACTTAGGACATTGTGTTCTTTGAATAGTTTATGGGATTATATCTCTCTTTCCTTCAACTGTCTGAACTCCAAAAGAGTAGAGCTTTTTATACTCACTGTTATATTTTCAGTGTCTGCTCATCATTTGACAAACAATAAAAACACAAGGAATATTTGCTGAAGAATAAAGGAACAATGATTCCATATCCAAAGTGCTGAATGGTCCTCTGGTGGGGCTGCTCTGTGGGTATACGGCCACTCACCCCATGGGGCTGCCAAACACTTGAAATGTGGCCGGGCCAGGCTGAGATGATCAGTGTAAGAAACATACTAGATTTCAGAGACTCATTATGAAGAAAAAGCATGCATGTAATATAAGCTATTAATAATGTTTCCATGTGGATTATGTTGAAATGACAATATTTGAACATGCTGGGTTAAATAAAATGGGTTATTGGAATGAATTTTGCTTGCTTCTTTTCAGTTCTTTATGAAACCACTGGGAGATGTAAATGTCACATTATGCCAGGAAGTTACATGTAGACTTTTTGAAATATCCCTTCAGTGATTTTGTTTGATGGAGCCTGAATGTGATCATTCTATGGACCAAACGGCTTTGATAACCCTCATCACAGAGAATCTTAGCTGGTGCCTGTAAAACCAAGCAGGGTTTCTGGGCACAAATGCTTTTCTGTGCCACCCATTTCTTGACTTTAGGAAATAGGCCTCATTCCACTTCCATGTATTTCAAACATTTTATATTAATTGATCAGCAAGTCTTTTAAAGTCCTTCATTTTTATCTGTGCTTAGAGAGGAGCATCTAATCAGGAGATGGGTAAATTTTTATTTTTCCTGAATGGTCTCTTCCTATGTTTATTTTGTAATAACCATAGCCTACCTCCAAATAGTGATTCATTTTTGTTACTAAGTAAAGAAAATGTTGACTGCATGAAGTTAGAGAGAGATTTTGTGAATGTTTTTTATTAGTATATAATATCCATGAAGATGAAGCTTCATCTGGTTCCTCAATCCCTAGCACAGAACAATGCCTGAATAGTAGACACTCTCTACATGGATGGATAGATAGAATTTTTTGGATAAATAAATGAATACATTTTTTCCCTCTACTTTTGTTTGCTGTTAATCGCATTTAAAAATATGCTGATGGGAGTTCCTGCAGCAGTGGAGTGGGTCAACATTCCAATTATAGCAGCTCTAGTCTCTGCAGAGGTGGGAGTTTGATCTCTGGCCCATTGCAGTAGGTTAAAGGATGCAGCTTTGCCACAGCTGCAGCATAGGTTGCAGCTGTGGCTTGGATTTAAGCCTGGACTGGGAACTTCCATATGCTGTGGGTGTGGCCATAAAAATAAAATAATAAATTAAAAATATGCTAATGAATTTAAGATGACTTTCAGAATATATATTTACTTAAAAGGAAATTCCATAACAGCTAAATCTAAAAAAACGCATTATTCCAGGAATTTTTATTTAGTGATAATATTAAATGTGGTTTGAAGTTTGTTTGAAACAGGCATTGTATTCAAAGTCAGCCCCCAAACAAACCAAGAACAACGTGGGCTGGTGAAGGTGTCTGACGTTATTTCTATTGAAGCAACATAACAGGTTGTAAAGGTGTGGGTTTGAATTTCCACTTGTATAACCAAATCAGGCCGTTTAATCTCTGTACACCTCAAACCCTGTATCTGTGACTGTAGATTTCATTGGTAGCTGCTTCAGAAAGCTGCTGCAGGTACGAAATGAGCTAGTAAGCAGGAGTGCTGGTAGGAGCACTAGCACAGAAAAAGTGGTCAGGGTCACTGCTATTCTAAGAACAATGATTTTATAGGGAAGGATCCTTTGTATCCTTTTTCAGAGGATAAAGATTTTTCAAAATGATCTTCCATACATCCAAACACCGATTCCAGCACTCATAAATTTTGTGACTGTGAGCAAGTTAATCTCACTCTGCTTTAATTTCCCTAGCTGTAAAATATGAGTAAGTGCCCATCCACAGGATTAGATGTTATAAGGTTTAAACGGGCTGATCTATGTAATGAATTTAGAGCAGACTCTGGCAAAAAAGGAAATACATGCTCCAGAACGGAAGCTTCCTTGCTGAATAACTGAATAGGTGAATGCCCCCTTTGGTTGTGTAGAGGTGATTCCTCACATCAGAGATAGAGACTAAAGGATAAAATATGGAAACCTGAGGGTCAGTTGCTACAGGAACTGAAAGTGAAGGATAAGATTTCAAAAAGTGCAGAAAACACTCTCAACTTTCTTATTCTAGAAAGGTTGATGAATTACATAGCCTTAAATAACAGGAAATTGTGTATTCATTAGTCCGCTTTTACCAGTAAGTGATATAGAAATAAAACAGACTGAACACTTTAGGAAAACAGAATGGTATTTATGTTTATACTGAGCATTTAAGAAATTGTTTAGTAACTGCACTGGGATCAAATGCTTCATAGCATAAACATCCATTTCAATACCACAATTTCAAAACTTTAATTTTTAGAGTGGAATACATGGGACTAAAAATAACTTCAAAAAGTTTTTTTGTGTTTATTGAGCATAGCATGGAATTAAATTTCAATTCTGGAAAGAAACTCAAAACAAAATAATAGTAAAGGATAATATCATTCAGTGCATACTGTGCAATATCTCAACCCCTCTTATTACAACCCTATGATAATGGCATCTTCATTTTGCAGATAAAGAGACCAAGCAAGGATAGATATGTGACTTGCCCAAGGAGGTGAGCCAGAATTCTAACTCCAGGGCCCTGATTTTTCTTTTCCTTCCCTCCCCCTTCCTTCTTTCCTTCTTTCCTTCCTTCCTTCCTTCCCTTCCTCCCTCCCTTTCTCTCTCTCTATTTCTTTCTCTTTCCTTCCTTCCTTCCTTCCTTCCTTCCTTCTTTCTTCCTTTCTTCCTTTCTTTCTTTCTTTCTTTCTTTCTTTCTTTCTTTCTTTCTTTCTTTCTTTCAAAATCAAAGACACAGCCTTTATTTTTAGGGATAAAGTGAAGGTGTCTTCTGCAGAAATCAGGACAAAAATGTCAGCATAACACTCTTTAAAGGTTGACATCATTTTATATTACCATTGCATCATTAAAAAAACCTAATATTAGTGGGACACAAAATAGAAACAATGAAATAAACATGGAGTTCAGAACCAGTTGAATAAGGTCTTAATTTCCCCTTCATGGCTGGTGAATCACAAACTTTCTGAACTAACATTTTTTGTTTGCTTGTTTCATCTGGAAAGCGGAATTAATAACACAGTTCCTTTAAGGATTCAGGGGATATGATGGATCTTAATAAGGTGTAAATTACAACAAGAAGTTGGAATAATAATTATTTCTCTAAAATTATTTTATTTTTCATTATTTTATTTTTTGCCTTTTTAAGGCCACACTCATGGTATATGGAGGTTCCCAGGCTAGGGGTCTAATCAGAGCTACAGCTGCTGTCCTACGCTAGAGCCACAGCAACATGGGATCCCAGCCACGTCTGCGACCTACACCACAGCTCATGGCAATGCTGGATCCTTAACCCACTGAGCGAGGCCAGGGATTAAACCTGCAACCTCATGGTTCCTAGTTGGATTTGTTTCCGCTGTGCCACGATGGGAACTCCTACTCTGAGATTTTTTTTAAACTATAATACAATGAACTTCATTTTTTTTAAGCAGGATCAATTTATTTTATTTTTTAAATTAAAGTATAGTTGATTTAAAGTATTGTGTAAATTTCTGCTGTATGGCAAAGTTATTCAGTCATACACATATAAACATCCTTTTTCTCATACTATCTTCTATTATGTTCTCTCCCTTGATATAGTTCCCTGTGCTATACAGTAGGATCTCATTTCTTATCCATTCTAAATGTAATACACTCTGATTTTTCTTAATCTTGGGGTTCTACTGCCTCTTCTGAGTGAATATTTGTAGTGATGTGACCCAGCCCTTAGGAAGCACTGTGTCATGGAAAAAATGGAGCAGGTCCTCCCAAAGAGTAAGTTGACAAAGTCTTGGCCCTAAGAGGGTTTGTTCTAAATGATCAGAAAATGAGTTTTGTCTTATCATGCCAAGTAAGTAGACACTCTCATTTTTGTCTTTGAAGAAGGCAGTGTAGTTACTGACAAAGGTGGCTTTAATAATTTTGGATTATGTAACACTTCACCATTGACCTTATGAAGTACTTCATTTTCATCTTTATGGATTATGTTAAGCTGCAAATTCTTCAAATTCATGCTTCTCTTATTTTCCCATGTCACAGCCTCTTTAAATTGTACATTATAATTTTTGTATGTGAGATCATTAACCTGGGAGCTCTTTTCTGTAGCCCTTGGCAAAATTAGCTTTAAATTCTTAGATTTTACTGGAAAACTATCTCCCAGATTAATATCCCAAAAGCACTTAAGTCAAAAATTGATTTTATTCTACTTGCTATTGTGTTTGTTAGATTATGCTGCAAAATTAAATAGGGTTTTAAAATTATGATCTGTATTACTAGAATTCCCTAACTATTATAAACTAGATTATTTCAGGATTTACTTTACTCATGATCCCCTAACCATTTACAGGGAAACATTGAAGAACTTTGATTTTAATAAATCTATTAACATAAAAAGGTGCCTATATATTCATTTGTTTCATTTTTCAATCTGTATTTTTTTCATAGTTTAAGCTATGGATGAAATGTATTATTGTGAAGTTTTGTTGCTCTGTTTGTTCATTTTAAGATAAAAACTTTTTGAGGCTTTTTACAAATAAATGGAAATCTAGGGAGGAACAGAAGGAACACCAGATGGGAGTCTTTCAAGAGGTATGCTCAGGGATATTATATGAAAGTTAGATGATCCTCGGTGAGCAGAATATAACAGAATTCGTCATGCAGATCTCAATATAAAGACTATCTGTGTAATTTAGGATTAAGATGGTGGAATAGAAGGACTGGAGCTAAACTTCTCTCCCGAAAAACAGCAAAACTACAAACAAATGCCGAGCAGCCTTCAACCAAATGGACTGTAAACTTCAAAAAAAGATATTCTACTCTAGAAGACAAAGAGGAGACCACATCAAGAGGTAGGAGGGGCGATTACGTGACAGAAGCAACCCCATACCTCCTGGGTGGGAAGCCGCACAGACTGGAAAGTAACTGCATCACAGAGACTCAGCTACAGGACTGAGAGTTCTGAGCCCCACGTCAAAACCCCATGCCTGGGGATTGGGCACAGGGAGAAAGAGCCCCCGGAGCATCTGGCATTGAAGGCCAGTGGGGCTTGTGTGCAGGAGCTACACAGGACTGGGAGAAACAGAGACCCCATCCTTGAAAGGCACACACAGACTTTCACATGCACTGGGTCCCAGGGGAAAGCAGTCTCCTTATGAATCCGGGTGAAACCTTACTGCAATTCTTGGAGGATCTCCTGGGAAAATAGGGGTGACTGTGGCTTGTTGTGGGGGAAGGGCATTGGAGGCGAAGCTCTCAGGAACATTCATCAGCCTGCATTTCTATGGAGGGGGCCATTTCTGAGAAAATCTGGTCCCTCCCATCAGCACTGAGAAGCCCCAGGCCAAACAGTAATCCAGGTGGGATCACAGCTCCACCCATCAGGAAACAGGCTGCCTAAAGACCCCTCAGGCACACAGCCAGCCTCTAATCTCATCCAGAGACAAAGCCCCACCCATCAGAGGGAGAGGAATCAACCCCACCTACCAGTGGGCAGACATCAGTCCCTCCCATCGGGAAGCCTACAGCAAGCCCCACCCATACCAACTTTAGTCACAGGGGAGGCAAAGGCCAGAACTAAGAGAGGCTACCACTCTATTGTTGGCAAAAAGGTCACCACACCAAAAACCTATAAAAGTGAAAAGACAACTATAACTCAGATAAGGGAGAAAGAGAAAAGCCCAGAAAGACAGCTCAGTGATGAGGAGATTATCAGCCTCTCAGAAAGAGACTTTAGACTGTTGGTGCTGAAGATGATGCAAGGCATTGGAAATAGACTGGAGGCAAAGATTGATAATTTACAGCAAACACTGGGCAGAGAAATACAAGCTGTAAAAATTAAACAAGAAGAGATGCAAAATACAATAACTGAAATAAAAAATTCATTAGAAGCAGCCAACAAAAGAATACACGAGGCAGAAGAACGAATCAGCGAGGTGGAGGACAGATTAGTGGAAATCACTAATGCAGAAGAGAAAAGAGATAAAAGATTGAAAGGAAATGAGCTGAGTGTCAGAGAACTCTGGGATACTGTTAAACGCACCAATATCCATATTATAGGGGTGCCAGAGGGAGAAGAGAGAGAGAAGGGGACAGAAAAAATATTTGAAGAGATAATAGATGAAAACTTCCCTAATATGGGAAAGGAGCCACTCAGTCAAATTCAGGAAGCGCAACGAGTACCATATAAAATAAACCCAAGGAGGAACACCCCAAGACACATATTAATCAAAATGACCAAAATTAAAGACAAAGAGAAAATTTTTTTTTTCACTTCAGAATTTTATAGACTTTATTCTGTTGTTTTTTGACATCTGTTGCAGATGGGAAGACTGACTTGAATTTTTTGTTGTGGATGGTAACCTTTTTTTTTCTATAGAAAAAATTTTTTTTTATTTTTTTATTTTTGCATTATAGCTGGTTTACAGATTTCTGTCAGATTTTCCAACTGCACCATGTGGTGACCCGATTACATGTACATATATGGATTTGTCACATGTAATTAGATATAGTTCCCCGTGCATTACAGTTGGAGCTCCTTGCTATTCCATCATTAAAGCAGTAGGTATCCCCACTCCCTCCCA
>PVHT020000077.1:36892993-36924923 GCA_004024745.2 Catagonus wagneri
ATAGACTCCTATATCAAAACTTCAGGGTAAAAAAAAAAAAAAAAGAGCAACAAAAACCCCTAACAGTTAATACTATGGCAATAAGAACATATATATCAGTAATTACCTTAAATGTTAATGGACTGAATGCCCCAACCAAAAGACAAAGACTAGCCAAATGGATACAAAAACAAGAAAACAACCAACAGATCACTGAAGAAATCAAAGAGGAAATTAAAAAATACCTAGAAGCAAATGACAACAAAGACAAAACACTCCAAAACCTCTGGGATGCAGCAAAAGCAGTTCTAATAGGAAAGTATATAGCAATACAAGCCTACCTCAGGACACAAGAAAAAGCTCAAATAAACAACCAAACTTTATATCTAAAGCAGCTAGAGAGGGAAGAAGCCAGGTCATGGAAACAACCTAAATGCCCATCGACAGAGGAGTGGATAGGGAAGATATGGTACATACACACAATGGAATATTACTCAGCCATTAAAAGGAATGGAATAACAACATTTATAGCAACATGGATGGACCTAGAAATTATCATACGAAGTGAAACCGGTCAGACAATTAGACAGCAACATCCAATGCTACCGCTTACATGTGGAAACTAAAGAGACACAATGAACTTCTTTGAAGAACAGACAATGACACAGATTTTGGAAAACCTTGGTTTTTCAAATAAGACAATCTGGGGGGTGGGGGGATACACTGTGGGTTTGGGACACAAAATCTATCGAATTGACTTATGATCTTTGTACACCTATAATGAAATAAAATTCATTGTTAATTAAAAAAAGACTATCTGTGTAATTCATATTCTGGTAAATAATATATTGCACATACCATTTAGTATCATATATATTATATACACTAAATGTTATATATAGTAATATATATCATAGTATATAGTATAGAACCACAGAATTTTGAACTGGGGTAGACTTTGTAAAATAACTCAAGTGTATCATTTTAAAAGAGAGGTTTGAGATTTAGTAGAAGTATGATGAAAAATCAATGTCTTCATTTCAAGTCAGGTATTTTTTTTCCCCACCAATTCAAGTTGTTTCTTAAAAGAGCATGTAAGTATACAAAAGTGTACACCTGTCCATATGCAAAACATTAACCAATCCACAACCTTTTTTTTTTTGCCTTTTGCCCTTTTAGGGCCGCACCCTCAGCATATGGAAGTTCCCAGGCTAGGGGTCTAATAGGAGTTATAGCTGCCAGCCTACGCCAGAGCCACAGCAACACCAGATCTGAGGTGCATGTGCAACCTACACCACAGCTCACAGCAACGCTGGATCCTCAACCCACTGAGCAAGGCTAGGGATAGAACCCACAACCTCATGGTTCCTAGTCGGATTCATTTCCGCTGTGCCACGACGGGAACTCCCAATTCACAACATTTATTTGTACCAGGAGGGCTTAGAGAGGGCATTATAGTTATCATGTTCTATGAGGTCAGAGAATTTGGTTTAAGTACCAACAAGCTAAGGGCTGTGCTTAATATTCATATATATATGCCTAAGATGTGAACTCATAAAATGAATAATAATAACGTTGAGTCAGAAAGTTCCCCTGTGGTCTAGTGGGTTAAGGATCCAGAGTTGCCACAGCTGTGGCACAGGTCACAACAGCAGTGTGGTTCAATCCCTGGCCTGAGAACTACTTCATATTGCAGGTGCAGCCCCAAAAATGGATCTTATATGTGCAAAGACTGAGAAATAATCCTCATGAAGCTGGTCTGCCCCTGATATTTTGTTGACCTGGGGCTTAGGTGCCATTGACGGCAGAAGAGACAACAAAGGGCCCAAATGGTAGTCCTGCAGAATGGTCAAATGAATGATGAATGACTTAAAGCAGTGAATTTTAGAGTGTTGTCATGAAACCTTGATGTCCCTATGATTTTGCTTATCAAAGCTATGCCCGTTTAAAAGGCTCCGATTCCTGTAGAGTGATTCTATTTTCAAGACTGAATAGACAGGATGTTAGGACAGATTTGGGATTAACTTTTCACTATTTTCAGAACCCAGAAGGGTTGAATTTGCCATCTTTTTTTGATTGTATTCACTAGTGTGTTTCACTTTATTTTTGATTACACTCTAGTTTTGATTACATTTTGTGTCCATCTAACAAGCTTCTTGGAAGAGCTTAAAAAGGTTGAAAAACATCCTGTAATATGTATCATAAACAATTTTCTGAAGTGTCTTTACCTCTCTAAATTGAGAGAGTTGTGATGTATATCAAAATATTCTGTAGAAAGTGAAACACAGATAATTTATTTATACTCTTTTGATCATTAGATCTTTTACGTTTTATATATTTTTCTGATACAAATTCTTCTCTTCTTCTTCTCCTCCTCCTCCTTTTTCTTCTTCTTTTCTCCTTCTTCTTCATGATCTATTTTTTAGAGGATCATTTGTTTCATATTTTAGATTCCACAAATAACTGATACCGTATTTAACTTTGATTTTTTCATTTACTCTTCAGGAATCTATCACAATTTCTAAAAGAGAATTTTGTCTTTATGTATTAGACAATTAATTAACAATAATGTTTTTGGCTGAGGTATTTTCATGGTTGATATTTGACACAACTTTTTATAAAAGTATTGATTTGTGGAAAATTAATTACTGAATATGCAAATCAATGTTCTGAATGCACATAAAACAGATAACACTAACTTCTTTATCAAAGTGTTCTTGTTTTCTCAAGGGATTCACTTAAAATGTTTACAATTATTAATTTAAATTACTTCTCTACTTTGTGAAAATTAAAATGGTTGTTTAGATTCTTAGAATAAGTCACTATTACGTATTGAATATTTGTGTCCCCCTAAAATTCATTTGTTGAAATGCTAAGCCCCCCAAATGTACTGATATTAGGAGGTAGGGACTTTGGGAAGTGATAGGTCAGGAAGGTTACAGATCTGAGCTGCATCTGCAACCTACACCACAGCTCACAGCAATGCTGGATCCTCAACCCACTGAGCAAGGCCAGGGAGTCCTAATGAATGGAATTAATACCTTTATAAAAAAGACTGTAAAAACCTCTTATCCTTTCCAGCAATGTGAGGTCATAGCTATAGACAGCTGAATATGAGCTAGGAAAGAGGTCCTCATAAGATTCCAGTCTACTGGCACTTTGATCTTGGTCTTCCCAGCTTCATAACTGAAAAATAGATGTTGTTTCAGTCCTCCAGTTTATGGTATTTTGTTATAGCAGCCCAAATGTATTGTCAGTTTCTGATTGTTCAAAAATTCCAATTCTATATAAGAGTACATGTCATGATATATTCTGTTTCTATTTATTTATTTTCCTTTTGTGGGGGCCACCCCAAGGTATGTGGAGTTCCCAGGTCACGTATCAGATCCAAGCCATAGTGGCAACCTCTGCTGTAGCTGTGACATTGAGGGGTCCTTAATCCACTATGCCAGGCCGGGATCTAGTCTGTGCCCCAGTGCCGCAGAGATGAGGGTGATCCTGTCACATCACAATGGAAACTCCTATATTCTGTTTTTAATATTAGTAATTGATTTGAGGGTGAAAAAAAAAAGCTAGTATGTTTCCAGGACACATTTTATATCATCAAATTCCGTAGAAAGAGAAAACAATCACTAATGGATTAATGACAATATTTACTTGCATAATTATTTTATTTCCTTTTGTATTTAGCAAGGAGAATACTGGGTACCATTGTAACTTGGCTTGCATGTATTAGGGATTAAGGTTTAGTGTCCTTTCCTTAAGCAACTTGGACCCCAGAGCAGGAGTCCATGCACTGAAAAGTGTAAGCAATTAAGGCATTACCAAGGAACGTGTTTTCCTACAGCCAGAGAGGGGTCATTTACTCTTGGACCTTGGACGTTATCACCATTATCGTCATCAGGGGATGCAGAGTTTTTCACACTTCAGGCACAAAATTAAAAGTGTCTAACTGTTTCATTCTCTCCTCACATACTGAGCTCTGTGTGTTTTTGTTAAGGGAAGCATTAAACAACTTATCAGCATGTACACAGTGGATTAGGGACTTTTATCATGTGGAGGGATTCTGGCCAATATAGAAAGACACTATTGGAAATTTGGAGGCAGGAGAATAATTGTAACTTAGCACCTATTGGCTAGAGGAATCAACTATAGTTTTCTTCCTGAGTGTTTTATACTGCAAACCCGTTGTTTTTAATTTTCTGAGAACTGACCACCCACTGAGCTTAAACAGCAGCTCTTAATCAGAACACAATAATTAGATAGAGCCTGCATGATGTTCAGAGGGACTACATTGCACATAAATTCACAAAGTCAGTTTTCCTTTCCTTTTTTCTGATTTATCATATGATTTCTCTTTAAGTATCATATGGGTATATTTTATAACATGCTTATTCAATCATGTAAGTATATGCATGTGAATATAACCTGCACATGCACTTTCACAAACACATACAGTTACTATGACATAGTACTAGTATAAGAAAATAATGAAAAATCAATGAATGACGGGCTAACATAAAATCTCTCCAATGAAGCATATTTAACAAGGAGGTGGAATCTGCTTCTCTAGCTGTCCTTTTAATTTCAAGTAAACTTTACCAGTCCACGCACTGAGTTTCTTCTAAATCTAATTGCAACAAATGTCCAGTTGCTCTACACCACAGGGCAAATGACAAGTGAGACAATCACTTAGTAAATGCCAATCCTTTCAAACAAGGTTTTAGGAGAAAAAGTCTTTAGATTATAGTCAGTTACAATTATCTCTACTTCTGTACCTTGACACTCTGTCCTCCCTTTGATTACAACTTCTCTCTCTCTTTTTATTAACAAACTTCTAGTAAAATAACCTAAAATTACTCTGTTGCTTCTTCTATTCCATTTATTCTTACTCAAAATGTTAAAATTTGTTTTCTCTCCTTAGCGTCTCTTGAAACTGCTGGCTAGCGGTGCGGCTTTGGTGCTGAACATGTGCTCCATTTGGAAACATTTTCCATCTTTGCTTTTTGTTACTGGGTGTTTTCCTTTGTTGTACTTCCGGTCTCTCTACACCCTACCCACCCTTGTGGGCACCTCTTCTTTAGCCCCTGCCTTGATGCTGATCCGCAATCCTCAGCTTTCTTGTCTCTCATTCTTCAATCAGTCCATTCAATGATTGTGGCCTCCATTATCACCTGTACAAAGCCTCCCCCAGCCACATGGGCATGGTCTCCTATGAACTCCAGGCCCGTATTTCTTTTTTTAATTTATTTTTTATTTCAGTAAAATCGGTTTATAATATTATGTTCTTATATAATGAACAATGTCATGTTTCAGCTTCCTAATACACTGCAGCTTGTTCACCACCAAAAATTTAATTTCTATTCATCACCATACCATTGATCTCCTTTGTCCATTTTGCCCTCCTCCTTTGGCCTTCCCATCTCGGAACTACTACTCTGTTCTCTGTCTACATTTTGTTATTCTTTGGTTTGGTTCATTTATTTTGTAATTTTGTATGTTTTCTATATTCCATGTATGAGTGGAATTATACGGTATTTATCTTTCTGTCTGAATTATTTCACTTAGCATAATACACTCTAGGACTATTGATGTTATCCCAAAAGGCAAGGTTTCGTCTTTTTTATAGCTGAGGAATATTCTATTGTATGCACACCACATCTTCTTTCTCCATCAGTCTGACTGTGGAAACTTAGGTTGTTTCTATATCTTAGCTTTTGTAAATAATGCCTTGATAAACATTGAGGTGCATATATCTTTTGAAATTAATGTTTTCATATTCTTTGGATAAACCCATAAGTGGGATAGCTGAACTGTATGATAGTTCTATTGTAAATCTTTTGAAGGACCTCCACACTGTTTTCTATAGAGTTGCGCCAATTTACATTTCCACCATCAGTGTATGAGGGTTCCGTTTTTTCCACATCTACACCAACTCTTCCTATTTCTTGCTTTTTTAAATAAGTTTTTTATTTTTTTATAGTTGATTTACAATGTTTTGTCAATTTCTGCTGTACAGCAAAGTGACCCACTTACACATATATAGATACACATTATTTTTACCACATTATCCTCCATCATGTTCCATCACAAGTGATTAGATATAGTTCCCTGGGCTATGCAGAAGGATCTCATTGCTTATCCACTCCAAATGCAATAGTTTGCATCTACTAATCCCAAACTCTCAGTCCATCCCACTCTGTCCCCCTCCCTCTTGGAAGCCACAAGTCTCTTCTCTATGTCTATGAGGATGTTTCTGTTCTGTAGATAGGTCTATCTGTGCCATACTTTAGATTCCACAGATAAGTGATATCATATGGTATTTGTCTTTCTCTCTCTGACTTACTTCACAAAGTATGACAATCTCTAGTTGCATCCATGTTGCTGCAAGTGGCACTATTTCATTCTTTTTATGGCTGAGTAATATTCCGTTGTATATATGTACCACATCTTCTTAATCCATTCATCTGTCAATGGACGTTTAGATCCCTTCCGTGTCTTGGCTATGGTGAACAGTGTTGTAATGAACATAGGGGTGCATATATCTTTCTTTCTCTTTTTTTAGGGCTGCACCTGTGGCATATGGAAATTCCAAGGCTAGGAGGCATAACGGAGCTGCAGCTGTTGGCCAATGCCACAGCCACAGCAACATGGGACCTGGGTCGTGTCTGCTACCTACACCACAGCTCACTGGTGTGGTGTGGTGGCAATGCTGGGTACTTGACCCACTGAGCAAGGCCAGGGATTGAACCTGTATCCTCATGGATACTAGTCGGGCTCGTTATCATTAAGCCATAATGGCAACTCTGCATGCATCTTTCTGAATCAAAGTTTTGTCTGGTTATATGCCTAGGAAAGGGATTGCTGGGTCATATTGTAGTTTTATACTGAGTTTTCTGAGGAACTTCCATACTGTTTTCCATAGTAGTTGTACCAATTTACATTACCGCCAAAGGTGAATGAGGATTCCCTTTTCTCCACACTCTCTGCAGCATTTGTTATTTGTAGACTTACTAATGAAGGCCATTCCAACTGGTATGAAGTGGTACCTCATTGTAGTTTTGATTCACATTTGTATAATAATTAGTAATATTGAGCATTTTTTCACATGCCTATTGGCTAGTCCTATGTCTTCTTTGGAGAAATGTCTGTTTAGGTCTTTTGCCCATTTTTCAATTGGGTTATTTGTTTTTTTTTCTATTGAGTTGTATGAGTTGTTTGCATATTTTGGAGATTAAGCTCTTGTTGGTTGTCTTTTCTTTTCTTTCTTTCTTTTTTTTTTTACAGTTTCCTTTGCTGTGCAAAAGCTTGTCAGTTTCATTAGGTCCCACTGGTTTATTTTGTTTTTATTTCTATGCCTTGGGAGTAGATTGATGTCAAAGAATGTTTTGCCCATGTTCTTTTTTAGGAGTTTTATGGTGTCCTGACTTATGTTTAGGTCTTTAAGTCATTTTGAATTTATTTTTGTGCCTGGTGTGAGGGTGTGTTCTAGTTTCATTGATTTGCATGAGGCTGTCCATGTCTCTGTCTTATAAACTCTTAGAATCTACAAACCTCTACAGACTTTCTTACTCCCCCCAAGAAGATCAAGATGCTTCCTTTTCTGTTTTTTTACATTGCCTCTGTATTTTTTATATTTCTATTGGAGTAAATACATAGCTGCATTAGACGTATTTGTCTCTCCCGTCAATAAAATATTATCTCATTTTAACCTTCTTTTAATGCATGTTCACAAAGGTTAATTCTATATTAAACCCCTCCCTTTACTTGGGAAATATATCATAGTTATCAATTATATAAAAAGAGATCAGTTCAAATATAACTGACTAAAAATAAATTTATGAAATTTTTTAGAATTTTTAAATTAATTTTTAATCATTTATTTGAAAGATGTTTACTGAACACTTACTATGTGACAGTAACTGTACTGGCCTTGGGGGACAGAAAGGTAAATAAAATATATTTCCTACTCTTATCAAGCTTATAGGACAGTTTATCTAGGAAAAAGTCAATAAAGGGCATTAATATAATAGAAAAAGACCCATAAATTTATCTGATGATCAACCAATATACTGCTAATGGAGTAAAGCTGAATCTGAAGTAATTTCTATATGTTTAAAGATATATAATTTCCTTATTTCATTAAAGGCATATGTGTTACATCAGTTGTGCAAATAACTTTTGTTCTTTATATTTGTTTTGAAATTAGTTACTTATAATGGACTCAATAGTTATCACATAGTGAATAGATTTATATCCTATTCATATTACTTGTGAGAGTTTGAAATAACAGCATTTTATATTTCTAAAAATATAAAAATAGTATGTTCAAGTATGTACAGTACCATGATAAATATAATAAAAGACTCTCCAATTAACATTATAAATGTTATAAGCTATTGATACTCTTAACAAACAGCATTAAATATTTAAAGTAATGGTCTATAATAACAAAGTAGAACCAAATAATCTATAGCATTTAAGTCAGCATGCAAGTTCTTACCTTAAAATATAGGTTAATAATGACAACAATAAGCTAATTACATGGCACATGCACAGAACTCAGTAGAAAGTATTCTTACATTTGGGAACACCATGTGAAGCAGAGACTGGGGAATGGACTTCTAGTTCCTTTTTTCAAATCATATTTTAAATGTGTTATTAAGCCAACCTCTTATAAATACCCATAAGAATCACTAGCATAGGGGTGAACAAGAGCCCATATGCTTAATATTATTATGACATATAATGTACATGTAGAGCCATAAGATGGAATGCAGCCTGATCCTGGGACATTCTGGCTAATGAGAGCAGCATACTTTTAGTACACACTGGTAGGATAAATGAAGACATTTATGTTAGTACAATGCAAAAAAAAAAAAAATTGAAACCATGTAGATGGCCCTACTAATCAGGAAATGTCTAGTTTTCCTACTTTTCTTTTTCATAAAATGAAATATATTTTACAACATCAATGGAAAGAAATACCTGATTTACTCCATGCAGATCTGGAATTCCACCAACAAAGACAGTCCCTGAGTCTGGAAGAGGTTTCCCAGATATGTGATTGATAGATTCGCTTGCTTTTATAGTTCTTCCTAGAATAGTCAGTTCAGCTTTACATGGATCCAATTCTTGCCTGCAACCATTTAGAAAAGAAATTTATGGTTTTAGCATGTGTTGTAAAGACATTTGTTTGACCAATTAAATAGGATCTTAACAAAAGAAGAACGATTTACCTAAATAGATTATCTCATCATAAAACCAACAAAGCCGGAAGTAGATTAATATGTTCTAAATTAGAAAGCCTTAATGATTTAAGTATATAAGTATAAAGTTAAATTTTGAAAAAACAACAAATTGTAGCAATCATCTAATGAAATAAATCCTGATAATAAACAGATATTTCTCAATATCTAAAACAATGTTAGAATATTCTACTTCAGTTTTTTACATTGTTAAATTTTCTCTGTGAGTGAAAATTATTGAAATGGATCAGGTTTAGATATAGTTATCTAGTGTACAGTATATTTTTAGGCTGAAAACAGTAATATGCAGAGAGTAATTAGTTGTAGAAATATAAATCACAGCAAGTAAAATGTTTACAAAATAAATTAACTAAATATAAATAGACTTCCAGTAATAATTTTCATATACCCAATTCTTAGAAAAATGAGAAAAAACTTCAACAATACTTAGTTTCAAGTGTACCACACAGTGATTTAAAATTTTTATAGATTACAATCCATTTAAAATTATAAAATATTGGTTCTATTCCCTGTTGTTGTACAATATATTCTTGTAGCTTATTTATATATCTTGCCCCTTCCCTCTTCCTCTCCCCATTGGTAACCACTAGTTTGTTCTCTATGTCTGTGTGATATATGGAAGCAACCTACAAGTGTCCATCAACAGATGAACGGATAAACAAGATGTGGTATTCATATAGTTCCATAAAATTTTAATTGGATTATGTATGATAAAAAGGAAAAAGGGTAAATCTCTGTGAACTACCGTATTGTGAACATACTCAAGTAATCACTACCTTGGTGAAGAGATAGAAACTTACTATTAAAAATCCCAACTCCAACACGAACATACATTATCACACACCCACCATCTTCATTCAATGTTAATAGCTTTTCAATACTCATCTTTGTTATAATTTAATTGTAGATTATTATTTTTCAAGACATACTATTATATTGGTATTTTAAAAATTACTCTAGTATTGGTATACATTTTGGTGCTTTTATGAATACTGATACTTTAAATAGGCTTGCACACATTGTTTAGTGCATACGTTGTTTATATGCATTTGGTGCTGTATTTCACCGGGGATTGTTTTTTTTTTATATAGACTCAGGTATATATCAATTTTTTCCTTATGGAAATTGAATCAACTCAGTATGTGAGTAGAAAAGAACTGTTCTGCAATATCACTTCTGTCATAAATCATGTTCATATGTATGTAGGTATGTTTCTAGATTCTATTCTGTTCCATTGGTCAATTTTTCTGTCTTTGTACAAATACATTACTGTTTTAAAAATTACTCTAAAAACACAGTCTTTAATACCCAGTAGGGTACATAAATCCTCCTACTTGTCTCCCCCCACCCAATATTTCTTTAGCCATAGGTGTTTGTGTATGTGTATGTGTTCCTGGGCTCTCGTTCTATTTTATTGGTCTATATTTCTAATCCTGTACCAATATCAAACTTTGACATACTGATACTTCATAATATGTCCAGATATTTAAAGATGAAATCCTCTCACTCTGTTAATTTTTTTAAATTGAGATAATCAGAAATCATTTTCTCCTTCAAATTTCTTGCTCTTGTAAAATTCTGGTTTCAAGATTATGCTGTTCTTATATTCCTTCAGAAAGTCTATGTAGTACTGATGTTATATCAACCTTTCATATATGATAGAATTTACTAGTACAGTCACCTGTGCTTGGAGATTTTAGGAAAGTATTAAATAAGGATTTAAAGTATTTCATTGATGTAGCTTTCTGTATTGTCATGTTGACTTTATTAAATTGTGGGAGTTTTTTTTTCCCACGATGTTTTTCATTTAAGTTTTGAAAATAATTGGCATAAATATTTCATAATTTCCTCTGATATTTTTATTGATGTCAGAACTCTAATGATGCCTCTTCGTTCTTGCCTCTTCTTAGCTATTTGTGTCTTTTCTCATTTCATTTGCTTTGTAAATCAGTACTGGTAGGGAATAGTAAGTTTCAAAGAACAGTTGTGGCATTTTTAATGGTTGCCATTCTCTGTTTTTTACTTTGTTAACTTCTGCTCATTATGATTTTCTTACTTTAACTTTCCTTTGGGCTTAATTTATTCTTTTGTGTCTAAAGGTTTTAATCTAATAAGTGTTCTCAAGATTATAAATTTCAGAGATCCACTCTGACTCAGTGGTAATGAACCTGACTAGTATCCATGAGGACGTGGGTTCAATCCCTGGTCTCCTTCAGGAGGTTAAGGATCCTGCATTGCTGTGAGCTGTGGTATAGGTCGCAGATGGGGCTTGGATCCCACGTTGCTGTGGCTGTGGTGTAGGCTGGCAGCTACAGTTTCGATTTGACCCCTAGCCTGGGAACTTTCATATGCCACAGATGCAGCCATAAAAAAAAAAATTAAGAAAGGCATAATTAAATTATTAAAAAAAGATTGTGAATTTACCTTTAAAAGTAGATTTAGCTATGTTCAACAGGTTCTATTTTTCAACATGATCTGTTCAAAATATTTTCTAATTTCTTTTGCGATTTTTTTTCTTTTGGTCCAATAATTATTCAAAATTATACTGTAAATTTACAGATATACAAGGATTCTTCTGGTTATTTTTTATGCCACAAAATTTTATCAGATTGAAAATTTGACTTAAATCAAGCTTGTTCAAAGAATATTTTCTATTTGCTTTCAATTCTTTGAGGTATACTGACTTAGGCTGCAGAGCCCAGGAAGTGGTCTATTTTCGTAATGCTTTAATGACCCTAGAGGTCTGTAGTTAATTGTAGAATTCTATATATGTAAATATGGTTAGGTTTTACACAAACACAAAAACATACACACATTTAGCCACTTTTATAGTGAATATATATTAGGGACAATGAAACGACTGAATCATGCCTATGAGGCATGTACTTTTTTCCCTGAAAAAAAGCTATCTACAGAGGGTTTTTCTTTCCTTTTGTTTTTGCTATTGCTTTTCATCTTTCTTCTATCTATATCATGATATAAAGTTAATAGCATAAGACCAGGTGTAGCCAAGCTGCCAATTTGAGGCTTTGATAAAGTTTAATTTTTCTTAAAGTTCAATGAGGTTCTCTATATTAAGAACATGGGAGAAAAATGTGTTGAGCATTTTTAGAACCCATTTGATATTCTTGGATTCTGTATTTAGAAGCAAACTAGAAGCTTTCTGGGTTAATTACTTCTTACAATTAAACTGTTAAAAATATCTTCGGGAGGATATAGCTGCCAGGAAGTTATTCATTAAGTGATAAAAATAAAAAGCACAGCTACTTTTACTCCAATCAATCTCTAAATGCCAATATTTGGAAAAATAACTTGTAGTGCATTGTTCACTACTATTTTGTTAATGAACTCATTTCCCATATTTCATGAAGCAAATTATACCCATTAAGATATTAAATATATTTACTTGCCCTTTGATTATAATAGCTGAAAGGGAAACTTTAAAATAATACATATGAACCCAATTTTTTTTCCTGACTACAGAAGCAACATAAGTTCATTATAAAAAAATTTAAAAAAAATAAAGAAATTTATCCAACGTAGTTGCTAAAGACAAGATAACAGGCCCCAAATGGAGTAAGTTATGATAATACGCCCCCATTTCACCAAAACAAGGGTTAATCAACTTAATTAGCTGTTCCCAGAAATGCAATCTTGTTGTTGTTGTTGTTGTTGCTTTTTAGGGCTGCACCCGAGACATATGGAAGTTCCCAGGCTAGGGGTCGACTTGGAGCTATGGCTGCTGGCCTACACCACAGCCACAGCAGTGGTGGATCCAAGCCGCTTCTATGACTTATACCACAGCTCACGGCAACCCCTGACCCACTGAGCAATGCTAGGGATGGAAACTTCATCCTCATGGATGCCAGTAGGATTGGTTTCTTCTTCTCCACAACAGGAATTGCCCAGAAATGTAATTTTAAACCAGTTAATGAGAAAGTGCCTGACCAGCATTTGTTGGGTAATCTGCCTGAAAACACCTTGCATCCCTTACAATTACCAATTGACTTTTTTTGCCTCATATTTCCTTCTTGTTTCTTCTCCTTTCCACTGATAAAATCTCTTGCCTTGTGTAGCTTTTTAGATCTCCTTTCTAGCTGCTAGACTGAATGCTACCTGACCCATGAATCGCTTATTAAAGTCAGTAAGATCTTTAAAATTTACTCAGTTAAATTTTTGTTTTTAAACAGTAAACTAATCACTTCAAATCTTTGTCACTTGGTTTTTAAAATGATATTAATAAAATATAGGTCAGTAGCTATATATCTTCATTAAGAATTTTTGATCTGCATAATTTTCTTTTAAATGACCATATAAACCATGGTCATTGTTGGATATTGACATTTTGACACGCTTATCATTTAGAATCTGTTTTTTTATTCCAAAAATTGGCAGTGGCATTTTTATCATGAATAAATTTATTCTCTATTCTAAAATTTAAAGGGATATACATATATGTATACACATACTCATATGTACATATATGTGCACACACATGAACCTGCAACTATGTATTTAAATACACATATATTTGTGTGTATTTTATTTATATAACTAATTAGAATATTTTATTCTAATGGGAAGAAAGTTTTCTACCTTTTTTTCCCTTCAGTTAACCATTTGTGCTTAATCCACATTCAACTGTGGCCTCTATGCTTGCAGAAGTGACTGCTCACAGAAGAGTAATGAGAAAATGGGAGATATCATATTTGTTAATTTCATACACAATCGTACTAAGTTGTGCAGTACAAACTACAGTGAAACATAAACTAATTAAAATTAGAAATACTCCAGAGTTGACCTCTGTGTGATTAAACTGATTATGATAAGAAAGCGGAAGGACAGCAAATACCTAGAGTTCCTGCTGTGGCGCAATGGGATCAGCAGCATATCTGCAGCACCAAGACACAGGTTTGATCCCTGGCCTAAGGGAGTGAGTTAAAGGATCCAGTGTTGCCACAGCTGCTGTGTAGGGTGCAACTATGACTTGGCTCTGATCCCTGGCTTGGGAATTCCATATGCTGTGGGGTGTCAAAAAAAAAAAAAAGAAGAATAGTAGATCCACAGATGTGAGATTTTAAACTAGAAGAAAAATAAAGTGAGTTTTAAAGGCTTTTTCTACGTATTGTCAAGAATGTGAGCTCAGTTCAATATCAGATCTTTAAGCTTCTCTACTTTGAGAAGTGGGACATGTTATGTTCCACACAGAGATTAATAGTTTACTCTCTACAGAATGTAAACACTGGAGGAGAGATCTTTATTGCATTATTACTGCATCCTTACACCCTGAGCAGGGCTTTGCAAACACTACAGTACCTGTTGAATACATCAAGTGGTTATACAGGGCACCGTCTGAAATATATTAGGTGCTTAATGATTGATTTCATTTTTATTTTGAAGAGAGAATATGTTCTATTTTTTTTCCAATTATAGGTAATTGTTAGAAAATATTCATAAATGCAGAAAATATAAAGAGCAAAAAGCACAATAACCTGCATTGATCCCAGAAAGAACCATTTTCATTTTATTACAATTTCAAACAACTTCATTATAGAATTTTCGCTATTGTTGAAAATGTAACATTAACTCTTTCATAGTTTGTCTTCTTTCCTAATGAATAATATGATGTAAACATTTATAAATGTGAGTTATTCCAAACCACTAATTTTAATGAAAATATAATAATTGTTCATGTTTGTACTTTAATTTATTTTTAAAATATCCAACCATTGAACACTTGGGTATCTTCTTCCCCAGTTCTTAACCCTTCTATAAAACCACAATGTATGTCTGTTCCATACATCCTAATACATCCTAAAAATCATTTTATTTTATTAGGAAAAATTCTAGAAGTTGATTTATAATATACAAGTTTTTATTAATATTTACATTGTATATTTACATTGTATGTTCCTAATTTTCCTTCTGAAATTTTTCAGTGAGGCAGGATCAAAGTTAACTGAGTATGGAATTTGATTTTTAATTGGAGCTGGACCTCAGAATAGTTTTTGTTAAAATCTAAGACATGTCTTTCTTAATTAGCATTAGCTGCATGGAATTTATTTCTTGCATGAATAGCCATGGGTCAAGAGATGAACCTTTAATGCTCCACTCCAATCTATAGATTCGCCATAAACTTTCATCTGAATAAATGAAGAGAAGAACTGAGCTTCATATATCAAGGTGTGTAATTAATTATTTATGAACATATCATAAATAAGCATTTGAGGTTTTTCTATGAAATGTATAATGCTTTTTATTATTGTAATACAATTTCTATTCATCATCACACAGGGTAGACTTATTCACCAGCAAGATCACTACTGTGTATATAGTAATTCTGCAAGCTTTCATCTTTTAAATAAATATGGAACTTTTCCTTTTATACTTAAAATTATGCATTGCTTATTTTTATTTTCAAAGCTATTATCATTTCTGAAATAAATTACCATTGTAATAAATACCAGGATTGCATATCCTATTTTTTCATATATATATATTCCAGAGAGCTGGCAGCTAAGCTGAAGGATGATGAAAGGTAAGTACGCCCACCTCCATCATAACAATGACCATCAGGTTTTCTTTGCTGAAAGAGCAATTCTAATATCTCATCTGGCAGGATTGTTATTTTATTCAAGAGACACACTTTTAACAGCAGTCCTATCTTTCCCCTTAGTCTCATTAGTGTGGAGGAACGCTGTTTTGATTTTGCCCTATTGAATCTAACAGGAATTGACTGAATGTAGGGAAACAGTCTTACAACATTATCATTTAGCATTTGCAGATGATTCAGTTTGCCTAGCACACCATGCAATGTAAAATTTTTTTCCATCAAGGCTTTTTAATGCTTTCTCTAAAATCAGCACATAAGGTGCTTTAAAGGTCAAATGAGCAGAACAGATTTTTTTTTGCAAAATTACAAACATATATAGAACTCTCTTGAGGACTTGGTGTTTGAATTACCTTTAATTGTTCTTCTACCAAACTTATAGTGATTTTTTTTATATTTGTCATTTGTATTCACATAAGTAATCACTAACAACTCTCCAGTAATTAGAACCTGAAAGAAAAGTTTAATATGCCATAAATTCTATCTCCTATGTCTAGGTACTCAGGGTAGATGCTAGGACAGGTTAAATATCTATGCTGAATATAGTAATGATGTGGGTGACCCACTGTTTTATGATTTGTATGGCTGCCTTTCATCACACAGCAGCAAGTTCTAAGCTTTCAGATGTGTTAGCAAAACCTGGAGGGAATACATGGAATAGGCCAATCTTGTAAATAAACAATCACAAAGACAGCAAATAGAAAAATTCCTTCATGTTGGATATCGACCCTCAATCTGATTATTATTTTTTAAGTTTCAAAATATTTATTGGAAATTGATTTCCGCTGACCTTCCTATACCATAAACATACCACAGGACTTTTAAAAGTTATGGTTTAGAAATTACTCTGTCTTTGAGCTTATGTTTAAGAAAGCTGTTTTCAATTGACAGTGATAAACCTTCCCATAAAATATGAACATGTGTTCTTTGTTGATTGTCTATCATATTTATATTACAAACAGCATTAATTTCCTTAATTAGTTATGAAATACAAAGAAATTACTATAAAATCAAAATAACAATCCTGTCTTTTTGGGGAGGATTCAGACCCATGAACTGTCTATTCATAGAAACAGAAATAAAAGATAGGCATTGATTTGAATATTTGATGCTGAAACACTATTTTGTATCAGCTCAAATTATCCCTAATACCTACAGATATTTTATATTCATTTCTCTTAGAAGTTGATTTACCAAGTTCCATCCAAATATTGATTTTTCTAATCAGATATAGAGGATAGTTCCTTGGTGGCTCAGCAACTTAAGGATAAAGTGTTGTCACTGTTGTGGCTTGGGTCACTGCTGTGGTGCAGGTTCAGTCTCTGGCCCAGAAATTTCTGCATGCCAATGGCACAACCAAAAAAAATCAGATATAGAGAGTTCTGATTCAGAACTGAATTTGGTTCTAATTCAAAAGGAGATTGATTCAATTCTTATAGTATCTATTCAGGTAGTTCCACAGGTGACAATGGAATTAACTGCTCTCAGCTTCCACCCCCACCATCAGAGTTTTGAAAGAAATAAAATGAGTTAAACTCCCTGATACAACACGTTGAGTGGAAGATCATTGCCAAAACAACTAAGTCAAAAAAACCTCCATCTGGAATTTAAGCACCAGTTCAGACTCTTATTTAATTACATGTATCTCTGACAATTCCATACCAGGAATTTCCTGATACATGGATGTGTCTGGTCATTGCCCCACCTGCCAAGGTTTCTCTTCTATCCATTTAAACACCACTCATAATCAGGAGCTTATTCCAGATTTACTTATTATTTAAAATGTTATTCACATTAGTAGCCTTAATTATTTCTTTACCATCTAGTAGCATCATAGTGTGCCATTTATTTTCTCTTGTCATGTGATTGCTTGAGATTTTCAAGTTTCGTCTATCCAGTGAAAAAATGATCTCTTAATTGGCAGAGTTATGATTTGTCCATCTTTGATTTATTTATTTTTTTGGCTTCCCTCATAGCATGCAGAAGTTCCTGGGCCAGGGACTGAACCCACACCATAGCAGCCACTCAGGCCACAACAGTGACAATGCCATATCTTTAACCTGCTGAGCCACCAGGAAATTTGATTTCTTAATTTCTTTGATTTTTTAATAAGACTTAGGCATTGTTTTACTGACCTTAGAAAAATCAGTTCTGCATTTGAGTTTATATATCAACCATGTTCCAAAAAATATACCAGCTCTTCTCTTCTATCCTTCGTAAGTGTGATTCTAAGGCAGTGGCCTCATGGCTGACAGGGAGCACACACCTGTCTTGTGCTTGGCTGCATCCTCTGAGACCATAGGCTGGCTCTGGCATCCACGTTAGAATATGGTTACCCTTCTGCCCACAGGACTTTCTGCTGGCAAAGGAACTGTTTGCATTCAGTGAGCCAGAGTCAAATTCCCTAACAATTATGGGCACCTGCACAAAGAGCAGCTAAAAGCTTTGCATTTCATAGTGAAAATACCAATGAAATCAACTTGTTGTATGGCTAATTCTAAACTAAGTGTTATTGTAGTTGATCTTTCAGAATGCACACTCTTAAGAAGCATGAGGAGAGACATCTTTTCCTTTCTGTTCTTTTGCGGAAAAAACATTTTTTTCTACACATGTCATGATTCTTCTGAAAGACTATTCTTGGATAAAACTTTAGATCTTTCTACTGGATGGATGGATTTCTAAATATATTTTTGCATTTGTGATTGAGAATAAATATCAGTGATATAGTTAATATCCCGTATAAACTAAAGTGGCTCCAGTTAAATTATATTTCAGCATCTGTGAAACAACACTCAATACTAAAGTAATTTACATTAGATTATTAAATCCTAAGATCATTATGTTTAATCAAGAACAATATATTCAATTATTATCATTATAATTATGAGTAATTAAGCACTGCTAGCAATATTTCCTTGAGATGAAATGTCTTGTTTAAAGAAAGAAAATTTCATAAATTAGATTAATTTAGCGCACATTTACATTTCATATTATTTGGCAAAATTATATAAATATTTAAAAATATGATTTTCAAAACTTCCCAATACTCATGAAATACATCTTTGAAATTTTATTTTTCTAAATAATCAAAAGCATGAAATAATAAATAATAACCCATTTTCATTTTGAAATACAATTTATTATTTTTAAAGAGTTTATATAGTGCTACTTTAATTTCTACCCCAGGCAATCCTAAAATAATGTTGGTTTATATTGTGACTGCCTCCAAAACAGATCAAGAAAATACCCTATGAATGCTAGTTTTTCTGCGTGTTGATTTGGTTTGGTTTGGTGTGGTGTCCTAGTCTGCTAGAAGTGTCATAACAAGATACCTCAGACTTCATGGTTTAAACAACAGACATTTATCTTCTCATAGTTCTGGGTGGTATATATTCAAGATCATGGTGCCAGTATATTTGATTTATCCTGAAGCCTCCCATCCTTGGTTTGCCCTGGCTGCTTCCTCTCTGTTCCTGGGCACTTTTACTTTGTGCATGTGCATTTCTGTTCCTTTTTTTGTTCTTAGTAAGGATATCAGCTGTATTGGATTAGGGCCCACTCATATAACCTCATTTAATTTTACATCTTTATAGGCTCATTCTCCAGATATATCACATTGGAAGGTACTGCAGATTAGAACTTCAACATAGGAAATTTGTGGGGATACAATTCAGCCCATAAGGTAGACCCATTCCAACAGTCTGAAAGGTCTGTTCAGACTGTTGTTAAATGGTAGATATGTTTCTCTCCTTCACTCCAGTCTAGAAAATCTTTGGAAACTCATTTTTTTTCCTTAGGATATGTTTTTCACCATAGCTTTATCCTAATCCCATTTTATGCTCCATATGCAGTTATGCATTCCTTGCTTCAAAGTATCAGTATTCAAGTTGCTCTGAATTTATTCTTCAACTCTGAGTTATAAAACGGTCACTCCATAATCACAATTGTATATCGTATATACAAAAGAAGTTTTGTTTTTGTAAAGTTAAACTATGCATAGTTGTAAAAACAAGCTATGTATTTATATCAAGAATAGATTCAACGCACTAAGAAAACTGATATGCTATTAGAATAATCAAACAACGGATGAGATGTTACAACAGAAATGATGCTATTATTAATGACCTGAGATCTACTGAGGCCAAAGCAATAACTACTTAAATGACAATAAACTAAGAAAAACAAAGTTCAAGGAATTATGAAAAATTACTATTCAATGGAAGTCTACCAAATGTAGATATCTAGCTCACCCAGACATTTAACACCACCAGAATATATATATTTATTTCTCTCCTTAGCATATCATAGGAAGTCAAAGAAAGCAGCAATTTTGAAGTGAAGGATAAAGAAATCCCAGCTCTGGAAGTTACTGCTGTGGCACAGTGGGTTAAGGATCCTACTGCAATGGCTTGGGTTGCTGCAGAAGTGCAGGTTTGATCCCAAGCCTGGCGCAGTTCCTTAAAGGATCCAGTGGCTGGGATTCAATCACTGGCCAGGTTACTTCCATATGCCATAGGAGCGACCATAAAAAGAAAAAAAAAAGGGAAAAAAAAGAGAAGAAATCCCAGCTCTGAAGCTATTAGCAGTAGCTGTGGGCAAATTTTCGATCTGGTCAAACTTCTGAACCTTGATTTTTTCAAATGTAAAATGAGTGTAATAATGTTTACAGTAAACAAGATAATGGAATATAGGACAGTTAATAGTAATATTAATATGGTTGAATAAGGAGATTCATAGAAGTCAAAGGATAAAGTATTCGAGAAATGCTGATCAACGTTCACCTCTATCAGATACGCATGCATATGTGAGTGCAAGTGCATGCATGCATATGTGCGTGCAAGCAGGCACGCACACACACGCACAAACAAACAGAACAGAAAAGCCTCATGCACCATTGGGTTTCATCATTCATCACTTGAAGTCACCCGAAGGCTGCTCTGGGAGGACTTGTTCAGGCAAAACTAGTACAGCATTAAATCCATCATCCCAGTGACATCAATACTTATTGGGTCTCAAATGGCAGCAACTTCAGACTCAGAAATCACACTTATGGCCATTCTTTCAGATAACTTGAAGATGGACAATAAAATTGAAATGAAAATTGATGTTTTGAGCCATAAAATTTTAGCTTTCAGTTTTAGTGGTTGCACACAGTCAAACTCACAAACTCTGGTTCATTCTTAAAATGTTTTTTAAACTGAAATTGACTCTCAAAGAAAGGTTTTTATCAATTATCATGGAAGATAATACTATTTAACTAGTGAAATGGAGGTAACGTCCTGACATAGTGCTAATGAGAAAATTGTGGATTTTAACGCCTCACTTGAGAATGTTAAGCCAGATTCAGTGCTCCACAAACAAAAACTATTTACAAGAGGTTTCTTTTAGATACTATTTTTAAGAATTAGATAAAACCAAAATCAAATATAGCCATATGTTATTAGCTCTAATATATGTATGTGTACACACACATCATTTTTTAAAGCAATGCATAACAGAATTTTATCAGAAAGTATCTTTGAAATAAATATGATTTCTGTTCTAATTAGTTGGATTAGGAAAAGTTTTAAAGAAGGGAGAAAGAATAAATAGCTAATCAAAATATTTTCTCATTATTATGTGTTTGACATAACGCTTTAGGTCAAGACCTGTAGGACCTAACATAGATGAGATTGTGACTGTTGTGTAAGAGAAAAAAAAATGTGGAAAGTCACAGTTGTGTGGCTTAGCCTCCCTGAAATATAAACCTAGTTACCTTGGAAGTGAGAGAAGTCCCCTAAGGATGATGTAAAGAACCATCCTGTGGCTGAATAGCCCTAGGTAGACTAGGATATGTTTCTTTAACTTCTGTAAGCTGAATACTTAAAGGAGGGATTGGGTTGTCTGTATGTCTGGGGGTGTAAGAATTTCAAGACTTAAGCCAAGCTTGGGTGCAGCGATAACGTGAATTCCAAGATCCAGTGTTCTTCCAATTCTGAGTTAGTCTGTTCCCCAAATCCCCAGGTATTATGTACTTATTCCTCGGGAAACAATATATATAACACAAGAAATAAATTTCTGTACTATCTGTGGGGATCAGAGAATTGGAACATTATGAAACTTTAGTTGACTCCTCCCTGAGAGCACAAAAATGGAGGGGTTCTCTTTTCCTTTCTCCTTCCAGAAAAGACCTGAAAGTTTAATTTATCAAAATACAGAACCAACTCTATTAGGAGGCAGATTGTGAGAGTCTGAGCCAACAACTGGATCTAGGAAGGAGGGGGTTGCAGACAGATCATGTCAGCAGTCATCAGGCTTCAGCTGAACAAACTTCACCAATATCAAATTTTGACCACTGGTATCTGAAAAATGCTGTTGTTATCTGGGGATGTGCTGCTTTGTTATAGGAAGAAGAAAACAAAATGAAGTCTTAGTAAAGGTAGGGGATACACAGCCCTTACTGAGGGCAGCTGATAAGATAACTAGCAACTATAATATTGCGTTGATGGGTCTATAAAGTCTTAAGTGCATTTATGAACATGTTAATGAATCTGAATTTTTTTAAAAGGATACATGATATGCTTGGTGAGGGTTTTTTTGGTTCTTTTTGTTGTTTGTTTGCTTTTTTATGGCTGTACCTGTGGCATATGGAAGTTCCTGAGCCAGAGATTGATTTCAACCTGCTGCATTGACCTAGCAATGCCAGCTCCTTTACCTGCTGCACCAGGCCAGCGATCAAACCCACACCTCTGCAGAGACCTGAGCTGCTGCAGTTGCATTCTTAGCCCATTGTGCCACAGTGGGAACTCCTGGTGAGGGTTTCATTTGGAAAAAAAGGGAGGGAAAACAAATTCATTTGTTTGGGGATAAGCTTACTTTTTAGATATATTGGTATTTGAATAATCCAGGACTATCTTTTAAAAGTAACCAGTGACTCCTAGCAGTAGAGAGTGCCACAGATGAATCACTTGAATGAGCATAATTTTCCAACCAGAGCATAGATTCCTAAAAATGCATTAACCCAGATAAATGAGAATTCAGGGTATAACAATCTGGCAGGGCCCATGAGTCTGTCAATTGAAGTGACGTTATGGGGCCCTGGCTAGCATTTTGTCTTTGCCTCCCAAAGTCATATCTGTGTTCGAGGGGTTCTCTGATGGCAACTCAAGTGTGGAAAAAGAAATCAAATGTATTTTCTATTGTCTTTCCATGGAATGAGAATGAATTCTCAGGAATGTATCTGAGATTGAATGTGACTTGTACTATACCTAGTTCTGAGACTTTACTAACTGGAAATAAAAGTCTCATTGCTATCTTGTCACAGTAGGAATTCCTATGTTCAATGAATCTTTTATTTCAACTGAAACAAGAGCATCAGTGGTCTTGGTGGGAAAGAGAAGACTAATAATCACTGTCCTTATAAGATACTTTTAGTGAATTATTCAGAAAAAAAACTTATTTTTACATTACCTGGTTCCAAATGCCATTTTCTTTTACAGTGATATAGTGTTATTTAAACTGAAAACCCAAATAATTGTGTATGTGTGTACATTCATATTATTTTTACAAAACATGAAAAATTCTCTGTCTTTTAGAATGATGTGACAAATAAAAAACATTGCATCTGTCATTAGATGAAATCTGGTGTGAGTATGTTGGTCTTCTTTGTCTGTGTACTCCCAGATACTATGGTAATAAGCTTTCTGTGCATCGGTCAGGGACCTTTTCTTTCCTCAGATAAAGTCTATAACTTTTATGTTAAGTGGAAAAAAGTTAGATTTTTGATTCTCATATTTTTCAGCTAGGTAATGATTTTCATTTTAATCTCGACTTAACTACCAGAATAAAAAACAATTAGCTTTAAGGAAAATGTGCACGGTTTAAATTTTCAAAAGTTAAAACGTAATGATTCTACATATTTGTGAATTTAGTGGGGGTAAACAGGAGGGAAAATGAATTCAATTTATTTAAAAAATATTTCTTAAACACATCTTGGAAAAAATAGGTAGTACAATAAATATCAAAAGTAAAACTTACATAACAAAGTTTAATTTTGAGGAAATTAAAGTAATATGGTAAGCACAAATACTTATCTCACGTCCCCTTCCCTTCAAATTTCTATTTTAAAGATGACTGGATTGTACACATAGGGGAAGAAAGTAGCTTGACAACAGAATTAGTAGTTAATGTCCACTAAACCATAATTAAATGAGTGGAAATGTTAATAAAGCAGAAGAATTCAAATTTAATATCAGGGATCAAAATACTAAATACCCCCCTCTCCAAATTCTATGGCTATAAATGTCAGCAGGATAATGAGAACCAGTGGTTCCCAATGGCACTTCAAGAAGCAGGGATGCGGTTTTCAAGAGTATTGTACTTGTTACTAATGGTCTTTTCCCCACTTCAGTCTTTTCTCTGTGGTATAGTATTCCCAGCTCCATACAGTCATGCTTTAATATCTTTAGTCCTCAATGAAATAAAAGAAAAAAAAACTTCCTTCCTCATTCCTTCCACTTTATACATTTTTTTCTTCAGTTTGCATCTTCACTTTATAGCAAAATTCCCTAAGAATTATTTATTTTAACCGTATCTTTTTAAAAATTTATTTTATTGAAATATCATTGATTTACAATGCTGTGCTATTTTTTGTGGCACACAAAATGATTCAGTTATACATATATTTTCTTTTTCATATTCTTTTATATTAACTGTTTCTAATTGTTTTCTGTCTATTTATCTTTACCAACCCCATCAACCTTTTATGAAATTGCTTTTGTCAAACTTATATTTTTTTCCCTCTACATTGACAACACAATAGCCATTTTGAATTCTCCATCTTACTTGACAGCTACAGAACATATGTTAGATGACAACCTTCTTTCTGGAGACACGCTCTACTTTTTCTGGACATATTTTCCAATACGATAGAACTAGCATAAATTATAATTTTTAAAGAAAAAACTTAAGTAACAAATTTAAAAGTAATTGTCCTCAAATAAATCAAAGAGTGACAGCTCAGGAGACAGGCTGAAGGGACATAGAAAGTTGTTTGCCAATATTTACTCAACAAATACAATGTCTACCTAATTGCGTCAGATGAATGCAGGTGTTGGTAAAGATGTGTCATGGTGCAAATAAAGGAGAGAGAAGTGAAGGTGCTGGGGCTGGGGGTGTTGAAGGTGATGCAGATGTTCAAAAGTGGCAGAAGTTAGTGGCTAGTAAGAACCTTATTTCACTCTTTTCTGTCTTACTTGTCAAATCTCACATCTCAGCTGTTGAGCCTACGCTATGTTCTCCTGATAGAAATTAGCATTGTCCTGGTCTCACAACTGGATAGTACTGCAGAATCAAATTTTTATTAGTTATTCAGGTTAAAAATGGAAGATCAGCCTTACATGATCATCTTCCATCACATCTCCTTATCAAGACTCCATTTTTCCTTTATTACAAAGAAAACTAAAGTATAGCCTTACAAAGATGTGAAATGGAGAGGCTATATCAGTGAATGGAAAAATCACAAAGATGTAAAATGGAGAGGATATATCAGTGAATGGAAAAGTTCAGAAGTGCTTTGGAGTCAGAAAGCAGAGGGAGGATTACCAGATAATCTAGCAGCACTGTTGACTCTAAACCTTGAATTTTCCATGGAGTGGGCACGAAGAAGTGAGCTTGTCTACTCCATAGAGCTGCCAGGAGGGATGGGATACAGGCTGCACCAAGCCAAAATGGGAAAAACTGGGGGTGGAGGAGCAAGCTTGGGGTTCCCCTTCCCCACCTCTGCAGCCACATTACCCACCCCTCATCAGAGAGGTCGGATGTTGATATACTAAGTCAACAGATTGAAGAATAAAAACCATATGATCATCTCAACAGAAGCGTAAAGTTTTTGCTAGGATTCAGCATCCATGGATGATTAAAAAAAAAAAAAAGGCTTCAGAACATGGGCAGAGAGGAAACATATATCGACATAATAAAGGCCATATGTGACAACCCTGCAGCTAACATTATACTCAATGGTGAAAAGCTGAAAGTGTTTTCCATGTCTGTCACTGGCTCTGGGTCTCAGCCTCTTCTCCAAGCTCTCCCTGGCTCTGGTGACGCCTCTCCTGCCTTTCTGGGGCCTGTGTGTGATGCTGGCTCCAAGTCGTCATCAGGATCTTTTCGGCTCCCTTATCTCTGCCCAAACACCTACAAGTAGTCTCTCCATTAAACTCTCTTCAATTAAACTCTTTGAATTTAAACACGTCCGGCTCCTGCTGGGACCCTGACTGATATATCAGAGAAAGGGAGAAACTTTCCAAAAGCTGTAATTAAATAATACCCTCAGGGAGAAAACAGAAGGTTATTTTCTTCATAGAAAAACAACAGTACCAGGGGAAACAATCAGAGCAGTTAGATGAAAAATAAGAAAAAGGTCTTGCAGTGTTAAAATACAAAGTAAAGAAAATACCATGCATGTTAAGACAAAAGACAAAGAGATGATTGGTGAAGGAATAGGAGAGACTAGCAGAGAAGTACTAAAGTTCCTGCCACAGAGGGTCCATGGAGGGTCCACAAAGGGCCCATGGGGGGTCCGCAGAGGGTACATGGAGCATCAAGCAGCATGCGAAAAACACCACCTTTGTGAGATTTCAGAAGACTAGTGGTAAGGATAAGATCCTAAATGCTTTCCCCAAATGAAGGTAGGTTATGAAAAAAGAAAAATAATCAGGAAGTTGAAAACCAGCAAGAGGTATTGATTAAAAAATCAATATAAGTACTGAACTGTAAAGCGCAAAAATTACCTCAGAAATGACAACAAAAGGAAGAAATGCAAAACAGGAGATGAAATCTGAGACCAGGAGACCCAGTACTTCAGGACCCTGCCACAGAGGAAACAGTCTCTGCAGTGTTTGGGCAGCGAAGGTCAAAGGAAAATACTAAACATAATTTTGTGAAATTTCAGATGACTAAAAATAGACCTTAAAGAGCGACGTTAAAAGAGATCACACATAAAGAAATAAATATCTGAAGATTATTAGATTTTCAACAGCAACACTGGAAGCTAGTGATCCATGAGGGAGGCTTTCAAAATTTGTGAAAATCATTCAAATTTTGTGTATAAAATTAAAAGCACAAAACTAAGTCTGAGAGTAGAATGAAGCTATATATATACAGATGTTCCCAGGCTCTCCTTGTATCCTTTGATTCCAAAAAGCTAATATATAAGATGCTTCAGAAAAAGTGGAATAAAACAAGATAGAGGAAATGAGACATACAGAAACCATTTGACCAAATAAAGGAGACATCTCATCATTAAGGAGTCATACAGTAGATTTGATGAAGCATTTAAAGAAGAAAAAGGAGGAGCATATTGAAAACTATGTGAATTAAAAAAAAACAAAAACAGGGAAATTACCTACCAGGGAAAAACGGATGTGGGTATAAAAAAAGAGGAAAGATAAGTTTAGTATAATATTTATCTGTGAAAAAGTTGGTATGCGCCATTCACAATAATGTCTTACTATTTGCTCATTACTTTATAAAAAAATGTAATTTTTTCTTGGGAGGAGCCGGCTGGACAGATAGGGCTGACCATAGACAGGTATATCCTTCTGCAGCATAACCAGAAATCAGTGCTAATTTGGGAAGCGAGTGCCTAAATACAGCTATATGCATCAAGGTAGAAATATAGGAGACACCTCTCAAGATTTTAAAGTAATTACTTCTGAAATTGGTAGGACTTGAAGAGGGAATGAGTGACTTTATCTTCCTATTTAATTTTCTAATTAAATTTCTGCTTTCCCTGACACAAAAGTAATTCAATGTAAAAACGCTTTAAACGCAATGGCAGAATGGATGTAAAAATAAGAATGGGCTGAAGAAAGGAAGGACGCTGCTCTGGCACAGGCTGTGGGTGGCGAGAAGCCACTTTCTAGTTTATGGGAGATTGGGTGGCTTTGGTGAAGGCTAGAAGGCTATGGGCAGCAAGAAGACTTTTGCTCGGTTTATAGGAGACCAGGTGGCTCTGGCTCAGGCTACAAGCAGCGAGAAGCCTCTTGCTCATTTACAGGAGACTGGGTGCTACTGGTGCAGGCTACCCGTGGCCACATACCTCTTGTGTGGGCTAAGAGCATCAGGCGGCTAAGTGCAATGTGGTGCCTACAAAGCATCATATACTGTTGCTCTCACCCCCTTGGGAACATGCCCATTCTGCAGCTGCCACTGCCAAATGCTCTAGGTGGAGCACAGACACTTGGTCACTGTCCCTTCCCAAGATCGTACAACTAGGAGCAGCTGGTGCAGCACATCCTGCATGGGATAAGTGGGACAGGGTGCTTCTTGCATAGTCTGCAGGTGGCATGGGCAAACTACTGCAGTTATCCCTGACTCCAGAGGTGGGCGTGGCCCCCTGCCACAGGGGAGACCTGAACAAAAATCACCTGCAGTCCCAATCACCTCAGAGGGCACCACAGAGAAGGACATTTCCATGGAACACCATCTGTTGTTGCTCTCACACCACTGGGAGCACACCTGCCCTGTTGCTGCCACTGCCAAATGCTCTGAGCAGTGCCCAGATGCTTGATCACTGTTCCTTCCTAGGAACCTGCAACTAGGAGCAGCTCATGCAGCATCTCCTGTGGGGGCTAAGCAAGACGAGGTGCTTCTTGCATGGTTTATAGGAGGCGGGGGCAAACCACTGCAGTTATCTCTTGCTCCAGAAGGGGGAGTGGCTTGCCATCACAAGGGGTTTGTGAACAGGCACAACCTGAAGCCCCAGTCACCTCAAGGGCACCAGAGAGGATGGCATTGTGACTGAACACCAGCTGTTGGTGTTCTCGCACCCCTGGGAACACACCGGCCCTGTTGCTGCCACTGCTGAATGCTCTGGGCAGTACCCACATGCCTGATCTCTGTCACTTCCCAGGATCCTGCAACTAGGAGCAGCCTGTGCAGCACCTTCTATGTGGGCTTAGTGAGACAGGTTGCTTCATGCATGGTCTACAGGTGGTGGGGGCAAACCACCACAGTTATCAATGACTCCAGAGATGGCTGAGACCCGCTACCACCAGGGGTCCCTGAAAAGGTACCACCTGTGGTTCCAGTCACCTCAGAGGAGGGCATTGCAATCGAACACTAGCTGCTGTTGCTCTCACTTCCCTGGGAACTAACGCACCCTGCTGCTGCTACTGCCAAATGCTCTGGTCACCTTGTAAATCTGCCTAGAGCTCAATACCACTTTCCAGGGCCCTGTAACTAGGAGTACCCTGTGCTACCTTCCTGCATGTCCTTTCTGCTGTTCAGAGCCCAGTGACCAGGCACTGACTGCTGGCCCTACCCATTGCCTCCTTCTTCCTGAAAACACACTGAGCATCCTGGGCATAACAGCCTGCTCACACTGAAGAAAGAGAAAGCAAATGTTCAAACTCCCACAACAAAAATAAATAGTAACCCCTCCCAAAATACAAAGGCTACTTGCACAGAAGTAGCCTTACAAGACTACAGTTTGGCTTCCCCAAACTCACAGAAAAAGAAAAGATGATGAAGCTCAGAAACCATTCCCAGTTAAAGGAACAGGAAAATTCACCTACATCAATCAACAATGAAATGGACCTCTGCAGTCTGACAGACATTGAGTTCAAATGGGAGACAGTGAAAATGCTGAAGGAATTAAGGCTGAATATCAAGGAATTAAGAGAGGATATGAACAGTAATGCAGATTCCTTTAGAAAGGAAATAGAAAATATAAGGATGAGCCAAGAAAAACAAGAAAATTCATTTGCAGAGATGCAAACTGAGCTAAAGGGAATAAAGAGCAGAATGAATAACACAGAGGGATGAATTAGTGACGTAGAAGATAGAATAATGGAAATCACCCAGTCAAGACAGCAGATAGAAAACCAAACGAGAAAACATGAAAACAATATAAGATATCTATGGGATAATATAAAGCAGGCCAATCTACGCACGAAAGGAATTCCAGAAGGAGAAGAAAAAGAAAAGGGGATTGAAAATGTATTTGAAGAAACTATGTCTGAAAACTTTCCAAGTCTAAAGGAAACTGATATCAAGATACAGGAAACACAGAGGGCCCCAAACAAGTTGAACCCAAACAGGCCCACACCAAGACACATTATAATAAAAATGGCAAAAGTTAAAGTGAGGATTCTAAAGGCAGGGAAAAATAAAGCATTAATTATAAGGGAACCCCCAGAAGACTATCAGCTTATTTCTATACAGAAACACTAAAGGCCAGAAGGGAGTAGAAAGATATATTTAAAGTGCTGAAAGGAAAAAAAAAAATTGCAACGTAGAATACTCTATCCAGCAAGAAGATCATCTAAAATAGAAGGGGAAATAAAGAATTTCTCCAAAAAACAAAAGCTAAAAGAATACAGCAATAAAAAACCCATTCTAAAAGAAATACTGAAAGTGTTTGTCTAAATAAAAAAATAAAGAAGTAAGAAGAATTAGGATGGAGGAAACCATAACTGGAAAGCAATTCTTAAATAAGCCAGCATCAGATCTAAACATGGCGATGTTAAAAAAAAATCAAAACCATACAATGTGGGGAAGGAAAGTAAGAAAATATGGATTTTTTTTTAAATTTTAATGATGTGTTTGAGTCTATATGACTTTCAGGCTAAAGCAAGCAGATATAGAAAGGGGTTAACATATTTAACAAACAGGGCAACCACAAATCAAAACCTAACAATACATTCAAAAAACTGAAAAGACAAGTACTCAAGCATAAAATAAATGGAAACCATTCAACCAGAAAAAGAAAGCAAGAAAAGAGAAACATAGAATCAACTGGAAAACCAGGTTTAAAATGGCAATAATTATCTATCAATAATCACCTTAAATGTCAATGGACTGAATGTTCCATCAAAAGATACAGAGTGGCAGACTGGATAAAAAAGCAAAAACCTACAATCTGCTGTCTACAAGAGACTCACCTTGGGGAAAAGGACACATATAGATTGAAAGTGAGGAGATGGGAAAAGATATTTCATGCAAATGGACAAGACAGGAAAGCAGGAGTTGCAATACTCATATCAGACAAAATATACTTAAAAATGAAGGCCATAAAGAAAGACAAAGAAGGACACTATTTAATGCTTAAAGGATCCATTCAAGAAGAGGATATTACAATTGTCAATATACATGCCCCTAATATAGAAGCACCCAGATATCTACTACAAATACTAACAGATATAAAAGGAGAAACTGGTGGGAATACAATAATAGTAGGAAACTTTAACACCCAACTCACATCAATGGACAGATCCTCTAGACAGAAAATCAATACAGCAACAGAGATCCTAAATGACACAATAGAAAAATTAGATTTAATCAACATTTTCAGGACAGTACGTCCAAAAAAATCAGAATATACATTCTTTTTAAGTGCACATGGAACATTCTCAAGGATTGATCACAACTAGGTCACAAAGCTAACCTCAACAAATTTAAGAGTATAGAAATTATTTCAAGTATCTTCTCTGACCACAATAGCAATGAAGAAATGCCACTAGAAATTAACCACAGGAAAAGAAATGAGAAAAAAACACACTACATGGAGATTGAACAACATGCTACTAAAAAAAAAAAAAAACAAAACAAAGGTAAATGAGGAAATTGAGAAGTGAATTAAAAAATACCTTGAAACAAATGGTAATAAAGACACACCACTCAAAATCTATGGGATGCCACAAAAGCAGTGCTCAGAGGGAAGTTCATAGCAATACAGGCTTTCCTCAAAAAAAGAGAAAAATCTCAAACCGACAACTTAACTCACCACCTAAATGAATTAGAAAAAGAACAAGCAAAACTTAGTCAGCAGAAGGAAGGAAATCATAAAGATCAGAGAGGAAATCAATAAAAGAGAGAGGAAATCAATAAAACAGAGATTCAAAAAACAATAAAAAAATAAAACCAAGAGCTGGTTCTTTTTTTTTTTTTTTTGTCTTTTTGCCTTTATGTAGAGCCGCACCTGCAGCATATGAAGGTTCCCAGGCTAGGGGGTCTAACAGGAGCTGTAGCTGCTGGCCTTTGCCACAGCCACAGCAACGCGGGATCCAGGCCGCATCTGCAACCTACACCACAG
>PVHT020000077.1:36925023-36940201 GCA_004024745.2 Catagonus wagneri
TTCTTTTTTTTTTTTTTTTGTCTTTTTGCCTTTATGTAGAGCCGCACCTGCAGCATATGAAGGTTCCCAGGCTAGGGGGTCTAACAGGAGCTGTAGCTGCTGGCCTTTGCCACAGCCACAGCAACGCGGGATCCA
Source organism: Catagonus wagneri (assembly GCA_004024745.2). Lineage (NCBI taxonomy): Eukaryota > Metazoa > Chordata > Mammalia > Artiodactyla > Tayassuidae > Catagonus > Catagonus wagneri. The sequence continues at coordinate 36,925,159 of PVHT020000077.1, forward strand.
GGCCGCATCTGCAACCTACACCACAGCTCACGGCAATGCCGGATCCTTAACCTACTGAGCAAGGCCAGGGATTGAACCCGCAACCTCATGGTTCTTAGTCAGATTCGTTAACCACTGAGCCACAAAGGGAACTCCAAGAGCTGGTTCTTCAAAAAGGTAAACAAAATTGACAAACCTCTGGGCAGACTCACTAAGAAGATGAGAGAAAAAACCCAAATAAACAAAATAAGAAATGAAAAAGGAGAAGTCACAACGATACTACAGAAATACAAAAAACCATGAAAGAATACTATGAACAATTATATGCTAACAAATTTGACACCCTAGAAGAAATGGACAACTTTCTAGAGACTTACACCCTGCCAAAACTGAATCAAGAAGAAATAGATCAACTGAGAGACTTACACCCTGCTAAAACTGAATCAAGAAGAAATAGATCAACAGAACAGACCGATCACCAGAAATGAAATTGAGTATGTCATAAAAACACTCCCTACAAATAAAAGTCCAGGACCAGATGGCTTCACAGGCAAATTCTACCAAACATACAAAGAGGAACTCATACCCATCCTCCTTAAACTTTTTCAAAAGGCTGAAGAAGAAGGAACACTCCCAAACACATTTTGTGATGCCACCATCACCCTAATTCCAAAACAAGACAAAGATACCACCGAAAAGGAAAACTTAGGCCAATATCTTTGGTGGATATACACACAAAACTTCTCAAAAAAATTCTAGGCAACCGAATCCAACAACACATTGAAAAGATCACATACCCCAACCAGGTGGGATTCATCCCAGGTGCACAAGGATGGTTCAACATATGCAAATCAATCAATGTCAAACACCACATAAACAAAAGTCAAAAACCACATGATCATCTCAATAGATGCAGAAAAAGCATCTGACAAAGTCCAACATCCATTCATGACAAAAATTCTTACCAAAGTATGTACAGAGGGAACATAACATAATAAAAGCCATTTATGACAATCCCACAGCAAATATAATCCTCAATGGAGAAAAGCTGAAAGCCTTCCCACTAAAATCTGGAACAAGACAAGGATGCCCACTCTCACCACTGTTATTCAACATAGTACTGGACGTCCTAGCTACAGCAATAAGACAAACAAAAGAAACAAAAGGCATACAAATAGGAAGAGAAGAGGTGAAACTGTCACTGTATGCAGATGACATGATATTAAATATGGAAAACCCCAAGGACTCAACCCCAAAACTACTTGAACTGATCAACAAATTCAGCGAAGTAGCAGGATATAAGATTAATATTCAGAAATCACCTGCATTTCTGTATACTAACAATGAAATATTAGAAAAGGAATACAAAAATACAATACCTTTTAAAACTGTACCCCCCAAAAAATCAAATTCCTGGGAATAAACCTGACCAAGGATGTGAAAGATTTATATGCTGATAACTATAAAACATTAATCATGGAAATTAAAGATGACGCAAAGAAATTGAAAGATATTCCATGCTCATGGGTTGGAAAAATTAATATAGTAAAAATGGCCATACTACCCAAAGCAATCTACAGATTCAATGGAATCCCTATTAAATTACCCATAACGCTTTTCACAGAACTAGAACAAACAATCCAAAATTTATATGTAACCACAAAAGATCCAGAATTGTCAAAGTAATTCTGAGGAACAAAAACCAAGCAGGAGGCATAACTCTCCCAGACTTCAGGAAGTAACACAAAGCCACAATAATCAAGACAGTGTGGTACTAGTATCAAAACAGACATACAGACCAATGGAAGAGAATAGGAACCAAGAAATAAACCCAGACACCTATGGTCAATTAATCTTTGACAAAGGATGTAAGAATGTAAAATTGGCAAAAAACAGTCTTTTTGGCAAGTATTGCTGGGAAACCTGGACAGCTTCATGAAAATCAATGAAACTAGAACACACCCTCACACTATGCACAAAAATAAACTCAAAATGGCTTAAAGACTTAAATATAAGACAAGACACCATCAAACTCCTGCAAGTGAACATAAGCAAAACATTCTCTGACATCATCCTTACAAACGTTTTCTCAGGTCAATCTCCCAAAGCAACAGAAACAAAAGCAAAAATAAACCAATGGGACCTAATCAAACTGACAAGTTTTTGCACAGCAAAAAGAAACCATTGAAAAAACCAAAAAGACAACCTACTGAATGGGAGAAAATAGTTTCAAACAATGCAACTGACAAGGACTTAATCTCTAAAATACACAAACAACTTACACAACTCAGCAATAAAAAAGCCAACAACCCAATTGAAAAAAGGGCAAAAGACCTGAACAGAATTTCTCCAAAGAAGATATACAGATGGCCAGCAAGTACATGAAGAAATGCTTACTATTCCTAATTATTAGAGAAATGCAAATCAAAACTACTATGAGGTACCACCAAACACCAGTCAGAGTGGCCATCGTTAATAAGTCCACAAATAACAAATGCTAGAGAGGGTGTGGTGAAAGGGGAACACTCCTGTGCTGCTGGTGGGAATCTAAACTGTTAAAACCACTATGGAAAACAGCATGGAGGTATCTTAGAAAACAATACATAGAACTACCATATGACCCAGCAATCCCACTCTTGGGCACATATCTGGACAAAACTTTCCTTGAAAAAGACACATGCACTCATTATGCTCATTGCAGCACTATTCACAAGAGCCAAGACATGGAAAAAACCTAAATGTCCATCGACAGATGACTGGATTAGGAAGATGTGGTATATATACACAATGGAATACTATTCAGCCATAAAAAAGAACAAAATAATGCCATTTGCAGCAACATGGGTAGAACTAGAGGCTCTTATACTGTGTGAAGTTAAGTCAGAAAGAGAACGACAAATACCATATGATATCATTTAATATCTGGAATCTAAAATATGGCACAAAATGAATCTTTCTACAGAAAAGAAAATCATGAATTGGAGAATAGACTTTTGGTTGCCAAGGGGGGAGGGAGGGAGTGGGATGGATTGGGAATTTGGGGTTAATAGATGCAGACTATTGTCCTTGGAATGGATAAACAAAGAGATCCTGCTATGTAGCATTGGGAACTATGTCTAATCACTTATGATGGAGCATGATAATGTGAGAAAAAAGAATCTATACATGTATGTGTAACTGGGTCACTATGCTGTACAGTAGAAAACTGACAGAATACTGTAAACCAGCTATAGTGAAAAAATAAAAATCATTACATAAAAAAAAGAAAGGAAGGACTCTGGGTGTCGATGACCAACAACTACCATACATGACGGTGACGTCTTTGCCATCTGGCAGCAGTCCTTGGTAGTGTTTGGTGCCCAGTAAGGAAAAACTTTATGTATCAATAAAATTATGGGTAAATCTATTTCAAACAGGAACATAGGGCTTACGTCTCCTGATACAGGAAGCACGATTTCCATACGGTCACAGTGCTTCCCTGCGTTTTCAATTCTGTTTTTCATAATGCTACTAAAAATAATAATCTTCTTATTTGAAATGTATCCACACAACTCCTAAACATTGGCCATGTTTATTAAGACTAAACACCATCCGGTTTACTTTCTCTGTTGCTTAATAGAGAATTACTCTTGGCAAGGACATCAGGTGCGCTACGCGTATGTCACAGTGCTTTCCGATGTTTTATGTCTGAGTCTGAGACCAATTGAGACGACAATGTCTCCATGCACATAAAAGGAAAATGTTCCAGTTTACTGGGGCTGGGGTGGGGGCAGTTAAGATGCTCCATTATTTTAGGCTGCAAAATGTAAAGACTTTTTACTGACCCGTTTTGAAAGTATGTTTACCCATCAATAAAAATTACTAGTGATTTTGCAGTTTTCTTCAAATCATAAGGCATAAGCCTAGATGTTTTTAATTGTACTTTAGTGTCTCATAAGGAAAGGCCCTCAAGTAAGCCTCAGGCAAATAGTAAGCTGTTGACAATTTCTTTGGAAAAGCTTCATTTGATTGTAGTAGTATTTTCTTTCTCTTAAGTATTCAAATGAAGCAAACTAAAGTTTCTAGGATTCATAGAAACTATCACAGAGAGTTTTTTCTTTTCTTTTCAACATACACACTAGTAAAAAATTGAGCTCAAAGCATAAAAGGCTACTTTCAGCAAAGCTGCTCATGTGCTAATCCAAAAGCAGTTGATCTCCCCTTGGAAAGGGTCCTAGAAAACTGAATTAGAGAAGGAGTTTTTGGCCACCTTTGTGCACATGAGTTTCTTCAGAGTAGTGGGAGAAATCAATGGTTTCCTTAAATAAAACACTCCAGGGACAGAAGAAATCAGAGCCTGGCTCAGTTCCTAGAATTTGTGTTTTTGCTTGTCTGATCATTCCTTAGCAAGTCCTTTCAAAGTCAAATCCTTTTCTCTACATTTATAACCAAAAGGAATAGGAATCTAAACTTGGATATGAAATTCTGATGTTTAAAGTAATTCCCAACCCTGGCTTATCAAATCTTCATTCTTTGGACTCTGGTCTATGGCAACTGAGCTTTTGCTAAATTATCAAGAGCAGGGGTGAACCACTCACTTCTAAGCTTATTCAAAGTATTATACATTTTAGGAATGTGGATGCATTTCTGTGTGAGTTCTGTAGAAGCTTTTTGGAGTTCCCATTGTGGATCACTGTAAACGAATCCGACGAGGAACCATGAGGTTGCAGGTTTGATCCCTGGCCTCACTCAGTGGGTTAAGGATCTGGCGTTGCTGTGAGTTGTGGTGTAGGTTGCAGATGCAGCTTGGATCCCACGTTGCTGTGGCTCTGTTGTGGGCCAGCAGCAATAGCTCCGATTAGACCCCTAGCCTGGGAACCTCCATATGCCGCAGGTGTGGCCCTAAAAAGACAAAAGACAAAAACATAAAAAAATAAAAAAAACAACAAAAAAAGAAGCTGTAACACCTTTTCCCCTTATAGTAATTCAGTTATTCACATATCTATCACTTCATTAATTTATTCATTCATTCATTTAGTGAAGCTTTATTTGGCACATAATCCCATCAATTACCAGAACTAAGTGTTATGATGTGCAGTCTACTTTATTGCTGTCATTTTATGTTGAACTTTTTCTGAGACACTGTTTGTTTGTTTTTTTGTTTTTTTTTAGTTATGTGCCTGATCAAAACAGGCTAAGATAATTTTTGTTCTTGAATTAAATTGCATGAATTCATGATAATTTTCCCACAATTAAAACACAGTGGAGGAAAGCACAAGACAGGGTTGGCGGGGGGAACCCTCATTGACTGGAATTAATTTTGTTACCTTATCAGAATGGAGAATAGAGATGGAAGTGAAGTTATAGAAAATAAACTGTGTGTCTTGCAAAGGTATTATTGGTTGAGATTTCTGTATGCTACATTTGGAAAGATGCCTGCTGGTGCTGGGAGGGGGTGGTTCTTTAAGATGAAAAAAAAGGAAATGTCACCAAATTCACTGAAATTTTTTTTTCATCACATTTTCCCAAACGTAGCCTTATTTGTGCTCTGAGAATGCAGCCCCTTAGGAGAGGTGAGGCATGTAGTGGTTTTAAGAATGAACACAAAGTTCCCTGGTGGCCAGTGGTTAAGGATCTAGTCCTGGCATTGCAGTGGCTCAGGTCCCTGCTATGGTGTGTGTTTGAGCCCTGGCCTGGGAACTTCCATAAGCCACAGACACAACCAAAGGAAAAAAGAGAGAATGCACATGAACAGTGGTTCAGTCTTAAGGTCACTCACCTTCCTGTTCCGGAAATAGTGGATAAATAGTGTGGGGGTTTCAGGGTGTCACTTGAACTGGAAAAAAAATGCAAGATCAATCACAGCAGCAATTTGACTACAATTTGGATTTTTCTGCTGGTTCCATCCGAATTCTTCTTCTTCATTTTTTTTTTTTTTTTGGGCTGCACTTGCAGCCTGTGGAAGTTCCTGGGCCAGAAATGAAACCCATGCTACAGCAGTGACAACTCTGGATCCCCAACCCACTGAGCCACTAGTGAACTCCTCCCATCCAAATTCTTAATGATCTCCTCCTAATCAGCTCTTCACAAGTCCTTTTCTGTCTAGGCTGTTATATCACAGGCGCTACAGTGGCGGGTGTGGGGGTGGGAGGGGCAAGTGGGGAGGTTATTCTGCATCAGTTTATTTCACAGACAGACAGAAATAGGTAAGTGTTATTTTTTGCCTTATCTTACTTATCTTACCCAGGAAATTTGTTTTTAAATTAAGATCATTCTTCTATTTGGGTCATGCTGACAAGTACAAATTTATCTTGATTCATGAAGCATTTAATGATAATCCACTTTCTAAATCCTAAACATAATCAATGTGCTATTTACTGTTCAAAAAACAAATTGCAGAATACACAGGCTAACAGTTGGCTTTCTCTCTTTCCCTAAAACTAGGGGAAAAAATGGAAAAAAAATTTACTCATTCTCTGTAATGATCATTTGGAAATTGCTGACTAGAGCTTTGAAATAGTTCAAGAGGTGTGTGTGTGTGTGTGTGTGTGTGTGTGTGTGTGTGTGTGTGTGTAGATAAGTGGTTCTCAGTGGAAGTGTCTGATTCTGTCCCTGCTTCTCCCCAGAAACATTTGGCAACATCTGCAAATACATTCTTGTTGCGAAGACAGCACCTCACAATGGAGAAGGATCCAGCCCCAAATGTCAACAGTGCCAAGATTGAGAAAATCCATCAATTATGGACAGACTTACTAAGGAGCTTACACTCGGTGGCAGTTGAAGGGAAGCCTTCATGTTACCTGAAACCAGCTTCCTTGTTTTGGGAACAGTGTCTCAAATACTTTCGTTCTGGTAGACAAAAATAGTGCGGGGCATTTGTGCAGTGCTGACAGAGGTTTGGACAAGCCTGTCCTTGTCAAAGCACACAGACACAGCTGTTCTTTATTTGGCAGCAAGAAATAAGGCCCTGGTGAGGGGGATCAGTCCGCTGTTCTCTGTCAGCCAAGGAAGCAGACTGCTTGTCTGCTTTGTCCCTTATGGCCTCAGGGTACTTGATCAAAGGGAGGGCTGGAAAGCCTCTGCCCTTGCTGCCCTGATGCTCCATCAATTGAGGGCAAAATATTTTTCAGTGTTGTCTTTGATTCCTTCTTTCCTTTTTTTACGTTAAAAAATTTTATCTCGCGAACTAATCCTCACATGGTGACTATCATCATACTACTGCAATGAATCTTATTAATAAATTTGCTCTTAATTGTTCTTACAATAATGGAGCAAGAGGCTAATTATTATGAACATAATATCTCTGTTCACCTTGTGTCACTACTTGCTTTAATATTCCTGGCACCTCACAAGTGAATCTGAGAGTACCCATTACTTTCATTTGTAGTGTAGCTTTTTTTTTTTCAGAATAACAATGTGCATAATAGTAAAAGTTCATTTTACATTGGGTAGAATATATAATATTTTTTAATTGTCTTCTAAAATGTATTACCTTTCTACTAGAACTATAGGCATATATAGGGCTTTCTTTTCTTTCATTTTTTGAGGGATAATTTGGTTCCGACAATGCAGAATGCGTATTTTAAAGTGTTTTATTCCTTCATACAATCAATCAATCATTCAATAAACATTTCGTAATTACTCTGCAAAGCAACTGGTTAGATCCCGAGAATATAAAACTTAATAAGCAAAGTTCTCACTTGCCAAGTGCTCAGCTTTTAATTTTAGAATATTTTCTCTGCAAGGATTAATCATTGTTGATATGAAGTCTGATTGGAAAGGAAGGCGATCCAATTGTCTAACTACTTTCATTTCAAGTAGGTTGTCACATGCTATACATATCAATTTGAAGTCATCAAATCCAAAACACTGAGCAATTTAATTCCCTGGTTATAAAATCAAAGTCCATTCCAAATTCAGACAGCTAACTGTAAGTTTAGGCATATATCATGCAATATTTCTAATTAGTCTTAAATACTGACAGAAATGTGAGCAGTAGTATTTTCTAACATAACAGAATTGTCATGCTTCTTTGGATGATATGAAAATCCCAGTAGATCACTGGCTAGCTTTAATAGATAAGCCAAGAAACCACATTCTCTGGAGCTACCAGTGGGGTCACTAATGACAAGCTTTGTGTAGTTCTAAACAGATTGTGCTCTTTAAGTTACTTTCAAAAATACTTCACATGAATATAATTATTTTTGATAATTTTAAGTACAATAGTTTTATGGTTGAAAATGTTTCAGTCCTTGGCCTTCTACTCTCAATTCCTTTTAAACGCTATCCTAAAATTCTTCAAACATCTGAATAAAATTAAGTTTCTATTTCAGTGAGAGAGTTCGTCAACAATTAACACACACACTTCAACTGTAAAATTCTATAAGGTAAAGTTTGACTCAAAGTTAAGACTTTTATGATTTCATCTATCAAAAATAACCATAGTAGTGATAACTCAGCTAAATCAGTTCTGAGTCCATATTTTTGGCAGTCTACAACCAACAGGCACACAGATACAAACATATCCAGGAAACTGGGTAGCATCTGATACAAAGTTTAAAAACAGAAAATTTTTTAGGATTTTTGGAAAGAATCGGACTCAAAATATTGATGTAATTATTGATATTTTATTGCATGTCCATTATGTGTCAGATTGCTACCCAGATTAATGCAAACAATGTCATGTTAACTCTGGAGAAAAAAATCTGGGACTGAGTCTAGGTAGTTGGGAAGCCCAGCGGCCCTATGTAACTAGGGCTTCTGATTTCTATGGCAGCTCCAAACTACTCTTGCTTTATTTCCCTCTAAACCCTGCTTCTTCCTAAGACAGCATAGGAAGACATAGCTCTTTCTGTGATTTCCTTCCTTCCCTTGGTAATTTCTCTGTGGTTTCATACCTGCCAGTTTTTGTGATCTGAAATCAAGTTTTATTCCTGCCTCTCATTTATTGTTTAAGAGGGATTTATGGATGGACTACTTATGTTCCAGTTCTGGCTAGGGATGCATTCAAAGAGGATCAAGACAGATAAGTCCCTGAACCCATGAGATTCATGGTCCAGTAAGGAACACAGAAACAAGGAATAAAACAAGTAAGCCTACCATAAAATGCTGCTATGGCAGGTAATGCTTGGGTGGAAAGGCTCTAGACAGTTAGGAAGGTTCACTTAAGGAGGTGACTGAGAAGCGAGAGTGAGGACGCCTGGGAGAAGCAGCATGAGGACAAGGAGGAGGAAGAGCAAAGGCCCTAAGTCAGAAAGGCTTCTAGAGTCCAGAAGTGACAGGATGTCATAGAGAAAGGAACAATGGCAGGTGTCCAGCGAGTGGAGGAAAATGGCCCAGCTGAGCGGGATCTTGTTAGCCGGGCAAGGAGTGTGTAATTTATTCTCAAAGGTGAGCCACTGAAGAAGTTTCACCCAAGAGTGACTTGATACAGTATACTTTGAATCAGCCTGGCCAAAGCATGGTGGATGTTTAGAATAGGGCAATGGGGAACTGTAATGGTCTAGATAAATAATGATGCAGACTTGGACCAGGATATTTTTAGGGAAGATAGACATGGGCAGATATAAGAAGAAATTTTGGAAAGGACAGAGTGACAGGGCTTGGAGGTAAAGAATATAACAATGAAGGAGGTCAAAGATGACTTTCATTACACAAGAGGATGGCAGTTATTTGCTGAAATGGGGAAGGCCATGAGGAGATGGGGTGGGGGAGGGGCATAAAGAATGGAGGGGGTTGGTAAGGGTAGGGCAACAAGGATTTTATTTTAGAAGGGCTAAGTTTAAGATAAGGTGAGACTTACAAGAGGAGACGTTGGGTATGTGTTTGTGTAAATGAGTCGAATTCAGAAGAAAAGTCTGAGCTTGAATATGTGTAAGAAAAGGAAGAAAATTTGCCACTGAGATAGGAGGGTTAATAAAATGTACTCATTTCAAAGCAGAAAGAGAAAATGATTTCAAGAAGACAGACTATTTTCATAGTATACTGAAAAACATACTATACAGAAAACAGTATACTGTTTTCATGGTATGCTGAAATGAATACTGTACTTTGATACTCTTTAGGTTTTCTAGGATATAATTATTTTGTTTTTTGTTTTTTGTTTTGTCTTTTTGCCTTTATCTAGAGCCGCACCTGCGGCATATGGAGGTTCCCAGGCTAGGGGTCTAACAGGAGCTGTAGCTGCTGGCCTTCGCCACAGCCACAGCAACGCGGGATCCGAGCTGCGTCTGCGACCTACACCACAGCTCACGGCAATGCTGGATCCTTAACCCACTGAGCAAGGCCAGGGGTCGAACCCGCAAACTCATGGTTCTTAATTTGTTCTAATTTGGTTAATTCTACAAGAGAAGAGAACCATTTTACACAATATCCTCACACTGTTCCAAACATCATTTCATAAAATATTGCAAAAATTTAATCTTTTTTTTTCTTAAGAGAACAAAATCTTTCTTTAGCTTAAATTTAGGCAAATCATTAGCATAGTGTTTCTTCACAGGAGCATAATTACTCATTAATGATTTGTTCCCATAGAAATAAACATGTCAGACAGGATTATCCAGGAATTAACATTTCAGTGGTTCCTAGAATTTTTCTGCTACTGAATATCTGGTGGCAGCCCTAATATATTCACTTCTAATGGCATGGGGTGATCAATGAGGCTTTAACAATTAAGGCAACCTGCAAGGTCATACAGAGAGTAAGCCAAAGCAGCAGATAACTGACAACTTTAGGGACTGCCACCTGGGGAGAGATTCGTGTATTCACCATAAATGATATATCTACCACACCGTGCCATGTGGGCTCTAGAAAGTAAACTGTGAAGATCATTTTGGCCATGTGCCTCACTTCCCAGTTAGAATACTATTTAAAACTTAACTTTGCTACTTTTTGCTATATTGAGTTAACTTGAAACTTGCTACCTTTAATATCTTTTAGCTATAAGAAAGACCACTCTGGAAAAAGATATTTGACTGCCTTTTTTGAGAAAGTTTGATGTTAATATAAAAACAAAAATGCATATTCTAAAACTGATAATACACAACTAAAGAAAGCAAACACAGTTGTCTCGATATCTAAAAGAGTGGGTTCCAGCATACCCCCTCGGCATACCAAAATCCTTGATGCTCAAGTCCCTTACATCAAATGGCTTTGTACAGAATGCCCTCTGTATCCGCAGGTTCTACATCCACGGATTTGGAGAGCCGACTGTACAAACCTGGCTTTTGATTCCGAATTCATTCCTATGAACAAACATGCAATGAGAATTCACATTAAAGCAATGCATTAGTTAATGTTTTGGAATTCCTTTCCGCAAAATCACTATCCAATATTAGAAGCAATTTCAGAAATAACACTTAAACAACATCATTTTCAACTTGTGAAAGGAATACAACATATTTGTGAAAGGCGTTGGTTTAAGTATTAACATTAAGAAATTATAATGTTTATTATTTTCAATACGTTTTTCAAAAGTGTGTTCACCTCCTATCAAACAATTTGACTTTCCTGACATTGATTTGGTAAATTAACTACACTATAGAGGTTTTTTAAAAAAATAAAAAATGTGAAGATTTTTTTTTTTTGTCTTTTTGCCTTTTATGTAGAGCCGCACCCGCGGCATATGGAGGTTCCCAGGCTAGGGGTCTAACAGGAACTGTAGCCGCCGGCCTTCCCCACAGCCACAGCAACGCGGGATCCGAGCCACGTCTGCAACCTTCACCACAGCTCACGGCAATGCCGGATCCTTAACCCACTGAGCAAGGCCAGGGATCGAACCCGCAACCTCATGGTTCTTAGTCGGATTCGTTAATCACTGAGCCACAAAGGGAACTCCCCAAAAATGTAAAGATTTAAATTCAGCATATCATGTATCTAGCATTTCAAAATGCACCCAATTGAATGATAGGTCTTCAAGTTTATAAGAATTAAATTTCAACATTCAACAATTGTCATCAATACAGCAAATTTCTCATAATAAAGCAAACCTAACCTTTACATTTACACTTAAATATTTAACAGAAGGGTTTTGCAAAATTATGACTAGTATAACATGGTTTTATCTATTTTGACAAGACCTTTCTTTCCTCTCTGTATTCTTATATGTAACATTAAAGTTATGAACTTTCAGGTTGCTTTTGGTTATGTTTCTGTAAGCATAGGAGACAGAGTTCACTTCTTGGCAAGGTAAGAGGAAATGAGGCAAGCCAGAAAGACAGGTTGTAAGTCAAGCTGCATATTAAACAGCAGGAAAATTCAAGAGGTCAGAATTTTCAACTCTAAATCACTGATGTCAGAGTTTCTCTCTTATCAAGGAAAGCACAAATCTAAATCAAAGCAGACATCTGGGCAAATTAAATAATACGGACAATCAATGGTCACCTGTTAAAAATCTATATTTATGGTTTGCTAACCTTTGTTTCCAGAGATAGTCATGCTTCTAAAGAACCATGCTTTTTGATGGCTCAGGAATTGTCACTGAATTATAAGGATTTATCCTCTCTTCTTTTTAAGAGCATACATTTGGAAGGAAGAAGCCAACTCTACTTTATGATCTTGTCTATTCCCAGCCCATAACATTATCTTGTTAAAAAAGTGCTCAAAATATATTTTAAAATTATGTTTTTCTGAAAGAGAAGGCTTTTGTCTTTTGTATACTGACTTTTTATATCCTGGGTGTGTGCTAAGAATACCTGGATGTGATCGCTTTCCCATAAATGCATGCTCATGTAGCTACCAGATGCTGCTTGTGGTAATGTCTGCACTTTCTGCAGATGATCCTACCTAAAATATCCCCAAAACTCAGCTGCGTGATTCCAGCCATGATTTCAGTCTTAATTTCCACGGAGTAATGACTAATGCCATATTTAAGTTAAAAACAAACAAAAGCTCTGATGTTTAATGCATATATTAAGTAGAAAAAAATAGATCTGTTTCTCTGCTTTCACTAAAAAATATGAGTAACAGCAGTAACTTGTTCCTGAGATTAAGTTCAGCAATTTTGTAATGGGCAATATGTTTTCAGATATGCAGGTAAAATGACAGGAATTGTCCTATTTTTAAATGGTTAATTATTTTAACTGTTGTTTTAAACTAGTTTCTAAAAGATAAGTGATAATCAATTTGTTGGGGCGTTTTTATAAGTTGAGTTAAAAATTATAACTTTAGGAGTTCCTACTGTGGCATATAGCAGGTTAAGAATCTGACTCTGGTCACTTGGGAGGCACAGGTTCAATTCCCACCCCAGGAGCAGTAAATTAAAGGCTCTGGCATTGCTGCAGGCAGCTGCAGTGTAGGTTGATGCTGCACCTAGAATACAGTCCCTAGCCCAGGATCTTCCATGTACTGTGGGTGAGGCCACAAAAAAATATTATAACTCTAAAAATGTTTAACTCTTAATTGGGTTAACTAACCTATGTAGAGTACACTTTAAAATTCTCTTTCCAAAATTAAATGACAAAATTTCACTCTTATTCACTACATAGCATGTTGAATAAATATATAGCATTGGGGAAAAGGTAAGAAAAGTAGGTTTATGTTACAGGGACATTTTGCTGGGTCTATAAATATCATTTTAGAATCAAAATCAATTGTTCATTCTTTATTTTTTTTCAAGTTGAAGTAAAATCATTATTCCATTGGCATGTTTTTTTTGACAATGCTGAGAGTGGTTAATGAAAAGATGAGTGAAATAATATGCACATTTCATTATAGAAAAAAATCTTTACATTCTGGAAAGAATTTAAATGGTTTATTTCTTTCTTTTTCTACTTCACTGATTTTCTAGCACTCTGAGCCAAAGCATTCTAGCCTTGGTTGACACACGTCAAGTCCTTGGTTTTATTATTAATATCTTCAAAACACAAAACATTGATTCTTGCTGTGGAAACAAAGTTCCGATTGTCTTTATATATGTTTTTTATTTATACATGTAAAAATCTTTACATATATATATGTATATATATTTACAAAACCTTTTTGTTCATATTTATATATACATACATACATTTAAATATAAAATGCTATTTCTTTCAAACTGTTCTGTTTTGAATGCACAGCCTGCTGCAATCTTATAATATTTTCTACCACACAGATAAGAAGTTCAATGTTTACAGTGTGAGGATGAAATACTTTATCATTCCTAGGCATTACGTACCCATACTTCAAATGAGACAGTTCTCTGTTGGGATAATTTAAGTCATAGAAAGAAATTGGAAGAAAACAATTATTTAAAACAGGTAAAATGATGGTATATGCATTTTGAGCAAGCTATAATAACTTAATAAGTAAATAATATATATATTAATTTATATTTTCTTCATTAAGCAGTCCAGTGCCCCACTTAGAGTCAAGATTAAAAGAAACATTAATACTATGGTTCAAATTAAACTATTAATTGTTTACTCCAGTGTTCATTGCAGCACTCTATACAACAGCCAAGATATGGAAACAATCTAGATGTCCATCAACAGTGGAGTGGATAAAGAAGATGTAGTATTACTTAGCCATTAAAAGGAAAGAAATAATGGCATTTGCAGCAACATGGATGGACCTAGAAATTATCATGCTAAATGAAGTCAGTCAGACAATGAGACACCAACATCAAATGCTATCACTTATATGTGGAACCAAAATAGGACACAATGAACTTCTTCTCAGAATGGATACTGACTCACAAACTTTGAGAAACTTATGGGTTCCAAATGAGACAGGTTGTGGAGTGGGGGGATGCACTGAGGGTTTGGGATGGAAATGCTATAAAATTTGGTTGTGATGATTGTTGTACACCTATATATGTAATAAAATTAATTACTTGAAAAACTATTAAGCGTTTAAACTTTGTTTACTGATTACTTTTTGTCTTTATCACTAAAAGTAAACAGTTATCTTAATTTCCTTTTTAGAAACAGTTCTCATCTTGTTTATTACACATTGTTTTAGCTCATTTCTCTTCTTCCTGGGTGCAAAGGTAGAAAACCTCTCCTAGCTCCCTTTTTAGGTGTGTTCACATGACAACGTACTAGCCAGGAGAATGCCAACAAAAATGAGGCAGAACTTCTAACTCTGCCCTCCATTACCCATCCTC
>PVHT020000077.1:36941201-36958266 GCA_004024745.2 Catagonus wagneri
CTTAATTTCCTTTTTAGAAACAGTTCTCATCTTGTTTATTACACATTGTTTTAGCTCATTTCTCTTCTTCCTGGGTGCAAAGGTAGAAAACCTCTCCTAGCTCCCTTTTTAGGTGTGTTCACATGACAACGTACTAGCCAGGAGAATGCCAACAAAAATGAGGCAGAACTTCTAACTCTGCCCTCCATTACCCATCCTCTGTCCACCCATTTCCTGCCACATAGACTGGAGGAGACTCATGTTTTCCTCCAAACACATACTTAAATTAACATAACTCTATCTTCAAATAAGGTCACATTGAAAGATTCTAGATACTAGTATTTCAAAACAAATTTTGGGGAGACACAATTAAACCCGTGACAGAATTCAATTCTACACCATCAATTCAAAGGACCAGTACCGAGAGGAAGCCTGTAGAAGGCATCTGGACAGGAGCAGAAATGTAGTCTACTGTGTACTGCAGCTTAGCCAACTCTACTTAGAAAAGCGAATACTTCTTAGATCACATTATACGTTCTCTTACCTAAAAGCCTATGATGCAGTTCACAATTCTTACTAGGGCTTTCGATGACCTACACAACCTGGCAAATGATTACCACTGTATTTTCAGAACTTATCCTCACTCTTTCCTACCTAATGGACTCAGGTACACATTACTTCCTCCTTTTCTGGTACTATTTCTCACTAAGAAACATCCTCCCATCATCAGAAGCAATGAAGTGTGGTGCAGGATTTGTATTTAATGTTATATCACTTGAGAAAACATTTGTTAATGAGTGGGCTTTGTTGGTAGATGTCAGGCTTCTTAAGGCTCATTCACTGTTCATATACCCATTATGCTCTTTTTCAAAACTCAGCATAATTTATTACATGTACACATGACCACACATAAACAGTAAGTAAGTGGGAAATAATCCTGTCATGGGTAACTGATGATGTTCTTATTTGTTCTAGTTTTTTATTTTTGTTGTTGTTCTGTGCAGGCTTTAGTATAGGATCTGCCTACCCTTAATCAAAGTGCTAAACTAACAAATTCTCCAGGAAACAGCTCTATAAGAACTGATAGACTTTATGCAATGTACTTAACAAATCAGAATGTAGTCTGAGAGCTTAAGACTAGGGCAGCAAGTGAAGTTTTTGTTTCTTTGTTCTGTTTTGTTTTTTAAGTGCAGGGATGTATTTTTAATTGGTAAGCATTTAAAAAATTAAAGTCTCATAATTGAGATCAGATGAGTCAAATTTATTTCTATCTTTGAATTCCAAATCTTACCTCTATTCAAGAAGGAGAAGGTGTTATGTAGACTACAAATAAGGAAAATAATCTTTCTATATGTCTAGATAAAATACAAGCTCAGTTATTATAATAATATAATAACTGTACTAGTATATAATATAAAATTATGTTATAATATGCAATATATGATATACCAACATATGTGATGGTTATCATAACACATGTGGTATATTAAAACAATTAATATAATCTTAGCACCTCATCATTAAGTGTGCCATGGTGCTCAAGAGTGGGGTGACAGGATTTCCCCGGTGGGCTAGCAATTAAGGATCTGATGTTGTCACTATTGTGGCTTTGGTCACTGCTGTGATGTGGGTTGTTCAGTCCCTGGCCTGGAAACTTCCACATGCCATAGGCAGGGCCAAAATACATTTATAAATTTATATGTATATATAAATTTAGAGAGTGCCTTCGTGGTTCAGTGGGTTAAGGATCTGGCATTGTCACTGCTGTGGCTCAGGTTTGATCCCAGGCTGGGAACTTCTGCATGCCACAAGTGTAGACAAAAACAAACAAACAAACAAACAAACAAAAAGAGTTGGGCAATGAATGCTTACTTATTTGTGTTTGTTTTTCCTTTTCATATACTGTATGTTGCGGTTTAGCAGCTTAACATCATTGCTTGGTCCCATTTAACATCATTGCTTGGTCCCTTTCGTTAAAAAATGAGCAACAGTTCTAGCTAATTTCTCAGTAAATTCGCTTTAGCATGTGTGCTTTTAGTACCTTTACTATGCCAGTGTGTATTTCACCTGATTTAAATACCCCTGCTTTTGTTAGGTTAAGCAATCACATAATTCTTTTTTAAGAGGGTCATGCTACTCTGCACAACATCCTGTCTTTCCTTGTTCTAAAAAATAATGAGCTGTTACTTTTTCATGGAGAGTATTTGTTTTAATCTTTAGGAAAGAGCCCTTCATCATGCGTGGAGCACTGCCTCATTGTTTTTTCTCTCACCATTCCATTACAGCATGTGGGGAAGGATGCTTCTCCTAGATTCATATTCAAGGGGACCATCATCATCCAACAGAAACAAGACAAAAGAATGTAGCATTGGGTGTGATATGTGTGCATACCATTTACCTCTACTTTAAAGAGTATGTTAATGGTCAAAAAGTTATGGCCAGAGTATTCTTAAAATGAGTTAAATTTAAAATTGAAGTTTTTTTTTTTCTTTTTACCTCTAGGAGTATATTTTAAAGGTGCAGAACAATAAAATTAATGGAGACCCATTCTTGCTCTTTATGAATGATAAAAATAAGAAAAATACATATCTCTATAAATGTTCCATTACTTCAAACAAATCCAGGATATGTGAAGAAATATTTCTGAATTTAGATAATTTAGAATAGATACAGACAGGTTGCCAACCATTTTTTGACAAAATAAAAAGCAACAGCGTGTGTAAATTGCAAAAAAAAAAGAAAGAAAAACAAATTACAGCTGTATAACTTAAGGAAAGTGTTTTTTTGTTTTAAATATCCTTAAAAGTGACATGTGATGAGAGTAGTGAAAAATAGGTACTCCTAGAATGTTATAATGTTTAACGTTTAATATATTTCTTTAAAAAAACACTTTAAAGACTATGCAATCACTTTTTTTGTGTGTTTTTTGGGCCACTCCTGCAGCACATGGAAGGTCCCAGGCTAGGGGGCAAATTGGAGCCGCAGCTGCCGGCCTCCACCACAGACACAGCAATGTAGGATCGAAGCCACAACTGCAACCTACACCACAGCTCACAGCAATGTCGGAGCCTTAACCCACTGAGCGAGGCCAGGGATCCACCCAACCCTCATGGATACTAGCTGGGTTTGTTATCACAGACCTACAATGGGAATTCTAAGATTTATTTTTCTTCTAAAAAGAAATGCTGCCAATCCCTTGTGCCACAGCAGGAACTCCTCAAAAGTGAGAGTTTTTAAAATCACATCTCAGAAGTCTTAAAATGCTCATGTGCATTTTGAATGTCAGGGAAGGTATTTGTGGTGTAGCCTTTCCTCAATTTAGCTGGTAATAGATGCCTTTTTAGTCAATTTTCTGTAACAATCTGTATCCTAGACAACAGAATTTAGGTAGTTCTGGCCTGAAGAGGGTAGAACTTCCTTAAGTTTTCTCCTCCAATTTCTTTTCCAGTTTATGTTTTCATCTCTTCACCTCATTTTTTGGGGGGAGGGACTTTATTTTTACTAAATAATAACCTATTGCCATAACCAAATAATTTACTTTAGTCTATATACTGGATAAGGATGATGGTTTGTGTTTCAAAGTATCACTTAATAAAAAAAAAAGGTAGAGGGAGGCAAAACACATAATAAATGGGTATTAAATCTATATTAAAATTTAAACCTTACCAAAAATCAAAAAAGGCAAATTAAGGAAAAATGTTATTATCACTTAACAGACTGGCAAAGGCAAAATTATATCTGATGTAGGCGAAGGTTTGGGGGTGAAATCAACCTCAAACATAGCTTCTAGGAATAAAATAATATAAGTTCATTATTCTATATCGGTTGTAGTATGATGGCTAATTTTAATTTCTTCTTTATGTTTTTCTGGCTGTCCCAAATTTTCTACAATGGATATATTTGACTTTGCTTATCAAAAGAAATACCAATTTGTTTTTACAATTCCTCTAAGTGGAAAATAATATGAAGCTTTTATGGCTTCTTTGTAAATCTGTTTATGTAAACTCATTGATAATATAATCTTTACAGCATTCTTTCCCCACTACTATTTTAGGACTTATGGAAAAGACAAAATGGTTTGATGAACATTAATTCACACACAAATACATGTCAATATTAATCAGGATATTCTCCACTTTAAAATGCAAGAACAATATCCAGAGAGATAGTCTTTGCCACTTACGAAATTAAGTGAAAGAAAGAAGGTGTATCTTACCTGATAAACAATGTATACTTTTGTCCATCATCCACTTTAAGAGTAGTGTTAATGCTTTTCAATTTTGCTTCACCGGCACAAAAAAAGTGGTACTATGGAAAAAAAAAGTTTTTCCTTAAACAGGTTTTCAGTGTGAAATTAGCATCTTATATTTGTATTGCACTTTGTAATTTTTTTTTTTTTTGTGCCTTGGAGAGACAAGAAGTCTGAAGCTTAAAGAAAAGTCACAGCTCAAGGTAAACAAATAGAAAGTGCTAGAATTAAAACACAAAAATGTATAATGTTATATACATATACATAGCCCATACACATGTACACACACACACACACACATATACACAGACTTCCGGTTTCTCTTCTAGTATTTAGGGGAGCCTGGTTGAGGAAGGCAGCTTCTTCTATTAACAAGGAGCTAGTGTTAATTGGCAATTGTTCTTAGACACTAGCAACTGGGTAACGCAAAGACCAGTGGATTCAATTTAGAAGGTTATGTTCATGTCACTGAAGGGAAACCTAAAGACTGTGAAAGTTAGCCATTCATCCTAAACTTCCTGAGGCTTGAGGGTCCTTATGGCCATTTGTAGGATTATTATTAATTAGACCAAGTGAGTTACTGTTTTAAAAGAAGCAAATCATGTCTGTATTGGGTATACATGAAGAGACAACCCTGGGGATTCCATGAGTGGCCAGCAGTGGCCTATTTATCTTTTTAATGGCATGTACCTGAACGTGGCTATTCTTATATTGCGGCTATTCTTTCCCAGAAAAGGCTTTTATAGTCTTTAGCATATTGCAAGAAATCTATAACCCACATATGAGCTAAAGAAACACAGTTACATGTTTCATAACTCCTGTGCACCCAAGCTACATTAAATTGATGTCTAAATCTTCCCACTGGTAGTTGAAAGGTAAACATAATCCTATATATCTTACATTTTTGTAATGTTCGGTCATCATAATAAAAACTTCTTTTATAAAATTGTCTACTGTAGAATCATTTTAATAAATATGGTAACAAGCACTGGCTTTCAAAAAAACCACATCTACACCGACTTTGCCAGAAAACCAGTTGCATAACATTTGGCTACACATTCTTCTCAAGCCACTGTAACTTAGTAAAAGTCGATGTTTGCTTATTGCATTTTAAAGCCATGTCTAGGATACAATCAAGGCGATCAGATAGTATTTAATATTTTTGGCAGCATGAATATAGCTATTTCTTATGTATATCACTTGGAAATCTGTATTATTAGTTAAGATAGTTATTTAAACTTAAATGATAATTTGCTGATTTACTATGTGTTTGTGTGTGTGTGTGGTGGGGGGAGGAGAGGTAATCTCCTTATTTTGTTAAAATACACCAGAATATTATTTTTCAAGTACAAAAAATCTTAATAATCCCTATTATCTTCAGGGATGTCAAAGTTAAACATTTAAAAATTATTTAATGGGAATTCCTTGGTGGCCAAGTGGTTAAGGATCTGGCGTTGTCACTGCTGTGGCTCTGGTCACTGCTGTGGCACAAGTTTGATCCTAGGCCTAGGAACTTCCTCATGCCATGGGCGTGGCCAAAACAACGACAACCAAAACACCCTAGAAAAATTTAACGGATAATTCTATTAATTTTATTTGAATTTTAAATATTGTAAATAGCTCTTTATGATATGTATAAAAACAATAGCTATTGTTAGTGATTATTCTATATCATGGATTTTTAAAGCACTTTATAAGTTTCAACTGATTAGTTTCCTTACAAAGCAAAACACAAATGAACGAATAAAATCTGTGAAATAGGTACTATCCTTTTATTATCTCCATTATTCAGAGGTGAAAACTGTGTGAAAATGGTTTGCCCAGAGGGGCACTGATATTTGAGTCCCAACAGTGGCTATATCTACTCACTTCCCTGTTATTAGAAAGAGCCAATGAAATAGTTTTAAAAATTAATTTTGATATATTGAGCTTTAAAACTGAAATTGCCTAAAAAAACATTTGGCTAACAATTCTGCATTTCCAGAATTTGAACAGGTCTGAAATTATGATAACTGTAAAAGTTTGACCATAAATATACATGTTTGTGAAAATTGCAATGTAAATGCATTCCCCATATGAGTATACTTTTAAAATGGGTGAGGAAATGGTGCACAGTCTCGGCAATCATTGCGGAATAAGGAAAATATTAAAATCATAAAGATAAAATAATACTAAAATTACCTTTAAATCATTATAAGAAGGCGGTGATGGGAGTGGAAAGAAAATGGATTTTGGTTGACACAACTGAATAAAAATTCCTGATCCACCATCCTTAAAAGAGTTCAAAGAGTTCATACGTGTAATATGAAACATCCCTTGAGCCTCGGTTAGTTCATAGGATGTCTGAGATGCGAAAAGAAATACCTACTTCTCATATTGGATTAATGTGTATTAGGCATTCTTCTATGAGTTTATGTGCCTCTATTTATTCACTCATTGTATAACATTAATCTCATAATATTTATCCATTTACTTACTGAAACTTCACATCAACTTTTATTGCCCTCCCTTTATGAGTGAGTAAACTCCAGCACAGAGTACTTAAACTTGCAAGCCCTAAAAGCCCCTCAGTGGCAGAGCTGCGGTCCAAACTCTTGACAGTCTTACTCCAGAGTCCATTATCTTAATACATTTTCTTAAATTGGAGCCAGACACATAATTGCAATTTAATAAATAACCATAATTATTACTACAGATTATCAATACATATCTTTTCTTTATCATAAACCTAAAGAAAAGAAATTCTACATTTCTCTTCACCGATTTCCCTTGTATAATTCCTAAATGTCTCAGCTCAACATAGTTGAATTTATTTTTATCCATTTGAAAGTGAAAGGAGTCTTTATACTTCATAATACGTCATACTTCTATACATCTATACTTCAAATAGAGAAGTACACTTTATACTTCTATATTTTATACATATTTTCACCCACAATTCTGCAAGTCTCTGGTCTTGCTCACAATGTCTCTTGTTGGAGACATCCGCCACAGTGGGGTCTGGCTGAGTTAGACAGTCAGGTATGGAGCTGAGTTAAGAGCAGAAAAATGTGCTGAGTGTGACCATCACATACTTTTCACATCAGATCTCTACAAGTTTTCGGCTTATTATATGACTAATGGAAATTTCTGGTCTTAGTTGAGGAAAATGCTGTGGAGCAGAGATCACCAGAACTTATCTTACAGGGTCAGACTGATGTTCAATGGTTCATCATTGTATTCTACTCATACATAATTCTATTTTATTGCTCCAGTTTCACCTGTTTTTATTATTATCTGCAATCAGTGAGAAGCAAGATGAGAGCAAAGCATATTTTATTTACCTTTGAATCCTCACAAGCTGGCAAAGTGACTGGTGACAGATAAATGTTTAATGAATGAGTGAAAAAAATGGATGAATGAATAAAAATACTGTTACAAATACTGTTACAAAAATACTACTAATCTGCTACATCTAGTTGACATTTGTTATGAGATCAGATATTGTACTAAACTATGTATATGTGTTCTATTACTTAAGAAAAATTAATATGTAAAGAAAATCAGACTTGTACCAATTGGCTTATTTAAGTTAAAAGATATAACTCACGCTATTATGGAAATTCACATATTTAAATGACATTATAAAAGAAATGGTAGGAAAACTACAGATGTAGTGTTTCATATACTAGACTATGTTAATTACCTTATTGCAGTGATGATTTGATGCCTTCTTTAATCTGAGGATTTAGAACCAGAATATGAGGTGATTTGTTAAGGTAGGCCGGTGTTAAAAAAGAGCACACACTTTCAATTCAAACTTAGCTTCACAATTTAGCTGTGTAATTTTGGACTTTTAAAGGAAGGTTGTTTTACAGACTGTCAAGTGTTAGGTCAACAATCCCTAATGTTTGCTAACAAAATCTCTTGTACTCTTAAAAATTATTCAGGGTTCCAAAGAGTTGTCGTTTACTGGGTTCTGTCTATCAATATGTATAACACTAAAATTAAAACAGACTTTTTTGAAGCACGAAACCATATAAGTACACATTACACAGGTGATCAGAGGGATGACATTGTGTCATGTAGCTTCTAGAAAACTCTATGTACACTTATGAGAGTTATAATGAAAAAGGAAAATAACATCTTAGCATTATTTTCGAGATAGTATTCCCCTTAAGGAGCCTTTGAAAGAATTCTGAGGTTTCCCAGGGATTCCCAGATCACATCTGCCATTAAAGATGTGTTATTGTAGCAATTACTATCATTGAGAAATTGAGAAAGAGATAAGTGGAAGAAGGAGTTTCCTTGTGGTGCAGTGGATTAACAGTCTGCTGATACTATTGCTGCGGCCCCGGTTGCTGCTGTGGTGCAGGTTCAGTCCCTGGTCTAGCAATTTCCGCCAACCACAAGTGCAGCCAAAAAGAAAAAAGAAAAAAAAGTGGAAGAAAAGTTTAAAATAGAGAAGAAAAAAATAGAATGAAAGCTATTCAAAGTGTATAAATAGCATACACTGGAAAGCTATTCAAAGTATATAAATAGCATACACTGAACAGAAAGAAATTACAAAAATAAGACACATAGCCTGGTGGTGAGTGTAAAAGACATATTTAAGTTTAAATTTTATTTTTACAATAGCCACTAAAGTGGAGAATCCGAACAACTTCCTAAAATTCACCTTAAATAAATTTGACTTACCTTTAAGGTGCCATTTTCAATAAATAATTGAAAAAAAAATCCATCTGCTGTATCTGGATCTTGCTTAATGTACAGGAGGAGTCCATAGGTGTTGGAGGTCTGAAATTCTAGGGAGATATTATTTTGTGGATTTAAAAACACGTTCTGAAATTCTAGATAGGATTCTCCATGATAACACACACAACTGAAATCTGTGGAGTCAGAAAGAAAATACAGTTTAGGTTGGTGTTAAAAGTTCAATAGTCAGCTGTCACATTATAACATTAGCAGAACATTTTCTGAAATGGCTCTTACCTGACTCTTTTCTGCCTGTTACAAGCCTGCACACTTATTTTCTCTGCCATTGGCAGAGTGGGTTGACATCATTTATATATACTGGGAGTATCGTGATCGAATTTCACTGGGAGGCAAGGATGGACTAGACGATTTATCTTCACATACTTTTATCTAGATTTTATGATACAGGTCAACAGAAACAGGAATATTTTTTGAAGAAATCCTTGTTCACCATATATATATGACACCTTGTTCACCATATATATGACAAAATTATGATTTGTGTCAATATTATAATTTGATTGGGTGGCTTTTGAGGGCTGATAGAAAATATTGTGAAGTAAAGAAATTGTTACTTTTTTTGAGCAACATTATGTGATCTGAGCTTCTTCAAAAATATTTCTCATTTTTCTTTTCTTTTGCCTTCTGAATGATTATATTTTAATTAGCCTTAAGCTTTAAGTAAAATATGGAGATTTTTGAGCAAAATACTTTGATAATTTAAATTAAATTTAAAAATATACGATGACTAAAAACTAGTTAGCTTGTTTTTCTAAGTTAGTTCATGCTATTAAAAGTAATTTTTATCTGATAAATATTTGGTTGATTATATTCCTGTAACAATAAAGTTAAATCTCTCTTTCATTTCCTTCTGTTCTTCCATGACATACATACATACTCTCAAACTCTCTCCTTTAAAATTTCCAAATTATTATGATACAATCATATGACCACATTCTTTTTAAAATCTGTACTTTAAAATGTCTACAGTTTATATCCTATGCATAGTATTTTTCTTATTTAACATTTTCAAGAAATCTTTAGAAACACCTTGTGCTAAATTTTCAGACTTGTAAAAAACTGAAGGAAATAAAGAGCTAAACCTCAAAGAATTTTTTTCCTTTTAACTAGAAATAAGAAGGTTCAAAATACTGCCAGAAAACATTTTTGCTTCATAGACATCAAAAAATTTTTTTAAATCAAGGAATTCTTTAGAAAGTAGCTCAAAAATTAAACATATTAATAAAGCTTTCAACTTGGGCATTCAAACTGTTTTAGTTGCTACGTTATATAGACAAATATTTCTTCCTTGTAAAATTTTAATGATGATCTTGTAAGCATAACATTGAATAATTCATTCATTTTTTGAATGAATGGGGAATAGAGATAAATATCTGTTTTACTTTAAAGTTCAAAATGTAAAAAAAGCATAAAATATTTTCAAAGACTAACATTACAACATGAATGTACCCAACACTGGTGAATTAAAGAAAACGCAGTATATTTTTAAATGCTTTAGAAAGAAATATATTGTCCGATCAACAATAGCTAATTTTAAAATTATTTTAATTTCATTATTTTAAGATATGTGTTTTTAAGGACTAAATTTTAAAAATGAAAGTGGCTTTGTCATCATGTGACTAGTGCTTGTAATGAAAACCCGCACATACCCTCAATTGTAAGCTACATGAGGTCAGGAGTCATGTATGTTTGGTTCAGCATTCTACCCCAAGTGCTTATTTTCTTGAACATCTCTTACCTTTTATGGAAAATTAATTGCTTTTGTTTAAATGTTCTTGGAAAATTATATTTTTGTATGTTTGGATAAATCAGGAAATATTTTGTAAAGAATATTTAACCATTTTTGTAGTTTTCCTATTCAAATGCATGAATACAGATTTTATTTTACATCTTCCTTAGTGAAAATCTTAATCAAATAAAAAGAAAGGTGATAGGAATAACAGACTAGTTTTGTGAAGAAAATATAGGTATAGAGACAATTTTCAGTAATGATAGGTTGGAGTAAAATTATAGCTCCGTACATCTTTCATTATCTAGAATGAAATCATAAGTTTCTGCCTTTCAGTTTTCATTTTTTAAAGTAGAATTGTTATCTGAATTGCATGGCCTCATATTATGATTACAGCTCTGAATGAGCTTGCATGCTTTTGGTGTAAATAACCAGAAAGCCCAGTTCAAAGCAGTTTCAGCAATAAAGAAATTTAATGGCTTAAATAAAAGGAAGTTCAAGGGTGGGATAGGCACCTAGATGGATGGTTGTGTATATCCAAGCTCAGTTGGATCCCCATAAAAGACCTAGAATTCCTCTCTCTCCTTCTTCTACTCAGGTGGTAAACTTTAATCCAAGGTTTGCTTTTCTCCTGATTCTAATATGGTGGCTAGCAGTAATTTGACATTTATGCATTATCACTCAGATTCCCGTAGTTCCAAAAGAAGAAGGAAGAATTTTCCCAAGTGCAGAATGAATCGCTCCCTAGCAGTTGACTGGCTAGAACTGCGTCACCCATGAAGCTCTCCTTTGGAGATTAGAATGAGGCCAGTTCTCACTGAGACCTGTGGGGATGGCTTCATGACAGATGAAACTGGAATCCCAGTATTTCTCTAGATTCATGCTTTGTTTCTTGGCTATTAGCTGACTGTCAGATTCATAGGCTCAAAGCAATCAATCACCTGTCCAAACCAGAGACCTTGACTTTTCATCTCCAACTTCACGCCTCTACTTCTTCTTCTGAGAGGTAGTTCTTGCCTTCATTTCTAACAGTGCATAGTGAGTATACAAATGCGCCTAGTCAGTAAAAAATTTATTTTAAATTTAGTTCTTACTTGGTGGGCAGTTGAAATTTTTTTTGACACAAAATTATTTGAATTTCCAGTGCATGGTGACCCATAGCCATTTCCTAAGCATGAGGATGAAGAAAACTTCAAATACATCTTAGTGAAAAATCAGATGTCAGTAATCCTGCCTTCCCTAATAGCACAAAGAAGGGGTTTAAATAGATTAGAAGAATAATATCTTTTAGAAGAAATAAATAATACAGATACTGAGGCATAAATAAACATTGACATTAGAACAAACAAAAGTACTATGTATAATATTAAATTCTTTGATAGATTACGAACAAATAACCAACAGTGCATGTTTGTTTTAATCACATAAAAATACATAGAAAAAGTAAATAATTCTTAGCTTGAGTGTTTTTTTTTGGTTTTATGTTTTAGCAGATCAAAAAAATCTGAATAGATTTTAAAGAACACAGTCTTTTTTGTGGTTAGTATATTATATGTAAGGTTAAACATGAAAGTTGGAATCCTATGAGACATTCATGGAATATCAAGCTTTTCTGCAAGACTGAGATTTTATAATGACTTCATAATGACTGGATAGCTTAAAAAGGACATGCATTACTTGACCCTGTTTCTAGTAGGCTGTCAATACCAGTGTCATCCATGAATAATCCCTGAAAGGAAGAGCAATTAGGTGTTCTTTCTGGAGTATGTATCACTAAGTAAATGTGAAGATATAATTTACAACTAAACATCCATAATGGCTCTTTATTTCACATGTCTTAGAAGTAATATCTAGGAAAAAATATTGGACATTTGTGATGTGTGTGTTTGTGTCTGTGTGTGTGTGCGTGCATGTGTATGTGCCAAATTTTCAGTTTGAAAAAAGGCTCTCTGTATAACACACATATAATTCATATAGGAAGACATATTAGACTGTTTCTTAAGAAGTCTGTGTTGAGTCTTGATTCTTGATGCCATCAATGAGCAGATCAGCAGCCATGTACTAGCTGCAAGAATTTTGTGTGACTTGGTTCTCTTAATTTGTATTATTTCTAGAGAGAAGAACTTAGATTTTATTATTACCTTTCCATGTTTAATACTTTACAGTTCTGCATTCCATAAATTGTTTAATTCATCTGAAATCCAAATTTACACAGTTCATTTAAATTCATCTCAATTAGCTTAATATCTACTAATAAAGCAGGAGAAAGGAAGAAAATAAACATTTACCCACTGTTAATATGTATCAGCTTTCTTAAGTACTTTACTCATGCTGATTTCTTTCTTGGCTATTTAAAGATTTAGGCCATTTGAAAATGCTTTTGTGAGAACTAAGCATATTTCAAAATAAATTATTAAATATTTTTATTTCATAGATTTTCATAGATTGGTTCATCAACTGTAAGTCAGTGACATACTGTATAGAACAAGTATTAATCACATAATGCAAAAAAGTTTTCAAAACTAACAATACTGAAATGAAAAGACAGAGAGTACAGTTTAAGATTGGCAGACTCAGTGTAGCCAAGGGAAATATATAATAAATATGAGTTATGAAGGAAGATTTAAGATAATACATGATTAGAAGGAAAGCTTAGAGAAAACTTGTCAAACAGTTGAATAAATTTTTATCTGAAAGCAATTAACAGTCTTTTTAAAAGGAAGCACAACACCTATGATCACAGTATTTTCCTTTCACCAGCAAGAGGAAATTGATGATCAGGGAAATTTCCTTTAATAAGCACCCAGAAGGATAGAAAATAAAACACAAATCAAATCTTGCTGCTCTCCTTTAAAAGCGTTACTTGCCTCCAGTTGCCTATGACAGAATTGCTTAGTATTGACTCTGTATAGAATCTTTCCTTTTCTTTCTCCTTTGTCTTTTAAAGCGGATGCCAATTATTCTAGGATAACTTAACGGAGCATGCACCCTTCCCATACTCATCTGCATTGCCAGATCTGTCATGTATCCCCTTCCTGTACGCAGCTCTATTTCCAGGGTTGTTATCCTATTCCATTGGACAGACTGTCAAGCCCAAGCCAATCAAACACTGACTTAGTTAGCATAGCTTTGGGGTAAGACCTGATATCAGGAAATCTGATCTGCTTGTTCTTCCTCAGGATTGTGTGACTGACTGTTTGCCATGTGCCTTTAAATACAAATATCAGGATCAGTAACACGTGCAAAGAAATGCCTTTTTAAGTTACATAAACACTCGGAATAGATATTGATTTGAATCTCATTGATTTTATGGAAAAAACTGTCAGTAATCAGTATCTTTGTGATATTCATTTTCCTATATGCAAACATATACATGTCTCTATTTTACTAGAGCTTCTAAAACATTTTAATACAGTTTTATAACTTTTATCCATATTTTCTTAGGTTAACTTCTAGAAATTCTATGAAACTGTTGCTATTTTAAATAGTTCTTTGTAGTATTACATATGTAACTCATTATGTTGAAAGGCAATTGACATATCAAACAACCCTTTTGAATTCTCCTATTTTTAATAATAAGGTATAATATATGAGTAACAAGATTTTTCTTTCTTTTGTTTCTAATTCTTAATCTGTCTAATTAGCTTATTACATAGCCTAGGACCATCAGAAGATACACTGAACTGAAATAAAGAAAATGAGATTTGTATTTTTTGTTGTTTTGCTTTTGCAGGGAAGGCTTTAGTGTAATGTTTCGCTCTTCTTTTATAAGTGATTCTGTTAACTCATTCAGGAAGCTCATAGATACAGAGAACATAGTGGTGATTGCCAGAGGTGGTGGGTGAAATACGTGAGGGGGTCAAATTTCCAGTTACATAGTAGATAATTTGTGAGGATATAATGTCTAGCATGGTGACTATAGTTAATAATTCTGTATGACCTATTTGAAAGTTGCTAAGAGAGTAAGTCTTTGTGACCAGACCAAAATGGACAGCTGCAAGAATAAACGATTCCAGTACCAAGAAGTCTGCAACAACCAACCACACCCCACCACGCCTTTTAGTACAAAAGAAGCCTGAATTCTAACTCAGGTGAGATGGTTCTTTGGGACACTAGTCCACCATTCCCTTGGTCTGCTGGCTTTCTGAATAAAGTCACAATTCTTGCCCCAACACTTTGTTTCTTGATTTATTGGCCTGCGCTGTGGCAGGGAGTATGAGCTTGGACCTGGTAACAAATTTATTGTAATGATCATTCTACAGTATATACAAAATCAAGTTTTTATGTTGTATACCTAAAGCTAATATAATATTACATGTCAATTGTACTTCAATAGAGAGCATACCTCAATAGAATTATAAACAACAAAACAGCAAAGACTGCCAGGTGGAAAGCTGTGAAGGACACAGAAAAAAGAGACTAAATATTATAAAGGAAGAAAATATAAAAAAGGACTTTTCCTTCTATTGTGTAGTTTGCAAGAATTTTTGTAAGAACTTAATATTAAATTTTCTCAGGTTTTAATTTATTGATATGATTTTATTATAAATAACTTTGATATTCTAATATCAAACCTTTACTGTGTCCCAGAAATAAATCACATTTGCTTATAATATATGTGCATATAGGGATTTCATTTGCAAGAATTCACGTTTGGGATACTTGCATCTATGCTGATGATTACCTTTTAATTTTCATTTCTCCTGACTCCCTTTCTGATTTTCATACTAAAGTTTTACTTCATTTTATTAAATCAGTTGGACAGCGTGAATTTCCATTCTTAATTTTTGTAGGTTTTTGTTTACTGACCACCTGCATTATGTATCAACAAATAAAACTGTGACTTGTACAACATCCTAAAATAACTATAAAAGGTTTCATTTAATGTTCTGATTAGAAATCAGAATGTTCACAGTAGACAAAGTAGTGACTTATAAGAAAATTTAGTTTTAATTTTAATTTGGCCACATTTATCACTTCAGAGAAGTCACCTCACTTCGTTATCTTTATATCTTTACCCATAAAATTAGGGTAGCATCTATTATGAAGTTGTAATTACATCAGATATAATTTTAGTTAGGACTCAGGCTTATTTATACACTTTACCACTTGAGATCATGTGATCTCAGATAAATACTTCTCGATCCTTTCAGTTTCTTCATCAATGCAAAAGCAATAACAAGGCTATTCTGTTATATGTAAAAGTGCTAGGTAAGAAATTTGCTCCTGTCTATCTCTGGGAAAGAATACTCCTACAATGAAACAAAAATTTTGAAAAAATTATTTTTTAAATAGTTATTACATGAATATGCTCTATATTTTTCTGAGGCAGATATTTAGGAAGGTCTAAAACACATGGCATGGCCACATTTAAGCAAACTGAAATGAATTCTAAGTATTTCAAGGTGGTGAGTGAAGGGGCTGCAGAGAGTCCAGAAGTGTCTTCTGTTCCCCTTATTCTAAGAGCAGCTCACCTTTGTTTTCACCATTTTTACCTGTTTACAGGAATAAAATACATGAATAAAACTAAATTAAATCTGTAGATTTTGTTAATGATGATAATTCATATCTCATTGTCCCTTCCTCTTTATATCATCTCATTTGATTCTCACTTCAATCTGGAAAGTGTGCAAGTACCCTACATGTCTACTTAAGAAACAGAGGCTTAGAGAAGGTCATTTGATAAATGCGTAGGTCTTAGAAACAGGCTTCTTTTATCAAGCTCATATATTCTTTAACACAAGTTTTATTCTGTGTGACCAGGTTAATTATTTTAAACATACAGTTTTTGAAACTGTATGTTTCAAATTCAGTGTGGGTCCTTACACTGAATTCTTACATTTTCTGTAAGAGAGTAGTGTAATGATTTGTACAACTGAATGTGAAAACTGTGCCCCACTTTCAGTGGGCTCCAAAATGATTATAATCTAGTTTTTAAGTATTATGTATATATTTAATATAAGAGTAGACATATAAAATATAAAAAGGATATATAATATATATAATATAAAATATATATAAAATCATTGAGCTCAGCTAGTTTACAATAACTATTTGATTAATAAGGGTACTCTGAAATTAAGCTACAGTTAATCTTTGAGATGATTTTTATAGCATTTCCTCCCCTTCCTTCTGCTGTGTTTTAAGAAATATTATAGGAGTTCCCGTCGTGGCGCAGTGGTTAACGAATCCGACTAGGAACCATGAGGTTGCGGGTTCGATCCCTGCCCCTGCTCAGTGGGTTAACGATCCGGCGTTGCCGTGAGCTGTGGTGTAGGTTGCAGACGCGGCTCGGATCCTGCGTTGCTGTGGCTGCGGCGCAGGCCAGTGGCCACAGCTCCGATTAGACCCCT
>PVHT020000077.1:36959266-36992945 GCA_004024745.2 Catagonus wagneri
AAAAAAAAAAAAAAAAAAAAAAAAAAAAAAAAAAAAAAAAAAAAAAAAAAAAAAAAAGAAATATTATAGACTATATAGGATCTTATAGGTAGCTGGAAATCTACCCACTACTTAAGACATATGAAGCTTCTGAGAAAAATACATTTCCACAGAGAAAGGAGAATGTGGTAGAACTGGGAAGACCTCCGTTACCTTCTTAAACACTCCATCCCTTTGACAGACGAGTTTACCAAGAAAACAAAACTAGTGACTCAGGGCCTTTCTGCTCCTGGACTCTGAGAGTTTGGAAAGACTCTCATGAAAATTTAGGATGGGCTCGTTTCAATGCTGGGAAATCTTTGCATTTATTTTTTCTTTTGAATCTAACAATTTACACTCTCCATGTATAAGAGGAGAAACAACAAGACAAAAAAATGTATGTTGCATGAGTAAATTTATCTGTCAGTGTGTATCATAGTCATAGACTCTAGAGGACCAAGCATGGATAAAAATTACACAGGCATGTCACATTATATGTTCATCAGAAACCATGAGATTCTCACTATAAGGGTTGGGAGTAAAGCAGAAAATTTAGCATTCTAAAAACATATTGTTGATGTGTTAATTTCCAATAAAATAAAATATAAACTCCACTACCAGTACTGTCCTCTATGCAACGTAGTTAATCTATCTGTCTCAATAGCAATGGGGTTGAGGGTAGGCTGTCCCAAAACATGCCACTTTGGCATAACGGTTATTTTGAATTGAAGGTACTTAAGAAAAATAGCTGGTGCAGGAACGGTACTCTGACCCCTCCCTGTCACCCTGAAAGCAAAAAACAAAGCTCCCATGTGAAGGGTGTCCACTCTGTACCAGGAGGTATAGAGAATCCTTATACCTGAGACAGGGAATTCAGGGCAGAGAAGGTTGTAGAAACAAACCTTCTTACTACTTAATTTATTATCCCAAGCCTAAAGTTCTTTGTCATCTTCATAAATTTATTGTTTATTTGTCTGAAGGGTATAAAAAAAATCTGCCTACTCTGGTCACTTCTTTAGTCTCGTACTACTATGAGCTCCTGCGCATACAAAATTAAAATTTGATTTTAATTTTTAGATTTGATTTTCTGTTCCTAATCTGTCAATTTAATTATTAGACCAGCCAAAGAAGGGCAGAAGGGAAAGATTTTCTGCTCTTACAATCACTTATGTTA
Source organism: Catagonus wagneri (assembly GCA_004024745.2). Taxonomy (NCBI): domain Eukaryota; kingdom Metazoa; phylum Chordata; class Mammalia; order Artiodactyla; family Tayassuidae; genus Catagonus; species Catagonus wagneri. Next base: position 36,960,459 of record PVHT020000077.1, read on the forward strand.
TGATTAATAAAACTTGGAAAACCCCTCCTTAATTTTCCAGGTAGATTGTTGCTTATCCAAGGCAATATTTCAAAAGTAAAATATTTTTCCTCTCCTAAAAAATTGAATAGTTTGTTCTTTGCTCATATGTAATCAAACAGAAACATGAACACCTTGTATTTCCACACCTAATATTCTTTTTTCATGTGCTTCGTTTTACAATCTATCATATTACTTCAATAATGCTGATGGTCTAATTGTCCCCCTCAAGGTGTCTTGACAATTATCAACTTTAATTCTTTTCCATGCTCAGACATTACTCTTAGACAAGGGAGAAATAGAGGTGTTAATAATGATTATCCATGTCTCACCTTATTTCTAGCTTTCAGTTTTTAATTAAATGTAATTTTCAACTCTTCACTAGCTCTTTCTATATCGTTAGATTTTCAAGACTGATTTCTGCTGTTAACTAGCAGCTGGCCACAGGGAAGAGTGCAAAAGAAAAAGAATCCCACGTCTCAAAATTTTGGGATGCAGGTGTAAAACAAAAGGGAGATTATGCATGTAAAAGTTTATGGAAAATATGACTTTATACACATACATATGGAAAATATGACTTTATACACATACATATAAATGTACACATAGGAGTTCCCTCTGTGGCACAGTGGAAACAAATCCAACTAGTATCCATGGGGATGCGTGTTTGATCCTTGGCCTTGCTCAGTGGGTTGGGGATCCAGCATTGCCGTGAGCTGTGGTGTGGGTCACAGAAGTGACTCGGATCCCACATTGCTGCGGCTGTGGCATAGGCTGGTGGTTACAGCTCTGATTCAACCCCTGGCCTGGGAAACTCCATATGCCATAGGTGCGGCCCTAAAAAGCAAAAAAAAAAGTACACATATGAATACACACACACATATGCACAGAGCAGTCTTTAATGTGTCTGCTGACAGGACTGGTTCTTGCATGTGAACCTTTTCCTGCAGGTATGACAGGTTTGAGGGTTTCTTTTAAGAATGGCTACATTTAGGAAACTCTAAGAAGGCCCACTTGTCACTAACACTTTCAGATGCCTTCTATTGATATGAAAGTTCATCATAAGTCAAGGCATAAGCCACATACATAGGACCTGTTTCCTAATTTATTTTTACTCTGTGGCATTTTAAAAAAGCCACTTCTAATCACTTTGGAGTAAAGTATGGAGAAAAGAAAGAAGAAATGATATATTTTTCTTTGTGACAGTGCAAGGGGGGAGGTTTATAAGCCAGAAAAAAAAAAAAAAAAAAAAAAAAAAAAAAAAAAAGAGACATCCCCAGCATGAAGGTGGCAGCCAGAAAGTCAGGATTAGGAAAGAAGAGCAGTGGGGAGACTATCCTGGGGGGCGGGCATTAATGGAATGCTGAGGAAAAAGCACATGAAATACAGTTTGTTTTTCCATAGTTACATTTAAGTTTCAATGGTCTAACAGATATACATTTATATTACTGCAAGATAATCTGGTCAATAAGAATAACTCTCATGGTAGGAATACTGCACCTGGAATCAGAATACTTGAATGGGGATTCATTACTTCCTAGATGTGAAAAATTGGGGCATGCTATGACATCTTTGTTAAGTTTTTGTTTTGGGGGGGCATGTATTTTTAGTGTTAACATTATTTTAATTCTGGAGAAATTATTTAGGACTCATACTACTAAATAAAAGAGCTAAGTCATCTTTATTAAGCAAAAAAATTCAATTTTCATTCCAGAAAATTGCTGATATTTTCTACCATGTATCTATACTATTCTAGATGAATGAATGGATGAATAATCAAACATTTTAAAAGTAATAATTCTTATCACAATGTGTCAATTTTTAGAATGTCTCAAAACTGTACAATCACTTGATATTTCCATTTTGTCTAGTATTAAAATAAAACTACTTCTACTTCATAACTTTATTGAGGATTAATTTTATACTGCAGCTTAAGATGCCTCCTTTTACTTCTGATGTTAAAGATTCAGAGGTGTTACTTTAGAGAACAGACTGCAAAAAAATTGGGAAATCAAAGATAGGAATTTCCTTGAGACCACGTCTTATAAAGATTTGAATCTTCTTGTCATCTAGATGTCCTTGTACATCTCAATGGGCCCAGTGAGGGCCCACTGTCAGGTATGCACGGTGAGCTGACATATTAAGGTTAAAAATTAGTGTGATCTCATTCAAGGGCTGCTGGGTATGTCAGTACATAGATGGTTTGCTGAAAAACGTACCAGCTCTGAAACATCTGATTACTGGGCCTTTTATTCCATTTCACTCACCCTTCCATTTATCTTATGTTGCCATTTCTTGAGGATTCTTGTAGATTCTGTGCTATAAATCACCATGCTTCTCTAATTTTCCCTCTCCTCATTTTAGTTTACAAATTATTAAGTCTGTTCAATCTGTTTCCACTTGTTGAATTGCTTTCCAGTTTCCAAATTTTTATATCTGTTTTCTTCTCTGCTTTGTCCTTGTGGGGTTTCAACCTTTTTTTTTTCTTTTTAGGGCCACATCTGCAGCATATGGAGATTCAGAGGCTAGGGGTCGATTCGGAGCTATAGCTGCCGGCCTATGCCACAGGCACAGCAACACAGGATCCGAGCCGTGTTTGCGACCTACACTGCAGCTCACGGCTATGGTCGATACTTAACCCACTGAGGCCAGGGATCAAACCCACAACCTCATAGCTACTAGTCAGATTCATTTCCACTCAGTCACAACGGGAACTCCTTTCTACCTTGACACACACACACACACACACACACACACACACACACACACACACACACAAGAACACAGTTTCCTTGTAATTTGTGGGATACAGGAGGAAGTGCAGGTAAATTTGAATATTTCATTACATTTAACTGAATTGCTAATTGTTAATCTAAATTTTGCTGTTAGATCAGAATTCTTCTAATATATATGTATATAATGTATAGAATTTTTTACAGCCCTGCAGGCTGCCAAGTAGAGTTAATTCTCAGCGTTTGTCTTAAAGCTACTTATGAAGTATGTAGGGACTCTGTCTCTCCCTATCAGGATTATATTATACTTCTGATCCTTGGTTTATTGAAATTATAAATTATAAATAGATTGTAGGCCTATAGAACCTGTGTTCCTTACAGGGAAATATTTCACATCATAATATTTATTGTATTACTTTCTGTCTGTATATATAAATACTTCTTAAGCTATTGCTACCTATAGGTTGATCTTTAACTTCTATAATCTACTAACTTAGAATAAAATTTTTAACCCAAGTTTTCATATAATGCTGTAAAGCCAAAAGGAGACCTTGCAAATACCTGATAATCTGAGCTTTTCAATTTTTAGAAGTTACAGAGATTTATGAAACTAGATGTGTGATTTGAATTATAATATAAATATACAATCAAAATTATTTTGGTTCATTGTGAAAGCAGTATCATTGAGGATGTGCAAAATGAGACCGAAGATTTCCCAGAACTGTGGGATATTTGTTCTTTCTAATAAGAAAATGTCATAACTGAAAAATCCATTTCCATGAAATATTTAGGGAGATCAAGCTGTGGCGTTGGTCACAGATGTGGCTTGGATTTGATGCATGGCCCAGGAATTTCCATATGTCTTGGGTGTGTCCACAAAAAGAGAGAAAGAGAGAGAGCCAGGGGAAATACGAATTACCAGTAATATAGGGAAAAAATGCTAATCTTTATTAGTATTCTAGAATTGCAAATTACTCCAATGAGATATTTTTTACAACTACCTGATAGCAAAAATTTTACAGTCTGAAAATACCAGGTGTTCTCAATCAAATGACTAGAACTGTTATAGAATTTGATTGGGATGAGATATAGATTAAATCATTTTGGAAAAGGTTTTAATGTAAGCGGGAAATGTTGAATGTTTTCAGTCTCTATGATGCAAATGTCCACCTCTGTCCTTATGCCTTAAAGAACCATTACTTATTCATACTACAAAAAATGCATCAACACATAAGAGTCTAACAGGAAAAATGCCAATCAACAAGAGTAAGCAGCAAGGAAATATACAATATTTAAATATTTATATAATTTTTAAGATATTCAATAAAACAATAGGTTCTTTAGAGTGGATTATTCCAAATATTATATTATATAAAACTGCCTGTATTATGTTAAATTTATTGCACTTTTTTATTTATTGGTATATGATTATAAAGAAAAACAAGATTGATAAAAGCACATGATATTATCGGCATGAAATATTGCTGATAATATTGTAGTTCTTAAATCATGCACTTCTTTCTTTTACTTGTTATTCTTTATTTAGATAGCATGTATGCCTTTGTTGCATTTATTTACTATGTAATAAAAACAATTACAAAATATAGCCTAATAATCAGAAATGGGATCGTGGCTAGGCTAGCAGTTTCCAGCTTCTTGTCTGAGTGACTCTGGATTTCTTTATGCAATTTCACTCCAAAGAAAATCTGTCTCAATTTAAAATGGCACATCTGACTGAGGATTCTACTGTGTTCATGTCAGATGTTGCACTGATTTAAGGCCTAGATATCTCAGTATTTATTTGGGGAAGCAGAGCTGTGGCTTTGGAATAAACAAGTGCCAATTTGAGGCAGCTAGAAATATTCCCCTAGTTCCTTTGGTCTTGACCATCCAACTTTTGATTCATATCTTTGACTTTTTACACGAAATGACTCAGCTATTTATTTTTCTTAGTTACCTCTTCACAGCATATCTTCCTGTCTACTCCTCTCCACTGCCATATTTTCCTTTCGTAACACTTTTGAGGTTTTCCTAAAAATAGGGAACTACTACAAATATGTTTAAATAACAAGATTAATACATCATATATTAAATTTTGCTTATCAACTCTAAGGATTTTCAATAACTCAAATCTCAAAACTGATGTCCTATGAACCTAACTGATGCATTGTTCATTTCCTTAAACAGGGATGAAAAGATTCATTTATAATTGATTCCGTGTTCACCCTCCTAGCACTTTATGCAGCTCTGTGAATTCAGATCTTGAGAGCGGACATGGCATCCTTTTCAGTTCTGTGGCAGTACATCCTTCCCAGAGTCAAGGGCCCTACCCCTCTATCTTCATTGAGATCCAGATCTTTTTCCTTCCTGCCTGGAGATACTTACAAACTGAGTGGTAGCTATGACTTCTTTCTTTAGTCTCCCAAAGAAGTAATGTTTGGAAACAGAATTAGAGAACCATTCCCCAATATGATAGAGAAAAAGTTTAACTCATTTGCCAGAGTAAATGAATTAACTCAGTACATCCATTTTTTCACTTAATTGTTCAGTTGTGACAGATTGAGAGCCTCCAATGAGTTAAATATTGATTCAAAACATATGTCTTTTTGATTTTTCAGAAACCAATTTTTCTCATTTGGAAAGGAAACTGTTTCTCAAGCTTGATGAAATCTTTAATGGCTTCCTTTGCCCTTTATAATAATAATAATACAGACTTATAATAATAATACAGACTTCCTGTGCCCTTTATAATAGATTCTGGAATTGCACTGGATAAGGAAACTAGGAGGAACTATAGAAGGAAATGGAAAGACTGAATTAAAATAATGAGCTAGATATAGCTTCAGACAAGATTCTAGGAAGCCACAAGACTTCACCTCTAGTGATCCTGCTGATGGAAGCCAGGCGAAAATGGTCTTGCTGCAGCCATGCCATATGATATTTCTGCTTAAAAGAAGTGGGGAGCCTACAAAAGTCAGCTCCCCAAATCATCTATGACTGGCCTTGATGTGGTCAATTTTAAATTAATTGATTTTAAAAGTCAACATGGAACATCTGTAATGATTAGAAGGGAAATTATTAGAAAACACACAGAATAATGTTTGGTTCAATATATTTGGGTGTTTATAAAACCAACTCTTTCCTCTTTGTCTCAACTTGAAAGGGACATGTTTAGCTATTGTCAGAACTCATCATACTCAGATTATATTTCTAGAAAATGCCAATGTAAATCTGTTTAGAAGTCAAAGTAAGCAATGTAGATATTTCATCTATAAAAATTAAGAAAATAAGGTATATTAGTTGATTAGGAGACATTTAAATATGATATAGCCACATCAAAAATAGGGACCAAATACTTCTAAAATATTAATCTACACTCTGACAATTATTTTAAAAATAGTACTTTGGTGGGTTTAAATAGTTAAAAGAAAAAGATAGCTAAAAATCTCTGACGTTTCAGTGCAGCAATTTAGTTGAAATTGGTCCATCCAAGCCTAATATATCAATAGCAACATCCTGGAATAATCACATACATACTGTCCCTCAGTTCGTAAAGCCTCACACTTTTGTAAAAAAATTCAACTAAAAACACTCTGATACCCCACATAAGTGAAAGAATATACTTTAATAAATTAATTTGAGTTAAAATTGTAATACTTGGCCAACAACCTTTCAACCAGAAATTATTAATTTCGAGGCTTGATCTTTCTTACTATTTATCTGATGAAAGAAAATCATGATTGTAGTTACCTTCTAGCATTTATTTTATTAGTCAATTTATAGTTGTTTGGCAAATGAAGATTTAGGAGAAAATTAAAAGTTTCCAAAATAAAAGAGTAAGATGAAACTATAATAAAACTCTAGTATGTCTGTTTTGTAGCTTTACATATTTGGAGGTTTAAGGATTGAAATAACATCAAATTTTGTGGCATATTTATTTCATAGGGTATTTGAATGTGAAATAGTTATCCAATGTCATGGCACATAAACTACTATTAGCAGTAGCTATTTATTATTTATGAGTAAATAGAAATAATGTTAATTGGTATACATAAGTCAGTCTCTTTGTCAGTTTCTCAATTAACACACTTAAGCACTAACAAATAAAAATTTAATGTACTGATTAGGAATCAGAATGTTGATAGTAGACGAAGTAGTGACTTAATATGAAGATTTAATTTGAATTTGGCCACTTTTATTACCTTAGAGAAGTCACCTCACTTCAGATTTTGCTAATATGACCCTTTAAGAATTCATGATTACAAAGACAACATAGAAATCTAACGTCACTTACAAGTAAATACTAAGAAAATTACAAATGTAATTATGTGGATTACATTTTAACAAAAATAAACAGTAAATAAAAGACCGTATGCCTATTTTTCACATTAAAATTACTAAATTCCTTTTGATAGTTATCAGAATTACAGCAGGCTATTGATTATATAATAAATGCTAGAGATGAGCACTAGAAGAATAAAAGAGGATCTCGGAGAGTCCCCCTTTGAAACTGGAGGATCGCCAGCCAGAATGGCTCCCCCCATAATACGGAGCCCCCCCATGTCAACACAATTTTGAGAAGACTATAGCCCACTCTTGATTACATAACTTAGTTGTTTATATGAAGAAAATTTTGTGCTGGAAAGATAAGTTTGTAAACCTATAAATAACTTCACTTTTTGCTTCAGGACATTCCCTCAGGCCAGTTTATCAGAACGAATTTTCTGCTCATCTGGTCAAAGCAATTCACTTATCAAGCAATAGTTTACTTATCAGGAGTTGCTTCAAAACCTTAGCTTGACTGTGTCTATTAATTCTAAACCAGTACATTCGCATTTTTGTCCACTTTCAATTCCCCGACTTGGAAGACTCTTTCAATTATTTTAAACTTGCCCCTTTCCCATAGCCCTGTAACTATCCCCTTCTAACATCCCCTTCTGAGGTACTGCTAAGAGTCTATCAATGCGGTGTTCTCCCCCAATTGCAGTTAGAATGAACTTATTTTTATTTACATAACTACCTGCTAATATTTTGATGACTTTTATATATGAATTCATAATTTTTTTGACTAGGCTGGCATAAATACTAAAGAATGTTCCCCTGTTGTTAAAGTATAATGTATAACCCCAGTGTCCATAGCAGCACTATTTACAATAACCGAGACATGAAAGCAACCCCAGTGTCCATTGACAGATGAATGGATAAAGAAGATGTGGTACACACACACACACACACAAACAATGGAATATTACTCGGTCATAAAAGGTAATAAAATATGCCATTTGCAGCAACATGGATAGATCTAGAGATTATAATATCACGTGAAGTAGCCATACAAAGACAAATATCATATGATATTGCTATCTAAACAAAAAAGATACAAATGAACTTATTTACCAAAGAAATAGAAAACAAACTTGTGGTTACCAAAGGAGAAAGAGGGGAGAGGGATAAATTAAGAGTTTGGAATTGGAGTTCCCACTGTTGTACAGAGGAAACAAATCTGACTAGTATCCATGAGGATGTGGGTTCTATCCCTGGCCTTGCTCAGTGCGTTGGGGATTCGGTGTTGCCCTGAGCTGTGTTGTATCCTGGCTGTGGTGTAGGCCAGCAGCTACAGCTCTCATTCATCCCCTAGCCTGGAAACTTCCATATGCTGCAGGTGTGGCTAAAAAGCTAAAAAAAAAAAAAAAAGAGTTTGGGATTAATTCATACATCCTACTATATATAAAATAAACAATAAGGACCTACTGTATAGAACAGGGAAATATACTCAATATTTCATAATAATCTATAAGGGAAAAGAATCTAAAAAAGAATATATATATATATATAAACACATTCCAATACTGTGTAGTATAACTGAAACTAACATAATATTGTAAATCAACTATACTTCAATTTTAAAAATAGCATAATGAAAATACATATATGTGATACCATGGAAGGTTTCTTTTCTGTTTTAGAATAAAAGTTAACTAGGTAACAATCCATGTATTTCCCACTCTCCGTCATCCAACCTTCATTTATTTTTCTTTCCTCAGGACAGCTATTGCTTAGAATCATAGAATGAATAGAGGAGAAGAATTTATTTTTCTATTTTTTTTTGTCTTTTTGTATTTTTAGGGCCACACCCACAGCATATGGAAGTTCCAGGTTAGGGCTCATATCAGGGCTGCAGCTGGCAGCCTACACCACAGCCATAGCAACACTAGATCGGAAACACATATGCGAACTATACCACAGCTCACGGCAATGCTGGGCCCTTAATCCACTGAGTAAGGCCAGGGATTGAACCTGCATCCTCTTGGATACTAGTCAGGTTCATTTCTGCTGAGCCACGGTGGGAACTCCCTAGGAGAACACTTTAAAATGATTCTTGGTCCTACTGGTACTCTAGAGGCTTATCAAGTTAATTATAAATTTACACACCCCGTAATGACAGGGACCACAGATCATAACTATTTTCACTTCCTGCTATTAATATTGATGGTCATGGTTAATTACCAGTTTCATCAGAATTAATTGGATGTGATAAATTGTCATGTGTAGACTGTTTTGAAAACCTGCATTAGAAGCAGCAAGTGTCTGTTAAGATGTAGGGTGATTAAGTATTCAAGAGGAGCAATCAAGTATAATGATTAAACAACTTGAGTTTTGTGGTCAGAAAACTTAGGTTCAATTTAATAACTGTGAGACTTTGTTTAATTTAGTGAAACTTCAATTTTTCTCAACTGCAGAATAACAGCATTTGTGGTGACATAATTGTATCTCTCCTAACTCTTTTGTGGACCCTTTTCTTTGGTTAAGGTAAGGGAAGGCATTCAGGACACTGGAGCTGCTTCTCCCGAGGCCTCCTGTCATGAGGCAATGATCAACTGGAAAAATAGGTGAGAAAACATGAATTTATAAATATTTTTCTTTTGCACTGTAACCGTGTCAGCTGTATACAATCAGATTTGGGTTACCAAAGACATTCTTGTGTCCATAAATTCTTGCAACTCTTTCTCAGTGTCTCCCTTTAATTTGTCAACTTATCTCATGATACATCAATTATCAAAACCATTTTAACATATTATACTCCTCCAGTGTATTGCTTTTCTGCTCCTCAATATGCTCTACAAATAGAGTTTACTTCATAGGCTTCTATGACTATTGAAGGAGAATAAAACAAATAGACACCGAGTTCTTAACACACAGACTCTGGCATATAATAAACACTCAGTATCAGGCAACTGTTTTTATCATGACTGGGTCCTAGTCCCTGTATGGCCTCTTACTAGTCCTGTTGTTTATATGAAGCAAATCACTTAAAACTGGAAGCCTCAATAACTCTTCTTTAAAATGAGAATAATAACAACACTTAATTTGTAGGATTCCTGTATCAAACACATTAAGGTTCTGAATTTTTTTAAATGAAACTCGTATGTCATTCAGGTCCCAAAGTCCTCAGTTAGCCCCTCTGGAGCACAAATAGTTAATACTACCTCATTACTCTCTATTCCTGTCGTGCTACTGTAGTTGCCACCTTAACTACCACTAAAAAGTTGCATGTCTATCTTTAACACTAGACTGCAAGCTACCTCAATATGTGTCACAATTCAGCTGCTCTATGAAGGTCTGCTATATTAGTATGTGAATAAATGACAGTGGGAAATGTGTAAATTAATGCTATTATTTAAAGTAAGGTGCCAGTTTCTCTGCTTCTAGATGTGGAGAATGCTTTCGAAGTGATGGAATAGTACAACCCAGATCTCTGGGTGTGTCCAGGGTGATGGAAGTGATGGGCTCACCAACAGTGAAAAAGCATAGAAAATATATTTTTTGCCTTTTTAAAAAAGCCTCTATTAATTGAAGAAACTTGTTCACTTTGAATTTCTTTAGTTCCTCACTGGTCCTATTATCTTAGAATTGCCAATTATGCTTCTCATTTGTCTATATTCATCATTATTGCCAAAGAGATACAAGCCAATATTAGTTTAAAATAATTTCTTCACTTCAAAGGTATGTAAATAGATCACAGGAGAACACACACACAGTTTCCAACTCTCGTAAAGGTTTGCAGGTTTGCTATTAAAATGCACATCATCTACGAAAACTTACTTAATATTTAGCCCGAACGTCTTGCGTAGGACTGAACAATCGAGACCATTAATTTGTCACTGACTGGAAGTGGTTTGGAGAGAGTATTCTAAGAAATGCACAGGTTAAATCTACTAAGTAGCAAGGATTCAGTACTATAAAGGAATAGAAAACCACTCAGTAGAATACAGAAATGTGATTCTCCAATATAATGAAAAGGAAGACTGTCACCCTGACCTTTCTCCAAGACAGTCCCCAATTAACTGCTCACCAAGACCCTCACATGAGTTCCCACTGGTTTTCCAGACTAAACTGTACTTCTCTCTTCAACGGCTCTATTTATTGCACCTCTTCTGTGGAACTGGTTTTGGTTCTCCAGTAAGAGTGATGTTTTCTTTTCTTTTCGCTTCCTAAGTATTTCAAGCTGTACTTGCATCCTCATTCTCTTAATGCCTGGGCATGTGGACTGTCAAACCTATTGGAGAATGAGCTCCTTGAGCACAGGGAAAGACCTGTATTTGATCTGAAATCTCCCCTATTACGTCATATCGACATTTGTTTTCGGAATCTTAACATCATAGAATTTTATCACTGGAAGGGATGTTTTACTATAATCACTTCAAAGTCATGTTTTTTTGGAGTTCCCGTTGTGGCTTAGTGGTTAACGAATCCAACTAGGAGCCATGAGGTTGTAGGTTCGATCCCTAGCCTTGCTCAGTGGTTTAAAGATCTGGCGTTGCCGTGAGCTGTAGTGTAGGTTGCAGACGCTGCTCGTATCCCGCGTTACTGTGGCTGTGGCGAAGGCCAGTAGCTACAGCTCCTGTTAGACCCCTAGCCTGGGAACCTCCATATGCCGCGGGTGTGGCTCTAGATAAGGCAAAAAGACCAAAAAAAAAAAAAAAAAGTCACGTTTTGTACTTGTCGTCTATAAACAATTTGGTCCCTGACTCATGTGGTCTGATGACTAATTACAAATGTAACTTCCCACATGCCCATTGTAAGTCCCCCTTTCCCTCTACTCACTGTTGTATCTGAGGAGATATATCTCTGAAGCGTCTGCTTACAATTCATAAATGTCTTTCACTAGAAACAATGGCGAATCATGGTATTATTCCTAAGTATTTCAGAAACATTAAAACAGAGCCAGTGGGCTGGCTGAGAAACTTACTACTGCACCAAAATACTGCTTCAGAAGGAAACATCTTCCATGTTTGATGATATGTGGCTTCAAAAAAAAAAAAAGAGCAACCTTGAAAATGAAAGCAGTGGAATTCTCATTGTGGCTCAGCAGGTTAAGGACCCAACGGTGTCTCCCTGAGGATGTGGGGTCAACCTCCGGCCTTGCTCACTGCATTCTGGCATTACTGCAAGCTGTGGTGGAGGTCTCAGATGTGGCTCAGATCCAGTGTTGCATTAGCCTGGGTATTTCCAAATGCTGTAGCTGTGGCTGTAAACAGGAAAGAAAGAAAGAGATGGAAGAAGGAAGGAAGGAAGGGAGGGAGGGAGGAAGGAGAAAGAAAGAAAGAAAGCAAGAAAGCAAGCAAGAAAGAAAATGAAAGCAGCGTAGGGTATCAGAAATGTTTTAGGAACTACTTGTATTCAGATCAGTGCTCTTTTACTGACTGGTGGAACGCGTCATGGTTTTTCCTTATCTACAAAATAAACCTCTCATTTCTATCTTTGTTATCACCACTCTTCTCATTCACACCTCAGCAAAAGCCGTATGGATAGCTGATATATAGGCATGCTCCTATGCATGCCTGTTTCCATGTTCTCTGCCTCTCTAGAATGTTTTCTACCAATTATATTCTTGGAGAACTGATTTTTTTTTCTTTTTTTTTGGTCATCCTAGCAAGCAATCCCCATATCTCAGTGGCATAAGCCAACAAAGGTTTATCTTTTGTACTTCCTACTTTGCACAAAGGAAATTCGTGGACTATTGGGAGTGGTGGAGAGTTCTGAAAATATTTTGAGCATCAGCACTCAAAACAGAGAGGGTGTTGCCACCAAAATAAAAATTTGAAGTGATCAGCCTTCTAACTGAGCATTCAGACTGGTGTGAAAATCAGTCTTATGAATCCACTGTCCTGCCTCACATTTTGAAGAAATCATGGGTGAGCTGCAAATAAACAGTGATTGTGCTAACTCTAAAAAATGCTACTTCTTTTTTTTCGATTATTTGAAAATCTTTTCAATTTTTTTAAAATTATAGTTGATTGACAGTGTTGTGCCAATTTCTGCTATAAAGCAAAGTGACTCAGTCTTACACACACACACACACACACACACACACGATATAGTTCTCTGTGCTGTACAGTGGGATACTGTTGTTTATACATTCTTTTTTTTTTTTTTTTTCTCTTTTTGCCTTTATGTAGAGCCACACCCGCGGCATATGGAGGTTCCCAGGCTAGGGGTCTAACAGGAGCTGTAGCCGCCGGCCTTCGCCACAGCCACAGCAACGCAGGATCCGAGCCACGTCTGCAACCTTCACCACAGCTCACGGCAACGCCGGATCCTTAACCCACTGAGCAAGGCCAGGGATCGAACCTGCAACCTCATAGTTCTTAGTCGGATTCCTTAACCACTGAGCCACAAAGGGAACTCCTGTTTATACATTCTAAATGTAATAATCTACATCTACTAACCCTAAATGCTATTTCATTCACTCTCTCCAATGTTACCAAGTAACATTAGTAAATCATTTAGTAATCTTTCAGGTTTAAAGAAATGTTTGATATTTCATACATGAAATCTGCAAATTTTATTACCATGAGGTGCTATAGTAAATATAAATTCTGTATCTTTAAATGTCATTTTTAGACAAATTTTTCCTTAAAAGATGCACTGACAAATTTTATCCCAACTGGCCAAATATTTAGTTGTGGGCTTTCTTATGGACCTAAAAAAAATACTTTCTCTACGGTAATTCTAATCATTAAAAAATCGGAAGAATGAAGTAAAAGCTAATCTTTAGGCAATGTTTAGTTCAAAACTACAACAAACTTGGTAGTTAAAAGGATAACAAAACAGAAAATATATTATAGAATTTGGCATCGTTTAGCAAGAAGAAAAGTGAAATATACAGATTAAAATGTCAGATATTGAAATTCTCCAGTGTTTCATTGATAGCTGTAAACATTATAAATCTCAGATTTACCAGGCCGAATGTCATGCAATTTGTCAACTCCCATTTAGCTAAAATGAAGTTGTTGCTTACACAATCAGCTTGTTCATTTGGTTGGTTCTTATTCTACCGCTCTTATATAAATATTCAACTATAAACTACAACATACATTTTAATTTGCTGTCCATCAGATTAAACAAAAGATATTCATTCATTCACGTTGTGTTGTAGTTACATTGAATACTGCCATCAGATTTTCTTCAAGACTGTTTTCTCCAAGTTTTGATTCAAATTGAAGTCAGATGCTACCAAATTTCCACTAATAATTTTGATGTCTGTTATCAGTTACTGTTTACATAATTATAACTCTTTAGAAATTCCAATATTTCAGGTGAATAATTTTCTTAGATTTATATTTTTTTGGTTCTGAATGTATTTAATGATATGTTTGTTTCTGTAATTACAGCAAGCCACTGAAAAAACAAGTTTCTTATCAATGAGAATGTAAATGACGAAAAAACTCAAATGTTAGCAATTAATTTTCCACATTATTTTTATAATGTGTAAAAGATATATATATATATATATATATATATATACATGCAAATGAACTGACTTCAGATATAAATAAAGGAAAATCTCTTTAGAGATTAGTATGAAATGAAATTATTATAAATTCAATGCAATCTCATCTCATAGAATGTTAAGCCTGAAAGAGAATATATTTAAATCATTCATCTTCAAAAGGGGAAAAAGATTGAGAGACCTAAATTAATTTCCTCAAAGAATTTCACAGTCTTAGATACAAAGCCAAAATAAGAACCCTAATCCACTCCTGCCCAGTGTTAATTCCACTGCGCCTTAAGTGCATCAGTTCAACTTTCTGAGCCACTAGGGGACATTTAACACTGTGCAAAGTATTAAACATGTTAGTAAAAGGGCTTAGTATCTGGTCTCTGGTCTCCACACTCCAGAATTTATAGTCTGATTTTTTTTTTTAGAAGCTAAGACATTTTCAGCAGTAAGAGCCCCCTCCACCCAAAACAACTTTCAGCGGTAAGAATGTGCCCCCCCCAATAAATCTAACTCAAACTGCATTTTAAAAGTAAGTTAATGCATATATTCCCAGCCAGGAAGGACAAAGGAGGTAAGGAGAGCTCAGGATTGGTTGGTTCAGCCCCCTCCCATGCTAGCTCTTTTCATTGGTTTGTCCTAGAGTAAGTTCATTCACCGGCTCCCTAAAGCAGTCAAGGTTATATTTTCCAGCTCTTATCCAATGAAAGAAATAAAAACTAGCAAGAGAAAAAATCAGCAAGACACTTGGTCCTACCTCATTGGTCTAAGGTGACTTAGTTTGCCCATTCCCGAACCAGTCACATGCTAAGAAGAGGGAGTAAATATTTTGGCTTAGGAAGCCAATGGAATGTGGACATTGGTGACTCAAATGCCCAGTATCAGTATATTAGTTTATTCTCATTTGTATTGGTCACCAAAAATGATTCCTTTAAAATCATTTTTCTGTATAAGTTAGTTAGTCAATGATTTAATTTTTAAAATAATAGTTTATCATTTTTTAAATAATGGCTTTGCCATTTTTGGCTGTATGATACTGGGTCAAAAAAAAAAATATATATATACACATATTTGTGGGAGTTTACACTGTGGTTCAGTGGGTTACGAACCCAACCAGTATCTATGAGGACTCTGGTTCAATTCCTGGCCTCACTTAGTGGGTTAAGGATCTGGCTTTGCCTTGAGTTGTGGTGTAGGTTGCAGACAAGGCTTGGATCCCACTTTGCTGTGGCTATGGCATAACCCAGTAGCTGCAGTTCTGATTTGACCCTTAGCCAGGGAACTTCCATATGCCACAGGTGCAGCCCTAAAAAGCAAAAACAAAACAAAAAAACCCCCAAAACTTCTTTGTATTTCAGTTTACTCATATTCATACTAAATGAAGATAATACAACTAATCTTATACATTTTAAATTAATAAAGTGCTTATAATTGTGTATGACATATAATAAGATGTTTATCAGTGTTATCTACACTGAAATTACTAGTATTATTATGGTCATTTGTATTGCTATTATTTCCTATTAATAATAAGGCAAAACCTCCAAAAATTATATTTAACACAAATATTTAAGGACAGTCTTTTTTTTTGTTTACAAATTGCTTCTGGTGGGAACTAACACCTGGTGGTTACAATCAGAACAATTTTTTCTCCTGAGGATTCCTAATGATGTTCTTCTCTTATGCCAACTCTTGATGAATTTCCTCCTAATTCCTTAATAAAGTGCTTTCATATATTCCAGGTTAAAAATCAGACTTTTAGTAAAACACTGCATCAGGCCACTTTCTCCATTAACTGAGTGGGGTCCCAGAACTATTCTGTCAGTACATTTAACCAAATTTACTATGTTGGCTACTAGAGCTTATTGAACAAGATGTATTTCTTATTATCCAGAAAAGCTTGGCAAACCTTTTCTATAAAGGGCTAGAGAGCATATATTTGATGCTTTGTGGGCCACAGGATCTCTGCCGCAACAATTGAACTCTACTATTGTAGTGTGAAAAGCCACAGACAATGTGTAAAGGACAGGCATGGCCGTGTTCCAAAAAAACTCTATTTAGCATAAGCACATGTGGAGTTCCCTGATGAGTTCCTAGCAGGGTTAAGGACCTGGTGTTGTCACTGCCGTGGCTCTGGTCACTGCTGTGACTCGGTTTGAATCCCTGGCCCAGAAACTTCTGCCTGCCATAGGCATGGACAAAACAAACAACAACAAAAATGTGTAAATTTCTGTGACAGGATGTTCTCTGCTCAAAAGTAAACACATAGACCCTATGGCTAATCAAGACTGCAGCTGAAAATTGGTAAAGAGAATCAAAAAAAAAATGGGAAAATTTGAGTTGCTGAAGAATGCTACTTTCTCAACCATGGTGGTTTCTTCTATGTGGGAGGATTTTCCTTAGAATAAATCCCTTCCTACCCTCCAACCTGTCCCGTGAAAGTGAGAGACAATTACCTGAGATTTCTGTGCATAGAATGAGAAACAAGCAAGTCTCTCCCTTTCCTTCCTCCTTCTGGTGGCCCTGGGAATAATCCTTTCCTCTGCTCCTCCGTGGTTTAAGGGGCAGGTTTACTTCTGTGTGGGTCAGTCTTTCCTGGTCCAGTGTGACCAGTAACTAGGTACGGCTATTTGATTCTCTGACTTGATGTTCCATGACTCACTTGCTCTCAGATTCCAGGCACATTCTGGTATTAGCTTACTTGATGATAAAGGTGATGTTTTGATTTTTCCTGTACCCCTTATCTATGACTTATTTTCTTTCAGATTTGCTTGGGAGAGAGAGTGCTGTTTATCGTTTGGTCTCTCAAACTCTAACATCTATTGCACTGTTGAAGATATATGGATAGGGATGACAATTTTGTCAAGGTTGTTGGAGTAATCAGGCCCATAACTTTGGACATTAATTAATTATTTTTAATAAGTTTTATGTCTCTTTATTCATAGGGAACAAGCCGTAGACTGGAAGACTCCAGTGCCTCACAGGCAAGGAGCATCCTTCCTGAGGATTTTGGGGCAAGAGTCAATTTTCTAGAACTTTCTAAAGCAGCAATGCGGAAACAAGGCATGAGTGGCTGGGATTCTATATCTGACCTTATTTAGCAAGATCAAAGAACAAGGAAACAAATATAAGCTTTGACTGAATATACTGCAATTCTGGTCGAGCAGAACATTTATAGGAATAGAAAGTTCAGTTTGCTAATGCAGAATTCCAGGGAAGAAGCAACTCCATCTCTGGCCTAGAAATTTATTCAACACTCCTAGGACTCCCTGTTTCCCGGGAGACACAGGATGGACTCCAGCTTCCCCAAATCTCCTGACTTGTCCTGCTCCCAAGCCTTTATACTCTGCTCTGCCTGTGACATCCTCCGCTGCCATCAACCACCTGTGAGGAATGAGGACTCACCCAGGACAGCCTCGCTGTCCCAGCCCCCACACCCCTCACTGCAGGCTTTAGGGTTTGGGTGGGGTGAGGGCAGGTGAGGGCCCTAGCTTGGCCTCTGCCATCAGACTGTGTAGGAGGAGCAGGCGAGGTGACTGGACACCGTCCCTGCCTCAGTCTGGCCCCCTGCATGCACAGGAGTTGTTCTCTCTCCTCTCCTGGCTGTCCTTTGTCACCTTGCACCCCACCCAGCATCCTGGGTGCCTCTGGGCATTTCATTTTAATGTGTGGACACATCATTTTTCTCTTGGTGGTTGGTAGAGGCTTATACGACCCACGAGGGTGTTTTTAAATTGACATTTTACTCCATGACTTGGGCAGCTGTCTTCAGATCTTAAGTGCTGACCACAGGGGATTGCTAGCTTGTCGGAGCTATAGGTGGAATGTTTGTGCTCCCTCAAAATTCTTGTGTTGAAACCTAACCCAAATGAAACGAAATGATTATATCACAAGGGAGGAGCCCTCATAATTTAGATTAGTGCCCTTATAAAAGACACTCCAGAGAGCTAGTCAGCGCCTTCTCACATGGGCAGTTACATTGAAAAGGTAGCCCTGAAGGAAGTGGGTTATTACCAGACCCTGAATCTGCCAGTGCCTTGCTCCTGGTCGTCGCGACTTCCACAGCTATGAGAAATAAATGACAGTTGTTTGAAAGCTACCTGATCTACAGTATTTTGTTCTATGTGCTGTCACGCTACTAAAATGAAGGGCCACATTAGCTTATTATGCATGTGAAGGCCACTCTCCTGGATCTTACGGGAAGGGCATGAAGGCCTTATTACTCTTTATTTTATTTTATTTTATTTTATTTTACTTTATTTTATTTTTGGCCCTGCCCATGGCATGTGGAAGTTCCCAGGCCAGGGATCAAACCCGAGCCGCAGCAGTGACAATGCCAATCCTTAACCTCCTGAGCCACCAGGGAACTCCAGTGCTTTACCTACTTTAAATTAAAGTGATGAGTGCAAGGTGCATGCAGACTATGAGTCCCTCCATCACCTGGAGCTGTGTACAGGCCTAGCAAGAAGATTATGTTGATTCAGTAAATGCATCGGATTTGGCAAAGACTACATTTCAGCAAAGGGTACAAGGCCAAAAGGTGGCTACTGCAGACTTAAAGGAAAATCCTGCCAGTAAATGTCAGAAAGCAAAATCCTGGCCTCGCGAGTTTCAGCAAAGGGTCCACGTCAAGGCTTTAACTGACTAAATTGGCGTTTGATGCAGGCTGCTGAGGTTTTACCTTAAACTACTTAGATTTTCTTTATACATTCACTGCAAAGGCCAAGATATCATTATAAAAGCAAGAAGGGGTCCACACAGGGCTTTAGGAGTCGGTGAGCAGAACAATAGTTACTACTTTAAATGATGAAGTGATTTATTTCTGTCGACTTTCTCATTAGGTTTTAGTTTTGAATCGTTAGTGTTGGGTCCAGGTAGGCAGTGTTGGATTAACGTCCCTAAATTTCACTGTTCACCAAGGGCCAAAGAAAATTCATGAAACTTAAGAGCTGTAAAAATTGAAAACTAGTAAGTTGGTTGCAAAGATACTGAAGGTAGAAATTCAATTCACCTTCAAGAGTCTTTATGGAATCAAGATTCTGAGGAGGGAGATGGAAGCCAGGCAGGACAAGTATATACAGATCAAGGCCAGGGCAGGGTTAAATGTTACTCTAGTAGGGAAAAATCACAAGAGGTTTTCAAGCACGTTTTCAAACAGAAATTTGTTTGAACAGTGTATGCTTTGGGCAGAGTCAGAACTTATTTGTTAAAGAATCTGAAGGAAAAACAAATGTTTGGAACTCAAAGTAAAAGGAAAGAAAGAGTGAGACCCAGGAGAAAAAATGATACATCTACTGTGTTAGAGATGGTAAGTGACCAGCTTAAGAAGCAGGTGAGAAGCCAGTCACTTGGCTGAAGGCTGAGTGGGCCTACAGGGAGGAGGGGAGAACAGAGGGAAAGCCTACAGAGAGAATATTTTGAGCAGCCCATGACACATTTAGTTTTCCATCAGCCACTAGGGGGCACAAGCTTTGTTCATAACTACTCAGGATAATTCTCTAGGTGAAAACATCCTACAGCAAGGGTCATTGACATCAGTAACCATGGCACTAGACTATTTTTGCAGTAATTTATTTTACATTTTAGTCAATAGACAACTGGAAGACACTGCATAACTATTCATTGATTCAAACTGAGGTGGTATAAAAAAGCACTCCCGCTTTGCAGCACTTACTCAGTGTCCTGATTGCAAGACTCTAGAAAAAAAATCCAGAGACTATTTCATAATTTTCTATAATTATTTCACTTATAAAGTCCTCCCACTGATTATTAAATAGTTCTGAGCCCCTAAGTCGCTATCAAATGTAACATGTTGTATATTAAATCAAGCAGGCCATTCATAAATTACTTCAAAATAAAGGCCCTCAAGCAGACTGAAATTTTCATAGTGAATCCAAAGTCAGGTATATTAATTTATTGGGTCTAAGTGTCAGTGAAGCAAACTTTTCCTAATGACTGCTATTAATTAATTTATCAGTCAACACATGTTTATAGCCATGCATTATAATATCAGTACTGAGGATTGATATGTGAAGATATTAGCAAAGGAAATATCTCTCATGGAAACCTTGAGAAAAAGAAGGCAAAGAAAAGTATATTCTGCTTTTAAAGAAGTGACAGCTGTTTAAAAAATGTTCTCTTTTACCATAACCTTTTGTTGTTGTTAAAACATTGTAGCAAACACACTTTTAGCAAGGTTATAGAGGTTTTCACAATTCTATGATTACAGTTTTTTGAATTTTAGAAATGGGAACCTTAAGGACTCAATTCCTGATACCTAGTCTGCTTTGAGATATGAAAAGTTACATTTCAGTTGACTCAGGTAAAGGAGTGCAGTCATTTTCTGTGGCTTTGTAAAAGGTCATGTC
Organism: Catagonus wagneri; assembly: GCA_004024745.2. Classification (NCBI taxonomy): domain Eukaryota; kingdom Metazoa; phylum Chordata; class Mammalia; order Artiodactyla; family Tayassuidae; genus Catagonus; species Catagonus wagneri. The sequence continues at coordinate 36,981,359 of PVHT020000077.1, forward strand.
ACAATTCTGTCATATTTTAGTTTTGAAAGGTATCCACTAGTAGAGAAACAATATATGTTATACTATCCTGGGTTATTTCTCATTTTGCTTGAAATAATTTGTCAGATAACAGAGGTCAACAGCCAGGACACATTAATTTCCAAATATTTTTAAGAGACTTTGATTAATAGCTTATTTTCAAATAGCACTTTCTTAGTTTTAAAATTATTAATAGAACATATTCCCAGTCAATAAATAGAGGTGTCTGATACCACTGCTACATTTGGTTAATTCTTGCACATGATCAGAGCTCAGGCACATGATCTTATGTTAAAAACATGAATTCCAACCAGAATCTGTCTCTAGATCTGTTTCTAGGAAAAGCTATCTGTGTGCCCAAGTGATCAATTCTTGAATGGACCAATGGCCCTTCTAGAATAACATGGAATCACGGGTTTCCAAGGAACCCTGCAAGGTCATCTAGTTCAATCCTCCGGCTGCCTGCACATAAACCGTCCAGGCTTAATGAGTGTTGGAAGGCTGTTAAGAGAGCTCTGGGCAGGGAGCGGACCATATTTCCAGGAGGCTGAATTTCTCTCACACTGAGTCTGTATCTATTCAGTTGCAACTTACACTAATTTATCTTTTTCCATTTTTTTGGGCTAGAAAATATTGATCACTATAACAAATTATGTAGCTGGAATTCTAATTAGAAATTTCAGACCTCTTGACTCGAGATTACTTCAACTCCTTATTCCTACCTGATACTCCATAGAATACAATTAAAAAATAATGCAGGAAGTTCCTTGGTGGTTCAGTGGGTTAATGATCTGGTGTTGTCACTGCTGTGGCTCAGGATATTGCTATGGCATGGGTTCGATACATGGCCTGGGAACTTCTACAACTTAGGGTGCGGGGGGGGGTGCAAATGATGCAAAGATGAGATTTTCTAGATCCTGAGCCATTGAAAGAAAATCATTTAGCACTTGTGTATGAACTGGTCTCTAGAGATTCATTAATAGTTAACAAAAAATAATAGTTGCAAATCCTTTTGCGTGTTAAACAGACAAAACTTTTGAAGAAATAGTGGAGAGAATTCTACTAGAGGCACTTTATATAACAGTTTACTACTTTCAGAGTGTTTTACCATAAACTGCTTATCTTTAACCTGAAATCATATAGCATTAGGGAAAACAAAAAAGAAAAAAAGAAAAACCAATCACGAAAGAGTAAAGGTACATGACTCTCTGGGTAACATAATGCCATAAAAAACTACAACCATTTCTGATCTAATGGGGTGATTTTTGTAGTACCACAGCTGTCAAGTCACAAGCATATTTTTTGGAATTAATATCAATTTTAAAATGGATATTAAAATATCACTGATATTTTCTAACAAAATTATCTGTCAAGTCCCAGTATAAACATATCACAACTAAAAGGAAGAGAGCACGGTATTATTAACCCTTATCTTATTCATTTATTACTTTGAAAACCTAAAAATATTTTAAATGTGGGCTACTATAAATAGTTTCACAACTTTGTAATTTTATTTGCACTTTCCAGAAAATATACATTTAAGCACATATACATTATTTTTTAAAAAAACTGTGTGTCTTTGCAGCAGATTGTAAAGTTGAACCTCTATAATAGATTTTAATATTTTGAGTTCCTACCATGTGTAAATGCTAGAAGTCAAAACAAAGAGACACATAAATGTAATACTAGGCCTCATAAAACTCAGTTATACCTCAGTTTTCCTAGAATAAATCATTCAGAAGCTAAACTTCATGCTATTTATGTACACAGCTCTCAACTGCACAAAATATCTCAAATCACCAGATGGATGTAGAGGATTTTCAAAATTTAACTGCCCATGATACCTGTACGTTCAACTCAATTATTTGTACAAAAAGCAACGATTTATGATGATAAGGAAAAAATAAAATTAAGTTGGTAATAGTCAATTCAATTGTTTTTAAAGACATAAAACTGTAAAGCTACTTTGACCTAGTTCTGAAAAAAGAAAATATTATTATAGAGTGGGAGATTTTTAACTAACACATTTTTTATTCAAACTCTCTCTTCTACTAGTTCATCTTAGTAATATTTTCTCCAGAGGAATTTTCAAACACCATGATTTGGCAAAGACCCATCCCAAGGTATCAAGTCAAGCAAATAGCCAGGTCACTGCTTGACTTGGCCAGTCTCAGGCTTCAGAATACAAGTGGATAGCACACTGATACCTACAACTCCATGCAGACAGATGAGATCTCCCCTTCTTCCTAAAGAGTGCTCACAAAGCCCAAAAGAGAAGTAAATGACGTTTATAGACACAGTTCTATTTGGTTAGCACTATGGGACACCAGGTTACTTTGTTGTAATAGACTACCATAATTGAATTAAACAAACATGTATTCACTATCTAAGCTATATGCAGTTGGAATAGATATTTGACCAGGAAATGATGCCCAGACCAAGTGTGAGAAAACTCCCATAGATAAATAATAAAGCAGACTGATAAGGTCAATCATAAAAGTAAAATCAAGTGCACATGAATTGATTCTAGAAAAGAACTATCTTGTCCTAAGGTGGTGGCCTGTTTTTATTATACTTGCATTTGCTATGACTGTAGTTAGCCATAGAACACACGTGTTTATTTGTTAGAATGGAACTGAAATCATTTACTATGTTCCTTATTTCCTTATGCCGTGGTTACATGAGATCCTTTGGTCTCACTTATTATTCTTTTTCAAAAAAATCAGAAATAACTTTTAAAGATAAACCAAGCTATATGCTCAAACATTCTCTGGCAAAGTGTAGGCTTAGTAGAGGGAGCCTCTAGAGAACTTGCAAAACTTATTGACAGTTGCACCCTTTGCAGTTGTGATCATGAGAAATATGCAGGTTTGGAATCAGACTTCAAGTACTTACTTACTCTGTTTTGGCTTCTTTGTAATTGGAGGGTAACACCCAAACTGTTGTTAGAAGAAATAACAAGCTAATGCTGGCAAAGTGATTTGCATGGTGCCCAGCACATAGTAAATCCTCAGGAATTATTTGCTATTATTATATCTATTTCTATATGATCTGCTGCTTTATTTTTTTAGCTCAGTAGGGCACATTTTCCATTACGCTATGATAATGCTTTGAATGCCTTAATTGGAAAAGGATGATGATAGAAAAATTGCTGTTTCATAGAAAAACAAAAGAACTGTGAAAAACCCAGGTTTCTGTTCTTTAATTTTCAGTGCTCACATAGTACTTGCTTATATAGACATTGAATAGAAAAAGATTAGAGAAGACACTATGTAAGAAAATGTGTTCAGGTTTTTTTTCAGAAATTTATAGTATATCATTTTGAAGAGATATGGAAATATAAAATCTGAATCTGCAATACTTTTGGCTAAATAGATTTGGCTAAATAGGGGTTTTTAAATTCAAATTTATGAAACCCTGGTATCTGGTGGTCAGATAATTGAGGTTTTCTGTGTATGCATATGTGTGTGAATGTGTGTGTGTGTATATGTGTGTGTTGACTGTACACTTACATGTGCACAGTATTTCCAAGAGGTAAGTAAACCCATTTATAATTTATCCAAAATAGAAAAATGTTTGCCAATATATCAGACATATAAAGCTCTACTATAAAATTCTAATATAAAATCTACTGAGTTCTTTGTTTCTTTTAGGTGTTTGTTAAGGCAATGTTTCTTCTATCATCTTAGATTAATAGACTACTATCAATTAATATTCTGGTGATGCTTCTTAAAATTTACTAAGTAATAAGACAAATATGAACCATTTTTTTTCTCATGAGAATTTTCAGGCTTTAGCTTCTAACATTTATATATTTAAATACTGCTGGTTGCATATTGTGTATCACCTTAGAAAGGTTGTTTCCTTTCTGGATATGATCAATCTTTGGATCACACATGCTTGTCAAAGAACCTTACTAATGAATGACATAATGACAGTGGCCCTAGTACACTTTGGCACAGTCAGGGAAGGCAGTCTTCCAGTAAAGCTATTAATGTCAGAACTAATATAGTTCTCAGAGAATTTTGTTAATTATTAGACTGTTTATTCATTTAAAAAAAAATCTCTGTTGTTCTCTAGCATGAGCTGAAATTAAGAACTAAGGTATGAATAATACTTAGACTTCCTTCCCACAAAAGTGGGATTCTGGGGTCCAGGCTAAATTGCAGTTTAGGGAAGCTGACCAACATAAGTGGGCTGGAGTACCTGGTATCTCAGAAACCAAGGGAGCAAAGATAGGGTAATTAAAAAGTCGAACACTACAAGCTGAAGAACAATGCAAAGAAAATAATACAGATATGAGACATTAGAAATGGAATCTGAAGACATTTGATGCTGGGAGACCGAGAGCAACCTAGAGAGTTGGTGTGATGGCCTGTCAGTGCCAGTGGACAAAACAGTTGAGGCATTGAATGTGCTTGGGAATTTTTGCACTGGATTCTTTTGTATTTCTTAGGAATTCCTTATTAAAAAGAGAAGGAAGAGAAAGGAAAAGAGAAGGAGGAGGAGGGCCTAGCAGAGATGGAGAAGGAGGCCAAGGCCAGAGATGACAGCATGACCTACTTATATTGTGGAGGATCGAAAGTAATCTACATGGAGTACCTACTATGGTGCCAAGCACAATACCACATGCTTTAAAAGTGTCCTCTTAATTAAATACATGCCAAGTGAATTTTTTGTCTTAAATACTTGTGAAAAATATCACAGTGATTTACGAATAGAAAGTAATACCTAGCTGCCTAATTTTACCACACAAATCAATATTTTACAATACACCAGGAGAGCACTTTTCCTCATAGATGACAAAGGCAAATTCCTATAAAGCCAAACATTTATGTTTTTAACTGCTCTGTGATTGATGATGACAGAAATCTTTGCTTGTGCGGTATGTGTATCTTTCTAGCATTCAAATCAAGTTGTGAATGCTTCAAGTCATAAGATTATAAGGAATATTCAAACAAGGCCATTTTAAAATTCAACATCGTGAAATAAAGTATGAGTTTTACAAGAAACGAAGTCACTAGACAGATGGAAGATTTATACATTTTGAAAAAGCAACAGTACTCCTTAGATTTATTTTTCAGAATATTAATGACTAAAACATTGAGAGCTGAGATTAGCATCAATGTTACAGCCACAAATGGACAGTGCTGGGAAGAATGCAAGTGTTTGGAAACAATTTTATAAAGATTGTCACTTTTAATTATAGACAAATGTTCACTTTTTGTTTTAATTATGCATAACATATGGTGGAACTGTTTCTAAAAATGATACTTTTAAACTTTGTCAAATTTTAAATTAGAAAAATTATTAGTTTTATAGAAAACTAATGTTTTTCCCTCGTCTTGAACTAATAATCTATTAGGTTGAAAGGTCCAAAATTTATTGGTGTTTAGGGTGAGGTAGATAATAAAACTTATCAGAACACCATCTGGTGTGAAAATGCTCTTAATGGGATCTATGTCAATGTTTAGAAACAAAAACATCTACAAATTTACAATATTCTTTAGATGTTTAACCTAATTTCAGAAAGAGTATTATGCTTGTACATAGTTTGGTTTTCCCAAAGTGAAATGTAACAAAACAAAACATAACTATCTAACATATACATTTACCAGACAAAGATTAAATATGTTGCAATTATTTTTCCCTTGAGTATAAAATAAATTTCAATCCTATTAGATATGTTTAATTTTTTTCAGAAATATTATGGATAATCCCATAAGAATAATACGAAAATGTTACTTTACTTTAAACTTCCATGTAAATAACAGCTAATATCAAATATTTATTGAGACTCCTATGTGCCAGTACTGCTCTGAATAATTTTTCAACAAACTTCACATGTCATGTCTGATTTAATAGTCATAAACTACTCCAGCAGTTAAGTAAATTAACCTTTCTTCACAGACGAAAAAACTGAGACATAGAAGGCCGAAATGTGTCTCTTGAGATAACATATCTAGTGTTTCAAGGACAATTTATAAGCAGAGCTGATACTCTTATACTTCAATAAGTTATAATATGGAGGTGACTGTTCTGAAGATTTCTTGTAAAAGTATATCAAAATTTAAATATTAATAGTCATTACATACACACTTTTATAACACACCCATGTTTGTCTTTCAAGTATTTTACATGTATTAATCCATTTAATGCCAAGAAGTTAAACCACAACATTTTAGTCCTGGAATGTGCAATACCATTTTTTTATAGGTAAGAATATGGCGACCAAGAGAAGAGAAGCAGCACTCAGTGAAGTGCTAACATTGATACCTGAGCACTACTAACATTTTTATTATGTGTTTTACTGCATATATATCTCAGAAATTTTTATATTATAATGAATACATCAATGTGTTAGTTACATGCAGGATGTGATATGCCTACAACAGAAAGAGAAAGTAGAGAATGCGAAAGATGAGTTGCTGACATTTCATAAATACAGTAAATAGGAGGACCAGCGCCGAACATGTGCTCATTCCTCATATTCTAAGGACTTCTGCTAGAAAAGTTGGTGAATACCCATTTTTGGTTGTTCAACACTTCTTTTCACAGACTTTTTTTTTTTTATGATAGACTAGTTCATGTCTGAAACTGCGCTAGGCATTAGAATGGCAAGATAAAAACGTGCCCCTTTCCCTGCAGATGGGATAACCAAAATGAACCCCAGGTCATGCCTGTTCCTTTCTGTTCAGCATTTGTCTTGAAGAAGAGTGTTCTGGTTTGGGTGATAAATTCCATCGCCATTCTGCTTAAAGGTCCAAGAATGTAATCATGACAAAGTCCATAATTGCTATAAAATTTCTTAAATAATATCTGGAAGAATGTGCAAAATGACAAGTGTGTGTGGAAGAACAACTTAACTCCACCCAGGGAATTGCTTCAAAGATGGTCAGCTGCAGTGGAGGCTTGCTAGCGGGATGGCGAGCCTTTGGTTGTTAGTGATGGTTTACACGGAGTGTGAGGCAGAAAAAAGTTAAATCCATGTAGTTGGCACAGAGCAGAGAGAGTAAAATGCAGAAAATGATTAATGGTCCTGCTTTCTGTACAGTTCTGGAAGCTGAGGATGTGGCAGTAAAATGGAGACAACTTACTCTCCAGTCTGGTAATGTCAAAATGCAAGCAAATTAAAGAGGCATTGGAAAGATACCTAAAAATATTAGTAGACTGGGATAGAGCATCTAGAACATTCTTTTTTTTTTCTTAATGGATTTTATTTCAATTATAGGTGTACATAAATCATCACAAGTCAATTTTATAGATTTTGTATCCCAAACCCCCAGTGCATCCCCCACCCCCCCAGACTGTATTATTTGAAAAACCAAGGTTTTCCAAAGTCTGCGAGTCATTGTCTGTTCTGTAAGAAGGTTCATTGTGTCTTTTTAGTTTCCACATGTAAGCGGTAGCATTGGGTGTTGCTGTCTAATTGTCTGACTGGTTTTACTTCGCATGATAATTTCTAAGTCCATCCATGTTGCTATAAATGTTGGTAATTCGTTCCTTTTAATGGCTGAGTAACATTCCATTGTGTGTATGTACCATATCTTCCCTATCCACTCTTCTGTGGATGGGCATTTAGGTTGTTTCCATGACCTGGCTATTGCATAGCATCTAGAACATTCTTATACTGCAATTCCTATTAAGAAAATATTTTGTCATGCGAATTTATCTGTGCTGAGAGGATTACTAGGAGCCTGAAAAGGAAGAGAGGTATTTCTTTTTATTTTAAATTTTTATTTCTGATTCAGAGACTTTATCACTTAATAACAAACAGTTAATAAAATACCAACTGCAGCAGGTATGACACTAAACAACAAGGAATATAAAAACCAAACAGCAGAGCTGCAAATCAAAATAATTAAATGGAAGGAATTGTCCAGAGGGACTTCCCAGAAGTCCATAAAAAGGGAAAATCTGCTCACAGCTAGAAAAGGGAGGAAAGGTTATAAATAAGAACAAGCAAGAGCCAAACTATTGACTAAATTGCAAGAAAATAAAAGGCTAAAATTAAAAAGAAAAAGCTACTTTATGATAGAAATATTGGACATTTGGCTAAAAGAATATTACTCCATTAAAAGGAAATTGTATTAGGTATAGTGTACATGTATCATGGTAACAGGGAAAAATGAATCTGACTTCATATTTAGATCTGCTCCTAGTCCTTTAACTCAGCTTTAACCTTTGTCCTGGGTCATTTGTGCCAAGTTATCCTGGCTCTGCACCTTTTGCAAAAGGATGCTGCCTATAGCCTGAAATATATGTGATAACCTATTCTTAAGGCTATGGACTTTAAAGAAGAGTGTTGCATTTTTAGATAAAAAGTTGCAGAGCAGGAAATAAAATTTATTTTGTTCAATGTATACAGGAACATCATGATCTGACTTACACAGACAACAAGAACAAACAATTTCTACATCAAGAAATTTGCAACAAAAACTCGCCCTCCCCTTTCTTTTCTAAAAAGAGCCTGAATTCTGACCTAGGGGAGATGGTTCTTTGAGACATTAGTCTGCCATCTTCTCAGTCTGTAGGCTTTCTGATTAAAAGTTGTTACTCTTTCCTCAGCAACTTGTCTCCTGATTTATTTGCCTTGTTGTGCAGCAAGGAGAACAAGCTTGGACTTGTCATCTTTGAGACTCTCTCCCCACCCTCTTGCAGCATTTCCACAGCTGTGAGCCCTTGGCAGTGATCCTATGTTGCAGGAGGCCAGGTGTCTCAGCCCACAGCCTTCACTGAAGCGGATCTCAATAGGCCAAATGGAGTCAGTGTGTCATCAGAGATGACAAGGGGAACTCCCCTTCTCCCTACATTTAACATTTGTCTCTCTCACCAAAAGGCACTGGAATAAAAGAAGGTTTTTCCTTCTTTCCAGAACCATCTCCTCCACAGCACAAGGGGCCTATAATCAGAGCCAGGATACTGGTAACTCCACAGTTGCTACAGGGTTGGCAGTTACTGAAAGAAGGTGCGGTTTCAGCTTATTTCTGAGAGAGTCTCCACGAGAATACAGTGAAATTGAATTTTTTTTCTGTTCATATCATGCTGGAGAGACTCACATGAAACAGATGATTTCCTCTATTCAATGTACAAAACTCGGAGAAGAGATTAAGATGGCAGAGTAGAAGAACTGGAGCTCACCTTCTTTCATAAAAGCAACAAAATTACAACTTACTGTTGAACTACCTTTGAGCAAATAGACTGCAAACTATCAAAAAAAGATATCCTACTCCAGAAGACAAAGAGGAAGCCACATCAAGATGGCTGAAGGGGAGATGATATAAGCAATCCCTCCCTGCCGAGTGGGCAGCCTACAGACTGGAAAGTAACTATCACAGAGACTCACCTACAGGAGTGAGAGTTCTGAGACCCACGTCAGATCATGCATGGGGATCTGGCATTGCTAGAAGGAACCCCCAGTGCATTTGGCCTGAATCGAATTCTGAATTGAATGTATTTCTGTGCATTCTATCCTGATAGCCTCATTGGTTTTGAAGGAAGGATACTGCCTGTCGCATGGTCTCTTGGAACTGATTGCCTTCTTGACTCTCATCAAGTCACTCTCCACAGCCATGATTTTTTTTTTTTTTTGAAATCTGTTTGTAGCACTCACTTGATTGAAAGCCTCATGAGTTAGTTAATTATTTTCTATTCTATATAGTCCAGGATTTCAACAGCTGGTCTTGAGAGATCTTTCTTGATTTCCCAGGAAAAAATATGCTGTGTCTTCTTTCTGATACTATACACCACAGAGCTGTTTAATGTCTTGCCTTGTTTCTGCCCTTGTACTATTCGTTTCTTTTATTTACTTTTTTCCTTCATACTCAGTACTTAATGGAATCTGAGTGCTAAGTTATTAGTAGTTGCTACTTGAATGAGTGAATGAATGAGTATATGGAAAAACTTCTGCCTGACTGTAGCTTGGTTCTGCATACAACCTGTATCTGTGACCAATGCTACAGCTTGCAGTAATGCCAGCTCTTTAACCCAATGAGTGAGGCCATGGGTTGAACCCACATCCTCTTGCATACTAGTTGGGTTCTTAAGATGCTGAGCCACAGCGGGAATTTTAAGCTTACTACTTCTGTTATCTTACACAAGACAATGACTCATGAGCATGCCATATAAATCACACCAAAATCAACCAGTTTTAGAATAGTAATAAAATAATCAACACTGATGTCTTCAAAATTGACATATTTACCTATGGTCACAGATACAGCTTGGATTTTGTTGCTGTCTCTATGGCATAGGCCTGCAGCTAGTAGCTCTGAATCCACCCCTAGCTGGAGAACTTCCATATGCCACAGGTGTGGCTGTAAAAAGAAAGAAAGCAAGAAAGGAAGGAAGAAAGAAAGAAAAAAAGAAGGAAAGGTAGCAAGTTTACCTCCCTCAATAGGCTGAGCACATTTTCATAGCATTTTAATGCTGAGTGTACAGCAGATTTTCCAGGAATCCTTTTTTCACTCTGGTGTGGGATGGACAGGCCGCTTGTGATGAGATGTGTAGGTAGGAGTGTAAGTTCCACGGAGCCCAGATTCTCAGGACAGTCAATATTTTGGCAGCTTCCTTAGTCTTTAGCTGTATTCTAGCTTCTTCTATTTAAGCTTTGTGGTCTCCTATCCTAAAGTCACCTCTTAAGTGAGGACCTCAGTTGGGCTTGGATCATGCAATGGCTTAGAACCACCTCTACTTCAATAGCAGAAAAGTTGGGTCTTGAATTAGTCATTAAAGAATACAGATGATTTGAATGGATTGAAATGGAAGGTCAGAGAAACTCTCAAATGAATTCTTCTATTAGAAAAAATTATCTATGGGAAATTAAGCAAACCAGATGCCTGATATGCTCTGTGGCTTTAGCATTTCTTTCTTTACTTTGTAGAACTGCATGATGACTCATTGCAGGAGAGAGACAGTACAAGGGATCAAGTTGCACGAATTGAAACGAGCCATGTAGACAAAATATAAATAAGACCCATTAAAATTTTTCTTTTCATTGAATATCTATCTGTTGTTACTTTTTCCTTTTTAATTTCCTGTATAAAATTATTTCCTTTTTCTTTTGAAACATGTATCATTAATGATTCCCTAGTTTTAACGAGTAAACATCTCTAAATGTGATTACTATTTCAATAAGCTTAATTAAATTTCCACTAGAAGATTTAACAATACATTTTCTGAGTCATAGATGATATCAGGTTTTTATGCTTCCTTCAAACACTGTCTTGAAAATATAACATGAAAAACACATATAAAAGTACCATACTTTTTGTTTGTTTGTTTGTTTTATGTCCTCACCCATGACATATGGAAGTTCCTGGGCCAGGGATTGAATCTGAGCCACAGGTGTGACCTACACCACAACTGTGGCAACACCAGATCCTTTAATCCAGTATGTCAGCCAGGGTTTATGGCTGCACCTCTGCAGCAACCCAAGCTGCTGCAGTTGGATTCTTTTTTTTTTTTGCCTTTTGTCATTTTATGGCCGCACCCGCGGCATGTGGAGGTTCCCAGGCTAGGGGTCTAATCGGAGCTGTGGCCACTGGCCTGCGCCGCAGCCACAGCAACA